>OY728141.1:390573600-391823600 GCA_963277665.1 Viscum album | reverse complement strand
TGTTCACTATGACTATCCATTAGTGTGGGGATGGCATGTTTTTCTAAATCTAAACTGATTCCCTATGGACTTATACAATACATAGAAAATATGTGATGTAAAACATGCAACTATATTAGATAAAATTCTTATGGTAACTGCATGAAATAATATAATGTCATTGACATAAAACTTTCCAAGATCATCTACTAGGTGAGTCTCACAAATTGGTAAGAAATGTGAAACTTTCATTATCCATTAAATAATCACCTAGATAGTATCATGGAACCTTAGGATCCATGGAAACCCCTTCAGAAAGACCATTGTGATGTCTCCCCACTTCCACATGGTCACAAAAAGTGGTGGAAGTATTCAACCAAGATGATGGTGCTCTATCTCTATCCTCTACTAGGTAGGGAATTATAAAACGAATACATAAATTTCCCTCTTCACCCATAGACACCATAATTGGAACCTAAAGTCATGATATATCTTTATGTCTCTAGGATACATCACCCACCTAGAGGTATGAAAGTCACTCATCCATTTTTCCTCTCATGGAAGTAGGGACCACAACCCTCCCACACACTAGGATTACATCATCATCATTTAATGACCACCTATGTATCATGTCACCACCTGTTATCCACTACCTCATCATAGAACACTCAGGTTCAGATTATTCACCAGCCTTCACCCATCCTATAAGAGAAAATAACCACTGAACAAGTATCAATCACCGATCCTTGGTCCATGTAAGAATCCATTCTCCAATCATCCAATAATATCATTAGGTGCCATTATTCCCCAAAGTCCATTCATCAAAATTCTATGTCATCTAGGTATTATAACTAAGAACATCTACAATGATGTTACATTTCCCTGGTGTATATGCCATCTCAAATTCAAACATCTGTAGGTACTCTTCCCAGTGCCCCTACCACATATTTAGGTCTCACTATGTGATGATGTAATAAATATTCTTGTGTTCCTTGTAGAAAAAAAATCTTTGTGAAGAGATTGTGTCTCCAACAATTCAAACTATTGACCATTAATTCCAACTCTAATTCATGGGTAGGGTAGTTCCACTCATGGGGATGCATTTGAGATCACCCATAAACCATTACCCACTCCCTCTACACCAAAACTACTCCCAACCTAACACCTGATGCATCATATTGTAAATCATATTTGATCCTAGGATCATGTAGAATAATCACTAGAGATATAGTCAACATTATCTTTAGCTCAAGAAATTCCACTTCAAATTATTTCAACCACTAAAGATTTACCCATTGTATTGTCTCTTCGAAATATCAGATATATTACCACTCATGCCTACCGGGAAGCGAATATGGTGGCGGATGCTCTCGCTAATAAAGGTATCAACCAGGGCGTTACGTGGTTTGATAATTTGCCGGTTCACCTTCTGCCTCTTTTTAAAATAGATTGTAATAAAATCCCATCTTTCATACTTTTTTATCTTCCAACTCTTTTTTATTAATAAATTGTGTCTTGGTCTTTGACCAAGACATTACCCAAATTTTTTTTACCCATTGTATTGATAGTGCAACCATGGGTTCTGATAAATAGGGAAATTCATGGATAAAATTTCAGTATTATCTTTATAAACCTAGAAATATCCTAATATAAAACATGATATGAGGATATTTCCAGGACATCATTTCCTTAACATTCTTTTATTATATAAATATACCTTTCCAAAACACCACATTACCCAAGATTTCAACTCATGAATCCAAAATTTATACTTAGATAGTTCTCTATAAAGATAATGTGATGAAAGTGTACATAAAACTATATAGAGATGTTTGAAATTCCACTCTTGGGATTTTGAGTAGATAAGGGAATCTTCAACGAAATCTATAATGAACGAGTCAATGTATGGGTGTAAGATGTTGTTTAGGAGATCCATGAACATCACCAATGAATTCATTAATCTAAACAACATAAAAAAGTACTCATATTACCCATACCTTCTCTGAAACACCATCTTATATATTTCCTCCACTATAAACCATAACTTGTAATAGTCTGATTAATTTTAAATCATAGAGAATAACCAAGATCCACATTACTAATTAAAGATATTGTTGGTCCTGAAAAAATTGTATCTCTTCTTCACCATTAACTAGTTCTTCATCTAGTAAATGATTAAGAGTTGAAAAATATGATTTTTATTCTTGCTGAAAAAAATAAGTTCACCCCATAGTTAAGTAATCATCCTAATAAATTCCTTCTTCTCTAAGTCATTGAGCATTACCTTGAGATAAACTGATGCCATGTGATAAGGGGTGTCAAAATGGGATATGGATCTGACATGATCTCTATCTAAAAGTAAAATCCTCTATTTATGGTGATTACTATGAATAAATTAGGAAATAAGTCATGATATAGATTAAAAAATAGAGGAAAAGATAATGAGACTCCTGTTAATCCTTCTAAATAAGATGAGTCGACAGTCTATATTGTGATTATGCTGAGATGACTCAAGTCTAGACCAATTCAACCTACTCTGAGATCCGATTCATTAGTCCTTAGATACTTCTCTCTCTTGGGAGATTTAAACATCACACATATATAATATTAATTGATGTGTAGTTAAAAATTTCTCAGCCAAACTGTGCTAAGGATCTCATCAATTCTCATTATCTCCATAATAATGAAGTCTCATGGATTTCTATAACTGGTAATGACTATAGGAAACTATAGGAATCACTAAAAAAGGTCCAATATCATGATAAATAGTGTATATATGGAAAGTAACATAGAGGAAAATTTGACCAGTAAGTTAATTCTTGGAACAACTTGTGCATATATGAAGGAATGGGAAGCAACAATATCAAAAAAAGCATTAGACCATGTGTAAGTGATCAAAACCATAATTGAAATAGTATAAAGTCCCTCTCAACTATCTAATGGATTCAAATCCACTAAATAATTACTTTATGAATCATATCCAAAACTATTTCCCTGATAATCATGAATTTTTTAGTCTTTTTCATCTAAGACTATTACTGTGGATAACAACTAGATCCCTAGGTCATAGAAAACATATGTCCTTCCATTTTATGCCACATTCCTAGACAAGAGAGGAGAAAATAAAAGTAACTCAATGAGATGAGTAGAGTATTATGATACCATCATGGAACCATTCTATAACTCCATGGCCTCCTGCCCTATGTTTATGTTCATCATATCATGAATGAATCCCAAAATAATAGGTCCTTAAAGGCCTCCCAAGTTAGTCTCTCACATCTTCCACCCTATTCCACCACACTCCACCACCTTATAGTGGGTTCCTAAATCAAGGATACTTTAAGAAAAACCTTCTAATACTAAAATTTCTCAATTAGGTTAGATATACCCTTAATTATTTCTATCCAGTCCTCAACTTCATACGATCTTTCAGTTCCCTGAAAGGTTAGTGGATGTTAGAGATAAAAATATCTAGTATAGTTAACCATTGATCATGACACCCCTCCACCATGGGAAAGAACAAGTGGAATAACTACCAGTTGATGTTTTCATATAATATGTGCTAATAGAGTAGGTGTGGGAGTATACTCTTTTGCACCCTCTTACATAGAATGTGGTGGAATAAGGGAATCCACCCTAGCGAGAGAAGCCCGACCCACATCAGATAGCAGTGCCATCAGTATTCTATGTATATAATCTTTTATACCATTAATAGAACATTTAGAACATTTAATATAGATCCTAACCATTCCATGGGACCAAACATGGTACTCCAAGAGTCTACCCATAAAACAATTTATAACCCTCCTAACACTAACCATGATTCTCTATCCCTGTACATTAGTCACAATCATATATATATATATATATATATAACATATTAGTTTTATTAGTTTGAACTAATTAATAACAACATAGATATAAATAAATCAAGGAAACAAATATATCACACAAAAAATAATACATGTTTATCTCAAAGAAATAGGACAAATCAAATAATTAAATTAAAGAACTATTATACTACAAAACAACATTCATATATATGGAATGTGATCCCATGTTCCTACTCAAGATGCATGAACACACCTAAAATACCATATCCATTACACATGTTCTAGTTAGGCATATAGAAACTCCCATACCCATGTGAAACACAACTATCTCATTTAGTTAAAAGGAAAAGAAGATAATTTTCCTTCGATAATTTTTTTTAATGATCAAATTTAAACCACTAGTTTGATCCAAAGAGATATAATACATCATGCATGAATACCTATACAAAAGAGGATAATGACTAGCAGTGATGGTCTAAACACTTTTAGTGGGGAGACTATACCCTCAGTATCATATCCTTACACCCATAATATAAATATAATATAAAAACTTAGAGTAAAAATGGATGTAAAGTATCTTGAAAGGTACACATTTCATATAATAAAATAAATTGTCTTCCATAGTAGAAAGACAAACAAGAATGCAGGTAAAAGTATATAAATTGATAAAACACTATGGATTCCTCTATAGTCCATCCATGTCTACTACCTCCTCTATGTTACACTTATCAACTCTCTAACATAGACCCCTACCTCTTTCCTAAATTCCTATACATGATGTTTTCACATGCATCGAGATGGCCATGTGGTGTGTGAGTAATAAACCCATTAGGACACCACCAATTATTTTATAGCATGTTTTCATATATATAACAAGTTTATTCCATTATAAAAATAAATGTGCATAAGAGTATAAACATTCACATACTGATCACCCTTATGGTAACCAATCCACCATGAGACCCAAAAAATCTAGGTTAGGATCTATGTGAGTAGGATGATCAATGTTCATCTGAAATGATCAATAAATTTCCACAAGGATGGTGGAATATCACTTGGAAACCTCAAGGAATCAAGTGATTATTATAATCGGTATCTATAAGACATTGAGTTATGGTACATTCATTAGTATCCTAAAGGTATCATGTTTCTTTTGGGCCACAAGGTTTCCATGATCCTACCCTATGTAGGGTTCCCTTATCTTCATAATCTCATGTTGTACACACTCCCCATATAAGGGATAATCATACCATAATGGTCCTCTTATTATGAATTACAAGAACAAACCTCCAATGAAATTATAACATACATAACATCATAGAGTATAATAATACAAGAATAGATCTACATCATGATCATATATTATAAAATGTATAATGTCATGTGATCAATACCAAACATAGTATCAAGAAACTCTAACAATACATATGGAATCAAGTATCATAAATGGGTATCACATAAACACACACACAACCATAAGAAATAACCATAAATAAAGAAAAAAAATCAATGAAAACACATCAATCCTACCATATAAACATGTTTATATAAAGATCCATAAATGGTAAGTAAATTCCTACCATAAGGATCCCAAAGTTAATGTCAATTTTCATCAAGGGTGTCCTCTCAAAAACCATGTTCGTACACCAATCGGAAAAATTTAACTTTACAAGAACTCATATAACTTCTTTAACATAAAATAATATTGTTTCTAGAAAATGACCCATGGAAAAATACAATGGGTAAAACAAAACATACCCAATGATGATTATTGATAGTAGTATAACCAAGCCTAGTTGAAAGAAGAAGATACTATCTGTCTTGGATATTGATAAGAGAGAAGGTCACCAATATAATTCCACTGAGACATATTAAAACACCACAAATCATCAAGGTGGTTTTTGATACACTCGTGTTGAAATTACTTCTCTAGACAATGTAAATCATCATCATCTAATCCATAACAACATCATTCTATAATAAAAAAACAAGAGAGGGAATTTTTCCAAACAAGAAGACTCACAAAAGACATTCACTGAATTACCCAAATATATAATCACCAGTAAATAAGGATGAAAGGATACATTGGATTGACTAAGGAGAAAAAATATCACCCTAAATGTGGATGAAACTAAGGCTGATCAATCAAAAACATCAATATTCAAAGGGTTCTTCTAATTTTCTTCCAAAATAATCTTAGAATGAATAAATCACTAAGGATGAGTGAAAAATCAGTTAATATGGGTTAGGAATAAAAAAATAATCACATTAAAATCACAAAAAATAATCCCTATATGTTTTCATTTCAATTTTTGTCAATATCTGAGATGATAGTTGGGCATTTCATTTGTTCAAAATGAAACAAGAGTATCACCACACCCTAAACAATAGCCTAGAATTGGTCATGGTGTCCTTGAACATACAACCCAAAAATTCATGGCCTATGGTAGGTCTACAAGTTATAGGACATTTCCCCCCAAAACATCCTCCAAAATGAACATGGTGTGGTTACCCAAGTTATAACTAACATGTCATTTCACTAAACATCGTAACTTAACAAACCCATTAACCTTAATAAATTTTACACAAGGGACAAAGAAAGGGCCACCAAGAATTAAACTGTGTCATGGTATTTCCTATTTTGAAAAAAAATTAACCAACACACATTTTTTATTCCTAAATCCACTCAAATATCCCAAGGTTCCACCCAATCATGGCATAACAAAAAATAGGAAGGAAAATAATGGAAATAAGGATTTTTATATTAGAAAAAATTTATAGGACACTACATGGATGATTTTATAACTAGATTTGATTTATATAAATGATAACTATTCCCATATTATTATTTTATAGATAGTGTAATTATGAACCCTTTGACTATGATCAACATACTAATTTATTTTTTCAATTTTGAGGCAAGCAACCTCAAAACATCCAATGTGAACTCAACTAATTAAGTAAATAAATATTTCATTGAAATAAATGAAATAAATGGTTTAATGATAAATTTAAAAACCTATAAAATACTATTAAACAATTAAATAATTAATATAAGTTTATTATATATTATTTAGAGGATATACATAGAAATTCTGAACTTGAGGTAATGGGTTTCTTAAGTTAATTTCCATCCACTCAGTTATAATTATACATTATTGAATATATTATGGAATGATTATGTGTGAAATGAACTTGTATTATATTGTTTTTATATTTAAACTTATTTTGTTTTTTTTAAATTGTTACACATAATATCTTTAGTGATTAATTCTCACTTAATTAATATGAACTTTGTAAGGATTATTCAACTCAATATCGTTTCTTGGTGACATGTTTCATTTTATAAACCTAATTCATTTTAAAAATATCATATGATATATATTGATATATTATAAAATGAATTAATCTTTGATATTGATATTTAAATTTCCTTTGAATTTATCTCTTTCATGAGATGTTAATTCAAATGTTATAAAATTTTTAAGGGTTTTCTAGGTTTCAATTTCAATTATTTGACACATAATTCATGTTATGAACCATGTATTATTTTATATGGTGTGAATAATGCCCCATTAATATTTTTGACATATACATTCATATAATTTTTTTACAAAATCATGATATGTAACTTATTTCAATGGTTTTTTTATTCAATCAATACCTGAGTTACTAGGGTTTCTCATATAAAGATTCATTTTTTGAAACATGTTATGATTGATACACCTATATTAATTAATATGGTGTCTATAAAGAATCATGTAATATAATGTCATGTGTCTTTTTATACTCATGGTATTTTATGTTCCTTCTTATGTTATTACCATCAATTGAATTTTCATTTTGAAAGACCATATTTTTTTTATTTTAAAATATTATTTAAAGGATTTAATTCATTTAAACCAAAATCCTCCACTATGTTCCTTACCTTATTTCAAGAATATTAATTTATAAAAATAATTTATTTCCCAAATTTATTTCCCAATATCTACTACCTTATTTTAAATTATTTAAAAGGAAATTTATTAATGTTTTCACTATGGGTTACTTTTGACTCTCCTTAAAAAAGATTGAAAATGTTAATTTTTAACTTTATGACATGAAAATATTTCCTCACTGTCCTAACCATTAATTTTTTTGAATCTAACTTTACAAGTCTCCATGATTATTTTCTAAGTAAATAATTTTCTCAATAGTTTGGAATTTTTTCAAAGGTATCTATATAAAAATGTATTTCCCCTATTTTAAAAAACATTCAAAATGATCTTTTAAAGGTATTTTTATCTATTTTAACATTTTTTAATGATTTATAATCTTAAATATGGATATTATTTAAAAATAAAATTAACTTCATTTTGATGAATTTTTTATGAATCTGTTTTAAATATATTTTCATGAAACCCATTTTTTCTTGGATAAATCGAGCTATGATATTTTTTTATAAAATTCAAGAATCAATGTGTTTTGTTTTATGATATAGTAATTGGACATTATTAATCAATTTTGGATTAGGGAGTGAACCCAAATTCATAAGGGACATTGTTTTATATGAGATGGGTGGGTCTATTATAGCCCTATAATGAATTTGGTAATGATATGGAGTTCATTGATTATAAGTTACTACCAAGTGAAAATGAAGTTTATTGGTTGTATATTACTATTAAGAGATATATAAATCATATGATTAGGTGATTACATGATTAATTTTTGATGTTACCAGATAACTATATAGTTTTCCATGCTTGTTTTGAGTGTAAACATATGATTCTCTTAAGTATTTTTTCACATGGATCATGATTGTTAACTTATATGACTCTTGTATTATGATAAATCTTTAGGCCATGTATCATGATTTATGATACACGTTTTTATGGGTAAGAATTATTTATATAATTATCATACACTTTGAATATGTCATGACACCCTTTTTATCATCTTATAGTAACTGATGACATTAAATTGTTAATGCTTATGTATACCCTTATAGATTTTTAGATCTCAACCTTATAATGTTTTACCTCTAAAGGTTATAAAGAATGATGTTATCTAAGTTTTTATAGAATCATTTCATGTGATTAATGATGAATACTTAATTTGGAATAAGAAAACCCATGTATAGTGAGAAAATTCGCACTAAATTAAATGGGTATTATTATGTAAGAGTTATTCCTAATTATTTAAAACACTAAACCAAAAAGTTACATGGGTATATAAGTGATCCAAAATTTTTGTTTGATATTATAAGTTTTATATGGCTAAAATAGTTTCATGTTTATCAGTATCAATGACATAAATGTAAAGATTATGTTTTTTAGCATAGGATCTGTGAGTGTGGGTTTGGGGATGCTATACACTTATCTTGAAACATAGTATGTAAATAGTGTACCTTGGACATCAAATGGTTTAACTTTATGGAAATTATATTGATTGTGGAAAAAAAATTGATGAGAACTCATAATAAGGTCTATCGCCTTCACCATTAATAGGATATGAGCTATTTGATATTTTAAAGTATATTACTAATGTATTTAGTAAATATTTCAATAAAAATATTCTAATAGTGTGTTTGAAAAAGGGATATTTTTTTTTCAAATTATCTTACTTGAAAAATTTGTATGTCAAACACTTTATAGATATCATACATATCGTGAAAAATTTATATGATAGTGTAATTGTATTGTTAGTATATGAATAAGGGAAGAATAAATATGTCTTAAAGTATCGATTAGAGATGATTAAAATGGGAATCAATGAATAGTTATCACCAGTGAATAAAGGAAAGTGATATTTTATTCCTTCACAATATCAAATTACTTTTTGGAATGAGGTATTTTGATTTTATAAATTTTTAAATAGTGTGACAATCCTCAAGGAGTATTCATAAAATATCAACAATATTGTAATTATGAATGGAAAAAAGTTAAATGGATTAAAATCACTAGATTTTCATATTCTTATTCAAGATTTTTTTCCTATGGAAATATGATATGTATTACTGAAAAATGGTGGTAACATAATAAATATATGAAATTTATTTATAAATTCAATATCTAATATAGTTATTAACTAAATAAAGTTTTCTAAAAATGAAAATTGTTTATTTTTAATTTATGTGAATTAAATATGTTCTTCCCACCATTATTCATTGATATTATTGTTCACATGGAATTTTATTTATTATGAGGAACCCTACATTGTGTTCTTGTGTATTTTTTATTGATACCAACAATGGAATTATATATATAGATATTGAAAATATACATTATATATCAAATCTATTCAAAATTTTATCTTGAATAATGGTATATTATTAAAAAGTAAATGAATTATATATTGAATACCTACATGATGTTGTTAGAATTGGTCTTACAAAATATTGGCACAACATGCACAAAAAAGTTGAAAGAATTTCAAAAATAGATGTTATGAAAATATCCATTACAGATTAGGAAAAAGAATACCTGTATGATTTTCATAATAGATCAGTGGTTGTTCCAAATGTTCAAAGTCATATGAAATTATTTATAAATTTTAATAAAATAATGGATGAATGTTGGATATCTGATACATATAACCAACAATTTATTACTTTATTTTATGATAACATTAATAAATTATTATCATAAAATATTGAATCCATTTATAGTAAATTATGATGGTTGAGAAAAGAAACATGTTTTCTTATATTATCTTATAATGGAAAGAAAACTAAAAATTTATACTTTCTACAAAATGTAACATGTTTAATGATTTATAATTAATAATAGTGGATCCACTGTTGTGTATGAAGTGACACGTGTATCTTGTGCCAAGGAAAAAAGTTTGATTTACATGAATATACCTTACTTTTGGATCATTTGAAATTTTTTGATGTTGGTATATATGATATTTCATGTGCCAGTTTTCCAATAATGATGTATTATTAATATTATTGTAGTAAAATTTTATGAATTAGGATTTGTAAAATTTTATTTTAGTAAGGGAGGATACAAATACAATTACTTCATAAAACCATCACAATTAGTGCATGTTTTTTTATACAAATTATCCTATAAATGAAAATTGGTCCATTCTGATTCTATAAGTGAAATAAAATATTGAATTGAGTTTAAATTCATTAGAGTATTTTACTTTCCAAGGAATGTTATAGAAATTTCATATTATACCTAATGACGATGATTTACAGAATATTAGATATAATAAACCTCAATTTTTTTTTGTGTATGTCACATCTCAATGATGCATTTTTTATGGAAGGTTTGTGATATTATCATGTATTGGATAAAATTTATGGTGTTTTAAGAGGGGTAACTAGGGACTTGATATAATAATACTATAAAAGAAGATGAAAAATAAACATTTAAGGGAACTAGGTACCTAATTCAAGGTGAATGGGTATTTAATCCAATATAGTCCTATAAACTAGGTGATGAAGGCTAGTAGGGTGGCAGGTAGAGCAACAAGTGCTCTATAAGACTGGGTACCCAGTGGTCAACCTTGGAATTATTTTAGGTTATTTTATATAATTTATCTACAAAACCACTTTAAACTCTCACATATTCATACCTTAAACCTAGTCTGATTGAACCATTATTTTGGGGGTCTTCTTGTCTTCTTCAATTGATCCCCTCCTGTTTCTTGGCTGATTTGACTCTTGTCAGTTGCAATCTCTATGGATTAGTGATTCTATCATTATAGAATACCTAGGTTTTAGTTTCATTTATTTTTTATTCTTTATATATTTTTAAAAAATAATATATATGGTTTTTGTTAGGTTATTCGAGTTTGGTAGATTGAAATTGATCCGAGTAGTGTGGCTTAATGAATTAGCTCTCAAAGGATTGAGATTGGAAGTCATTACAATGTCATGGTTTCTGTAGGTAATGGAATGGTCCATCAAGCATGTGGGTGAACTTTTTTTCCTTATATTAATATATTTAAGGTATCAAAATGGATGGGTAGGTTTAGTGTGATAGAATGGTCACCACGAGGGGGTGTCATGAGCATGATAGTATGAGTGAAACTTTGTCATTATGATCAGGGAAAAATGTGGATGGTTTTTTTTCATATAATTAGGATCAATTTGAGTTTCCATGGAATGGTCCTGGCACCTAAGGGATGGTAGAATATAAATTGGGTTGAGTAAGAACCTCCTTTAGTTGTGAATGGGTTGAGGTGTGGGTATTATGAATATCAATCATTGGGATTTGATGAGTTTATAAAGTCATTAAAATAAAAAATCCTTATGGGATTGGGAGAATAGTGGTATATTTATGGGTAGTTTAACCATTTGACTTGGGAAATTGGTTTGGTGTCATTTATGCCTGCTATATTTTATATTTAGATGGAGTTAAGTATGATAATTTACCTTTGAGGGGGAAATATGTCGGGACTGTATGAATGGTTAAGTATGTTATTATCTCATAATATCATTTCCCATGATGCTCAGTATAGGTGAACTAAACATGAGACTTTATCTCCAAGGAGGATCTTGGTTTGTCTTGTGTAGAAGGTTGGCTATGTTATTTCATCATCAAACTACATCATATATTGATCAGTGGATACAAGATACATCTCTTGGATTAAACCAGCTTGAGGACATGGTTTGGCTAGTGTGAGATGTTGGATATTTTATAACCTCCTCAAATCACTTTATATGATGACTATGATGAGTCCCTAATTTGGGATAACTCCCTTCCTTCGACATTTACTACTTAAGGTATGGTTGTGATTCATGTAGGACTAGTTGGTGAACATTTACTTGACATGGGTTTAATTTAGTTTGGAGTTATTTATTTTTTCAGTAGATTAACTGACACACACACACATATATATATATGAATTTATTTACATTTATTATAAGGATGTGTTTATGGATCCATACTATGTTTTATTACTCACAACATTCACATGCATCCTAGTACGTAGGAATACTTTGTTTTTAGGGATCTATGTAATGGGATGACCCCTATATTATGGACTTTTGTATGTAGAGATGGGTGTATATGGGTGCCATTCTTGGAAATAATCTGGGAAAATTTTATACTAGGACCTCTATATTCTTTTAATATTTTATTTATCATATATATTTATATACCACCTATAATGATCAACTTCTAACTATATGTATGACTCGAATGTATTAATTTTTATATAACATGTGATTTTATTTACATGGTTGGATTTCAACTATGATTTCATGCTATTTATTTATTTCATATTGTAGTTTACACTTTTTATATAATAGTTGGATTTTAAATAATTAGCGAATAGTCTCCAAAATGTATAATTTTCAGAATCACCGCTAGCTAGAACCTCTTATATACGAAGATGAATTCATAATGACATGTGATGCTCAGGGTCAGACCCAATGAATTATGTTGGGAAATTTAAAAATAGTATCAGAGTCCCTATTTTTTCTTTATTATATTTTGGGTTTAGTATATTGAATATATGAAGCTCATAACTTAAGAGAGAAATTATACCTGTGTTTGGGAGACACCTATACAGTGGGTATTTGAGTTTCCAAGGTAGTGAAATTATTTTTCTATTTGTTCTATTATGTTTTTATGATTTCATTCAATTTTCATTGTGGATTTTTTGGTTTCTTGTTATTTTATCTTTCCATGGTTGGTGAAAGTGGGTAAGTTCTTGCATCATGATTTTCCACATATTTTTACATGTCGTGCACCTAATTACATTTTATTGTTAATATTTTTATAATTAAATGTGAATATTAGTCTATTTGGTGTTTTACCAAATACATTTCTGGTGGTATATAATTAATTTAACCTAAGTATATTGTTATTATTGTGATATATGTATTTATGAATAAGTTTTTGATGAAATCAATTTTGTATTAGGAATTTGATGAGTAATGGGTTTTGGCTTTTAATTTTTTATAGTAGACCCTTAGGGAATGTATCATAGGGTTATTATGTCCAAATATACCTATGAATTATTATATTTTATTATGATTTATGTTTTAAAATGGATTTTTAAGTTTATGTTTTCACATTTCAAAAAAATAAAACCTTGATGATGTCTCAGGTTGAAACCTAGGGATAGGGTTGAGGATGTACCCAAGGTTCTGAATGATATTTTCATATCTCCATATGTCTATTAAATAGATGCCGAGCTTACACCCAAGGACACTCCAATGATTCATAAAGTTAAGCTCCATCATATAAGGTTTCTTCTTATAGTTCTAGTATGAGGTGGACGAGCACATTGAGGCTATGGATATAATAAATTATAGTATCTAGGATTGATTAATTCTATACCACATATTTATAAATCCATCCAAAAACTATTTTAGGATGTATATCCACCCTAGAATGTCTATCATGTAAAAAAATATTGAAAATGATATTATTTTAAATTAAAATGGGTTTTATCCCAAAATATATTTTATCTTGGATGGATAGTGATCATCCATAAAAAATATAAATAGATTGAAAAAAATTATATTCAAGATAAATTAAAACTATACAAAATTTATTTTCTAAAAATATTAATATTTTTCCATGATTGATTTAATCTATACCTAAATATTTTTTATCTGGGGAAGAATTTTTTTCTTTTATTATTTTTGTTAGAAGAAACTGATTCCATCCTATAATATTAAATTTAAATATAAATTATCATCAGGTCTGACTAGGCCTACCCCACACTAGTGAAACCTAGCCCACCACCAAACTAGACCCTCTCATGTGACATGTAATGCTCGGTTATGAACATTAAAAACTTTTCTTGTGTTTTTGGAGTATTTTTAAGAAAATAAGAGATATTTTAGAAATATTGGTGATATGTATGGTTGGAAAATATTAATGGAAAACCATGAAAGTGAACTATTTGTGTCATGAAGGGTTGGGGTAGAAGCTTCTTCATGGTCAGAACATAGATTACTGAACCATACAATTTTAAATTGCATATATTTTTTCGATACCAAAAATGGTTCACAGTTATAAAATTATTTACCAAAAAATGTGGGCTAAACATGAATTATTTTGGTCGACCCTAAAAAGGGTTGAATGGTTTTAAAATTTTTTCAAGATAATTGTGTGATGATAAAAAATTAATGTGTATTAATTTTTAAATCACCAATTTTACACCTTAATACACTATGAACCCTCCCATTCATCTTGGGATTGATATAGGATTCCTAGTAGGTGATTTTTGGGCTTTCCACCTTCAAATAATTTCTTTATAATTGGGTCTAGTCATTGCGATGTTGGATCTAGGGTTAGGGATTCTCTCTCCCTATTTAGTATTTGAATATATCTTTCTAAATCTTTTTTTAACTTGAATTTTAGGTAGCTGATGTCAAATAAATAAGTCTATTTGACTGAGAATTAATGTTTTGAGTTCTTTATGTATAGGGACTTAAGGAAACCATTTTGTTATGGTAACTCATGGAGTTGGAGAATTTTGAATTTCAAGAAATCTACATGATTGAGTTAGTGGATCTGATCTCAGCTATGAAGTGCATAATATTATTGTGTTGAAGATTAATTTTTATTGATTATGGGATTCTTTATTTTATTCCTATAGATTTTATGTCTTTCAAAAAAAATATGTTTTTGATATAAATTGATTTAATGGGTATTGGGGATTTTATTAAATATTTATTTTAAATGAATTGATGATTTAAAAAGACAAATTTTAAAATAAATTATTGAAATTTGAATTGTGGTTCAAAATCTAATTTCTATAGTGATTTATTTGAACTTTGTGGAAAAACATGAAATTTTTCAAATTTTAAGAATTATGAAATTATTTTTTTTTCATAAATTGATTATAAAATGAATTATGAACATTCCCTTGAATCTTGGATTTTTATTATTCATCACACTGAGTATATTTATGTTTCTCAAAGAACAAATGAAAAGAGACTCAAGAGGGTGGGGGGTGGGTGCATTGAGTTCTTGAAGTTTTCTTGTCTTAGAAAACAACATCTTTAAGGTATAATAAGTTTTGAAATTTTCATAACACATATAAGAAAAAAAATAAAAGAACAATGAAAATAGTTCAAAACAAATAGATTTATAGTTTTTTAGAGAAAAAAAATCCCCCAGTACACTTCCCCAACACTCAAATAATAGAGCTTAGTGATTATAACTAGACTAATAATTTTATCATGAACTGTCATTACTTTTCCTAGGGACTTCTTGGCTGAGTAAAAGTAGTCAACACATGGTATAACACTAGGATATTTTTCCATGTTCAAAAAAGGATTTATGAAACACCATTATTTAAGTTTCATTTACTAGGAACCTTCAAAATTCAAACAAAAAGAAATAATATGAATGTTTAGAGATAAATCTCATAGTTATAAGATGAAAATAATAGAATTGAAGAAAAATACAAGAGAGAATATAATAAATAAATTAATCTTGATGTGAGACTTTTAGAAAACATAAAAAGGTTAAAATTTTAATTACAATGGTAGAACTTTAAAATTCTTCTTCTTTTGCTCAAAATTGATTAGTTGCATGATATATTTTTTTAAAGAATGTTAGAATGCATGTCCTTTCTTCCACGATTGTGTATATTATTTGTATTTAACATCTTCACTACACATGAAAATGAAAGAAAAGATTATATTTTAATTGCGAAACATTAGATCCATAAAATTAGGTATTCTAATTAAATCCTAGATGTCCTTTTATTGAATATACCATAGTAAGAGGACTGAGCATTAAATAATCCTTATACTTATAACTTTTATGAGTACTTGTAGTTTTTTATAATCAATTTTCATATAAATAGGTAATCTAATGTTTAATGCATGCCTAAAAACATTAATTTACCCTAAAAGTACACCAACGGTAATAAATAATAGGTTAGAGAATGACGTAGCTAATTATGGATCCCCACATAACCAAATTCCATTGATTTGAATTCACATAGGTGAATTGATCCACATAGATGAATTACATACGTGTTCATCACATACTTTAATAATTCATATAGATTTCATGCTCATGTAGCTGAATTGGACATTGCTAAATCAATCATATATCCATTTGAAACCACATAGTTGATTGTACCACATATCTAAATCACATAACTTCTTTAAGCACACAATAGATTCACATATCCATTTCATAGATATAGAAGATTTCCCACATTGGAAATTCTTTGACATTGGTGATTTCCACATATCCATTTTCATGACGTAGACATTTCATGTACGCATTTCCTTCACATAGATGATTAACATAGCAGATTGACATCCTGATTTATTGATGTATCTAAATATTCACATAGTTTATTGCCTCACATAGCCTATTTTCAATACTCAGGAAAATTTCATGAATTATCCAGAATTGGTAGAAATAATAGCAAGTTGGATTAAAAAATAATAAAACCAAATTAATACACATGAAATCAAAATCATAAAAAACATATGAAAGGTATTTTAGTTCATTAAAAAGATAAGTACATGGGATATGTTGGAACAATATTAGTAGTTAAAAGATCTCCCCTTTTTTGATGATTAGAAAACCCATTAAACATTAAACAAAAATTTTTAATAGATTTATTTTTTTTCAAAAATATATGTAATATATATTTGTATTAAAATATTGTGTTTATCCTTTCTTCATCCTTTTAATCAGAAAATTTTACTCCTGATATTTCTTTATCCCCTTGGGTAAACTTCTCCCACTTTTGTGTCATTATAAATAAAGGCAAGTAGAGGAAATTCACTTTTAATTTATCACTTAGAATGATGAATTGTGTAATTATATTACTAAATTTGAATGAGAATTAGGGAAAGATGGAATTTTAGAACAACTAGCAAGATAAAAAATTTAGAAATATTAAAACATTAAATTGAAACAATCACTAACAAAAACATTAAATGTATAAAATGACTAATAAAAAAATTAAATGAAAATATTCACTAATAAAAACATAAGAAATAGATAAATAAGTATTTCAATAATGATTAAAATTTGTAAAAAAATATATCTATTCAATACCAAAAAAATTATATTTACAACACAGTAATTAGAATACTCTTTTTTAAGGATATGGTCAAACTAAGATGGAGTTTTTAGTGGATTCTTATTGAATGTAAGATAGGTATTAGATGCATTATAAGGGTTCATAACTAGAGGAAACAATGATTTCATAACTTGTACAATATAGCTTTCTATACATCCAACCACTGATCCTTCCCTTGGTCTATGAGAAGGTGTGTTGTGAACTCATTCATAATTTTTAGAAGCCACCCTAAAAATATAGGAACCTATAGGGAAATATTATTTCTTATTTGGAGGTTCTGAAAAAGTATCACCTTGATCTGATTCTTAAGTATCTAAGGAAACATCCAATTTAGTTTTATATTTATTATAAATTATTTTTGGAACAAAAAAAACATCTACTCTTTCCCTAAACCACTAAAGATATTTGGAGGAGTTGGTTTGGGATTTATTCCAAATCCAAGATAAAACAGATCATCTACACACATATCTATTATTTTTATGATGTATGACTTATAGAAATATATAATAGTATAAGATGCTTGTTTTTTTATTTTTGTAACAATTGTGAGACCATTTTTTAGTATTCCTTTAAATGATTCAAGCAGAGCAATAGAAAAACACTAAGGATCATTGATCATAGAAGTAGGATGATAACTGAAATGAACTATTAGAGGTTATGTATACATCCTTTAATAAATTATATCAACTGATACATGCATATTTATTAGTCTTCCTTTCAAATATGTTACCTTATGATCCATATTTTCCATATCTTCTACTATAACTTGAGTTACCTCTTGAATAGAATTGGAAAGAGCCATAGGAACTGAGGTACAAGTAGTAACAACTAGTGCAACATGAATATGTACTAAAGGGACAATATTATATAGTTTCAATAAAATGATAATCTTGAGATGATCATGAACAAAAACCTATATTCCTATAAGAGAAACTAGAATAGTTGGAGTTTCCTTAAACTCTATGGAAATGGAATCCTCTTATGAAGAGTCTATATACAGACCTTGAACTTCTTTATATATCTTGACTAAAATATATGAAAACCACTAATGATTTATAGTTACTAGAATAATAAAATGATAAATCATACATTGAACATATTGAGATACTTACAATATTTATTTTATCTTTACACCATTGGATTCTTCATGATATCCTACCATGTAATTTAAAAAAACACTAGTACCAACAATAATATTTCTAATAGATTATCTTATTTCCTAGAACTCAGATAATAGATACTTTTTAAACTCTTAAAATAAGATAGGTATGAACAAAATCACACTATAATGATTCGATCTGGGTGGAAACATAATTCATGTATAAAGATATAACGTCAAACTGATTTTGAATATTAGGAACCATTGATGGTTTTGAGATGGCTATAGTAGAGGATAAAAACCTATTTATACACTCAAATTATCTTACCAATATACTTTTCAAGGTATATAATATAGAATTAGTCTTGGTATTAAAATTATTAATCTCATTATCTAAATCTTGATATATATATATATATATCAAATTGAACCATGAGATGATTTTAAATCATTTCCCTTTGATATTTCATAAGAACACCTAACTCAGTCACCTCAGAATTGGTAGCATATAATTATCCAAGTATATCTAATTAAGCTTTCAATATATCAACTTCATAGGTACTCACACTAGAGGAAATAAGATTCATAAACTAAACATGATTAATATTTTTGATCAAGTTTGTTTGAGTGGCTAGGATCTCAATTAGCTTGTCAACGTCTACTCTAGAAATTGAATTCTCTTTGAGAATTATAATTTCCACATAGAGGATATCATCTCCCTTTTCAACCCATCAAAATCTAATTTTAGATTATCAAATTTATTCATGATAAAAAAGGAAAAGGTTTTCATACAAAAACATTTACAAATGTTTCTAACAGATGGTGCATCCCCTTCATGTGATTAGGGGACAGAGAAACCACTAGAGTATGAGAAAGAAGTCTATATTCTTCCAAGATTTTATCCCGATATCCATCTATAACAATATCTGATACATGAATAATTGGATCAATTGTAGGATTCTCTACCTCATGTTTCACTATTTCTTCAATTGCTGTCACACATGGAATATACTTACCTGCCCTTCTCCCTTGTTTGACTTCATCTACCATCTCAATAGTAGGAAAAACTGGTTCCATTTTCTCTAAATCACCAATAATATTATCTACATGACTTATCATATCCTATTCCATAACTAGTATGAACTATATAACATAAGGATCTATTCTTACAACAATATAATCCTACACCTCCATATTAGGCACCATCTCATAAAGTGTTGCATCCCTATGTGGTGAGGTTTGGGATGACTCCACCTAAGCTATTGCAGGAGGTGGTATAACCACTTTAGAAGTAGCTTCCTATCCTAATATACATATAGATATAGAGATTTCATCCTAGTTATAGATAAATTTAATCAAGAGAACAACTAAAAGGGTGTTACAATTGAGGAATTTCAAAGCTTTTCCCTCATTCAAGTTCACCTTATTATTCATTAGCAGAAAAGAGATGAGCGTTCCATAAGGATAGTAACTCGAATTCCCTTTTAGTTGAAACTAGTGATGCATAAACCACATAATATACCAATCCAAATTCAAATTAACATTTTTGATCATGAAATATAAGAGATACATGTCCAGAAACAAAACCTTTTCTATTCTCCATCTCTATGGGGAATCCCAGTCTTGATATACTTATAGTGAAAATTCTATCCATCTTTTAAGTCCTTTATAGGCTTATTCTCAAAATAATATGTTCCAAAAAAGGACATAATAACATTATTTGGTCCCACCTAACTTGTACCAACTAGATTATGGCCAAAGAATAGTTCTCACTCTCAAGGAAAATGGAATATTTAGAGAATTTTCACTAAATAAATGAGCACATATTTGGAATTCATATTTGATTATAACACATCCTATATTTCAAAGAAATGAAATTCCATATTCATCATGACCTAACAAAATTTTTCTTCAATTTTTTTTTGTATTTTCCCCATCAAAAATAGACTCCCATCCTTGAGAATGGAACATTCTCTCTATAAAAATTTAATTTCCTTTTAGATGCTCCATATCCGTGGATTTTATAGATAATAATTTGTGCGTCTCACCAACAGACATATATTTATTATTAGATCTAGAACTACCATTATCTCCTCACTTATACATTCCCATCATAGAAGGTTAGTATAAGGTTGAGATGAAATCAAGGTAGATAGAGGAAAAGGGTGAAGTTTAAGATTTTGGAGGAAGGAACATAGGTAAAGAGTGAAAAAGTCGAGGATTGATTTGGTCACTTTAGGTCAGGTACCCAATTCCCAAAAGGGATACCTACATAATTTAGAATTCAGGGTCAATTAAATCTTAGACTAAATAAATAAATAAAAACTAAAAAACTCTAAATAAGGAATAAATTTCAAAATGAATTTAAACAATTAATAATTTGGCATTAAATACTAATAATAAAACAAAATTAATATAAAATAAATTGAATTAAACTAAAAATAATTTAAATTCAAATAACCCCAATTCTCTATCAATAAAATCAAAACGTTCACAAGAAAGGGTTTTAGTAAAATATCTTCCAATTGGTTCTTAAAAGATATGAATTCAAGAGTGGTATCTCTTTTTTGAGCATGATCTCTCAAGAAATTATGCCTTAGATCCATATTCTTATATATATATATATATATATTGATTTTTCATATTCATTGAAATATTGATAGCACTAATGTTATCACATTTGAATAATAATTGATTATAATAGAATCCAAATCCAACAGGGTGTGTTTTATCTACAACACCCATGAAAAAAAACTACTAGTAGTAATATATTCTCCTTCAAAAGTAGATAACACTGCTGAGGGATGTTTTTTAATAGACCTGGATACTGTGGATCCTTATGGAAAATGGAAGGTTCCTAAAGTGATATTTTTATCTAGTCTACAACAAAAAATGTCAGAATCTAAATATGAAGTCAAATTAAAATGATGAGTTTTTTGAAAAATTAAGGAAAGTTAAATTGTTCCTTTTAAAAATCATAAAATTATTTTGGAATCTTTCAAATGATATTCCTTGGGATCAACTTGGAATCTTGAATATAAAAATACATCAAACATAATTTCTGATCCATTATTAGTTAGATATAGTAGACTGATAAAACACAATTTTATTGAATATTTTATTGATAGTAAATGAAATAATTTCCTCACATTATGATAATTATGTTAATTTATAGAATAATTGGAATTAGATCATTCATTTGAAAATTTGATAAAAATTCCAGCTTTACCCTTTTAAAATTCACTATAGTATTTCGAGAATAAATATTTTTATGTACATTATTTTGACTTCAAATTTTGTAATTGTGTTCCTGAATTAATGAGATAAAAATTATATTGATGATATGGGAGCTAGATCGTGATTTTGAGTGGAGTAAATGGGACATGAAGAAAAGGTTGGACTGAACTATCCAGATTGGACATCACTTCACCATTTGGGCCGTATCTTCTTTATCCGAACTTGGATTGGGCTGAAATTTGGAGGCAAGCTTGGGGAAATGATTCCAAAAAAATTATTTTTCTATAAGTCCAACCAATTCACGAGTTTTGGAGGTAAACTATGTGGTGAAACATGTAGTAAAATATTGGGCCGAATTTCCCTTTCACATTTTAAAAATATTTGTAACCCTATCCCTCAAAAAATATATTTAAAGGATATTTTCACTCTTTGGGAGGGCTGATAGAGGCTTTGGGAAGGTTTGGACAAATGGGTGGCTCTTGGGATCCCCTAAAATCTCTTTTCTGGAGTAAGGCCTTGTGCAAACATCTCTTCCAAGAAGGCTCTCCTCTCCCACCTCCTCTTTGTATTTATTTTATTTCATGTTTGTATCTTGATTTTTTCTTCAATTAATCTTATATTTTATTCTATTTTAATCTTATTATTATTCTTCTTAGGCTATAATCTAAGAGTAGATATGAGATTGGGTGTTCCCCAATCAACCCATTGCTTATGCAAAACGTCTCTACGATGACAACTCCACCGATGGAAGAGTGATTTCTTTCATAGTTGATCTAATACACATTACCTACATTTATTTATTTTTAATCTATGAATATACTATAATTCTTAAATTGTGATCAATTAATTTAGTTCTAATTTCAAAGTTACTCGATCGACTTTCACTTGATCGCGTTGTCGGGATTGTGTAAACCGTGTGAGTGAAACCACAATCACAAAATCTAATCAACTTGGGATAGAATTGTAGGGTTCAAGTATTATAACCAAATAAATTAATTATCAAATATAGGTAGAATATACTGCCCTAATTGACCATTGCCCATAAGTTGGCTTTTGGATCACAATAAAGGCAGGGTGCTGTGATTGGAAGTCCCAAATTTGATCGAAGGCTCATTTTTCCAATATTTTTGGTTGTGTTAATTTCTGTAGGGTTTGGAGGTTGAAAAGGTTAGGGGATTACAATTGAATGAATTATAATCATATGGTATAAGGATAAATTAATTATGAAGGGGTCATGTTAGATCAACTATGTCTTCTCATATAAGTTTTTTAAAGAAATTGTCTCTTTATTGTTACTTCTCATTTTCTTGTTTAGTTTACTATTTGAAAAGTCACAAAACAAACCCCCATATTTATTTTCATTTGTTTTGAAATATTTTCTTAATTAATTTAAGCCTATTAATAGTTTTTTAATTCACTTCCTCCTTGAGAGAACGACCTAGGTCATCCACTGTGCTACACTTAGTAAAATCACAAATAAATATTTTTAAGAGCGTGTGCAACAACGTTCATCAAATTAGTGTCGTTTTAGGGGAGGAAAGTAATTATTCCAACCATTTAGAGGTATTTATTTTATTTTACATTTTATTCTATTCTTCTCTTCTTTCTTTCTTCTTTACCCATTCTTATTTTTTCTTCTTTTGTTTTCTTCTTCTACTTCTTTTTGGACCATCAACTCAAACTTCTCATTTTTATTTTTACTATGGTCCACTTTCCTTATTTTCTTTTTTATTTGATTTATGACATGAAATAATCCCAAAGATCTATTATATATTGATCCTGAGATTGAACGTAGCCTTCAGGCTCGAATCATACATTCTCAGTCTATGAGAAGTTTCAACATTCATCCAGTTGGAAAATTCCTCCACTCCTAGAACATTGAAATTGGAAGAAATTCAAGTTCAACCATAAAAAAAGAACCAATGGCTGAAAATAATTTAAATTAACTTAATAGAACCATTCAAGAATTGGATTCACCTGATATTAACTATCAACCAAACTGTATTGCATACCCGAATCTCGAATTAGACTTTGAACTGAAATATGGGTTAATTAATCTTATTCCAAAGTTTCATGGATTATATGGTGAGGATCCAAATAAAAATTTGGAATAATTTAATGTCATTTTCTCAACCTTAAAACCAATAAATGTTTATAAAGATCAAATCAAACTAAGGGCATTCCCATTTTCACTTGATGGAGTTGAAAAAGACTGGATGTATTATTTAAAACCTGAATATGTCACACGTTGGAACGATTTGAAATGTCTTTTATTGCAGAGATTTTTTCCAGCATCAAGGACCACTTCCATTCATAAGGATATATTAGAGATCAAACAATCCCAAGGGGAGTCAATGCATGAGTACTGGGAGCGATTCAATAAGTTGTGTGCAAGCTGCCCACATCACCAAATGAGTGAGTAACTCCTCCTCCAATTATTCTATGAAGGACTCACACCTATGGAGATAAGCATGGTGGATGTTGAGACTGGAGGAGAATTTGTGGACAAGACACCAGTAGCTGCACGTGAATTGATTAACAAGATGACCCAAAACTCCCAACAATTTAGTAATCGAGGTACACCACATGTTAGGGGAGTACATCAGGTAAGTCCTTTTTCTCTTGAAAGTCATTTAATTGATACCAAGTTAGAATAATTGACCAATATGGTGAGGTATATTACTTTGGATCAAAAGACATTGCAACCCCCTCCTTCAAGGATATGTGGCATTTGCACCGAAAAGACCACCCAACTGACTGTAGCCCCCAACTACAAGAAACATAAAATTGTGCAGCAGTGTTTCCTGAGAGACCATATCAGCAACAACAAAACCATATCCCCAAAATAAGTTTGATTAATTTTTTCCAATAGAAAACCAAGGGAGGAAGGATTAATCAGACATGAGGTATGGCTCTGGAAAACAAAAAAGGTCCCCTTTTCAACAAAACTTCCAGCAGCCTCTACCTTACCAACATGGTTTTTAACAACCCCAAAGGCAATTTGAAGCTCAATAATCAACAAGTCAACAACAAGGGAATACCCAAACCAAGGTAGATTCTAACACTGATGATATTTTGAAACAAATTGTTCTTAATCAACAGAATGATCTTAAGATTCAAGGTAAAAAGTTGGGGGAGTTGAAGACTCAAATGAGACAGATTTCCACTTCCCTTCATGAATTGGTAAGTAAGAATTCTAGAAATCTACCTTCCCAACCTACTCCAGATCCGAAGGGTAATATCAGTGCCATCACATTGAGAAGTGGGAAGCAAATGAATGATAAATCTGTACCTACCATTCCACCGAGATTCACCTTAACTCTAGAATATCCTCATTCCACACCAACTATTGAGAAACCCAAGGAGAAAGATAAAGGTAAGAAAAAGATTGATGATATTCCTCCTAAACCCCTTTTCCAAATAGAGTTATACAAACCAAGAATATGGCTGAAGTGGAGATGCAAAAAGAAGTTTTAGACACATTTAAGCATGTGGAGATCAACTTCCCTCTACTTGATGCCATCAAACAAATCCCAAGGTATGGAAAATTCTTAAAAAATCTTTGTACCAATCAAAGAGGGCTCAAGGTAAATGAGAGGATCAATCTTGGAAGGAATGTGTCAACACTCATTACACCAAATCTAGAAATTCCAATAAAGTACAAGGATCCTAGGACATTCACTATCCCTTGCACCATAGGGGAGTTTCACTTTTCTAATGATCTTTGTGATTTGGGAGCTTCCATAAATGTGATGCCTCACTATGCATTATCTTCTTTATAGGTTGGTGAGTTGAAGCTGAAAAGAGTAGTGGTGCAGTTGGAAAATAGGGATATAGCATATCCAATGGGAGTCCTTGAGGATGTACTTTTCTGGGTAAGAGACATGATCTTCCCAGAATATTTCTACATGCTTAACATGGAGGATGATCAGGTAAGTTCACATGCTCCCATTATCTTTGGTAGAACCTTCCTCAAAACTATAGAAATTATCATAAATGTTAATGAGGGTACACTTTCCATGGAATTTGGAGATGAAGTTGTGATATTTAATGTTATGGAATCCATAAAGAACCCCTTAGAGGACCATTCTACATTTGTTATCTCCCATTTTGAAACACAAAATAAAAACCCCATGGAATTTAATTGTCCTATTATTTGGGAGATTATGAGTATTGGTTCTAGTTTGATGTATAAGTGTACTTACACACCTATTTATAATGCACAAGACTCTCTTAGATTTTATTTTTAAATGGATTCATATTCTGATTTTTATCATGATAACTCTGATTATGACATGGCTGTTGAGTATGCTAATGTATTTGATGCTTTATTCTCATATTTTGATGATGTATATTCTGATACTGATGTTCATTGTGCACATATTTCTGTTCCTTCAATTTCTCCATCTATACATCACCCCTTTCATTAGAACTCAATCCATTGCCACCTAATCTCAAATAATCATACTTGTTAAGTGGTAAAAAATTACCTGTTATAATTGCTAACAATATATATTTTGAACATGAAGAAAAACTTTTGAAACTTTTAAGGGAGAACATCAGGGCAATTGTGTGGGCCTTTGGGTGACATATCAGGTATTATCCCCTCCATTTTCATGCATAGGATTCTTTTGGATGGTGGGGATAAACTAGTGAGGCAGCCACACAGGAGACTAAATCCAACCCTTCTGGAAGTTGTTAAAAAAGAGGTTGAAAAATTGCTCGAGGCAGGTATAATTTATACCATTTCAGATTCTTAGTGGGTAAGTCCTATTCAGGCTATGCCTAAGAAAAGTGGTGTTACAGTTGTTAAAAATGAGAAAGATGAGTTAGTTTCAATGAGGGTGAAAAACAGTTGGCGTGTGGGTATTGATTATAGGAAACTAAATCAGTCCACTCATAAGGACCATTTCCCCCTCCCATTTATTGATCAGATGCTTGAGAGACTAGCAGGGAAAACACACTACTATTTCTTGGATGGATTTTCTGGATATTTTAAATTTCCTATTGCTCTATAGAATCAGGATAAGACAACATTCACTTGTCCATTCGGTACGTTTTCCTACCGAAGGATGCCATTTGTACTTTTCAACTCCCCAGGTACCTTCTAGAGATGCATAGTGAGTATTTTTTCTGATTTTATTGAGACCTGCATGGAGGTATTTATGGATGATTTTATAGTGTATGGGTCTTCATTTGATGATTGTATCTTTAGTTTGGGAAAGGTTTTGAATCATTATATTGAGAAGAATCTAGTCTTAAACTTTGAAAAGTGCCATTTCATGGTAGAGCATGGCATTATCCTAAGGAATGTAGTGTCAAAACATGGGATAGTGGTTGATAGATCTAAGGTAGATATTATTTCATCCATACCCTATCCTTCATGTGTATGTGATGTTAGATCTTTCCTAGGTCATGCAATATTTTATCGGCACTTCATCAAATATTTTAGTAAGATTTCTCTTCTTGTGTCACGATTACTTCAAAAGAATTCTGATTTTTTGTTTGATGATTCTTGTAGGAACTCCTTTGATGATCTAAAGAAGTTTATGACCACTCCACCTATCATACAGACCCCATGGTGGGAGCTTCCTTTTGAGCTTATGTGTGACGCCTCCAACTTCGCAGTTGGGGCTGCCTTATCTCAAAGGGTGGAGGGACGTTCACATGTGATTGCCTATGCATCGAGGACACTAGATTCAGCCCAATCAAACTACACAACCATATAAAAGGAGTTTATTTCTATTACATTTTACTTATATAAATTATGTTCATATTTATTGTGCTCTAAAGTAGTTGTTTTTTTTTGACCATGCAAATCTGAGGTACCTCTTGAAGATGCCTAATGCAAAGCCCTAGCTAATCAGATGGATGCTCCTTCTTCAAGAATTTGATATTAAGATAAAGTACAAGAAGGGGTCAGAAAACCTAGCAGTGGACCACATGAGTAGGCTTACTCACACACTAAAGGATGACACCTTGGACCAGGTATCAATTTGGGACACTTTCCCCAATGAGCATCTTTATTCCATCTCAGGTACGCATCCTTGGTATACTGATTTAGTTAACTACCTTATTTCATCTTAAATCCATGATAATTTAAAGAAATATCAATCCCAAAAATTAAATATTGAGTCAGGATTTTATGTTTGGGATGATCCATACCTCTGGCGCATGTGTAGTGACCAAGTTATTAGGAGGTGTGTTCCTGATCATGATTTTGAGTCTGTTCTACAGTTCTGTCATACACTTTCTTGTGGTGAACACTTTGGACCCCAATAAACAGCTAGGAAATTTTTAGACTCTAGATTATATTTTCCTAGATTATTCCATGATGACCATGTGTTTTTAAGTCATTCTCTCATTTCCAACACACTAGGAACATTTCTAGGAGACATGAGATTCCCCAACAACCCATACTATTCTGTGAGATTTTTGAAGTATGAGGCATCAATTTTACGGATCATTTTCCTAGTTCTTTTAGTTTTTTTTAAATTTTGGTTTCTATTGATTATGTGAGTAAATGGGTGGAGTCTAAGTCCACCAGGACTGATGATTCTCATGTTGTTGTGGACTTTGTCAAAGAAAAGATTTTTTGTAGGTTTGGAGTACCGAAGTAAATCATTAGTGACCAAGGGACACACTTCTGCAATCGTAATTTTGCTTCCCTCCTTCGGAAGTATGAGGTGACATACAAAACATCAACACCATACCACCCCCAATCAAAAGGAAAGACGAGGTTTAAAATCATGAGTTAAATCAAATTTTGGAGAAAACTGTGCATCCGAATAGGAAATATTGGATCAAGTATTTAGATGATGCATTATGGGATTATAGGACAAAATAAAAGACACCCATCGGTACTTCCCCATTCTGGATTGTTTTTGGGAAAGCTTGTCATCTCCCTGTGGAAGTAGAGCATCAGGATTATTGGGCTATAAAGAAATGTAACATGGATTTGGCCCAAGATAGAATTCAAAGGAAGCTGCAAATTCAAGAGCTTGAGAAGATTCAATTGTCCTCATATGAGAACTCGAGGCTCTATAAGGAAAGATCAAAGGTATCTCATGATAGAATGATCAGAAAAGAGAATTTCAAATTGGGGAGAAAGTCATTCTCTACAGTTCATGACTGAAGCTGATTCCTAGTAAGTTGCATTATAGATGGTTAGGTCCTTATGTTGGGACTAAAGTTTTTCCTTATGGTGCAGTGGAGATCACACAAGATGACATGTGAAAGAGCTTTACAGTCTATGGTAAATGTTTGAATAAATACATTGAGGGAATTTCTATTGATGTAGTGGATTTCATCACACTGCATGACCCCATTATCACTTGAGCATATCAGGATGATCCTAACCCTTTCAATTTTATATTATTTGTCCTATTTAAAATTCTTATTTTCATGTGCACATCTCATCTCATAGATTCACATTGAGTACAATGCAATATTTTAAGTGTGGGAGAGGGGACAACCTTTTGGGGTAGATATTTAGGATTTTCATTTGTGTGTTTTGTGTGTATTTTCTATTAAGTTTTTGGTTAAAAATTTCAAAAAAAAAACCAAAAACCAAAAAAAAAACCAAAAACAAAAACATCATATATATATATATATATCATGCAACATTATCATATGGAACATATGGAAAATGCATGTTTTCAAAATTCATTGGTAGAATGATAGGAATGATTAAGATTTCACCATCAAGGGTTTATTTTTATAAAAATTGAAGTCGCTGATGATATGAATGGTTGTGTCATTATAAAACCTTTTAGATTTTGACATCATTATTTGTGATATTTTTCCACGGTAAATTGTGTCATTGATTTCTCCACACAATTTTTAACTCAACCATGACTTGTGAAAATTTTCCTACTCAATTGAAGGTATAGTCAAGTTAGGTAAAAAAAAATTCATTGGTTTATCCATATATTTGTTTCCCTTCCGATTGGTTTCATTACTATACCGAATTGACCTATGTGTGTGTACCTGTTATCCGACTGTTGTAGGCCCTAAAAAAGGGTTGTGTCTTGGACATATCAAAAATCACTTTTCCTTAATCTTTGATCTTGTTATAACTATTACAATTAGTGTCGTGAGGAGATCAAACATGGGTTGAGAGTTGAGTGTGAGATTTTTTCCAAGTGCAGCTTAATAAAAACAAAATAATAATAATATATGAGGGGAGGGATTAAATGTACAATATATAGGGATATCTAGGTCAGAAGCTTAAGGTTTGACTTTCGAGAATGGTTAGTGAGTGGGTCTTGAAATAAAATTGCAAAGGAATTTAGAATAGGTTCTGTGAATTAAACCAAGTAAGAAGAATTGTTTTACATGACCTGAATATACTGAATAAAGGGTGGATTTATTAGCTTGGAATGGTTGGCACACACACACCTAGAGAATTAGTGGCATGGTAGACCCATGACTTGTTTCACTGTTATTAGTGTTATGAATCTCACTGAATTTTGTTTTGACACAATTTATAAGATAATGAATTTAAAATTTATTGATATTGACTTTATATGGGATTATTACTTTGCCTATATTTCCACTGTGGATTGAGAAATATGAACATGCATATCTTGTGACAATTTTCTCGAGTACATGATATGAGGTTTTTCCCAGGAGTGCAAAAGGGTATGTGTGGGGGAGTTGATAAAACACAATTTTATTGAATATTTTATTGATAATAAATTAAATAATTTCCTCACATTGTGATAAATATGTTAATTTATAGAATAATTGGGATTAGACCATTCATTTGAAAATTTGATAGAAATTCCAGTTTTACCCTTTTAAAATTCACTGTAGTATTTTAGGAATAAATATTTTTATGTAAATTATTTTGAATTCAAATTTTGTAACTATTTTAATGACTTAATGAGATATAAATTATATTTAGGACATGGGAGCTGGATCGTGCTTTTTTTGTGGAGTAAATGGGACATGAAGAAAAAGTTGGACTTAACTATCTAGATTGGACATTACTTTACCTTTTAATCCATATCTTCTTCATCAGAACTTGTATTGGGCCCAAATTTGGAGGGACACTCGGGGATATGATTCCGAACAAATAATACTTATATAAGTCCAATCAATTCACGATTTTTAGAGGTAAACTATGCGGTTCAACTTGGAGTAAAATATTTTTCCGAATTTCCCTTTCACATTTTAAAAATATTTGTAACCCTAGCCCTCAAAAACTCTATTTAAAGGATATTTTAACTCTTTGGGAGGGATAGTAAAGCCTTTGGGAAGGTTTGGACAAAAGGGTGGCTCTTGGGAACCCCTAAAATCTCTTGTAAAGAGTAAGGCCTTGTGAAAACATCTCTTCCAAAAAGGCTCTCCTCTCCCACCTCCTCTTTGTATTTCTTTTCTTTCACGTTTGTATCTTAAATTTTTCTTCAATTAATCCTTTTTTTTATTCTATTTTCATATTCTTATTTTTTTGGTCTGGAATCTAAGAGTGTAGATGATATTGGGTGTTCCCTCAATCAACCCATTGCTTATGAAAATGTCTCTACGATGACAACTCCGCCCATGGAAGAGTGATTTCTTTTGTAGTTGATCTAATCCCCACTCCCTTAATTTATTTATTTTGAATCCATAAAAATACTATAATTCTTAAATTGTGATCAATTAATTGAGTTCTAATTTCTAAGTTACTCAATCGACTTACACTTGACCGCGTTGTCGGGCTTGTGTAAACCGTGTGAGTGAAACCTCAATCACAAAATCTAATCAACTTGGGATAGAATTATAGGGTTCACGTTTCATACCCAAATAGATTAATTCTAATATATAGGGAGGATATACATCCCTAATTGAAAATTGACCATAAGTTGGCTTTTGGATCACAATCAAGGCAGGGTGCTGTGATTGGAAATCCTGAATTTGACCGAAGGCTCATTTTCCCAATATTTTTGGTTCTGTTAATTTCCATAGGATTCGGGGGTTTACAAGGTTATGTGATTAAAATTGAATGAATTATAATAATATTGGATAAGGATAAATTAATGATTAAGGGGGCATATTATATCAACTACATCTTCTCATATAAGTGTTTTTAAAGAAATTGTCTCTTGATTGTTACTTCTCATTTTTTGTTTAGTTTACTATTCAAAAAGGCACAAAAAACCCCCATCTTTCTTTTCTTTTGTTTTGAAATATTTTATTACTTAAGTCAAGCCTATTAATATTTAATTAATTCAATTACTCATTGAGATAATGACCTAGGTTATCCATTGTTCTGCACTTAGTAAAATCACAAATAAATATTTTTGAGAGTGTGTGATAACGTTCATCATAGACTCTAAATTATTCCTCTGTATAGATTGTTGTCAACTGGTTTCCCAGCTTTATACATATCAAGTTTTTCATTAGAACTCATAGGGGTTTCATATACTTTACATTTTTTGTTTCCAAATCTTTTATGTAAGTCATGTATATATTTCAATTGATTTAACACACACCCAAAATATTTTTGACAAATATAAAAACCTTGAAAAAAATTTAACTCTGTCATCATACCCATTTCATTTTCTTTTTTCATGATTTTTGAAAATTCATTATACAATTTTTTATTTCTACAATCAAATTTCACATCATCATCATATATCTAAACTATTAAAATATTTGAAGATGTTTTTTTATTTAAAAGAGTAGGATATTTCATTCCTATTTAAAATCAGTTCTATAAAATAAAAGAACATAAATGTTTAAATAAGGTCTAGGTGATTTTTAAAGTTCATAATGATATTTGGTAAGTTTGAAAATAGTGTTTGGATAATTAGGATTTTCAAAACTGAGATTTTGTTCAACTTAAAATTTCTCTATAACAAAAAAATTTTAAAAATAAAATTTTTCATCCATCTCATATAATTTAAAAATAATGTTTGATTAATTAGATAGGATAATCATAACGAATTATTATATAGTGTAAGAACATAGTTTTATCTCTTGTATAAATCCTTTAAATTTTGGTCTAATTCATTATTTTTAACCTAATATGGATGCCCAATGAGGTCACAGAGGATAAGAGGATGTTTAAGGATTGTTCAGAGCTCGTAACCCTAGATGGTGGGAAAAATTCACTACCCACACAGTTATTAGAAACTGTGCATCTAGTCTATATAGTTTAAGTAATTATGCTGGGATTGATAGTGGGAAACATGATGCTGCATAGTTTGAAGAAACCATGCAGATTGGACCACACACCCATGCAGATGATCTACAATTTTAACAGATCCATTTCACATGGTTGGCACATGGTTTCTCAAACCATGTGGTCTAACCATGTGGTGTCCCTACTTAAGAAGTGGGTGGAACAAAGTTGGAGCATGGGTTTTTTAACCATGGGGAAAACCATGAAACCCAAATATTTTAGATAAAATGACCATTTTTTCACTTAAAATCTTATTAATTCAACCCTTCCTCTTGCTTTTATTTCTAGTGAAAAAAAATTGTCTTGGGATAAACCCTTTGAGATTAAATCATAGCTTTTGATATTGATTATTCATCTGAACTCAAATTTGAACATCATTTGTCTCTTTTAATTCCTCCTTGTAATCTCTTCATTCATGTGGATCCATTCTTCATTTCTCTTATCCTCAATGGAGTTATTGAGGTTCAAGATCATATTCCCTATTTTTAGTGACCATTATTCAGATTTATTCCAATGCAGGCCAAAATAAAGGCTGATACTAGATGAGGAGATTACTACAAGAATGATGTAGGTGGTATATTATTTATCCCTTCATGTATTGATTTTTTATAATATGCGATATATTTCGCATAAAGGTTTTCACCACATGTTGCCACTAATTTGAATCTATATTAAATTGATTTTCCTTCTTGGAACCTAATGAGTTGTTAGATAACCTAATGAGTTGTTAGATCCCAATTCATATTGATATTGTCCACCTCAGAGTGATCCATTCTATTAGGTGATCCCTCTTAAATGCCTAATTTGATTCCATGGTTATAAATCTAAAACACCTATTGGTGTGTTTGGCGTTAGTTTTAAATGAAAATATCATATTGATAGTGGGTGAATGTAATGGAATAACATGGTTAATTATCTTATCAATTATAATGAATTTAATTGAATATGAGTGGTATGATCATGTCATCTGATTAAATAGAACAATATTTATGACCTTGTAAATACTTAATGTTAATGAAATATACACAATCTAATTGGACCTTACTAAGGACTTGAATGCTTCTTATAGCTTATGATGTATGGTAATTAAGGTCCTTGATAATTTACAATGTGATATGGGAATGGATTACATTTATAAATGTGATATGATCATGGAATACCATTATAATTGGGATAAGAGCATTTTATCACTTTATAAATGTGATACGAGCATGTCATCCCATTATACTTGTTATACATGGCATGGAAAACCTTATTGTTATATAGGGGCATGATAACCCTCACTATGATACTGGGCATGACATCCCCTCTTCTTGTGATACTGGGCCTGGTGTCCCTATACTATGATATTGGGAAAGGTATCCCCTAATACTGTGATACTAGGCATGACATCCCTATACTGTGGTACTGGGCTTGGAATCCCATACTACTGTAATATTGGGCATTGTGTCCCTAGGTACTTATTCATAGATATTCTATAATGTTCCAAAGCAGGTAGTGTCAACCTAGGTTTCCTTCAAGAACCAGATCCAACCCATATGCAGTTTTTATTCCCATTTTTCATTATTATATCTACATAATTCCATGTTATATATATGGACTGGATATTTATAGATTCCATTGGTGGAAGATTACTGAATTTATCTCACACCCTATTTGGTCCACCTATGGAACCCAAGTAGACTACATGATTTTAGGTGTAGATAAGAGGAAGAATCCTCTTATGGATGCATAACTTCTTGCATGATATAGTGTGTGATATTGTTAGGAGATGACCATACTAGATCTTGAGATGCTTGGATATATTTTGGACTTTTTTACCTTTTGTATATCATGTGTAATATTACTATCTGATTCATGTATCCATGTTTTCCTACTTTATATATAAACGACATACATTATCATCATTTGGTATATGATTCGGTTTATTGATATCAATTAATTATTATTGCTTGGTTGTTTATATCTGCTTCCACCATGGAAAGTTATTGTTCCAATTAGTATAGTGTTTGTTTCTGTTTTTTCATTTATTTATATAGGCTTTCACTATTTAATTATTATTATATCTTTTATTCTACACTCTGGTAGTGAGGGAATAGTCTTCCCATGAACACACCCTAGACCTTCACTTCAAGTAAGAAACCTCTAGCATTTGGGGAGATGCACTTGAGGCCATGTGGCCCACCAGCTTAGGGCACCGTTTAAGTGGAATATGGGTTGAGATTTCACAAAGTGGTATCAGAGGAATTTATTTTCATGATTTAATATTTTGATATAATATACAGGAGATTATGAATTATATTATATTTGGTAATGAGTTTTTTTTGGGAGTATTTAACCCATGTATATAGAAAAGTCAAATTGTTATTTTCTTCTTTTTTCTTATTACAGTTGATTTGAATTCACTATTGGGTGATTCACTTGAATATTGATGTTGTTATTTAAATTATTGAGGGTTGTATTTTATTTCAACCCGATGAGATGAGGGTATTCCATCTCATGCATCATTTTAGGAACATTATAAGAAATTTACATGCCATGCATATGCCATGACATATAAGAGCATTGTGTTAGTTTCATTGCCTATGATTTCCATGAGTGAATTGATTGCTATAAAAAAGATATTTTAATGGATAAAGATTCTTTTAGGGAATTGAGAAAAAATATTTGGAACTTATAGTACCCTATATAACCTAATAATGTTTTCCTACACAGGCTATAGCCAACACCCTAAGTAGTCAACTATGGATCATTGAGTCATGGACCATTTTTCACATGGATTGAAACATGTTATGGTATGGATTAAGTGGATGCCAAATTTTGGTTAATAAAGTGTATGGGACCTTATGGATCAAAAGTGGTGAACCATTTGGTTCAACCATTTAAAGAGAATGATAATACAAATATAAATTTAAAATGAAATTGAAATTGTAAAACACTGAGCTTGACCCAGTCCCTACCTTAGTAGTGGGTTGTATGTAGCATCTATTTTGTTAAATATAAATGTTATGATCACCCAAAATTGAAACTATGAGCTGGAAGAGGGGTGAAGCTATTATATAGAAAGTATTTTTACTTATTCTATTTTTACATTATTGGATTATGCTGTTATTGAATCCTTCCGGGGCATGTGCTTGGAAATTGTAGAGAAATTCCACCACAACATCCTCTAGTCATATGCTAGGAGGGTGGTGATGACCATGCTCCATTGGTGGTGGGCCATGAGATTCCAATTATTCCTCCAGTAGTTCCACCTATGGAACCTCTTACTATTCAAGATATGGGCGATGATTCCCAGTTTTGAGGAGATTTTATATAATTGATGATGACTATACAGGGAACTCCATGCTCTTCCCCTTCTATGGGAGAGCTTACACATGAGTTCCAATAACAGCATCCACCCATATTTTATGGGATGGAAGACCAAAATAAGTAGAGTTATAACTTGATATGGTTATGAATATATTCGATCATCTAGAGAAACCTCCTAAGATAAGAGTGAAACTTATTAGTTATATGATTTTAGTATTCAAAAAATACTGGTTGGATATTCTAAACCAGGTGGGTCAGTATCGAGAAGTGGTTTGGAGAGATTTTTAGTCGAGATTATTAAATTATTTCTTCCCTAAGAGCCTAATATCTTATATTTCCATGCAATTCATGAACCTACAATAAGTTTCTTTGATAGTTATGGACTATATATATCACTTTATAGAGATTCAATGCTTTGTTCCCATCTATAGAGCTAAGGAGCCAGTAGAAGTGAGATGATTTGAGGATGGTCTGAGGCATCCAATACATTTTCAGGTGAACTTTTTCTGATTGAATACCATATATGATAAATTGAACCATGAAATTATCACTTAATAAAACCTAAGGGAAGAAGAAAATGTGAGCTGGAGTGGTTTAGAACCCAAAAAGAGTATTGGTTCTACTTGTGGTCAGAAGCAATGCTTTGAGACTGTTCATGTGAGTATCAATAGCCAGTTGACACCCAAAGATAGTTATGTGGTATGTCACCAATGTGGAAATATTGGTCATAAGAGGAACCAATGTCCTGAATGCATCATCGAGTTCCAATGCTATGTAATATTGGAGCATCTACATCATTTTTGTAGGACCATCCCATCTGTGCTAAGTGGGAGAGGATCTGTGCTAGCTCCACCTTCACAAGCAGGTTCAATAGCACATTACCAGGTAGGTAGCTAGTGTACTACTAGCCGTACAAGTAGATGAGGAGGTCAAGGTCATGGTATTCAGGATTCAGATTTATAGCTCCAACAGAGTGGACTAGCACCTAGTATTTATTTTGTAGAATATGGAAAGAGATCAAGCCATATTTATTCAGTGTGGTCTATACTCAAGGAGTAGTATGATGGAGTATATACTATTTATGTTACTATTATTGCATCCCCTATTATTTTTCCTACCTTATTCAATACAAGTACATCAGATACTTTCATATTTGTGCCTGTTGTGGAGATACTTCAGATCGATGTTCATTTTTTTAGAGGTGTTATGAGACATAATAGACCTTTGGGTATACGTTCTATAAGTGTACTCCAGTGCAAGGACTATACTCTTGATTTAGGAAGCCATCGATTATTATATAACCTATTCTTCCTTGAGATGAGATGTTTTGATGTCATTATTGAAATGGATCTATTGGTTCCTTTTCATGTATATATGGATTGTTGTTACTGAAGGGTGTCATCTACATCAATAGATGGTGATGCTTATATTAACCAGGGCTAGTGGGATTTCTAGGCTGGTAGAGCTATACCAGCGCATCATGGTCTAGGTAGAGTGACCACCCAGATTACTAGACTATACATAGAATATGAGGGACTACATTATATTGAGTTCCCTCCTGTAGTCGATCAGTCTAGAAATGTTTTTCCAGAGTAATTTTCAGGACTACCACCCGATATTGAGGTAGAATTATATATCAAGCTAGTTCTTGGGGCTGCATCAGTATCCATTCCTCCTTACAAGATGGATACTAGATATTACTGATTTGTAGGATCTCAAAAGGAAGATAGATGATTTAGAGGCTAAGGGTATCATACGGCCTTATAATTCACCCTGGGGTTCACCAGTACTTTTCTATAAGAAGGCATATAGAACCCTATGGATTTGTCTAGATTATTGGAATTTGAATCAACTTACAGTGAAAAATGAGTTTCCATTACCTCAAATATATGATCTTTTTGACCATATCATAGGATATAGGTTCTTATTGAAGATTGAATTGAGATTGGGTAATCATCAAGTTCAAGTTAGACCTTCAGATAATCCATGTATGGATTTCTGTAGTCAGTATGATTTATATAGGTATCTTGTGTTGTCATTAAGTCTTATAAATGTTCCTACCATCTTCATGGATTTAATGAATAAGTTTTTCCATTTATATATATATATATATATTCATTTGTTATGTTATTCATAGATTAAATCTTGGTGTATTCACATACCCAAAGTGACCATGCCACTTATTTTGAGATCATTTTGAGAGAGAATTAGATATATGATAAGCTTAATAAATGTCACTTCTAGATCAACAAGGTACAATTATTGGGTCATATTATATCAGAGGTAGGAGTTTCAATTGACCTGGATAAGGTCAGAGATGTGGTTACCTAGGATCATACTATGAACATATTTGATATTCATAGTTTCTTAGGGATATATGGTTACTACAAGAATCTCATATAGGACTTTTCATGCTTAGAAACACCTCTTATGTGCTTGGATAAGAAGGTTGTGAATTTTATATAGCCTAAATCCTATGAGACAACATTTTAGGAGTTGAATGGAAGATTAAATTCAGTGCTGATACTAATTATACCGGATCTTGTAAGAAGATATACAATATATTGTGATGTATTAGGTATCAGGATAGGAGAATTTATGATGAAAGAAGATCGAGTCGTTAATTATGGGTCGTAGTAGCTGAGGCCTCATGAGTGAAATTACCAGACACATGATCTCAAGCTAGAAGCTATTTTACATGCCTTGTATTTTTTGAGGAATTAACTATTGGGAGAGAGTTTTTTACTATTTACAGACCACAAGATCCTCTGGTATATTTTCACACAGTGAGACATGAATCTTAGTTAGTGAATATGGGTTGAATATCTACAGTCCTTTGACTTTGATCTTTCCTATATGTATGGAAATGGAAATGTTTTTTTCGATACTATGAATAGGAGTACTTAGACATAGATAGTTAAGGAGGATAGATTTGAATGGAATATTATGTCTATGTGTTATGATATGCACATAAATGTGCCAGACTATCATGGAAAATCTATACTTTAATCGCTATTAGTGACCTCTTCACATCTAGAGAAGATGATGTTGAGATAGTTTTCATATCCTGATAGATTGGTCCTATGGAAAGGTATATCTAGTGAGGATGAACCTTTGGATTATAAAATCAATGGTGACTACATCCTATGTATACATGGGCATATCTAGGTTCCCATAGATATGAGAGAGGAGTTGATGCATGAGTTGCATGCTTCATAGTGGGTAGTTCACCCGGGCATCTCCAAGATGTGTCATGATATGCAACGATAATGTTGATGTCTAGGGATGGAACGTTAAATATCATGTTTTATAACTAGGTGTTCCACCTGTCCCTAGGTGAAGGTGGAACACTAGTGACATGCAAGCTTGTTATAGTCGTTACCAGTCCTGGAATGGAAATGGAATGATGTTGCGATGGATTTTGTCTTCATCTTACCAAGGTCACCTCAAGGTAGAAACAATGTTTGGGTATTCATGGAATGATTGATGAAAGTATCCCACTTCCTTCATATATATGAAACTTTATTAGGTGACAAGTTGGGAAGATTTTACTTCTGTGATATCATACTACTTCACGGGGTTCCTCATACAATCATCTTAGATAGGGAAGCTTTATTCACATCTAGTTCATGAAAGGGGTTGTAGAAGGATATGGGTACACATGTGATTTTGAGTACATATTTTCACCCTCAAACCCATGGTCAATTGAAAATGACTATATGGGTTCTAGAGGAAATGATCAAAGCATGAATCCTTGATTTCGATGGCTCATGGGAAAACAATATTCCTCTCATTGAATTCACCTATAATAACAGTGTTTAGGAGATGATAAATATAGCTCCTTATGAGGACCTATATAGATAGTCATTCCCTTCACCCTATGATTGTTAGAGGTAGGATAGGTAGCACCAATGGGTCCATATCTCATTCAGAAGACTTTGGATATGGTTTAACTAATTAAGAATAAGATGTCTACCACTCCATATAGACAAAAATCTTATGCTGATTTCCATTGATGGACTCTAGAGTTTGTGGTTGGGGATCATGTTTTCTTGTGGATATCAACTATATTTGAGCATATATAGATACAAAGGAAAGTGAATCTAGATGCACACTTTTTTAGGCTACTTTATATTTGAGAGATAGTCAGGCCGGTAGCCTTTTCGTTACTATTACCTCAAAGATACCATTCCACAAATGAAGCCTTCCACATTTCATAGATTTGACATTATCATGATGACCCATATTATACTTTTGATGTTGATGATGTTGAGCTAGAAGGTGATGATTCTATTGAGGGGTATATTATATGCATCATTGATGGGAGAACAAAGGCTATTCGAGGCTGGTATTTCCATTTAATATGGGTGCTATGGTAGCACAACCAGATGTATTATGAGACTTGGGAGTAGGAGGCCGACGTACATTCTCAGTGGATGGAGTTATTCTTAGATGAAGTATTTCCGCCCTTGGAAGGTGAACTCAAGGATGAGTTCCTTTAAGGGGGGGGGAGACTGTAAGAACCCATTTTTTATTTCAGATGTAGATCCTTTAAATTCTAGTTTAATTCATTATTTTGGGAATAATATGGATTATTAATGAGGTCACAGAGGTTAAAGGGATGTCCGAGGATTTTTTCAGAGCTCAGAACCTCAGACGGTGGAAAAAATACATCATTCGTAACATTAGTAGAAACTGTGCGAGCCAGTATAGATACATTCCATAACCATGCCAGGCTTGATAGTGGGAAATAGAAGGCTGAAAAGTTTGAGGAAACCATGCAGATTGGATTGCACACCTGTGCGGATGGTTTATAGTTTTCAACAAAGCCATTTTGCATGTTTGGCACATAAGTTCTCAAACCATGCAACCTAACCATGTGGTGTCCCTACTTAAGAAGTGGGAGGTAGATAGTCGATGCATAGATTGGCAAAAAATGCATCCAAACTACACAACCCATATATTTTGGGTAAAATGACAATTTTCCCTAAAAATATTATTAATTTAACCTTTCCTCTTGTTTTTAATTCCAGTGGACAGACTTGGCATGGGATCTCCCCTTTGAGCTCAAATAATAGTTTTAGATCTCAATTAATTATACAAGCTCAGATTCAAACATTGTTCATCTCTTTGTATTCCTCTAAATAAGGTATTCATTCATCTTGAACCATTCTTTGTTTCTCTTCTCCTCAATATAGTTATTGAGGTGTAGGCTAATATGCCCTATTTTTAGGGCATTGATCTGATCTTCATATTTATTTTGATCTAAGACAAAGTAAAGGATGATAATAAATGAGGAGAGTACTATGATAATGAGGTAGGTGGTATAGTATTTATCCCTTTATGGATTGATTTTTTATAATATGCAATATATGTCACACGCTGGTTTTCACCATGCATTTCCCCTAATTGGAATGTGTTTTAAACTAATTTTCCTACTTGGAATATAATGACTTGTCAGAACCCAATTCATATCAATATTTTCCACCTTAGAGTGATCCATTCATTTGTGTGTTCCCTATTACATGCATAATTGGATTCCATGGTTATAATTCCAAAACACCATTAGTGTGTTTGGATATACTTTTAAATGACAATATCATATTGATAGTGGGTGAATGTAGTGGAATAATATGGTTAATTCCATTATCAATTATATTGAATCGAATTTAATGTGAGTATTATGACCATGTCATATGATTAAATGGAACAATGGTTACGCCCTTGTTAATATTGAATGGTAATGAAATATGAACTATCTAATTGGACCTTAATGTGGCCTTTAATTCTTCTTATATCTTATGATGTATGGGCATGGAGACCCTTGATAATTTATAATGTGATACGGGAATGGAATCCCTTCTATAAATGTGATACGGACATGGTGTCCCTTTATAAATGTGATTCAGGCATGAAGTCCCTTTATAATTGTGATATGGGTATGGAGTCCCCCTATATATGTTATACTAGGCATGAATACACTTGTTGATATATACTATAATGATGACCCATACTGTGATACTGGGAATGGTGTCCCCTCTTCTTGTTATACTAGGCATGGAGTCCCTATATTGTGATACTAATCTTGGAATCCCCTACTTATGTGATACTATGCATAAAATCCTTATATTGTGATACTAGTTAGGGAACCACCTACTACTATGATACTGTGAATTGCATCCTCGGTTACTTAGTTAGAGATATTACGACATGGGATGATGTAGGTAGTGTCAGCTTGGGTTTCCTTCAGGAACCAGAGCCAACCCATTTACATCTATTATTCATTTTTTTAAATATTATATTGTCACACTTCTATGTTATATACATGGAGTGGATATTTATAGATGCCATTTGTGATGGCTTACATAGTTTATCTCATGCCATATATGGGTCACCTATGGAATCTGAGTATACTACTTGATTTCAGGTGTAGATAAAGGGAAGTGTCCTCTTAAGGATGCGTAAATTCTTGTACGACTAAGGATATGATCTTGGTAGTAGATTACTGGGATAGATCTTGGGATGAAAGGATAGATTTTGGATTTTTATACCATTTGTATATAATGTATAGTACTACTTCTTGCTTCTTATATCCATTTTTTCATAATTTATAGATACATGAAATACCTTATCATAATTTTGCATATTATTAAGTTTCTAGTTATCCATTTATCATTATTTATTGGTTGTTTATTTCTACTTCTGGCATGGAAGGTTTCTGGTACAGTCAGTATAGTTTATGTTTTTACTGTTCCATCTATTTACATAGGATTCCACTATTTACATGTTATTATATCCACTATTATACACTCTAGTAATGAGGGCATAGTCTCCCCACTAATACACCATAGTCCCTTACTGTTATTCAGAAGCCTTTGGAATTTGGGGAGATGTTCTTGAGGCCATGTGGCCAGCCAGACCAGGGCACCATTTAAGTGGCATCTGGGCTGGGAAGTAACATCTAGCTATGGGTGAAATGATATTTTCATTATCTAAACTTTATCTTTGGTTCTTCCCCTTAGATACTATCCAAGACTTATTACAAATAATCACACCATGATCACCCTATTTATTCCAAAAAACAAAACAATTTTGTTCCTATAACAGGATAGTAAGAGGTTCTATTAACTAATTTTCTTACCTTGTTCCTCTTGAACTTTTTTAACTTTTCTTTGATTACTAAAACCCAAATCTCATCAATTAAGTATTCTTCTATAGTGTTAGGTTCTATTTAATATAAATAGGTATAAAAATAGACAAGTATTGCTACAATCCTTCTAGTCCTAATACCTTCATCTAAACCACCAATAATTATTTCAAATAGATGGTTTTCAAGGGTCTAGGTTTTCTTGGTAACACACTTTCTAGTACCATATCATCTATCCTTTCAGCATATGGTTCACCAAAATCATATTCCAAATCATAATACTTTTCAATGTTAAAGAGTGGTTTAGGTTCTATATTTTCAAATAAATCATTCATCCCATTAAATTTATTCAATTTATGATCAAAGAGATCAATTTCATCAAATTTCACATAAGATAACTCTTAAATAATATTTGACCTTTTGTTGAAAAAATTATATGCATTGGAAGTAGTATAATAATACATAAATATTCCTTTATTAGACTTTTTATCGAATTTACCAATATTCTCATTAGTTTTAATAATTTCGATTTTTCATTCTAATACTTTGAAGTATCAATATTTTTAATTTCTAAAATTCCATTACTCATAAGGTTTTTATTAAAAATATACCTAACAAGAACAATTTTTTGAAAATAACATGCTTTTTTACTACTTCATCCCAAAAATGTGTGAGAAGGTTAAATTAATATACCATTATCCAAGAAATTTCTTATAGGGCTATATTCATCCATTCAACAAATCTATTCTATTCAGGTGTCTTGGAGGATGATAAATTATATTTGATTCAATGTTTTAAATAATAAGAATTAATCTCATTAATTTAAAATTCTCTTCCATAGTCAATTATCAATGAAATAATTTTAGAATCATTCTACATTTAAACCAATTTACCAAATCTTATAAACATAGAACAATATTCACTTTTAAAAATAAAAAATAAAACCCAAGTAAATATATAAAAATCACCAAAAAACACATAAAAAATATTCTCCCCTTATGTTTTAAATTATAGATTCCCCTAAAAAATCTATATGAATAGGTTTTAGAGGTTTAGTTTCTTTCCCATTTTAATGCATTACATAGTTTTTCTCAATTCTATTTATGATGAGGTAAATATGAAACTAAATTACATTTTTATAATTTTATATTAGAAGAAACATTACAATGTCCATGTCCTTAATTATAAATTGAATATTCATTTGATTCATCATTTAAATAGTTCAATTTTTTTCTACTCAATGAATTTAGATCTAGAGTATATAAATTATTTTATTTGGGTGAATTAATATTTAAAATTTTACCATTGAAAGTTGAACATTTAGTATTATAGGAATATAAAAAATAATCTTCATCATAATGTTGGGAAATACATACCAGATTATGCTTTAGACTTTACATATAGATAACGTTGTTGATGAGAAATGAGCTTGGATTTAAAAGTCATACAACTCCCATAATCTTACCATTGGAATTTTCACCAAAAGTGACATAGAGTCCATCAATATTTAATAAGGAGTGGAAATTAGAGTATTATCCACTCATATGTCACGAGTATCCATTTTACATATACCATTTCTTAATAAATACATTAAAAAATTTTCCCTATAAAAAAATAATAAATTTATTTGGTACCCATATTCTCTTAGGTTCGTAAAGGTTGGTAACTAAAGATTTGGTAACCCAAATCTGTTTTTGTTTTCCAAAAAATCTATCACATTATTTTGAAAACATTTTAAAGGTAAATCATGTTGAACTCCACATTATTGAGGATTTCTTAAAGTGAAGTTATTAATATAGAGACATGATTCTATAAAGTGAAAAAAATGAATTTGGATAGGTTTTTATTCTTAGAACTGAGCACAAAATAATTTTATAAAGCTTTGGGTTTTCACCATTGCATTATATTTTAGATATATTTTTCTAGTCTTGATTATTTCTACAAATTTTATTTAATTAATTTTCACCTTTTCTGAAAGAAATTTGATCATATTTAAGATCTTGAAATTCTTTTTTATAATATCTCAATTATATTTCCATGTTCAATATATTAACTTTTATAATTTTCAATCTTGATTTTCATATAAAAAATTTGTTTACTTAATTATTCTTTTTCAATTACAAAAAAATTTTATGAATTTTTGAGGGCTCTTTTTTTCCTATTCAAGATTTCATACTTTGTTTAAAGAATAGAAAAATATTCATTTAATTCTATAAAATATATATATTTTTTATTTTCTAAATTAGATTCATGCTCAAAAGAATAAAATAAATATACCTCATATGAGTGTTCCATAAATCACATATTATCCATTTGATTAGAAATTTAAACTTTTAAATATTAATATGTATCATCACTAGAATCATAAAAATAACTCCATATTGTTTTGATGGATTTATTATATTTTTTTCATGTAGAATAAAATTTTAAAATACTTCTTCTCAAACTTCTTATTATCTCACAGCCATGGAAAATATGGTTTGATTTTTCCAAGATTTTTTCATTCATATCATCCTCCATCTCTAGAATTCCAATTGGATTTATTATAATTTCAAAAGGATTTCTTGAATCCTATTCACTTGTTATAATACATTTTTAAATTCCATATAAAATGAGGAAGCTCACTATTTAAATAAGAACTATTTGAAGTGCGTTCCTCAAATAGATTAGTGATTTTCCCATTTCTCTTCTTGTCATCTTTTAAAATTGATACTTTCAACACATCATTATCCTTATTATTCATTTTATGCTCAAAATATAATTCCATTTAAACCTCATACATCGTAAGTGTTCCAATCAAGGGTTTAATTCAAAAATATATCACATCTGTGGATTTCAAAATTTCGAATAAAATTCCACTCCACTAAGATGGTAAAACTATTACATCTTTCAAAGCCTTAACCAGATCAAAAATTGGTTCTCTTAGAGAATAAAAACTATTTAAAATTTCAGTTATCCATCCATTCATAAGATTTATTTTTTCTCTATCAACCATTATAAAAGTATAAATATTTAACTTAGCTATGTTATATCTTGGTTTTCTAAAATTATCAGTACCTTCATAGGATACTGTTATGGTTCTCTATAACTCATAAGGAAAAGCACACTGCAAAACTCGATTGAAATCATTTATACCTAGTCCACAAATTATATCATTATTTTTCTGGAATTTAAATCATATCTTGATTTAGTACTGGAATCCCATGTTTTAGGTTCAAGATTGGAAATTTTATAAGGTATAACATCCTTTAAGTAGACTTTGAGACCAATAATTTTTAGGTAAATGATCATTCATTCCTTACAACATCCATTATTTTCTCCATTATAGTAGGGGATCTAACCATATACATACCTTTATTTTTTTAGTAAACAACCATTTTTAAGATGATATTAAGCCTTCAAACATAAAAATATGTTAAATTAAAATTCACAACCTTTGATACTAATTGTTGGTCAAAAACCAACTATATGAAGACTCAATAGGTAGGGGTGAATTGAATTATTGACATTTTCTTGGCCAAAAAATGCCCATTTTTATCGTATGATAAGTTATAATATTTTATTGACACATGAATTACTAGAAAAAAGAACAAATAAAAAAATATTAGATGCCAAATATTTATATTTTCTTGGGGAAAAGAAATCCCCTAGTCCACTGCACTAATGATTAACTCCTAGAACTTGTTGATTTTAACTATACCTGTCCTTTTAATGGGGATTTTTAGTAATTTTACTAGGTAATTCCTGACTGAGTGAAAGCAATCGACACTTGGTATAACACCAGAATATTTTACTAAGCTCCAACAAGGCATTACAAAATTCCACCCTTAAAGGTTTATTTATCAGGATCCTTCACACTTCCAACAAAAGGAATTAATATGAAAGTTTACAGTTAAATGTCATAGTTTCAAGATACATCTAACAGAAGAGAAGAAATTTTAAAGAGATAGTATAAGAAAGAAATAAAACTCAAGGAGAGTCTTTTAAAAGGAACATAATGGTTGAAATTTTATACACAATTGTAGAACTTGAAGCTTATCCTTATTTATCTTGAAATAGAGTAGCTACATGAATGTTTTTCAAGAGATATTTAGAGTGAAAGTCCTTTATTCTATTATTGTATATCTTATCTACATTTATCTTCTTAACCAAACATAAAAATTTACAAATATATTCTATTATAATTTCACAACATTAGATCTATAAAATAAGGTATTTTAATTAAATTTATTATGTCCTTTCCATGAAAATACCTCAATAACAAGAATACGCATTAAATTATCCTTGTAATGATACCTTCTCTTAGTAATTGTAACTTTTTATAATAAATTTTTCCATAAAGTGTTGATCCAATATTTAATTCATTCACAATAATAGTAATTTCTACTGAAATCACAACAATGATAATAAATATAAATTTTTAGAATGATGTAGTTGATTATAGATCCCCACTTATTTGAATTAAACTATTTTTTATTAATGTAGATGCATTGATCCATTTAGAAAAATTATATAGGAATTATTTACATATCTGAATTATTCACATAGCCTTATTGAACATGTATCCTAATCAAACATAGCCAAATGAATCACATAGAAATTTGAACCACATAGTCAATTACACCACATATCCAAATCACGTAGCCAAATTCACCACATAACCGAGTCACATAGATATTTGATTGATGTATATAATTTATCACATGGTCTATTCATCAACCTAGGTGATTTACACATAGCTATTTTCATAACACAATAATTCCACAGTGGCATTTATTTCATGTGCTTGATTGACTTAACTGATTTTTGATCATAGCCAAATCATGATGTGGCTAATTTCCTCAACTGAAATTTTTTCTATACATAGTAATATTTTATAAAACATAAATAATTTAGTGAAATAATATAAAAATGGATTAAATAGTGATAAATCATGATGAACATACTTAAAAATATAATTAGTAACATATGAAGGGTATTTGAGATCATCAAAATATATTGTACATGGGATATGTTGTAGAAAAATCTATAGTTTGAAAGCGTGTGAATATGTGTTGAAATTGGATTTATAAATAATTTTTTTTAAAACCATTAAGTTTTATCTACATATATGGTTAGCATAGGGAGTATTTGTTATGGAGGAAAAGGGGTGACAATCATGTTAGAGTGAGTCAGGATGTGTAACAGTAAATGACCCATGTATGTTGTAGAAGATAACTAGTAATTTATAGTGGTGAAAAATATATAAATTATTATGGAAAATCATGAATCCATAAAAAAATGAATCAGAAAAACATTCAATTTGGATTATTGAAAAAACATGCATTGTTAAACCAATATATTTTTTTCCTCAATTGAAAATATTGTTTCAAACTGAATCCGTTTACTATATTAGAATTATTAAAAGAATATAAAGAGTTCTTTGGTTTAATTAATCTATATAATATAATTATTTTTGTTTTGAATTTTTTTGATCTATCATGATGATGAGAATTTAACATGACATTCCTTTTCACATTGACATGTATAAGAGTCTTATGGAAACCCTATTGAGTTTTATAATTTCCCCTTACCTATGAATTTGATAAATTTTTTAGAAGTTATAGGTTGTGATGAAGGAAAGGGTAAGACAAAAATATTTGTTAGCTAAGAGCCATAGTTCCAAACTATAGTTATACAATAGGAGATATTATCTCATGATATAACCTTTATGTCTTGGATTTCTCATGAGTATGGTACTTGATAATCATATTTTTTTTTGTTTAGTAAACAAATGATATTTCAATGTTTAAATTTAAATTTAAAATATTTTTATTTAAAATTTATTTTATCAAGAACATTCATGTTTTATAGTTTAAAATGATGGTAAATCATTGAAATGGTTTCTTTTTTATCCCTTTCCACTTATCAACATCTTCTTGTGATTGGGGAACATGATTGAGGCAATGTGGTGCCCCGACATGGGACTTAGGATTTGATACACTCATTCGGGTGTTAAAAAATAGTATCAAGGAACCATTTTGAGTCTAGAAAGATTTATATGTAAAGTGAATACAATGTTTTGGACTAACAACATACCCATTAAAAGTCTCAGGTAAACTATTTATGGTGAACATCAAGTCACTAGGATGATCGGGTAATAGAGAAGTTAGTGATAACTCATAGTAATATATTTTTTTCATCTCAACCCAATTGGATGGGGTTTTAATGTTTTCATGTATTATGATAGGCATGATATAGAATATATATCAGGAACTATTTTTGAAATAAAAAGGATAATTATTGAATGAAAAATGAATTTTCATTGACTTTGTGTTTTGGTTCTGAATGTTTTTCAAAATTATTTTTGAAATAGGGAATTACAAGAAACCATATTAAATTTTTATAATGAATTATGCAGAATGAAATTATCAAAATAGTTAGGAGTAAATCTAGTTTTAGTACAGTAATATGGATTCTATTTTGATGAATGTTAGTAAATTTGGTGGTTTTAATGAAACCCATTTTGTGTTATGGAATGTGTTTCCTATGTTATCTCTAATGGGTAGTGGATAATGACTGGAGGTACTGGAGTGTGATCTATAGACCATTAATTTGTATAATTATTTTTTCATGATATAAATGTAATTGAGAAGTTTTTAATAAGTATAGTCTATGGGAAGAATACCAATCACCTAATTTCATGAAGAAGAAGTTACCATTATTCATAGGAGATACATGACCATAACATGAAAATGAATTTTTAGAGAAAAAATATTACTTTGATGTTTATAAAATAATCAAATACCACTAAGGTTGAGTATGGATATTATATACTTGAGGGATATTCTAAGTGGTAGTGGGAGGGAGTTAAGGAAGGAATACAAGATTAGGATCATGATTGGAAAGGGATAAATAATATCATTAATGACTAATACTATCTGGGTGTGGTGAAATTTTAAAGATATCATGAGTTCATAGAGCTTGATAATGTAAATTACACTTTGATGAAGTATACATGATGTTTTTTTGAGTGAGTTAAATATGTGTTTAGATCATGTGGTGAATGAGAAGTATAAAAAGTATAGGATTGAGATAATGTAGGAGCTAGTGATTAGGTTAAGGATTGTCCACATGAGACCACCTACCAATGCAGAGGTTTTTAGTATAGAGTCTTCAGTAGAGGATGATGTAGGGGATACAAGAATTGTGAGTTATTTCCTCCCATGTTTAGGTGGAATTTTTTTTCACTAGACTAAATAGGACGCACAAGGATTTTCAAGTGAAATTTTTTAGTTTTCTTTTCCAAAGTTTCCATTGGAGTAGACCCCTAGAGTCCTTATAGTGCAGAGAGGTGGGACACTCAAAATCAATGTGCCCAAATCATTTACTCACATGTCACTAGTGTGGTTAGGTGGTCCACCAAAAGAAATATTATAGTTAATTATCACATCTAGAGTAGTATATACATCAAGAGTGTGAGGTGGGGAACCAAATAAATCTATTTCAGGGACTCAAGGAAGGGATGAAAGGCATTTGTAAGTAGGAAAGTCAATATATTATAAGAGTATGAGACAGATTTATGCTGAAGGGAAGAATCTATAGGATATTGATATTGATACAAGTCCATCTATATGAGTTACCATCAAAATAACTTCCACTAATATTTTCTCCTTGTTTGATATTGGATCATTTAATTCTTCTATCATTGAAAATATGGTTGATCTATTTGGTTTACATATGGATATGATACCTTATTCTAGGATGACTGACCTCCCACATGGTGAGAAAATGGAATGAAGGTTCAAGTGTCTATCTATTGTGTTCATGATTGGTGATATGAAAATCACATTGAAATTATTCTCTCATAGATTAATACCTAATATTCTATTATCAAGAAGGACTGGTTGAATTAGTTTAAGTCTTAAATAAACTATTATGGTTGATGAGTTATTTTTCTATCAGCATTGTATATGGTGTAAAAATTTATGGGAGTGAAGGATCTATGAGGAAATGGAAAGGGTCCCATGGTAGGAGTTTTTGGATTTTTTCATATCAGTAGGTGGTTTTAGTTCTTATTTCCTAGGAGGGAAAGGATTCAACTCACCTTTCAAGGGAACTAGACCAGTATCCAGAAGTTTTCACAAAGTATTTATTTGGACTACCACCTAGATGGTATTTGGAAATATCTATTTAATTAATGCTAGGAATTTTACCTATATCATTTTCCTCTTATTATATGGAACTAGTGGATCTTCATGAGTTAAAGGTATAGTTGGATAATCCTATAGAGAATGGGTTCATTCAACTATGTGAATCTCCTTTGGAAATAATAGTTCTTTTTCTAAATAAGGATGATGTTATCTTGAGTTTTGGTATTGACTTTATAAAGTTGAATTAGCTGAAAATTAAGAATAAGTAGTCTTTTACTCAAATTCATGATTACTTAGAATAATTTAAGGTATCTTTTTAGTTCTCCATGAACAACCTTAACTATGGTTATCCTCAAATTAGTGTAAAGGAAGAATATGTACTAAAACTATAATTACATTATCAATATAGCTAATAATATTTTTTGTTCATGACTTTTAGAGTAACCTATGCACCTACAGTCTTTTTGTCCATGATGATTTCAATATTCCACAAGCAGTTATAATCTTTCATAGTAGTATTTGTGGATGATATCCTTCTTCATTAGAGATATTAAGAATACTACAAGAAGAAATTTGAGATTCTCCTAGATATTTTGAGAAATCATAGTCTACATTTAAAGTCTTATACATGAAAAATATAGATTTAAAAAGTGATTTTACTTAGTCATATTGTCTTTGATGAATGGATTTATGCTGATCCAGAGAAGGTCTAAGTAATAAAATATTGGGAAATATGAAAGAAATTTTTTTATACTTATAATTTCTCAGGGATGTATGGATATTATTAGAGGTTCATCTAGGAAATATCAATATTTTCTTTTTTGGTGACATATTTGAATTGAAAATGGTGTAATTTGAATCAAAAAATGGATTCCAAACAATATTTTAAGAATTTAAGAGGAGTATTAATTTGACAACAATCATGATTCTCACTCATTCATGTGTTAGCTTTGAGGTTTATTTTGATACACCTAGTTTTATCTTGGGTTATGTCTTAATATAAGGTGAGAATTTTGAATCTTATGGGTTGAGAAATTTGTGACTTTATATGAAGAATTACCCTAGACATGACTTAAAATTATCTACTGTTATCTAATATTTGAATAGTTAGAGGAATTATCTCTTTTGTAAGATATTCCTAGTCTAAACGGATTATAAAATCCGGAAGTATATTTCTTAACATTATGACCTCAACTTGAGAAAGTATAGGTGGATGTAATATCTTCATATATTTGAATTAAAGATCATGTACATTCACAAGAAGTGAAATATTGTAGTATATTCCCTGAGAAGGAAAAATACAACTCATTTTATAAAATAATATAGGGATAAGTGGAAGATATGATAGTTGTTAATAGACTTCCATACTGAGGTGGAAAAGATCACATAGGGAGTGGTACTATCGAGTATGAATGTAACATCATCATTAGTGGATCAGGTAAAAATTATTCAAGAATTTTATTTTGAATATAATAGGATTAAGGCCACCATAAATTTTGGGGAGACCATTAATGGATGGTTTGTCTTGGATGAATTGGTTCTTTATTTTAAGGGATGGATGATGGTTTTAGTGGAGATCAAAAGTGATGTGTTGATTTATTTCAATCAATCAAGTTGTGCGGAAGATCATATGGTCTCCAAGATGTACCATGACATCATATGGCAGTTTTGGTGTTTTGGGATAAGGAGATATATTTTTGGTTATTTTTTTGTATGATGTATTAATGGGTTAATATAGAGAATCAAAAACCAGTATTATTTCTATAAAAATCATTGGTTCTAGAATATAATTGGGAAAACAATTATCTATGAACTTCATGATTTAGTTACCTAGAAAACCATAGAAGTATGGTTGTGTTTATGATACGATGGATCGACTAAAAAAATCAGCACATTTCATGATAATATTGTAAATTTTTTCAATAGATGTACTTTGGAATATATATATAAGGGGGGTCATTAGACTTTGGTGGAATCCAAATTCTATTGCATTAGATAAGGATACATGGTTTACTTTAAGATTTTAGAGTGGGGTTTAAAATGTTTTAGGGTCTAATTTGAAGATGATCACAACATGTTTCCCATAGATAGATGGATGGGAATGGAATGTTATTTAATATTTAGAAGACATGGTCTTGGATTTTTTACTAGATATTGGTATTTATTGGGAGAATCATCTTTCATTAGTGGAGTTCATTTATTACAAAATTACTAATCAATGGTCTTGATGGAACCATTTGAAGCCTTGTGTGGTCAGTAATGTAGATAAACCTTGTGTTGGGATGATATGGGTGAGAAAAATTTTATGGGGCTAACTTTAGAGTATAAAACATAAAATATTTTCAAAGAAATCCAAAAGTTCATGATATTAGCTAAAATATGATATAAATATTTTTTAATTGTTGAAAATATCCCATGATGTTTTTTTTAGAATTCATTTTTTATGATAGTTTCTCTTTAGTTGGGACAAAGATGAATTAGGAAGCAAGAAAAATTGATTCTAATATATGTGGTACCTTAAAAGATCTTTGATCAAGTTGTAGAAGTGGATTATTGGTTGGATTTACCATATAATTATTATAATGGCTCGGAAATTCATTTTTTTTATTAATATAATTATTCTTATTTCACAATTAATATTTTATTATGAGTATATAGAATTAATATTTAATTTGATAAGAATATTCAAAATCCTGAATTAATATTTAATTACCTACTAAAATTAAGGATGATCATCATTATTTTATGCTAAATACCTAAAGGTGGTGATGGAAGACCCTCCTCATTTGCAGTAGAGGGGTGGTTTTTATGTCTCTCTTTAGTCTTCCTACACCCATTTCATGAACCCCAATTCTCTACCTCATTTCTCCCACATTTCACTATGATTGAAATATCATTTGATATATTAATGGGCACTGGTGCTCCCTCTTTCACTCTATGAGTTCTCCAAGGCTTTGGTGCAAAATGACATTACCCTCAGAGCGAGATTTTGTAGAATGCGTCCATCTATTTATTCCTTTTATAGATTATAAAATAATTCCTAGGTTTTTAAGGTTCATAGAATAATGGTTTTACTAGATCTTTAACACCTAATTACTCATTTTTTAATTGAATATAACCTTTTTGATGCTAATTCCAAGGATCTTCATCACATCAATGCAATCCATTTACATTTTTTCTAATGTTCCTTTGGTTTCCATATGAATCAAGAGCCTTATTCCATGGAGATTTTAGAGTAATATTTTTGGGGATAACTCACCCATTTAAAAATACCACCATCCTTCATGTTTTAGATAATTTTGTGCATATTTTATTGTTCTTGTACAATAGATTGAAAGTTTTATGTCATCCCATCATTCCTCGTATTTTTGTAGAAGTAGATATCTCTAAACCTTGAGTTGATTCGTTGTGGATTGAAATTGGAAAGGAATATAACTATTTTCATATGGTGCATTTAAAATATTTTTATAAATGTTAATCTTTATGAAATCATATAGGTCATCTATAGTATGCTTTTCTTCAAGTTATAATGAGAATGGAAGCACCGAAAGAGGATGGTGATGGATTTATGACTCCCAGATTGATGAAACAAATAATTTATTTTATATAGTAGAACTTTTCCATAGCAATAATTTTTTTGAGGACCAACATGTTGAAGTTGTATTGATTTACTTTTTGGGTGTTATTCTTAATAGCATGGAAGTGTTACCCTATATTTTTAGAGACAAGAAAAAATTTAGTCTAATAGTTAAAACCCCGAGGACATCTATGATAGGACCATCAGAAGCACAAAAGGATCTAATATAAGTTGATACAAGATCATAGTAGGTCTATAATGATTCTAGATAGGGATGTTACATCTTGGGAGAAAGGTATATCTTATTAATGAAAAATAACTTTTTTTTCTTGAGTAATAGTTTAGAGAATGGTGAACATAAATGAGGTTGGAAAACAAAAGAGTCAAGGATGAAGAAGAAGGTGGCACAAGACTCTCCCCAAGGAGAAGGTATGATTAACTCAATTAATGAGGGGTAGATAATCTATTTTGTATCTGATAGGGAAAAATATACCCTATATACTTTAGATTATGATATGGATAATGTTTTTGATAGGTTTTATAGAGGGGGTTTGGGAAAAGGGACGAAGGGAATCTATGCTTCTAGAGATTTAATAGTATCTCAAAGGAATAAATATAATCCTCAAAAAAAATTTCATTTATTTCAAATTTTATTCCCAATATGTTGGTGAAGAATGATATTGGATCTTGGATCCCTAGAGGATCCCCCTTTGACGAGGTTGTCTTATAAGAGGAAGCTCAAGAAAACAAAAAATAGTACCTAAATCTGGTATAGGAAGGAAGCTTGGTTATGGGATATCCCAAAAAAAATCTAAATTAGATCTTCCTAAGGTCAATTAGGAAAAAACAGGGTTTCAAGAATCGTATCCTATTAATGTTGTGTTGAGGGATGATGGGTATGAGGAAGATGATAAAATTAATTTCCAAGATATAATGTTTAACTCCAAGGAAGAGATGTTGGAGGAGGTTTTCCCAATCAATGCTTCATCAGAGAAAGCCAATAGAATGTTCAAGAGAATGCCTCGAGTTGAAATTAAATATGTGAAATCATATTGGACTAAAAAATAGGATTATATTTTTTCACATGGATTCAATGATGTGAAAATAAATTTGATGGAGTATATTCAAACATGGGAAAAGATAACCTATCTCTTTGAGGATCTCATCAAGGATGATCTGGACATGAAGGTAACTTCAATTGGATGGAACTTATATATGGTGAATTATTAAAATTTTCATTACTTATTATCAAATGGCCTTTTTTTGAGGTATTTTTTTACTGTGATTTTTGTGAGGGTTCCTACTTTTTCTATAAATGTCCTCTCAAAAATAAAAAATTTATATTTTCCATCATAAAATAATATTCACTATAATAACTAATAATAGAGTAAGGAGACAAATAAAAAAAATAATGCACACACTAAGTAAAACTCCATAGGCTAAAATTCTCCCATTAGAATGTCCCAAACTGGGTGCCACACACTAGTGCTCCGAGCTGGTCCGTCACATGACCTCAAGAACACCTTCCCATATATCAGAGGTTTCCAAATAGTAGCAAGGGTCTAATATATATCATTGAGATACTATACCATTTTTAACAAAGTTTCACAACATCAAAATTAAATAAATAATATCCAAGTGATATAACCAAAAACCAAACCAAACTAGAATCAGATGATGACCAAAATAGGAAACAAAATATCCAAAACTAAATGGTACATATTTCATGCCAATACATTTCAAGTGTCAATATAAAAAAACAAAAATAAATAAATACAATGGAAAATTCCAAGAAGAACTTGAACCATGTATCATTCCCTCATCCATGCTCCATATTAACTCAACAATCTAGCATAGGGACTTTTCCCTTAACCTATCCTATAACCATGAAATCTATTTAAGTACTAATAAGAAAACTTGAGTAGTGTGTGAGTATAACTTAGTAGGACACAAAAACCAACATCTAAAATAATATTCAGTCAATAACATTGTATGTAGTTATATAAAGAATAAATAAAATAAATTATGTAAACAATTTTAAATTTATTCAATCACTATTTATTTAACCACATGACCCTCGGGTTCTTGAGGACACCTGAACTCTAAATACTTGCTTTGTCCCATATCAAAGTCTGAACCATGTGACAAATTAAATTAAAAATTCATTATAACACTTGGGATTTCATTATCCATTTCATCTCAATTCATACTACATAAAATTAGATCCAGGGTCCAACGCCAAAATTTTGGGTCTAGGACCCTATGCCTAGGACTCCTTGGGATTTTTAAGAAATAGTATGTGAGATAAAATCATTTATCAAACAATCACACAAGTGGGATTTATAAGCATCAAACCATATCCCATACATTTTTATCAATAAATTTATCACTATGGACTTTGGAAGAAACATACCATGTCCCACACATGTTTATAAATCAATTTATCACTATGGGATTTAGAAGCAATTGACCATGTCCTACACACGAATATCACAATCACAAATATACCACATATAGCACATCATTCAAGGTTAATCAACATTAACCTTATTATCACATTTCACAATAAAAGCATCAATTAATTAATAAAAAAAATTAATTAATCCAATTCAATCAATTTCATAATCACAATAATTCCCAATAGTTAATACAAATATTAATTAATACAATTCAAAATCTCTACATCTCAAAAATCAATTCAATAATTAATTATTTTAATAAATTTCACAATCTTAACTTTTTATTATTTAATTCAATAATCAATTAATCAAATCAATTTCACAATCAAAACATATAATAAATTAACTCAATAATTTATTAATAAAATCAATTTCAAAATATCATTACCTCATTAATTAATTCAACAATCAATTAATCCAATTTTACAATCCTTTAATTAATTAATTCACCAAATTTATTAATTCAATTAAAGAAAACCAATTGCTAAAAATTATATAAAAATTATACAATTTCATACACGTAATTGAAATCAAGACTTTGGGATTTGAAGAATAGACCACCTACCTTAATTCGTTGATGAGAGATCTCCTAATGAAAATCCCTAATTTGAAATAGAAAGGTCAAATTCATGATGAATAACACGATCTAGGTCTAAAACCTAGATCCATGATCAAACGAATCAAGATCTTACCAACATAGAACTGGAACTAGAAAGAGGATAAACATCCATATTTTATCTAGGTATATGAGCATGATATATATATATATATAGAAAGAAAATAAATACCTGAAGAGGTGAATATCTAACAATCCGGCCTTTGAATCACAAAGAATGGAGGTCAGGAGGGCTTGGAATCCATCTGGGAGCCTCTAAAATTTGTAGGGATGAGTTTAGGTTTTAGTATGGTTTATTAGGGATTAATAACAAGGGTTTATTATTTTAAAAATATTTTTTTGGGGATTTGATTTCTGCGCACAGAGTTTTATGTATAGGGCATGCGGTTTCCCCTATCCATGGCCCTAACTAAGAACCTCACCTAGGGTTGTCACATGGTTTATCCTAAGAGGGAACACAATTTTTCAAATGGTTCACCAACTATGAAAACCTCACTATCTCAAGGGTGAACAATTTTTTGGGTTGGGCCCACGGTTTGGGAAAACTATGTGCCAACCATGCACTACCCCATTGCCCTAAAAAAAATAAAATTTTCATCTAAAAACACCCAAGATAAAACCCAAACAAAATTTATTGAAATCAAGGAAATCAAATATTTGAAAATAAGATTGATAAATATAAGGAAAAGTTTAGGTTCTTATAATATCCCCAATTTATAATAATACATCCTCGATCTATACTCCCAAGAAACTCTATGATTTTGAGTCAAAAAGATTTGGCCAATGAGCAAGAATATCTTCTTCTCTCTCCCATGTTTCCTCCTTCACACACCCATGTTTATATAATATACAAACTAACAACACGATTCTTTCCATCAACACTTTGTCATTGAAATTCAAAACATGAAGCAGATACTCCTCAAAGGACACATCAATCTCAAGAACAACATCATCTATATCGATGAAATGATAAGGGTTGGGGTAATATCACTAAAGTTGTGAAAAATGAAAAAAATCATTCATAGAACTGTACCTCTATGAAAGAGCCAATTGGTATTCCACCAGCCTGATTCTCTCTAAAACCTAAAAATGGTCCAACAAACCTGGTTTCCAACTTACCCTATCTCTATATCCTACGGTGAACCAATATAGGTGAAAAAAAGGAATACATGATCACCCACTAAAAACACCAGGGGTTATCGATGTCTATCAGCATACGACTTCTGTCTACTCTAATCCGAAGCCATACACTTTTGAATAAACTAAACCTGCTCTGACATCTCCTATATTAGACTCGGTCCCAACAGCTCTGACTCACCTACCTCCATCTAACATAGAGGTGATCTTCATGGCCTAACATAAAGATCCTTATATGTCCCCATTTTTATAGTTTCTTTATTACTATAGTTATAGGATAACTCCACCAAAGCTAGGTGATTCTCCCAAGGCCCACCAATGTCAAGGAAAAACACATCCAACATATCCTCAAGCACCTATATCATACAATCTGACTGACCATCGATCTGTTGGTGAAAAGCTATGCTCAGTACATTTTTTTACCAAGTGCCTTCTGTAAGCCCTACCAGAAGATAGAAGTACAATATTAGTCATTGTATGAAACAATAGTTTGTGCCACCCCATGTAGAATTAATATCTCCTAAAAATACAAGTCTCCCAACTTCTCCACTTATAAGATCTCCCATACTATCAAGACATGCGCTAATTTCATCAAACATTCAACAACCACAAAAATTGAATCATTATCATGAGGCATCCTTAGGAGACCCACAAAAAAATCCATGGTAACATTTCTCCACTTCCATTATGGAATGGTCAATGACTTCAGTAAAACACTAGGTCATTGATGCTAAACCTTCACCAATTGATAGGAGAATCACCTTTTCATGAACCCTAATATATTATTTTACATGGAAGACCACCAAAACTATCATCATATGTCACGGTACATTTTGGATACAACTAAATTCACCTCCCACATCAAGGAATTAAATTCACACCTCAGCTCCGGCCACATACTTCTAGGAGCAACAACTCGATTCCTAATATAGATAATCTCATCCTCATGTATGGTCCAATCTAAATGCGACTTCCCACCTTCAAGGATTTCCATCAATTCCAAACATTTCAGATCCTCATACTTTCTAACTATAATCCAAATCAAAAGTGTATACTCCAGTGAAAATGATATGAGATTAATCTTCTCCTAACTCTCATAAGCCACAATATCCAACTTAGCCATTAAATCCATCATCGTCCACTCAAAACTAGACTCTTGAACTACCTAAGTATAAGTTTTCCTACTTAGAGTGTCAACAACACTTTTTTGGTTCCTAGGTGCATATATTAGATCAAATTCAAATGACTATATATAATCAAACCATATCCGCTATTGGAGATTCAAATCTTGTTGTGAAAAGATATAATTCAATTTCATATGATCCACATACATAATAAACTTATCACCCAATAGATAATTCCTCCAACACTTCAAATAAGAAACTACTAAATCTAATTCAAGGTCTTGTGTAGGGTAGTTTTGTTCATGTGGCCTCAAATTCTGCGACCCATATGTCACAAATTGGTCTCCTCGCATCAACAATGCTCCAATTCTAATCCCATAAGCATAAAAAACACAGTATAATCCTCACTTGGTTCGGGTAGGACCAAGATTGGTTACATTTTCAAGAACTTCTCCAGATCCTAGAAAGCATTCTCACATGCTCCGTACCATTAAAACATTACCACCTTCTTGGTCAAGAATGATAGAGGTATTTTCAAGAGGGAAAATTCTTGAATGAACCTTCGATAATATCCTACTATCCCAAAAAAGATAACGATATAATTTTTTTTAGGCTTCTCCCAAGATACAACTACCTGAACTTTCTATAGGTCCACTGACACACCTTCCTCTGGAATGATGTGACCCAAAAAGTGTAACTGATCCATCCAAAACTGATACTTAGATAGCTTGGCGTATAGATGATTCTATCTTAGTGTACTCAGGATGATTTTGAGTTATTGGTAATGATTTTCATGAGTCTTGTAGTACTCCAAGTTTTCATCCAAAAACACTTACACATACTAATTTAGGTATGGATGGAAGATTCTATTCATCATGTCCATTAAAATTATTGGATCATTTTACAAACCAAATGAAATCACAATGAACTCAGAGTCCTGTCATCCTTCTTTGTAAACAAAACTAGATAACCCTATATGACATACTAAGATGGATAAACCCCTTATCAATCAATTCTTCTAGATGATTCTTTAGGTCTTGAAGTTATGTTGGTTACATTCTGTATGGAAGAATAGAATCTGGCTCAACCACTAACAAGATCTCAATTGTAAATTCCACATATCTCTTATGTGGTATCCCTAAGATTCCTTTAGAAAACACATCTTGAAACCGTTCAAATATAGGTGGAAAGACATCCTACTTCACACCCCCATCATCCAACAACAAAATAGTTACCTGGGTGGTGAGCTCCCCCAGTTTATGATTAATTAGCTCTGTATGGCCCACTTAGATATTCCATCCTCCATGGTGAATATAATTTTCAACCTTAAGAGACATAAAAGTCACTCTCCTATAATAACAATAAATGTGTTCTCAGTATAATACTAACTAGATTATACCCAAAATTTGGTAAAAGTATGACATGTTGAGGACATAAAGATCCAACAAAAAATGATACTCCCAAACCATGAGAGAACACCCTTTGCACAAACAGATATCACTCGACCATACTCCCGAATGTGTATCTATATTTATGAACCCACTCACGAACTCTATCTCCAAGCTCAAACCATTCTAAATTTGTGTAGAAATAAAGGTATGAGAGGAACTAGTATCAAATAAGGCACTAGAATGTGTACACTCTACTTGAATAGTACATCTTACTATGGATAGTCTAGCCTCGCTATCCACAAGTGTAGGCTAAATGGAATGTAACTGTACTGCCCCTCTTCTATGTGATGTAGTATGAGTCAACTAAGCTACACCACTATTCTGATACATGAAATTTGTCCTAGAAGCTCCACATCCACTACCTCTACCACCACGTTTAATAAAACTCCAACTTATAGAATGATGAGGTGTAGAAGACCCCCTTTATACAATATAGCTATGTCTATCTTCTCTATCTATACCCATATATTGTGGGTTCCTACAGAACCTATGTAGATGTCCCATCCTACCACAACCTCAGCACTCTACTGGCAGTTGGGGAAATATCTCCAAAAGTGTCATGAACTACCAAACTGGTGAAAAATCACATGAGCAAGGTACTGTGTAACAAATTCTTCCCCCTAAATACTCTTATTTATATCAACCTGTATAAAATTATCATAGAGATGCTTCCTACTCTCAAATTAATAGCTCTTAACTATCCATCAAGAACCACCTGTCCTCTAATAGAAGCCTCCTTTAGGTTCCCCCTCAAATATGAGAGCCTAATTAACCACTTCTGAAAAATTATTTTACCTGAAGATATTCACATGGTTATTAATTTAATATTTAATCCCATCTTGAAATAGTTTTTTGGAAGTAGCATCATCCCCTACAAATGCTTGAGAAAACCGCTGCAAATCTGTAAAGCGTCCAGTATAGTCTATAATGGGAATACTCCCCTGAGTCAATCACATGAACTCAGATTCTCTCTCCTTCTCAAGAATATCAGGAAAAAAGTTATCAAAGAACTTATCTTGAAAGTCCTTCCACTCTAAAATCTTCATATGTTCATCTCAATTATGGATGTCCCACAATCGCTTCACTTGACCATGTAACATGTAAGCATCCATTTTGATTTTCTTCATAGTAGGAGTATCCAAGTGGTCGTGTATAGTCTAGATAGAATCAATCCAGAACATAGCTACCTCGTTTACACCCTCTCTAGTAAAATTTAGAGGATTTTACAACTAAAACTCCCTCTTCATATTATACATGCCTTTCAAAACCCTCCCTATGTCTCTTTCCATGAATTTCATAAACTAAGAAATGTTCTCTCAGAAATGATCTCCGACTTCCTCACCCAACACTATCGGTGGATCAGGTTCCACTACTAGAAAAGAATATATAGCCATGTAATCATATCATCCTATCAATAAGCTTCATCATGGAGGAATATCTATACAATTCCCAAAAAAAATATAAGGACACATAACACAACATTATCACACTTTTTTAAGAGGAAATTTACAATAATCCACAACAAGTCTTTTCCCCAAACCTCGCCACATGATCATAACTGAGTTACTATCACTACCCTTAAACATCATACTTCTATGTCATGGTTAAAAAAAGTTACACTCATTATAATTATTCAAGTTTCAAATTAGACACCCAAATATGCATATTTTGTATCATTTTACAATTTCAATTTCACATTAGGAACCTTTTTACATTTTAATTACAGAAGCAAGGAAATCATTTTTATTTAATTAGTTTAACTAAAACCCATTTTACCTTGAATTTATAAAATGATGCATGTAAAAAAATAATCTTGTGTGCCTAGAATGATGCATTCATACTCAATTGCCATTCTATTCTGATCCACAAGTCAAATCTCAGAAAAACTCAGAAAGAATAATCCCATCACACAAAAATTGCACACTTGAGTTGAAATAACATCAAACTATAACAAAAACATCAACAACATTAATCCCACCCTAGGTACTTGGATTTTACCCTCATTCATGGGTTATATAATCCCATGAAAGAGCTCTTAACCAAGGCCCAAATCATCCTATTCTCCTATTTACCTTTCTTAAATAGTAAGATAAAAGAAAAATAAAAGAAACCATCCTATGATACCAATTTGCAATGTCCCAACCTGGGTTCCACACATCAGTTTCCCAAGATAGTTAGTCACATGAAATCAAGAATGCCTCCCCATACACTTAAGGCTATGAAATATCAACAAGGGTCAAATATCAATCACAGGAAGACTATACCCCCTTTACCAAAGTATCACAATAGTGGAAGTAAATAAAAAATTGTGAAGTGATATAATGAAAAACCAAACTGAATCAGAATCGCATGATGAACAAAACATGAAATACAATATCAAAAACTAAATATTGATATGTCATGAAAGTATATTTCATGTGTCAATATGAAAAACCCAAAATAAATAAGGATAGAAAAAACTCCCAAGATGGACCTGAACCATGTATGGTTCCATCATCCATGATCCATCCTAAGTCAACCATCTAACCTAAGGCCCTTTCTCTAAACCTTTCCCATAACTGTTAAATATATTCGGGTACTAATCCGACGTCTTGAGTAGGGTGTGAGAAAAACTTAATAGACCACCACCAATGGTGTATAAAATAATATCTAGTTAATAAAAGTGTATGCACCTATTTAAAGAATAAAAAATAAATAAATAAAACAATTTTATATTTATTAATTTACTCTTTATTTAACCACATAACCCCCGGGTTCTTAAGGACTTCAAAATTCTCAATATATGTTCTGACCCATGTCGGAGTCTGAAACAAGTCACAAATTAAATTCACAATTCATTATAACACTTGGCCTTTCGTTATCCATTTCATTTGAATTCATAATATAGAAAATTGGAACCATGGTCCAATTACCACATTTTGGGTATAGGTTTCCATTCTTAGGACCCCATGGTATTTTTAAGCAGTAGCTCATGTCTCACACTCATTCATCAAACAATCACAAATGTGGGATTTAGAAGCAACAGACCATGCCCCACACATGTTTTCGATTAATTTATCACTATGGGATTTGGAAGTAGAAGACCATGTACTACGCATGTTTATCAATAAATTTACCACTATAGGATTTAGAATTAGTAGAACATGTCCCACACACAAATATCACAATAAAAAATATACCACATCTACCACATCATTCAAGGATAATCAACATTAAACTTCTAATCACATTTCACAATTAAATATTCAATTAATTAATTCAAAAATTAATTAATAAAATTCATAAATTACATAATCACAACAATTCCCATTAATTAATTCAAAAATTAATTATTCCAATTCACAATCTCTATATCTCAATAATTAATTCAACAATTAATTATTTCAATAAATTTTATAATCTCAATATCTAATTATTTAATTCAATAATCAATTAATCAAATCATTTCCAAAATATTAACATTTTGTTAATCAATTAAATGATCAATTAATAAAATCAATTTCATAGTCTCAATATCTCATTAATTAATTCAAAAATCAATTAACCCAATTTTATAATACTTTAATTAATTAATTCACCAAATTAAGTAATTAAATTAAAGAAAATCAATTATTAAACATTTTATATCAATTCTAAAATTACATATACATAATTGAAATCAATACTTTAGGATTTGAATAATATAACACTTACCTCAATTCATTGATGAATGATTTCCCAATGGAAATACCTAATTTGAAATGGATAAGTCAAACCCATGATAAAGAACATGATCTTGGTCCAAAACCAAGATCCAAGATCAAATTAATCGTGATATGACAAACCTAGATCTAGATCTAGAACCAATATCAAATAAATATCCATTTTTTAGTTGGGAATATGAGTGGGGGAGAGTGAGAGATATTTAAATGGGAAGAAAATAAATATCTGGAATGATGAATATTTGAAAATATGGTCTTTGAATTTCAAGGAACAGAGGTCAAGAGGGCTTGTAATCCATATGAGAGCCTCTAAAATTTATAGGGATGAGTTTAGGTTTGAGTATGGGTGATTAAGGATTAATACTAGGGGGTTCAGGATTTTAAAAATAAATTTTGGGGGATTTAATTTCCACTAGAATGGATTCCTTTATGAGGCACCCAGTTTCCACTAACCATGCGCCTCACCTAGGGGAGACATATAGTTTTTCCTAAGAGGTTGCATGGTTTATCAAACCATGAAAAAACCTTGAAAAACCCACTGTCTTAAGGGTGCACGGTCTGCTAGGCTGGGTGCATGGTTTGGGAAAATCATCCGCTAACCATGCACTATCCCATTTACCTAAAAAACATCCAATTTTCACCCAAACACACCAAAGATAAAATTCAAACAAAATATACTGAACTCAAGGGAAAATAATACCGAAAAAAAGCTCAAGACATCTCCAAAAAATTTCAGGTTCTTACACCCATGAAGATCACTATTTCCATGTTGACTATAAATATAAATAATGACATTAAGAATATGATAGAATTTATCAAGGGAATTAAAGAACCTTTGTAAGAGAAGTAGTGAATGTTGAGGTATGAGAATAGTGGAGCACATAAAGGGTGTAAAGGGAAAAGTAACTATTTAGATCTGACTGTTACTTGACTATTAGTCAATATGACCATTTATATTTAGTGTAAATAAATGGTAATGATAATTGATAATTGATAAAAAATGGATAAACACTTTTCTCAACCAGCAGGATCATGAATTTGAAGCAAATTTATTAGAACTATGGGCGAAGGTAGTGTCACTGGTGTTCTCCATTGACCATTACCAAGTAGATCTTGATCAAGTAAGGTTAATTTATAATTTAATACAAGATAATTTCATATTATTGGTGATAAATAATAGATAAATGTTAGCTAAGAAACCCAATGAATATACCACAATTTCACACCTTACCCTAAGGGAATATACTGGTGTAATAAAGGGTTTTGTATTTATAACATAGTATATTAAAATTTTAATTTTCTTCTTATAAATTAAACAGAGGTTTCTTCATCAAAATTTTCATCATTAATTTATTTAACTAAATACACATGAATATTACATAAATATGATAAATATATTTTTGGACACAAAGAAAACATAATTGTATTTTTATAAAAGATATAATTCCAATAAATATTTTAAATAAATGTTCTTTTCATGAAATAATATGATAAGCATTATTTATTTAAATATAAATGATAACTTAATTATATAATGTCTAAGGAAATTTTTATAAGGGACATAAAGTTTATTATCTCATGAAAGCTATTATTTTTTAAATAAAGAAGGTTTTTTTATTTAAAAGTTAAAAATTATTGTATTTAGAATGTTATTTTTATAAAAAAAATATTATATTTGATATCAACATGTTTGTAATGCCCCGGCCCCAAAATCCCGGATTTGGTGAATTACCTATTACATTGGAAGGATTAAGAGAAATGAAGTATAGAAGGAATGATTAGTTTAGTAGTCCTGAAGAAACTAGATACATAGATGTAACTCAAATTACATTGGGAAAGGTAACAAAAACAATACATAACAACAACTAATAAACTGAATACACAGAAACTCAATAAATGGACTCATATTCATAACCTGTTGAAGGTAAATAAATGAAAGGGGTGAGATAAAATGCTCAGAAATAGTTACAATTAGTGTAAGTATGAATCAACAATAACTAAATCATAAACAAATATGTCATGGTGAATAAATTAAAAACACACACCATTAATAAACTGAGAATGATCCTATATCCATATATTTTGTCATAGTGAAAACATCATGGATAGTAATAACTGAAAATGAATAAAGAGAATGATTATTAATTGGATGTCATGTATCTGGAATATGATACCACTATACCATTGAAATGGTTTAAGTCTGTGTGTAGAAACCCATCTGATTTTTGGAAACAAACTCGAAGGGTTTATCACCAACTGATTTGTCTCATGAGACCTGTAGATGAATATAGGGGCTATAGTAGGACCCACCCATCACTTAAAGAAAAAATAATTATTTATAAATATATTTAATACAAGTAAAATCTTATTTCTCAAAATTTGTATAGATTATAGGATACATATTATTCAATATTTCCATTGTTTAAACAACATTCCAAATAAACACCGTATGTAAAAGGTTATACGGCTTAAGACAATAATCATATCCATGAAACCAGAATATGAATATATAATATATTTACAATTTCAAATGAAAAATGATCTCAAATGGTTACTGGATACACTACATAAGAAATATTACATGCACAATACCAAGTCTTAATGAAATGGAAATTGAGACAAAGTCCCTTAGCATGTTGCAATCAATTGAGTCGTGTGACAAAAAATTAATAACCAAAAAATGAATCACATAATACCATGAATATAAATAGAATCATGATAATATATATCAAATGTAAATACACTATACTCCACATGCAAAAATAAGTGGTGAATAATGGAAATATCCCAGAATTAAAAGTGAGATAAGAAACCCCTTACAAACATTTCGGCATGGTAACAGGTGTTCTTATAAGGGTTTAATGAGTGGTAAAAGGATATAACATAATTTTTATATCATAAGGTAAGTATTTGGGATGTGTGAAAACATACCCCATCATTATGAATTAAAAATAAAAGGACACAATATAGGGGGGATTCTTGAATAAAAGTGAGAGAGAGGATCCCTTACCTTATTCCCGAAGGTGTTTTTGATTGATCTTAAAAACCTAAATAATCAAATTTAGCTTCATTAATTAATAATTCAAGAACCTAATAAAAATTTAATTGATATATCATAACCTCATTAGGTTCATTCATGTCCTTTTTTATGGGTTTAAGAGATTCAAATTTATTGTTTTGGAAGCAATTTTTCCCTTGATTTTCATGGCCAATTTACTTGTATTCATGAATGGAAGTTCATTTGAAATGTGGTTAAACATATATAATTAAAAATATATATTATTAGTGAAATTATAAATTAATTTATAATAATTTTAAGTTATATACCTTTAGGATGACTCATTAGTTAAAAGTTTTTGATAAACGCTTGGTTTAACTTTGCGGTTTTGTGCATAAAAAACTTGTTTTGTATTATTATTTTGTATTATGAGTGTATAAGGATTAAATAACACTGAATACAGTAAAATAAATATATAATTATATGGTTAAACCATTGAAAAAGTTTCATGGATAGTCTTGAAGATAGTAATAGAAATTGAAAACCTTTAATGTGATAAATTAACATATCTCGGATGGTAATTTCATTTTTAGTGTAAGAGGTGGGGGAAAAGAGATATGATGATGAAATTTTACATTAGAATAATAAATCTCTAGTTAATGTAAGGTAATTTAATCATAATATAATTTTTATGTGGGGAGGTGAGGAGAGAGTAACAAAAAATGGAACTTGTAAAAGAATTTGAAAGAAAAGGGAAAAGATGTTCACCTCTTGAGTAACCCTCCTTGAGAATCTCCTTAAGGCCTTTGTTTTTGGACTTTTGGTGAGACCATAAGGTCTTGGAAGTTGGGGAGGATTTTAGGGAGATATTTGATCAGAATTTATTAAAGTATTGAAGTTTGAGTGGTGTGAGAGGAAGAGGGGACGAGGGGTGGTTTATACAGTGGAGGGGAGGAGGGTTTCCTTAATATTATAATCATTAATTTATTATTTCTCCACAAGACAAGAAATAACAAGGATTACATGACCTATAATAGAAATAATTGCATGTGAGTTCTATATTTGGGTGCTTACATCACTAATTATGATATGAATAGTTAATTTAAATTATAATGTATTTATATGGTAAATTAATGCATTTTACTATTCATTGAAAATTCAATTATTTCAGAAAAATACAAAAAATTATCCCTCACCATTTTTCGATGTGTAAAATAAAAAAATGAACTCCATTTTTCAAAAATAATTTTCTAAATTTGAGAAATTTAATTTTCAATTAAAATCATTATTTAATTGAAAAATACCAACACTTAAAATATTCATCTTCATTTTTTAACGTTCCTAAATTTATTTATGCTTTCATGAGCAAGGTTACCATTCATAAAGGTCGTATTAATATTCATAAGGGTAGGTTACTATTCATAAGGTTATGTTAATATTAATAAGGGTAAGTTACTATTTAATAAAAATTAACTTGATTTTGTCAGACTCCAAATATCACCATTATCATAACTGTGTATGTCTATTTTTCAAAATTTAAAACACAAAAGTGGAAAATTTATGTTTAATGGCTAGGTTATGACTATATAATAAATAAACAAATGTTATTTCAAAGAAAATTAGTGCTTTATGAAATATAGGCCATGAATAGTATGTATTTAAGAGAAATATACCATAAAATTTTTGGGGTGCTATATTATTCCCTCCTTCGAAAATTTCATCCTTGAAATTTTTCATATATAAAGCCATATAAAAAGATGTGGCTGGTTCTTCTTCATAACATCCTCAGGTTCCCACATTGCTTCCTCCATATTATTGTTTCTCCAAATAACCTTTAGTAGACGAGTTTTCTGATTTCTCAATACCTGCTCCCTTATGTCAAGAATCTAGATAGGCTCTTCACAGTATGAAAAATCTGGTTCCAGTTCTATTTCTTCATAGGTTATTACATCCATTGGGTCTAGCTTGAATTTATTCAACAATGAAACATGGAACAAAATATGAAATTTGGAGAGAATTGGTGGTATTTCTAAATAATAAGCTACATCTATGATCCTTTCTAGAATTTTAAATGGTTCGATGTACCTGGGGCTCAACTTCCCTTTCTTACCAAAACTTATGACACCCTTCCATAGAGATAATTTTAGAAAGACATGATCGCCTACTTGAAATTCCAAATCCTTTCTTTTGTTGTCAACATAACTCTTTTTCCTACTTTGGGATGCTTTAATATGGGCATGAATTTTCTTTACCTTTGTTGTTGTCTCTTCGATAAGTTCTGGGCCTAAAAGTTTCCTCTCGCCAAATTTGTCCCAAAAAGTTGGAGTTCAACACCTATTATCATATAATGCTTTATATGGATCCATTTTAATGCTAGAATGAAAGATATTATTTTAGGAAAATTCCACCAGAGGAAAGTATTGATCCCACATACCTTCAAAGTAAAGAGAGAATGATCTCAACATATCTTCCAGTGTTTGAATAGTCCTTTTAGACTGTCTGTCAGTTTATGGGTGATAAGAAATACTCATATGAAGCTCAGTATCCAAATTCCTTTTGGAGAATTTTCTAAAATTTTGATATAAACTGAGGATCTTTATCTAACACAATTGATAGAGGTGCACTATGAAGTCTTACAACTTCATTAATATATAGTATTTACAGGCACTCTAGTGGTAAATCGTCCCTTATAGCAAGGAAATGTGTTGATTTTATGAGATGGTAAAAAATTACCCATATTAGATCATTACTTCTAGGCTTCCATGGTATTCGTATAATAAAATACATAATAATTTTATCCCAATTAAACATATGAATAGGTAGAGGTTTCATCACCCCTCTAGAATTTTGTCTCTCTACTTTCACTTGTTGACAAACTAGACACCTTGACACGTAGTCATCAATTTCTCACTTCATATTATACCACCAAAAATGTTCCTTAAGATATCTATAAATCATTGTGCTACTAGGGTGTATAGATAAATTTGATCTAGGAGCATCATCTAATAGTTCCCTTTTTATCTCAGGTATTAATGGAACACATAAACTCTTCCCAAAATTTCAGAACTCCTTCCTCATACATGATGTCTTCCAATCTCCCATCCTTAACAACATTAATTTTCTTGTATATATTATCATCATTAGATTGAGAACTTTTTATCTTCTCTATTAAATATGATTTAGTAATCATTTTAAAGAGGAAATATTTTCCCCTTACTCAATAATTCCCATATCCATATTTAGTAGATCCATAAATATAAGATCTCTCTCAATCCTCATTTGGGTCAGAAGTCCATGATATTTCCTAATTAATGATTATACCATCTTATTTGACTTTATTGGGTGGTATTGTATTGAAAATTCATAATATTTTAGTAACTAGAGACATCTCCTTTGCCTCATGTTGATTTCTTTCTGTGTAAAAATGTATTTCAAACTCTTGTGATTTGTATATATCTCACATCTTTCACCGTAGAGATAATGTATCCAAATTTATAGAGTAAATATATTGGATACTAACTCAAGATCACAAGTTGGGTAATTTTTCTCATGAATCTTCAACTTCCTTGATTCATAAGCAATAGCTTTATCATTTTTCATAAGGATACACCCTAGTCCATTCTTTGATGCATCACTGTATATAACAAATCCATAATTTCAAAATGGAAGAGTTAAAATTGAAGCATTGACCAATATTATTTCAATTATTCAAATCATTCCATACATTCTTTCATCCATACAAAGTTATCCCCTTTATTTGTGATCTTTGTTAGCGGGTTAGCCGGTTGTAAAAAATTCTGAATTAAATGTTGATAGTAACCTTATAATATAATAAAAATACATACCTCAGTTATGTTCGTTGGTGTGGACCATTCTTGGATTGCCGTTGTCTTCGCAATATCAACTTGGATTCCACCCTTAGAGACAATATGGCCAAGAAAAGAAACTGATTGAAGCCAAAATTCACACTTTCTAAACTTCCCATAAAATTCATTTCTTATAAGAGTTTCCAGAATAATATATAAGTGGTTCTCATGGTCTTAATAGATTTTAGAGTATAAGAAGACATCTTTGATAAATACCACAAAAAATTGTTATCAAGATATTCCTTGAAAACTCTATTAATTAAATCCATGAAAACAAAGGGTGCAATGGTCAGTCTAAAAGGCATCAATGTAAACTCGTAATTCCTATACCTGGTTTGAAATGCTGTCTTTGGAATATATTCTTTTCTCACACACAACTAATGATATCCAAATCAAAGGTAAATCTTAGAAAAGTATTGTGCTCCATAAATTTGATAAAATAAATAATCAATTTGTAAATGGGGATAATTATTTTTTATTGTAATAGCATTGATTTCCCTATAATCAATTCATAGCCTCATGGATCCATCTTTATTCTTGACAAAGAGGAAAGGGGCTCCCCATGGAGAAACACTAGGTCGAATAAATCCTTTGTCACTCAATTCCTCTAGTTTTTTATTTAGATATACCAATTCCACAGTGGCCATTATATAGGGAGTCTTTGATATAGGTATTTAAACTTGAATTAAAACAATAGATAACTCAACTTCCCGCTCTGGAGGATATCCAGGTAAATCCTATAGAAATACATCAATGTATTCTTGAACTATTTGTACATCTTCAATTTAAAGATTTCTTTTCTCACCCAGAGATATTTGGTTCTCTTCCTCTCCAAGAATTTAATTCAGTAGAGCTACTGGGGTGGATCTAGATAAGAATTAGATGACGAGGTCTCTACTCTAAAAATAAGGGATTCTACACCATTTTCAAAGATTTTAACTTCCTTCTTCTTGAAATATATTTTCACATCATAATTTGAAAGCCAATTCATACCGAGAATTATATCAAAGTAAATCATTGGTATGATGATAAGGTTATCAACTAAAACACATTTATGTGTCATGAGGGGGACTGATCGACATGAATTTGTTGTAATGATACATCCCCTAGGAGTTTTGACTGATAACTACTTTATTAAATCAAATTGGACATGTCTAATTTTCTTAGAAAACTAGGAAGATATAAATGAATGTGATGATCCAAAATAAAATAAATCATTGGCTAAGTTTGAGGAAACAATTAAAGTACCTTTCACCACATCATTAGGAACTTCAACCTCTGTGGGTGTAATCGAATAAGCTTTCCCTTTCTCTCATTGACTTTTCTGAGGCAAGTTTCCTTGGAGATTAGGACACTCATTTTCATATTATCATATCTATATAAAATTGTAGCACTGAAAATTATTAGTTTTTTTCTTCCCCTTTCATTCATTAGATCGATGAACCTTTTCTTCAAACTTATAGTAGACTCCCATGCCTTTCAAGCATTTCCCAGGATGATTCTTTCTACAGTTATCTCATAATGGGAATTGCTTCATTCCCCTATTCTTTTTTGGTACCTCATCTTCTCTATGGTTATCATATTACTGCTTCTTATCTTAGTTTCCCTTGAACAAATTAGATCTTGAAAACTACCTCTCTATTTTAGGGTACTTAATACAATTTTATCATATGGTGAAAATATTTTATAAGACAGTTCCCTTTGAAGACTTGGCTTAAGAACTTTAAAGAAATGATCAATCTTATCTTCTGAGTCACATACGTAATCTATGAAATACCTGGCTAGTCTTGTGAAGGTAGCCTCAAACTCTATAACACTGTATTCTTTCATTTACTTTAAGACAAGGAATTTACTCGTCAATTCAGTTATTTCCTCATGAGGGAAATGTATGTCGAAGAATATTTCCTTAAAAGTCCTCCATTCTATATCTTATATTTCTTCTTCCTCTGTGGTATTTTGGATCAAGGATCACCATTAATTAGCATCTCCCTTGAGACAATATACTTCCATCACTACTTTTTCATTTTCATTGCATCTTAATGCCATGAATATATTTTCAAGGGACTTGATCCACTACTCAGCCACCACTATATTAGTTGTCCACCTAAAATATGGGGGCTTCTGCCGCATGAAATGATCTAACATAGGTGTAGCATGATTATTCATCACAAACTTAGTATGTTTTCCCAATATGTTCATGATCTGATCCGCTCCAAAATTGACTATGTTGAATTTCTCAGTGAATAAATACCTATATTGTTCACAAGAATTCATTCCCCTTCTTCCATTAGGCTCCATTTATAAATAATGTAATACACTAGATTAAGTTATGAATCATAATTTATAATATCAACTAGAAAAGTATTTATCATAAATTGAAATTCTATGCATAGCTAATCTCATAAACATGGTTTTTATGAGGAAAAATTTACATTCAAATCCTTAATAATGGCTTAAAAAGAAATTGTGAATTACTCTAAGCATATCCCTTATGAGTGTCAAACTAAGAGTGTAGTAAGGCCTATTGTAATGCACCAGGATACCCTGGGTCAAGTCTGAAACTCCTTGTAAGAGTTTTCACTCCTAAGTACATCTATTCCAGAGCCACAACTACTTCTTTATATCCAAATAGGGATTTATTTGCTATAAATATTCACATAATCTATTACTTACCTAAATTCTAGGACGTTATTTTATGTTTATCCTCAAATATTACCTTAGGGATCTATTCCCTAATCTATATATTCTAATATAGTTTCTAAGTTTGCTACTAAACTTCCTTTGATAACAACTATAACACCCCGACCCCAAAATCTAGGAGCTGGTGAATTACCTATTACATTAGTATGATTAATAGGAATGAAATCTTGAAGTAAAGATCAGTTTAGTAGTATTTAAGAAACTAGATATATAGATGTAACTCAAATTACATTGGGAAAGGTAAAAAAATAATACATAACAAAAATTAATAAACTTTATCTATAAAAACTCAATAAATGGTCTCCTCTTCATAACCTATTGGAGGTAAACAAATGAAAGGGGTGATATAAAAATCTTAGAAAGGGTTACAAGTAGCAGAAACATTAATAAAAAATTATTGAATCATAAACAAATATGGCATGGTGAATAGATGAAAAACACACGTCATTAATAAATTGAGAATGAACCTACATCCACAGATTTTGTCATAGTGATAACCTCATGGATAGTAAAAACTAAAAATTAATAAATATAATGATTATTAATTGGGAATCATGTATTTGGTACATGATACCACTATACCATTGAAACCGTTTAAGTTTGTGGGTAGAAACCTGTTTGATTTTTGGAAACAAACTCGATGGGTTTATCACCAACTGATTTGTCTCATGAGACCTATCAATACATCGAGGGGCTAAAGTGGGACCCACCCACCACTGCAAGTCCAAATAATTATTTATACATATATTTAATAAAATTACAATATGACTTCTCAATATCTGTATAGAGTAGAGGATACATATTCATTAATATTTCCATAGTTAAAACAACATTCCAAATAAACACCTTATGTAAAAGGTTATATGGATTAAGACAATAATCATATACATGAAAACAGAATATGGATATATAATATATTTATAATTTCAAATTAAAAATTATCTCAAATGGGAAGTGGATACACCACATAATAAATATTATGTGCACAATACCAAGTAAGTCTCAATGAAATGGAAATTGAGACAAAGTCCCTTACCACGTTGTAGTCAATTGAGTAGTGTGAACCAAAATTAATAACCACAAAATGAATCACAAAATAACATGAATATAAAAATAATAATAATTATATATATCAAATGGAAGTAAACAATACACCACATGCAAGAATATGTGGTAAACAATGGAAATATCACATAATTAAAAGTGAGATAAGAAACCCCTTACAAAAATTTCGTCATGGTAACGAGTGTTCAAATGAGGGATTAATGAGAGGTAAAGGTATATACCATAATTTATATATCATAAGGTCAGTATTGGGGAGGTGTAAAAACATACCCCATCATTAGGAATTAAAAATAAAAGGACATAATATCGGGGGGATTCTTGAGTAGAAGTGAGAGAGATGACCCCTTACCTTATGCTCGATGGTGTTCTTGATTGATCTTAACGACCTGAATAATAAAATTTATCTTCATAAATTAATAATTATATAACCTAATAAACATGTAATTGATATATCATAACCTTATTAGGTTCATTAATTCCCTTTTTTATGGGTTTAAGAGATTCAATTTTATTGTTTTGGAAGCATTTTCTTCTTTTGTTTTCATGACCTGTTTACTTGTATTCATGAATGGAAGTTCATTTGAAATGTGGTTAAACATAAATAATTGAAAATATATATTATCAATGAAATTATAATTGATATTATAATTATTTTGGGTTATATACCTTGAGTATGAATCATTAGTTAAAATTTATTGATAAATTCTTGTTTTAACATGGCAGTTTTGTGCATAAAGAACTTGTTTTGTATTATTATTTTGTATTATGAGTGTGTAAGGATTTAAAAACATTGAATAAGGTAAAATAAATATATCATGATCTGGTTTGTCCATTTTAATGGTTTCTTGATCAGTCTTGAAGATATTAATTGAAATTGAAAACCCATTGTCCTTAAATGTGATAAATTAACACATCTCAGATGGTATTTACATTTTTAATGTAAGAGGTGGGGGAAAAGAGATATGATGATGAAATTTTACATTAGCACAATAAAATTATAGTCCATGTAAGGAACTATAATCATAATTTAATTTCTATGTGGGGAGGTGAATAGAGAACAACAAAAGAATGGAACTTGTAAAATATTTTGAAAGAAAAGGGAAGAGCGGTTCACCACTTGAGTACTCCTCCTTGAGAATATTCTTAATTGTTTTTGGACTTTTGGTGATACCAGAAGGTCTTGGAAGAGAAGGAAGATCTCAGGGAGATATTTGAGGATAATTTAGGCAAGTATTAAAGCTTGAGTGGTGCGGGAGGAAGAGGTGGTGATGGGTGGTCTATATAGTGGAGGGGAGGAGGTTTTCCTTAATATTATAATAATTAATTTATTATTTATCCCCAAGACAAGAAATAGTGAGGATTATATGACCTAGAATAATAATAAGAGCATGTGAGTTTGATATTTGGGTTCTTAAATCACTCATTATGCTATTAATAGTTAATTTAAATTATAATTTATTCATACGGTAAATTAATGTATTTTACTATTCACTTAAAAATCAAGTATTTTAGAAAAATCTCCAAAATTCAACCTAACCATTTTTTGACGAGTAGAATAAAAAAATGAGCTCCATTTTTCGAAAATATTTTTCCAAATATGATAAATTTAATTTTTAATTAAAATCAGTATTTAATCAAAAAATACCAACACTTAAAATATTCATCTTTATTTTTAAGGTGCCTAAATTTATTTATAATTTTATGAGAAAGGTTACCATTCATAAGGGTCATATTACTATTCATAAGTGTAGGTTATTATTAATAAGGGTATGTAACTATTCATAAGTTTAATTTACTATTCACTGAAAATTAACTTGATTATATCAGACTCTAAATATCACCTTAATCGCAACTATGTATGTCTATTTTTCAAAATTCAAAACACAAAATTGGAAAATTTATGTTTAACAGATAGGTTATAAATATATCCTAAATAAACATGTTTTGTTTCAAAGAAAATCAGTGCTTTATGAAACATAGGCTATGAATATAATTTATTTAAGAGAAACATACTATAAAATGTTTTGGGTGCTATAATGTTGAAATTATATTAGGGTTAAATTTTGAGAATTTTATAAAATAATTAAATTTTCATTGAAATATAAAAATACAATTTTTATCTTTTGGTATGTTTTTTGACTTAATAAATTTTTAATTAAGATGTAACAACTAACCATATTGAATCCATGACCGAAACTAATTAATTTTATTCATATAATATATTTTAATAGTTTAAAATGAATTCCAAAAATAGAAATAACTTTCAAAAATATAAAATAAAAATTATAGATATAAAAACATTATATTGTGTAAAAATTATTTTCCCATTAAAAAAGTAATTTAATTTTTTTTTTCAGTTTTTAAACTAAAATATTTCAAAAATAACCATCATAATATCCTAAAATAGGATCCAAACACATAGGTAGGGAAATGATTTTTTTATTTTCCACAACCTAGATTCTCAAGGCATATATTTTGAAATAAATAAACAATACTCACACATTTTTTTTAAATATAAATTGATTCTTCCATTCATCTCCACTTCCAATCTACTAAGAATAATTTTCCTCTCATTTTCCATCTCTATATAAATTCTAATGAGTTTCTAAAGTTCCATGGAAGTCTTCTCACGCTTTAAGAAGCTATCTCGCAAGGTAAGGAATTCTATTCCCCTATATTTTTATCTATGTACTTCCTTTGTAGTTAGTATTATAATATAATAGTTATTAATTTATCATAAAATTATTATAATTACATTACTAAAAAATATTTTCTATCCATGAGAAACTTTTATTCTATCTCATTAAGTTTATTCTATAAACTACTTTGTATACTTGTTTTTCTACCAAACTCATTTTTTGACTTTCCATGCCACCCTTTTTGTGTTGTGAATAGAAAAACCTATTTTTATTGAAGGGTATTAATATATATATAATTTTAATTCATTATTTATGGATTCCCATATATAAAAACTGAATTTAATTTCCATGGGTTGGAAATGATGAAAAGTTAAAAAATTTAAACACTCATGTATGCAATGATTTTACATAAATCCCATTATTTATTCTCTATAGGTTATTGATGAAATTATTTATAATGATATGTCATCTATGTGTCGCAAATGAATTTATACATATGAATGGTGAACCCATATTGTACTTCAATGCACAGGGTAATGAATTAATCTCAATAGAATATATTTCTATGATATATTGGTGAATAACCTTGGTAATATGTTTTAGTAAATATTGGTGATTAACCTTGGTGACATGATTATAAATGTCACATTTTATTATTGTAGCCACATATATATACTATTCATCAAATAATTATCCTTATTCTCTCATGTTATGCCTCATTTTTTATCCATGATAATCAGTCATGTTCCATTTTCTTCATTTATCCCTTACTATGATTTATGCTCCTCCTTTGTTATTAATGAATATCCCATGGAAACAACTTACTCTGAGGTGAAAAGGTATGAAATAATAAAATATTCCTTAAAGATAATTAAATAATTTTTGTGTGTTTGTTTTCCTTATGAATTCATGTATTATATACCTAGTTTCTAAGGCATTTAACCTCAAAAGGTCCATCAATGTTACTGATGAAATATTTGTTAAGGAATTATGTTAAAAAGTGTATTAAAAAGGAGAGTCTATATAGTTGGTATCAAATGAATTTTTAAGTTATTTGTGGATATTAGATATATAAACATTAGCAAAAACCCTAGGTATAAGTATAAATATATGAAAACCTCAATTTTTTTTGTTAAAGTATAAAGTAATTAGTTTCCATGAAATGAAATCCACATATGGATTCTAAAAGTGGATGTAGATTTTGAATAGATGTACTTAGGGATAATAACCCCAAAATAGCTAATTGGGTATTAAATCAATCTATACCCAGTACATGAAAAAAAGAATTATAACACACCTATTTTTACACTCCTAGAAGATATGATTTGGTTAGTACCATTCTTTTTACAACTCACTATAAAGGATATACAGATAATGTTGTTTTTTAAAGATTAAAGTATAATATCCTCAAAATGTGTTATTATAAAATATTAGTATTTATTTATTCTTTATAATTAATTTTATAATATTTTTAATAGTAACAAATTTCTCACATAGGTTTTCTTCTTCTAGAAAAAACATATAGGAAATAGAAGGACTCAGGTAAATAATGGAAGAAAGGAAAAATTTGATGATGAACTTAGAAATATGGGGGAACTAAAGTTGATAACCTCAGGATGATTCTAAATAAGTTATATTGGGTTATGAAATATAATATAAACCATGTGGTGAATCTGGATCATTAAGGAAGAACTAACTAGTAGTTTAATCCATTATGTATAAATTACCACCTATTTTAATATAACCTGTATTCCACTAACCCTATAAAAATTGATCAAAACTATATAAATGATATTTTCTATAATTAATTTTTTAATAAATATAATTTTATGTTGTAAGTATATTTAATTGATTTAGAAGCTGATCTGTGTTGAAAACTGATCAAGAATTTGAAATAAAAGGATTAGGTGGAAGCAATGGAGTGTAATGTTTAAAAAAATAATCTTTTTTCAGAAATTATTTTCCTCACACCTTTCAAAAAAATTAAAATTGAATTATTTGAATTGAAAATTAGGGAAAATTAATTAGAGGGTAGTTATGATATAAACATTAAAATTCTTGTTTTATATACTTTAATATTTTCCATTTATTATGGTGGGAAGATCAATCAATTTTTTATGGGTTAAGTAATCATACATGGAAATATATTATAATCAAATACATTGAGAGTTACGAAGAGATAGTGTCGGGTGATTTTAAAGTGAAAATGGAGTTTGGGTATGAAAATTTGTCTCACGGACAGAATTATAAGAAGTATAAGATATGGATAAATTTTGGAAAGAGTTTTGACCATCAAAGGGGAGGGAAGAAACATAAACTACATGTGTTCAAAAATTTTTGGAAGAAGAATTTGCAGAATTTTATATAAGGGAGTGGAATGTTTTACATGTGGGAAGATATGTCCATATATCTTGAAACTATTATGGAGATGTAAAGCCACAAAATCTAAAATACAATGATAAAGAGAATATAGTATAAGTTTATCATTAATTAAAATTCTTAAATTATGTGAAGAATGTACATATGGGGAGAAAGGTTATACTTTTATAGTCATAATGAATGATGTTGAGGCTCCAAATTATGTAGTGGAAAATACACTCATCATATAATCAATGGTAGCATGTAAATTATTTTATTATGGTTTTATTAATTATTTTATGTTATTAATGTTTATAAAGAACATAAAAATAAACCCTAAAATGATAGTGGTATAGTTTAAATTTATATATCCAATAGGATCTATTTAAGTATCAAGTCTATATTTGGAATATTCTATTAACTTTGGTTAGTAGAATATCACTATAAACCTGATGATCATTATAATGGTGCAATTTTACATAATACATGGGATGAATTTGTTATCAAATTATAATTCCAAGATCAAATGTAGAAGAGATATAATTTAAGTTATCTTAGAGGGACAACCCATTATTATTTTATAAGGATAGATATTGTAGACCAAATATTTTCAAAAACCACATCCTATGACCTAATTTATAGAAATAATTGATGAAAAAAGAGTTAAAAGAGAAATTATAAGGATAGGAGCTGTAACCATTGTTCAGGAATATGTTTATGTATTACCTAAAGAGTTATCTAGTGGTATTTCATAAAGATAGGAAGAGTTATAAATTGGAATCATACCTGGATCCAATCAAATATAAAAGACCTCATACAAAATAGAATATGTTTACCTAGAGGTATTAAATAAGTGACTTAAATATCTTTTGGAGAAGGGTTTTATGTGACCAAATATGTCTCTTATGGTAGAACCTATTCTCTTTGTGATGAATAATGATAGATCAACACAGTTATGCATTTATTATATAGAACTTAATGGAATCATAATAAGGAAAAAATATACTCTCCCAATTATTAATTTTTATTACACTAGCTTGATGGGGCTTAATTATTCTCTAAGATAGACCTCTAATTGGGGTATCATCATCTGATGTTTAAAAAAGATAATATCTCAAACAATTCATTTCAAACAATATATCTACATTATGAGTTTTTTTGTTATGCTCTTTAGATTGAATAATTATCCTTCAATATTTATGTATTCAAATAATAGGGTCTTTAGAGACCACCTAAATAATTTTTTTGTTGTATTTATTGATAATATTATTATATATTCTAAAATTCATATAGAGAACGAGGGTCATTTAAGGGTTATATTACACTCTTTGAAGAAAGAGAAGTTTTTTTTGTAAATTTAGGAAATGAGTTCTTGTTACAAAAAGTATATTTTTTGGGACACACTGTGACTAGTGAAGGAATATTATTTGATCTAGAAAATATAAAGGTTGTATAGGAGTGTACCCAACTTAGAATAGTAACTAATATTCACAGTTTCCTTAGTATAGTAGGAAATAATAGAATTTTGGTAAAAAAATTCCATGGATTTATAATTCACTAACAAAGTTAACTGTGAATGGTTTTTTATTTTTCTAGACAAAAGAGTATGAAGAATGCTTCCAAAAACTAAAAAAGAGGTTAGTTAATGCACCTGTGATAACTTAACCCCTTAATGGGTAAATATTTTTAATTTATAGTGATGTATCCATAAACATACTTGGATTCATACTCATTCAAAATTACTTGGTTATTTCCAATACATATTGACAGTTGAAGCATCATTAATATAATTATCCTACCCATGACTTGGAGTTAGCTAAATATATATTTTCTCTTATGAAATGGAGGGATTATCACTATTAGGAGAAGTGTAATATATACATAGACCACAAAATTCTATTGTATATATTCACACAAAAGCAACTCAGCGTGAAACAAAAAATATTGTTAGAGATTCTTAAGGACTCTAATTATTTTACTCATTATCACCTAAGAAAAGAAAAAAAAAGTGATTGATATTTTTATTAGGAAATTACCTATAGTTCATACCATGATGAGAATTGAAGGGGACCCATTGACCAAGGACTTATAAAAATATAAAAATATTTTAGAATGTAAGGAACATCATTAATCTAATTACAAATGATTTATAAACCACCACTACTAGATAAGATCAATAAAGAACAAAGAGATGATCCTAAGTAACAAAATAATACAAAATCTATGAAAAATGGTATGTTTCCTTAGTAAATGTTTATCAATAGGGTGTACTAAGGTATGGTACTGGGATATGTATACCATATATTAAAAAGTTAAATGAAGATATGATTGATAAATGTCATATATCTATGTTCTCAATACATCTTGGAATCACTAAAATGTATAGATATATATGAGAACATTAATGGTGAGAAGACATGAAAGGGAAATTGGTAATTATACTAAAAGATGTTTAATATTACAGGAAGTGAAGGTGGTGTGACAACTACCCAAAGTTGTGTTACAAAAACAAACCCTACACATGTGGAAGTGGGAAAACATCCCTATAGACATTGTTATTAGTCTTATTAACATATCCATAGATGAAATTACACATATATAATCATTGATATATTATTAAATACTATCTATCTTTTATATATGATAGGATTTCACCCTTGAGAGACTTTCTCATCTCTATATTCATGAAGTGGTGAGAATTTATGGGGAACCACTCTCTATTTTTTAGACTATGATCCAATATTTTACTCTAAATTTGGGATTATATTTCAAAAATCTATAAATTCTGAATTAAACCAAAGCACAACCTATCTTCATCAAACTTATGGGAAGTATAAGAGGGATATTCAAACATTAGAAGATATTTTAAGAGATAGATAAATTAATTTTAAATTTATTTGGTACCAATATCTTCCACTTTTCAAATTCTCCCATAAAAATAGTTTTCACTCAAGTAATAAAATAAATCCTTATGAATCACTTTATGGGATGAGGTGTAGAAATAAAACATACTGGGATGAAGTTATAGAAGGAACTCTATTCAGACTAGACACTATGAAAGACACTACTGAGAAGTTACATGTGATCCATTAAAATATCAAGGATGGTTAGAATTAACAAAAAAGTATGTTTTTAAAAAAATTAAGAACTTAGATTTTCATTTTTGGTATCCTAAATTCCACCAAATATCACCATGGAAATAGTTCATGATATTTGGAAAAATGGAAAATTAATTCCATGGGAAACTGGACAATTTGGGATTTTGGAAGGTTTTTAATTAGTTTCCTATCACTTAGCCCTACCTACAAATATTTCTAATGTCCACGATGTCTCCCATGTATCACTATTATGAAACTTTATATCAGACCCAACACATATAAGAGAAAAAACGTTATGGAATTGGAACCTAAACTATCACATGAGGAAGAAATGATCAATATTCTTGATGAAAGGGAACAAGTGCCAAGGTACAATATAACCTAACAAATGCAGATTTTGTAGATAAATCAAAAGTTTAAAGAAGTGACATGGGATCCTAAATAAGTAATGAAGGATAAATACCATCAAACTTTAAGGTAGGACATATATTTTGAGGATGAAATTTCTTAAGGGGGTATAATGAAATAACTCAAAATTCTTTTATGTTATTAATGAAATAAAACTTATTTTATAATTAATATTTTATTATGAACTCATAGAAAGAATATAATATTTTATAATAACATTAAAAATCATGAAATAATATTTATTATAATATTTATGAATAATAAATTTAGATAAACAAAAAATAATAATTTACACAGTAGTGGAAAAACTATAGGCTGAAATTATTCCATGAAGTTAACTCTATACCTGATAGATATAAAAAGAAAAGTGAATCATTAATAATTTGATTAATATTATCAAGTGAAGTAAAAAAACCATTATATGTATGTTAGTAAATGTTGAGGTATGAGAATGTTGGATTATATATAGGGTGTAAAGGGACAACAAACTATTAGTATTAGATCTTTACCTGGCCATTGGAAAATATGAAAATTTTGAATTATGACCATTGTTAGTAATGTTAAATTTAGAATTAGTGTATATAAAAGGCAATAAAAAGAGTTAGTTAAGAAAGAAGGGAGAAATAACAGCTTCAACAAGTTGGATCTTTCCCTTTGAATCCCATTTATCAGAACATTAGAGGGGGTATAATCACTAGAGTTCACCCTTGACCAATACCAATAAGAGTTTCAATATGTAATTAGCAATCAAAATTTACTACAAGATATGTTCAAGTCACTAGATATCACTATTAGATCAATGTTAGAAGAGAAACCCCATGAAAGTACCACCATTGTGCACTATATCATTAGGGTATATGATGGTGTAATAATGGGTTATGTATCTTGATCTTAGTATTAAAAAATTATATTTTTTAATAGAAATATAACACAAGTTTCATAAATATAATTTTCATTTTTATTTACTTTTAAAAAATACAAATGAATATAAGATGAATATGTAAAATAGATTTTGGGATACATAGAAAAAATAATTTCATTTTTAGAAAATATATAATTTTAATTATTATTTTCAATATTTTTTTAATTTTACTGAATATTTATATAAAATAATATTTATTTCAATATAAATGATTATATAATTTTATAATGTCCCATGTAATTTTGATATGGGTCCGAAAGTTGATTATTTCATAAAAAATATTATTTTTTCTTTCAATAATGATTTTTATTTAGAATATAAAATTATCATATCTAGAATATTAATTTGATAATATAAATATTATATATAAAATAAATATGTATAAATTAGGTTAGGGTTAAATTTTTTCAATTTTTAATAATACTTTATCTTTCAATAAATAGTAAAAGTATTTTTTTCAGTAATATTTTTTACATCATAATTGTGTAATAATTATGTAATGATTAATAAAACATAATCCATAACCAGAAATAAGTTTTTCTATTAATAATATGTTTTTAATGAATTAAAAAGAATTTATAAACTTATAAATATCTTTCCAAAGTCTAAAATGGAAATTAAGGTTTTGGAAACATTATTCTTGGGAAGAATTATTTTCCCATACCAAAAGTAATATAAAATACATATGTTCAGTTATAAAAATCAATTATTTTAGAAAATACCTTCTTAATTTCATAAACCATTATCCAAATCCATGGGTAATCCAACATTTTTTTATTTACCATAACACATATTTCTAAGGCCTATATTTAGAAATTAATAAACAATCCTCTAATATTTGTTATAAATAACCACCCATTCTTCCATTATTCTCATCTATCAAGATATTAAGAGAGAATTTCCCTTCATTTTCCTTCTCTAGATCTTATCTATAGAGTTTTAAGGTTCTAGTGAACTCTCCTAGATCTTTAAGAATCTATTTTACAAGGTATGGGATTCTCTCACTCTTTCTTTTTATCCAAGTATTTAATTTGTAGTTAGTCTTATAATTTTTAATGTTATTTTGTTATCATGAGATTATGATCATTCCATTACTATCAAAATTTTGTTTTATAAATGAGATATTTCTATTATATCTCATTAAGATCAATCCATAAACCACTTTGTATATATTTTATGCTGTCAAAATAATTATTTGATTTTCTATGCCACCCCTTTTATATTGTGATTACCCAAACCTATTTTTATTAAAGGTTATTCATATAGATGTGATTATAATTCATTTATTGAGAATTTCCATATATGAAACCCATATTATATTCTCATGGGTTAAACATGATGAAGAGTTCTAGTATTTAAATACTTATTTACTTAATGATTTTATATGAAACTCATTTTTTATTCTCTATTAATTATTGATAAAATGATCTATTATGATATATGATCTATGTTGGAACATGAATTAAGACATTTTAATGGAATTCATTGATATATATTCAATTCATTGGTTAAATAATTAATCTCTAAACATGAAATTCTTATGATACCATAGTGAATAACCTTATTAATATGTTTTACAACACCATGGTGATAAACCTTGGTCATATGCTTATGAATGTCAAATTTTTATATTGTAGATATATTTACATTTACTTTATCACATACTTTTTAGTATGATATCTTGTTATTACACATGTTTTATCCATGATAACTTCTCATGTAACATTTTCTTCATTTATTTCTAATAGGGATTTTGATCACCCTTTTATATTAATGTATTCCATTGGAAATTAATTACTGTGTGGTGAAGTTGGATGGAATAATAATGTTTTATTTTAAAATAATTTTAGAAGGTTTATGTTTATGTTTTTCTTATCTAATTCATGTATTATATACCAAGTTTCCATGACACTAAACCTATAAAGGTCCTTAAAAGTTATTAATGTAACATATTTTTAAGGAATTATCTTAAAAATCATGTATAAAAAATGTGTATTTCCATAGTTAGGGATAATTTCACAAAATTTTCCAAGAATCCTAGTTATATAAGTATAAATAAGATCATTCTCATGTCCTGAGGTGGGAATAAGTCTATTTGAAACCCAATACATCGTATATGGAGAGGTCAATTCAATATACTAATTGTAGGTTAAAGTTACTTTAGGGAATGGTGATTAATTGTGTCTAGGTGTTATAGTATCATATGTCAATCCAATAAGAGACGTGGAAGAGTGAGAGAGAGACAAGATTAAAATGGCTAGAGTTATTTTTAAAGAATGATACCTAGTGAATTTTTGGGGATTAAAAGATCTATGGTGAAAAGGACTATAATTCGTATTTTTTGTAGGTAATAACATGGGTTTATTTTTTTGAAGTGTTTGGGTGAAAATTATAGTTTTTATGAAATTTGGGTAACACTAATGGTCTGAACATGGTTATTTAAAACTATTAGGGTAAACCATACATGTTAAGAATGGTTTGAATAGAAGATAATGCATAGTTGGTGTATAGTATGTCATAAAATTTGATTATAAATACATATTTTTTTTAAGACTATAAAGGGTGCATGTTTGGTGTACAGTTTATCAAATCGCATGATCTAACCAAGTGCAACATTTTCTCGATCGAAGAATGGGACACACAATTGGTGCATGATTTTCCAAACTATGTGGGATAACTGTGAAATGCTAGAAAATTTATATATATTTTTGTTTTAAATTCCTTTTTTGACTCCTTAATACCCCCATTAACCTTCCCATTAATACTTGGATAGATCTATGATTACTTGGATGTTATTTTGGGGATTCTATAACTTGTAAAAATTAATTTCTAGTGGTGATTGATCATTTTGATGTTATCAATATGGTTAAGGATTCTCTATCCATCATTAGTAATTAGATCTCTCTCAATATATATTTTTTTATATTTAATTAGAGTATGTTTATCATAAATATATGAGAAAAATTTGTATGGAATTTATTTTCTATTCTCAATATGGGTAGGGAATAATGGAATCAATATCTTTTTGGTATTTAATAGAGTTGTGAACTTGGAAATTTCTATAAAACTATGAGAATAGGTAAGTGGATCTAATATCATCAATGAATTTGATAATTAATTTTTTTGTTTATTAATTATGATAGATTTATGACTACCTTGTTTGATTTTCATAGACATTATGATTTTTTTTGTAAGATATGGGTTTTAAAAAAATGGTCTTGAAGAAAATTATAGTCTATTCATAATAGTGGATTTTAAATGGAATAAATTATTTTAAAAGTGTATTTTTAAATATATTAGTGAAATATTATTTTTTGTGAAATGTGATTTTTAAATTTATTTCCATGAACATCATGGAATGGAATTACTCTGTGAAAATTATAATAATTATGTGATTAATTTAGTTTGAAAAAAATGTTTATGGGTAGAAAGTGAACAAGTTGAGTAATCTTCTATTTTATGCATTATTACACTGGATGTGTGTTAGATTTCTGTATTGAAAATGGTTTTATTAAGGGTTTATTTTAAAACATTTAAGGTGTTTCCATAGGGAATTATGTCTTAGGTAGTGTGAATTATGGTGGAAAAGCGGTGTCGCTCATACTAGATTGAGTCATGTGGTGTAATTTGTTTTGAATTGTGTACATATTGGATTCTGTCTACCAATTGGTAGTAGTGAACATGATATTATCATTAACACACACCTAGGTACCATTAACATAATTAATCCTTCATAATTTTGGTTTGGATTTTTGAGAAAAAATATGGATTATTAATCTAATGAAAATTGTTCCTTGTTTACAGATCTAGTTTCAAACTGAATTATCTTACTAGATTATAATTGTTGAAATATAGTAAATAAAATTTTGGTTTAATCAATATTAATCGATTGTTTTATATTTAATTTTTTTTATATTTTTTATGATTTTTATTTCACTTGAAATTCCATTTCACCTGGACATGTATTAGAGTCTTGGAAAAATACTATTGAGTATTGTACTCACCATTTAGTTATAGATTTCATTAAGCTTGTATATGTTATAGGTCATGATACATGTAAGGTAAATCCATTATTCTTTTTTATCACTGAGATATAGTTCTACGGAAGATTTATTGGAGAGGATATAATAGCTTTTGGTTCGGTCATTATGTATTATATTTTTCATGAGTATTTTACTTGATACTATGATTTTGGATTTTTTTGGTAAAAAATGGTTATCCACTATTCAAAATTAAATTTAAAAGGGTTTTATATAATTTTTTTCTCATGAACATGAATGGTTTATAGTTTTATGTGATGGTAAATTGTTCACTATGGTGTCTTTTTTATCCCTTTACATCTTTTTGGAAACCTCTAGTGATCGGGGAACATTCCCGAGGCCATGTGGGACCCTAAATCAGAACTCAAGATTTGATCCTTGGGCTAGGATGTTATAAAATGGTATTAGAGTAATTTTTTGTGTTTTATAATTTTGGTAGTAATGAAGAGTATGATGGTTGGGACTCACAAGATACCCATAAAAAGGTATAACTAACCACTTTATAGGGAACTTCATGTCATTAGGATGTTCTTTTATTTAATGGGTCAGTGATACATTATAGAAATGTATTTTTTTCATTTAATATTTTTGGGATATGTCAAATAAGCATTAATGATTTATGACAGGCATGATATTAATAACATCTCATTAATTGGGTTTGAAAGAAAAATAAGGGGTTTTTTCCTTAAAAAATGGATTTTAGTTGGCTTCTTATTTTTTTGAATGTTTTTCAAAAGTGTTTTTGAAATAAGAAAATTTTAGAAAAGGAAGAATGTGAGTTCTATGGGATATCTTACCTTGTTCTCCCGATGGCGATTAGGTTCTCATGGAATCTTTGGTTCATGATACTTCTTTGGAATCATTCCTCACACAAGGTTGTTTTGAATCCCATATGGTGGCTGCAAAAGATTATGGGGATTTATGTGTTAATTCAAAGAATCTGAAAAGTTGGTAGGCTGAAATTAGGGAGTTTTCTTCATTACTCTATAGATATAAGGCATGGGACACTAACCTATGCCTCACTTCAGGAAAAATTGGGATTTCAGAAATATTTTTTAGAAGAGGTAACTCAAATTTCATTCATGCTAATCAATATATGATTCTTGAAAGGTTTAAGATCTGTGAATTTTTTATTATCGCAAGATTAGTTATACTTGTGGGTCAAAAAACATCTAAAATAGAGGATTTGGTCTATGGGATTCACATCACTTGAGGATTTGAAATCTAGAAATGTATTCCTATTAGATGAGGATAATTTCATAATTTGTTCCCTTCAAAATACAAAAAAATTAAATCATTGGGGCTCAGTTCGATCTCCCTCAAACTACGTATGATCTACATCTAGAGTAATGACACCCTAGCTTCAATACTTTTGTAATTTGTAACACAAGAACTCAAGTTTGGGTTAGTACTTATGGTATAAACTAGATTTAGTGGCACCCTCAAATTCTATTTGATAATAATTCAATAATTGGTACCCCAATAAAACTGGATTATGCTACAGAGGAACCATGAATTGGTTACTTTTCTCATTTCTTGGTGGAGATATATATTAGTTCAACTCCCATTGATAATGTGGTCCTTTCTACTAAGGATTTCATCTTTTAACTATCTATTTATTATAAAAAACTATCTATTTTATGTAGTGGATGTTATACCATTGGACATACTAATGAAAAATGTTGAAAATACATTTGATTCATTTTTTTAATCTAAAAGGGAATTAGTCCTATGAAAATAGAAGGAAGTTTTCTGCAAAGGAATATAATACAGTGAATGAAAATGATTCTTCTGCCCTTCCTTTGGTAACTACTGGAAATTTAGGAAAGGAAGTAGATGGACTCAATTTGGAAAAGGATGATAAGGGTAAGAGATTGTTCATAGAAAATGATGTGGGACATTATGAATTAAGTCTAGATATGAATATAAAGGAAATGACTTGGATAGATATTGGAGTAGATAATTATCTTCATGCTAATCATAAGTTAATCCCTTAGGATTGAAATTCCATTGATCTGGATTAGAATATGAGTAAGAAGGATATTCCATCTTATAAATATAAACCCACTAGATCTTCATTCAAATATCTGGATGTTCCTACCGATGTTCTTCTACTAGGAAGTAGAATAATGGTGGGCATTTTATTGGTTACCTAGGATGGTGTGGATTATATATTTCATCCCAACTCATGGAAAGTGATCACACCAACTATTTCTCAAAACATATCCTCTGACATATCTGATTTTCTAGATACAGGACAAGAAGAAAGTGGTGATCCAGCTGAAGAAGTATTGGATAACTAGCCTATTGATAAAGATGACACTCAAATTTTAGTAGACCAAAAACTTATAGAGGGGTAGCTGATTAATTATAGATATCATAAAATAAATATAAAAATTAATTTGGAATCTACCAACTTGATTAAAAATTTTAATAAGGTTTAGGTGATTCAATTAGAATCTAGGAAGGGGTCTCTTCAGATCTCACATATTTATTGGATTCAATGTGCACCCCTGGAAGACAATAAGAAGAATTTTTTTAAAGAAAATAATTCATTGGATGATGAAATATTTCAAGTGGCATATTATAGGAACACCTTATCTCTTTCTAAGAAATGTTTGAATGGTCTTGATCAAATAAATGAGGAACAAGTGACAATGTAAAACATTTTTTGAATGCTTGAGTCACACAATAAGGATAAAAGTCAAGTAGATGAATATTACAATGATGTTTCTCCATCTCAGGTGGATAATAATTTATAATACTAACATCTTGATGTTATTACAAACATTTTATCATCATTAAACCATCCAGAAGATGTCTTGGTAGAAAAGAAGATGCAACCTTTGATGGATTTGTTTCACTCAGGATGAGATAAATTATAGGGAAAATAATCACATAATGATTTAAAAATATATTTCTACTATAGAAAATTTGAACTTTTAAGGAGACTTTTTGGTGTTCATTGATAATATTAACGATAATGAGAAAACTCCCATGGAGAATGACAAATATAAATCCAAGAGGAAAGAAACAGAAGGGACTTGGAAATAAGTTAATTATTGGAAATAGGGTTTTCATCCAAAATGTCATGTATGAGGGAATGGATGTACTGATTGGGATTCTAAGAAGGAAGAAATAAAATCAAAGGTTGATTCTAACTCTAAGGGAATGAACATTGAAAGACTTCTTCATAATTTGTAAATATGGAGAAAGAATTATTGTAGGGGTCAAATTCTTGGGTGTGGTCAAGGAATAATTGAGTGGAACACATTTCAATATGAGTAACATATGATAGGGATAAATATTAGAAAAAAAATTTGTTTGATTGTTTTTGATGAGGGAAACTATGCCTTGTCTGAACCCATATGATCTTTTCCCTATTTTCTTATTTTTCATTTTAATAAATGGAATTTCCCTACCTTTTCAAAAAAAAAGAATTTTTGGAAACATTATTTAATTATTGTAATTAATTTTTTGGAAATAAATTAACTAAATGCATATGAGGCCACTTATTCATAGTTTGGGAAGAGATATTTTTTATCGATGAACCTTAGGTAATTTAGTGGTTTAGATGAAAACATTTTCATGTTATAGAATATTCTTTATAAAGGAGAACTAGTGGGTAATTGATAGAGATATAAAATAATGATCTTGTGTACCCTTAGTTAGTATAATCTATTATTCAAACTATCCAAGGGTTCAATAGTGTTATTGATCAATATTGGATGAGGTAATCCGATTAGGCATCAGGATTCATGAAGAAGAATATGTCATCATTCAAAGAAGAAATAGGATTAGAAAAAATATGGAATGGTTTGCAAAAGAAACTATATTTTCAATTTTATGGAAACATTGGAGATATTTAAGTTTGATTTTGGCTCTTATGTTCTAGAGAGACCCACTAAAAGGTGGTGGGAGGTAGCTGATGATGTCAGAAAAAATAAGTATCATAATTGAAAGGGTGTCAATAATATATTTAATGAAAAATACTATCTAGATGAGATTAATTTGGATATATCTTGAGATTCATTAGTTATCGAGTAGGATAATTTGACCGTGATGAATTATAGATTAATGTTTTTTAAGATAGTGAAGTATCTTGCAAATCTTATAGAGAATTAGAAACTGAAGATACATAAGTGTGAGATAATGTTGTGGCTAGAGATTATGTTATATATTATCATCTTGATGATACCTACCTATGTAGAGGTTCTTAGTGTGGTATATTTAGTTGGGGTAGATATATGGGATACAAGAAAGGTTATTTCTTTTATTTCATAACTTGGTGGTGGAAAGAATTATTTAGGTGAACAGAAGAGAAAGAAAAAATAATTATATGGAAAATTGGATAAATTTACTTCTTTGATCTTCTAGGGGAGGGTAACCCATGAGTGATTACAGTTTAGAGTGGTGGAATACATTAAATCCAAGTGACAAAATCTACTTCACATGTGTCACTAGTGTAGTTAGGTGGGACACCTAAATAAATATTATAGTTGGTTCTCACAGGCAAGAAATTTTTTCATGTTAAATAATTTTAATGTATTTGAAGTGTGTGGTGGGTTAATGAAGTTAGCTATGTCAAGTAATTAGGTAAGTGTTGTATGGACTTAGTAGAAATGTAAGTTGAAACCTATGAAGAGATAGAGGAATAATTATGCTATAGAGAAAAATCCAGAAAAGTTTAAGGTTGATGTGTGACCATCTACATCGTGAGGTACCATCCTAATATATTCCACAATTTTTTAATTATTACTTTATATAGGATCAACACATTCATGTATCTATGCACATTTTTTTGATCTCTTTGGTTTTCTTTTGAAGTTGATGCCTTATTGTTTGAATATTGAAACCCTAATTTTTTGAGAAACTAGAATAGGGGTTTAAGTGTCTATCTCAAGTAATCATGAATAGTTATTTGGAAATAAAGTGGTAATTTTTTGTACCTAAAGATGATGACCTATGATTTTTCATCAAAATGTATTGGTTGACTTAGTTAATGGATCAAATCGACTATCATGGTTGAAGAGTTCTTTTTCTAGAACCAAATGGGATGATTCAGAACTTCTGGGGGGGGGGGGGTGGTGAGATATATTAGAAAAATGGAAGGGTCACATGGAATAGTTTATTGGATATTTTTCTTCTTATATGGTAGGTTTGGTGAAAAAATTTCTTAGAGGGAAAGTTTTCAACTCTAATTTTGGAGTTAGTGAACTGATATCTGAATGTATCCTATGAATATTTCTGTAGAATTCCACCTAGAAGTGATTTTAAATTCTTAACTAAATTGATGACTAGAACTAGAATAAAATCATTTTAGTCACATAATATTGTGCTTAAAGATATGTGCACATTAATAGTGTATTTTGACAATCATGAACATAATAGGTTCATTCAAATGAGTGTTTATCCTTTGGTGGCATGAATTATTTTTGTAAAGATACCCAATGGTAACTCGTGGTTTAGTATTGACTACCAAAATCTAAATATGGTGATACTTAAGAAGAAATAGCCTTTACTAAAAATTGATAATACTTTTTATTAAATGAAGGGTACTTGTTGGTTCTATAATATTAAACTTTTATGTTTTGATATTAAATTAAGGGTAAAGGAAGAAGATGTCCCAAAATGAGTTTCTATTGTTGATATGAACATTATAATTTATTTGGTTTGGTTTTTAGAGTCCCCAATGCATATTTAGTATTTATGTACTTGATGAATATCACATTTCAAAAGTACTTGGAATCCTTATTGGATGAATTTAAGGATATTATCATCATTTAATAAATATCAGAAGAAAAATTCAAGAATCAATTGGAGACTATTTTAAAAAAATTACAGGAACAAAGGTTCCATATAAAATCCTTTAAATTCCATTTCTAGATTTAGGATGTGATGTTTTTCATACTTGTTATTTCTGATGAATCATCAATCTTGAGAAGGTTAAGTTAGTAATGGATTTGTAAAGAGTAATGAATGTGTTTGAGATTTAGATTTTCTTAGAGATTTTTGGATATTAATGGAGGTTCATTTGTGACTTCTCATATTTTCATTATTTGAATGGGTTCAATGTTAATATACTGTTCAATTATTTTAGTACATTCTTTGATGAAATATTTTAATCAAAATGGGGTGAAATTTGAATGGGATAGAAGACACTATAATGTACTCAATGAATTTAATAGTATATTGACCTTGAACCCATTCCAGATTCTCCCCAAGCCAGGGGTTGGTTACGATGTTCATTATGATACATTAGGTTCAATCTTCAGATGTGTCCTGATTTATGGTGAAAAATTCATGGATTTTGAGTTAAATAAGACGAGACCTCATGAAAATAATTAACCCACAAATTACTTGGAGTTAGTTGTTTCTATCCATGTCCTGAATAAATGGAGGCATTATCTATGATACACATTGTCCACATTTTTGTTGTTGGTCTCTTGATTATCAATACTGTGCTTCAGATATCTTCTAGGGGTGCCTTATATATATATACTTAAGTTAATAATTTTATGTAAATATATGATGATAATATATATTCTTCATATATAAATATATTACATATTAATTTTTTTATAATTATATAATAATAATAATAATAATATATTTATATATAACTATATACATATAATTATAGCAAACATGTAAAGAAATAGGTACACACACATAGAGATAAACATTCACGCGTGTGTATATATAATTCTTTAATTTATTTCAAATATTTATTTCTAATATATATTTATACAAAACTACATGAATATAGATATAATAAATAGTTAAATAAATAGGTAAATGTATATGTATATACACACATGTGTATACTCAAATATATATTTAAAAACTATTAATTTATTATAAATATATATGTCTTCTATATTTTAATATATATCTAAATTAATATAAATATATTAAATAAGTAATTGAGAAAGTATATATATATTATTTATTAATTTGTTTTATAAAATATATATTTAGAAAATAATAAAATGTATATATATGTAATTATATATATATATATATTGATTTTGTGTGTGTCTAAATTTATATTTAATTAAGAATAAATATATATATTTAGAAATATATTTAAATGAAAATATAATTAATTCAAACTATATATATTGCTATATGGAACATATTTAATTTAGTCCTAGATAAAGAAAGTTTACCTCATCTTATAGAGGACAGATTTGAAATATTTCATAAAAAAACATATCCACCACAAAATATATTGGATGAATTGAAATTTCACCAAGATATGTTGAGAAAGAAATGCTTATCTAAGAAGAATTCCAAATCCTTCTTATATTTAGTGGGTTATATTTCTTATCCGGGAGAGATATCAAACCCATATATATTAAAGAACATATACTTATTTAGGTAAGATTTGAAATATGCCCCCCCCACATATATATATATATTAGTATTAATAGATTTATTTCAAATATATAAATATTATATATCTTTATATATACCTAAATTAATAATAATATAATAATTAAATAATCAAATAAGTTTCTATGTGTATAAATATATTATTTACTTATTTATTTGATATAAATTTAACATATATATATATGTGTGTATATATATATATATACATATATATAACTATGTCATAAATACACACGCACAAACAAACTGGTAAATACATTCATACATACATACATACATACATACATACATACATACATACATACATACATACATACATACATACATACATACATACATACATACATACATACATACATACATACATACATACATACATACATACATACATACATACATACATACATACATACATACATACATACATACATACATACATACATACATATATATATAACTATGTCATAAATACAAACAAACACAAACAAATTGGTAAATACATATATTTATAATGTATTTATAATATATATATATATATATAACATAGTTGAATAAAAATAGATAGATAAATACACAGGCACACATACACAAACAAACATACATTTTGTAACGTCCCGAGTCCGGAGCCCCTCCACTGGTGCCCCGTACCCGGCTCGCCACATGACCTCAAGCGCGTTTCCCCAAATCCTAGAGGCTGCCGACTAGCAGCGAGGGCCTTGGTGAGTCGGTGGGGAAACTATGCCCTCATTTGGTAAGGTATACAAGGTAAGAAAACAACAATAAACAGCGGAAGCAGTAAACAACATTCATAACAAAAGAAACCAAACTGCGGAAGCAATATAGACACATAGAAATGATGACAATAATGCAACCGGTACAGGTATCTATGGAAAGAAGCAAACAAAAAAACATGTTGTAATACAACTAAAACCAAGTGCAAAAGAAAAACAAAATAAGCTCCTCAGCATCACGAGCCACGGCTCGGTCCCATGCTCCCCAGCTCCTGGTGCAATCAAGATCCTGATGTAGAAGGATGCTTGCCATTATCTATACCTGCAGCAACATAGTCTGCTTGGGCTCGAAAGCATGGCCCAAACAGGGTGTGAGATACAATCTCAGTAGGCAATCACCCAAAGATCTGTGCCTAACAATCAATGAATACATGGCAGTACTGAAACAAGAAGTAGTAAATAGAAAATCACAAGCAGCTACAATCCACAGTTCTAACAAAATAAGTACACAAGTAAACAACCAGTAACAAAGGAAAAAGGTAACCCTATGGGTAGCTCTCACATCCTAACCCCTATGGTTCAACCTGTAAATACTAGCAACCCTCTAGGTGGCACACACAGTCTCACCCCTCTGGTTCAGTTACGTAATTAAGTAGACTCTCTGGGGAAGCACTCACCGTCAATTCCCCCTGTAGTCTCGTATTGTGCTAAAGGATCTCTGGGGAAGCACTCAATGTCAATTCCCCTATGGACCGCGTTGTGCTAATGGCTCTCTGGGGAAGCACTCAACGTCAATTCTCCCTATATCCCGCATATCCTAATTAAAAGACACTCTGGAGAAGCCCATCCGTCAATTCTCCCTTTGGTCTACTACTCTAGGTTCTCACAGTCCTGAGTATAACTAAACATGCTTGGCGCGTGTATATCGTCCAGGTAAACCTCAAGAACTACTTGGATATCAACTAAGGCTCAGTAACAAAATAAAACAACAGTTCCACTATCCTATGACTAGGCATGGCAACTGGAAAAACGCCAAACAGGAAAAACAAGCATGGCAAAGAAATTTGAGCGCAAGAAAAAAAAATACTCTAATCACAAGCAATAACCTCTACTAAAGAAATCAAGCAAAGCAGGCAAGCAACAAGGGAAAAACAGGCAACACACAATACCCCGTTCAAGGGTATTGGTGGAATTTGCACATAATATTCATCAAACTTCAATAAAAAGACACAAACCACCTACCTCGATCCTAGGAGATCGATATATGTGAACCTTGAGGACAGATTCCACTTGGAACGATGTAGATCTGAGAAAACGCACAAAATGCTCAACCTACAATAACTTGGAAACGAGGAGGAATCAAGAAACAAGGCTAAATTAGAAGGAAGAACTCACCGCTGCGCTTCCAGCGCAACTGACCGTGCTCGAATCAGAGAACGGACGGAAAGGCGGTCGTCCGTCGAAGATCCGGCCGTACGGGTCGCTTCGGACAACCGAAAACTGGAGAAGAAGGTGAATATGAGGGTTAGATGTGACCCCTGTCCGTTTCATGAAAAAAAAATAAAGTACAGGGTGTGTACTTTTAGAGTACATGGTGTGTACTTCTAATTTTTCTGTACTCTGAAATAACCGGCCTCCACCTCAGCCTTACACACCGTGTGTGTGGCCCAGACACGGCCAGCACACGACTTCGAGCCGGGAAAGAGTACACGGCGTGTACTCAGAAAGTACACGGCGTGTACTTCTAAAATTTCTAGAAAATTCATTTTTTCTCAAAAAATCTAGAAAAAAGGAAAAACATATCTAAAAAGTGATCCGGGTTCTTACAAACTTCCCCCCTTAAAGAAATTCACCCCTGAATTTCCCTAATGAGGTGGAGAAGGAGAAACCCCGAACAGATCCGGCCACTACGATCGTACATCGGCCTCCCTCTCCCAGGTCTCATTCTATACTCATCTGTGCTTCCATAGCACCCGTACCAGAGGAACAGACCACCCGCGGGGAACCTTCATACTACGATCAAAAATCCGGATAGGATTCTCCTCGAACGACGCATCCGCTTCAAGCTCGACTTCCTTGGGCTGAAAGACGTGGGATGGGTCTGAAAATTAGCATCAGAGCTGAGAGACGTGGAAGACGTCGTGCATGGCCCGATACCTCTGAGGTAGCTACAACCGATAGGCGACCGGCCCCACTCTCTCCAAGACCTCAAACGGCTCGACGTTCCACGGTGAAAGCTTAACCTGTCTCCGAATCTTTTTGTGTCCCAACCTCAGTGCGACACGGAGGAAGACCTGATCACTGGCCTCGAACTCCAGAGGTCGTCTCCGCTGATCAGCATAAGACTTCTGTCGATACTGCGCTGTATCCATCCTCTTCCAAATCAGCTATATCTGCTCTAAAGTCTCTTGAACAAGATGAGGTCCCAGCAAAGCTGCCTCTCCTACCTCTAGCCAGCATAAGGGTGATCGGCATGGCCTACCGTACAAAGCCTCATATGGCGCCATCTGAATGGTCGCCTGGAAACTATTATTGTAGGAGAACTCCACCAGAGGAATATGCTTCTCCCAAGAACCGCCAAATTCAAGGATGCAAGCTCGAAGCATATCCTCAAGCACCTAGATCGTGCGCTCAGACTGGCCATCATTCTGGGGATGGTATGCTGTAATCAAAAGTACCTGTGCACCCAAGGCCTTCTGAAGTCCCTGCCAGAACCGAGAGGTAAAGCGCACATCTCTGTCTGAAACAATAGAGCGTGGAACTCCATGCAGACACACAATCTCTCTGATGTAAAGTCATCCTAGACCATTGACACTGAAGGTCTCCTTGATCGGAAAGAAGTGAGCAACCTTCGTAAGCCTGTCGACGACAACCCAAACATCATCGTTCCCTCAAGGCATCCTCAGAAACCCAGTCACGAAGTCCATTGCGACATCATTCCACTTCCACTCCAAAATGGGTAACTACTGTAAAATCCCCACTAGTTGCTGATTCTCCACTTTCACCTGCTGACAAGTAGAACATCTCATGAAAAAACCAGTGACATCCTTCTTCATACCTGGACACCAGTACTGGAGATGAAGATCCCGATACATCTTGGTGATGCCAGGATGAACCACCTAAATAGAGGAATTGAAATCCCGCATCAGCTCCTCAAGTATGTCTGCTGACACCCATACGCGTCCTTGGAAACGCAAGATGTCATCCTCACCCACTGTCCATCCAGGAAGAGGGTCCTCTCTTGACACACTCTCCCGCAGGACTAATCCTTCTGAGTCTAATAGCTGCCTCATCCGTACCTGATCAAGTAACGTGGAGGTAACAACTACAGAAGATAGAAAAGTCTGTCCCTGTTTGTCGTGCACCTCCAGATACATCTCAGAGAACAGATCCATTAGCTTCCACTCACTACTGGCCTCCTAAACAACCGGAATCTGAGTTCTCCTGCTCAACGCATCAGCCACGGCGTTGCCCTTTCCTGGCATATAGGCAAGCTTGAAATCAAAAGACTGTAGATACTCAACCCACCTGCACTGCCTCAAATTCAGATCACTCTGAGTGAAGATATACTTGAGACTCTTGTGGTCAGTGAAGACCACAAAGTTCTCTCCCAGAAGATAGTGTCTCCAACAGCGCTAGGCATTCACAACATTAGCTAACTCCAAATCGTGCGTAGGGTAGTTCCTCTCATGTGGCCTCAACTGCCGAGACCCGTACGCAATGACTCCATCTCCCTGCATAAGCACAACTCCCAGCCCGATTCTCGAAGCATCACAGTAAACAGTGTAGCTCTTTCCTGGCTTTGGAAAGACTAGTATCGGTGTTGACGTCAACCTCCCCTTCAGCTCCTGAAAGGCTGACTCACAAGGATCTGACCATAAGAACTTCACCCCCTTCCTGGTCAGACCTATCAAAGGTGATGCTAGATGAGAAAAGTCCTGAATGAAGCGTCTGTAGTATCCATCCAGCCCTAGGAAACTCCGTTCCTCAAAGATGTTCTTCGGATGCTCCCAGGAAACTACAGCTCTCACTTTATCTGGGTCCACTGATACTCCTGCCTCTGAAATAACGTGACCCAATATGTGAATCTGATCCATCCAAAAGTGTCACTTCGAGAGTTTAGCATAAAGCCGATGCTCTCTCAGTGTACTCAGAACGATCTCAAGATGTGTGGCATGGTCGTGTCGAGTGTGAGAGTACACCAAGATATCATCCACGAAGACCACGATGAAGGAGTCCAAGTAAGGATGGAACACTCGGTTCATCAGTGCCATGAAAACTGCAGGTGCTTTTGTGAGACCGAACGGCATGACTGTATACTCGTATAGACCATACTTGCTCCTAAAGGCTGTCAGAGGTATATCTGATGGTCCAACGTGCAACTGATGATGACCGGACCTCAAGTCGATCTTCAAGAACACCCGGGATCCTTGAAGCTGATCAAAGAGGTCATAAATCCGCGGCAAGGGATATCAGTTCTTGACCGTCAACTGGTTCCGCTTCCGATAATCCACACAAAGCCGAAGGGTACCATCTGCCTTCTTCGCAAATAGAACAGGCGAACCCCAAGGAGAAGTACTGGGTCGGATGAAACCCTTATCCTGTAGCTCCTTGAACTTCTTCTTGAGCTCCTGCAACTCAGGTGTGGCCATCCTATAGGGAGGAATGGACACCGGTGCCGATCCTGGAATGAGCTCAATAGAGAAGTCTACCTCATGCTCCGGAGGTAAACAAGAAAAGTCCTTTGGAAAGACATCCCTGAATCGATCCACCACTGGAGGAAAGTCCAACTGTGGAGTTCCCTGATCATCCAAATAAAGACTAGAAATATGGGCTATCACCCCTCCTAGCCCAAGATTCTCGAGTCCCACACGACTCGCCCAAACGTCCCATTTTCCTCTATGAAGGAAAGATTCACCTTCTGGTGAAATGAAACTGACTCTACGGCGATAATAGTCAACGACTGCCTAGAAGGGAATCAACCAGTCCATGTTGAGAATGACATCATAGCCTGTCATCTCCAAGACATAGATATCCCATAAGAAGCGATACCCTGCAACCTCGAGAGGGCACTCTCTACACTGGCGTACACTAGATGTCCTCGTCCCCAAGGGTGTGTCTAGTGTCAACGAGTCAGCAGAAGAAAAGATGAAGAGTCCAAGGCTCTCCACAACAGAAACAGAGATAAAACTATGCGTAGCACCAGTATCGAAAAGAGCTAAAGATAAAACCGAGGCTACTAAAATCATACCTCGAACAGTAGAAGGGCTGGGATCCTGCTCATGATATGTTTGCTCCACGGCGAAAGACTGGCCCGTGCCGCAGCCCTACGCCCCTGACTGACCACTCTGAGCTGAACCGACCTGCTGGTGCTGAGGAACTGGTGGCTGAACGCCACGAACTTGACCTCCACCTTGGCCCGAATGGCCGGAAGAACTCTAGTTCCCCAACTGGTGAGAAACTGGTGGTGCTGGTCCTGAACAAGGAGTCATGGAAGAACCCCGGTCACTTACTGCTGGTGAGAAAACCTAGCATAAATGCTGAAGCTGACCCAACTTGCCGCAAGATCGGCACTCCACGGGGTCTCTTTGGCACTACGGCCTCATGTGCCCCGCCCGGCCACACTGGTAGCATGTCACCTGACTGCCTGATGATGTGTCTCGCCTCCTCGAATCACCGCGTGTAGGCTCCCTATGATGCTTCTTGCTGTCATCCGAAGGAAAGCTAGCTATAGAAGCAGAAACGCCCTAGGTCGCAGCTCTAGAGTCTCTCAGATTACGCTCCGCAATCAGAGCCTGGTTGACAATGGAATTAATGGAAGTCAACTAGAAGATGTTCACCTGCAATCGGATCTCCCTCCTGAGCCCATCCTCAAACTTCCTCGCCAAGAACACCCCAATCCCACCCCGAAGGGGTGTAAAACGATGCAGCTCAGTGAAACGAGAGGAGTACTCCATGAAAGATAGAGTACCCTGCTCTAAGCTCATGAACTCCCGGGCTCGATAGGACCTCAGTGTCTCTGGGTAGAAGTAGTCGTAGAACATGCACTGAAATGCCTCCCAAGTTATATCCTGCTACTGACCCGCCTGTGAGATCACGTCCCACCACCTCTTGGAGGAGTCTTGGAGCATGTAGGTGGCGAGCTTGACCCGCCTCTCTGGAGGCGTCTCCAGATGCTTGAATATTGTCAGCATGGCTTCCAGCCATGACTCTGCAGCCTGAGGTCCTCCCTCCCCCGAGAACGTGGGAGGATGATGCTGCTGAAAGACCCGCGTCAAATCTGCCATAGACGAGGCAGGAGGCGGTGCTCCCTGGAAGCCCTACATCATCCTCATGAAACCTTCCCTAAACTGTGCATCAACGCCTGCAACTGGTATGATAACTGCTGCCAAGGCTGGCTCGGCTGGGGGATCGACATGAAGTCCTTGATCAGTCCTGTCTAGCGTCTGATCACTGCCTGACGACAGACGTACGACCGGAGGACATCTCAGAGGCATAACTCTGAAAGATCAAAAGCACACCTTAGATCAAGAAAACAAGGACAGAGAACACAAGTGTACAAAATGGGAACAGGGGAAGAAAAACACACAAGATTTCAAAACACGACCACATGGCGTGTATAAAACTACACGGCATGTCTACTAAAGCTACAGACATTGGCATGTACCCTTGACCTACAAGTCATGTACACTTCAAACTATACGGCATGTTGGATACCCCACACAACATGTACTTGAAACTATTTCACTGCCCGATTCTCCTGACACAGCCAAACCACACGGTTCGACTCAACCCGATACTACATGGCGCGTTCGAAACAAACACGACGTGCACTAGACAAGGCTTCGGTGGTCTGTGTTGTTGAGTGCACAGACGTCTACACGACTGGTCCTTATAGGGCGTGCTCCGAACAAGCACGGCGTGCATAGGGGAAGGAGAAACCATCCCGTGTTGTTCATGACACGGCCGGGTACCTGGGCAAGACTACACGGTGTGTTCCGAACAAACACGGCGTGTGAAAAGGTAGGTAACGCCGACCCATGTTGTTCATGACACGGTTGGGTACCTGGAAAAGACTACACGGCGTGTTCCATACGGACACGACGTGTTCTACCCAAGATTCCCCGACTCGTGTTGTTAGTGACACGACCAGGTACACGACTCCAAACTCACACGGCGTGTACCAATGGTACATGGCGTGTTCCTGAAGTTACTCCCACAACATCGTGTCCTGCTCACACTGTCAGTGACACGGACTAAAAACTACACAGAGTGTATCCAAAAAGTACACGCTGTGTATTCTGGGTTTTTCTAGGCAGTAGCTCAGAAACTGTGCAGAGTTCCAGAATCACTAAAACAAGGGAAGAGATGCCAATTTCCGATCCGTGAGGCCCATAACACCTCAAAAACTAAAATTTGGCATTCATTTTAATCAAGGAACAAAACAATAGTTTTTTTAAAACAACAGCGGAGAATGTATCAAGAATCTATCACAACAGCATGCAAAATCTATATAGAGCCTATCACAACAGCATGCAATTGCTAATGCACCCTAGATGGCATGGAAAGAATGCATGACATGTGATTTCTACAAGTCCCTATATGATGCATGAGACGGAATACCCTCATCTCATCAGGTTGCGACAGAAATAGAACCACAATATCAAAACAATAACCGCAAAAGTCATGTGAATCACTCTAGGTGAAAACATATCAACCATAAAACTCAAAACCAGAAAACTACAATTAACGAGGTAGTATGGCCTTTCCCTATACACGGGTTAGATACTCCTGAGCACAGCTTAATACCAAGTACCGAATCCATCCTATCCCTGGATAAAGTCTCCAAACAGTATAGCAAGTGAAAAGAACTCCTCTGATACCACTTTGTAACGTCCCGAGTCCAGAGCCCCTCCACTGGTGCCCCGTACCCGGCTCGCCACATGAACTCAAGCGCGTTTCCCCAAATGCCAGAGGCTGCCGACTAGCAGCGAGGGCCTTGGTGAGTCGGTGGGGAAACTATGCCCTCATTTGGTAAGGTATACAAGGTAAGAAAACAACAATAAATAGCGGAAGCAGTAAACAACATGCATAACAAAAGAAACCAAACTGCGGAAGCAATGTAGACACATAGAAATGATGACAATAATGCAACCGGTACAAGTATCTACGGAAAGCAGCAAACACAACAACATGCTGGAATACAACTGAAACCAAGTGCAAAAGAAAAACAAAATAAGCTCCTCAACATCACGAGCCACGGATCGGTCCCATGCTCCCCAGCTCCTGGTGCAATCAAGATCCTGAAGTAGAAGGACACTTGCCCTTATCTATACCTCCAGAAACATAGTCTGGTTGGGCCCAAAAGCATGGCCCAAACAGGGTGTGAGATACAATCCCAGTAGGCAATCACCCAAAGATCTGTGCCTAACAGTCAATGAATACATGGCAGTATTGAAATAAGAAGCAGTAAACAGAAAAGCACAAGCATCTACAATCCACAGTTCTAACAAAAGAAGTGCACAAGTAAACAACCAGTAACAAAGTAAAAAGGTAACCATCTGGGTATCTCTCACAGCCTAACCCCTATGGTTCAACCTATAAATACTAACAACCCTCTAGGTGGCACACACAGTATCACCCCTCTGGTTCAGTTACGTAATTAACCAGACTCTCTGGGGAAGCACTCACCGTCAATTCCCTCTGTAGTCTCGTATCGTGCTAAAGGCTCTCTGGGGAATCACTCAATGTCAATTCCCCCTATGGCCCGCGTCATGATAATGGATCTATGGGGAAGAACTCTACGCCAATTACCCCTATAGCCCACGTATCATAATTAAAAGACACTCTGGAGAAGCCCTTCCGTCAATTCTCCCTTTGGTCTACTACTCTAGGTTCTCACAGTCCCGAGTATAACTAAACATGCTCGGCGTGTGTATATCGTCTAAGTAAACCTCAAGAACTACTTGGCTATCAACTAAGGCTCAGCCGCAAAATAAAACAACAGTTCCACTATCCTAAGATTAGGCATGTCAACTGGCAAAACTCCAAACAGGCAAAACAAGCATGGAAAAGCAATTTTAGTGCAAACAAAATACTCTATCATAAGCAATAACCTCTAATAAAGCAATCAAGCAAAGAAGGCAAGCGACAAGGGAAAAACAGGCAACACGCAATACCCCGTTCAAGGGCATTGGTGGAATTTGCACATAATATTCATCAAAATTCAACGGAAAGGCACAAACCACCTACCTCGATCCTAGGAGATCGATATATGTGAACCTTGACGACAGATTACCCTTGGAACGATGTAGATCTGAGAAAACACACAAAACGCTCAACCTACGATAACTTGGAAACGAGGAGGAATCAAGAAACAAGGCTAAAGTAGAAGGAAGAACTCACCGCTGCGCTTCCAACGCAACTGACCGTGCTCAAATCGGAGAACGGACGACGAGGCGGTCTTCCGTCAAAATCCGGCCGTATGGGTCTCTTCGGACATCCGAAAACTGGAGAAGAAGGTGAATATGAGGGTTAGACGCGACCCCGGTCCGTTTAATGAAAAAAAAGAAAGTACACGGTGTGTACTTCTAGAGTACACGGCATGTACTTATAATTTTTACGTAATCCGAAATAATCGGCCTCCACCTCAGCCTTACACACCGTGTGTGTGGCTCGGACACGGCCAGCACACGGCTTCGAGCCGGGAAAGAGTACACGGCGTGTACTCAGAAAGTACACGGCGTGTACTTCTGAAATTTCCAAAAAATTCATTTTTTCTCAAAAACTCCAAAAAAAGGAAAAACATACCTGAAAAGAGATCCGGGTTCTTAAAAACTTCCCCCCTTAAAGAAATTCGCCCCCGAATTTCCCTAACGAGGTGGAGAAGGAGAAACCCCAAACAGCTCCAGCCACTGCGATCGTACATCGACCTCCCTCTCCCAGGTCTCTTCCTGTACTCGTCCGTGCTACCATAACACCCGTACCAGAGGAACAGACCACCCGCGGAGAACCTTCGTACTACAATCGACAATCCGGATAGGATGCTCCTCGAACGACGCATCCGCTTCAAGCTCGACTTCCTCGGGCTGAAAGACGTGGGATGGGTCTGAAAAGTAGCGTCGGAGCTGAGAGATGTGGAAGACGTCGTGCATGGCCCGATACCTCTGAGGTAGCTCCAACTGATAGGTGACCGAACCCACTCTCTCCAAGACCTCAAACGGCCCGATGTACCGCGGTGAAAGATTACCCTGTCTCCGAATCCTTTTGTGTCCCAACCTCGGTGCGACACGGAGGAAGACCTGATCACCGGCCTTGAACTCCAGAGGTCGTCTCCGCTGATCAGCATAAGACTTCTGTCGAGACTGCGCTGTAGCCATCCTCTTCCGAATCAGCTCTATCTTCTCTGAAGTCTCTTGAACAAGACAAGGTCCCAGCAAAGCTGCCACTCCTGCCTCCAGCCAGCATAAGGGTGATTGGCATGGCCTACCGTACAAAGCCTCATATGGCTCCATCTGAATGGTCACCTGGAAACTGTTATTGTAGGCAAACTCCACCAGAGGAATATGCTTCTCCCAAGAACCACCAAAGTCAAGGATGCAAGCTCGGAGCATATCCTCAAGCACCTGGATCGTGCGCTCGGACTGGCCATCAGTCTGGGGATGGTATGCTGTACACAAAAGTACCTGTGCACCCAAGGCCTTCTGAAGTCCCTGCCAGAACCAAGAGGTAAAGCGTGCATCTCTGTCTGAAACAATAGAGCGTGAAACTCCATGTAGATGCACAATCTCTATGATGTAAAGTAGTCCTTGATCATTGACACTTAAGGTCTCCTTGATCGGCAAGAAGTGAGCAACCTTCGTAAGCCTGTCGACGACAACCCGAACAACATCATTCCCTCGAGGCGTCCTCGGCAACCCAGTCACGAAGTCCATTGCGACATCGTTCCACTTTCACTCCGAAATGGGTAAATTCTGTAAAAGCCCCACTGGTCACTGATGCTCCGCTTTCACCTACTGACAAGTAGAACATCTCATGAAAAAACTAGTGACATCCTTCTTCATACCTGGCCACCAGTACTGGCGATGAAGATCCTGATACATCTTGGTGATGTCAGGATGAACCGCCCAAACAGATGAATGGAAATACCACATCAGCTCCTCACGTATGTCTGTTGGCACCCATACTCGTCCTTGGAAACGCAAGATCTCATCCTCACCCACTGTCCATCTAGGAAGATGGTCCTCTCCTTACACACTCTCCCGCAGGACTAAGCCTTCTGAGTCTGATAGCTACCTCATCCATACCCGATCAAGTAACGTGGAGGTAACAACTACAGAAGATAGAAAAGTCTGTCCCCGTTTGTCGTGCACCTCCAGATGCATCTCAGAGAACAGAGCTATCAGCTGCCACTCACTACTGGCCTCCTGAACTGCCTGAATCTGATTTCTCTTGCTCAACGCATCATCCACGACATTTCCCTTTCCTGGCGTATAGGAAAGCTCGAAATCAAAAGACTGTAGATACTCAACCCACCTGTGCTGCCTCAGATTCAGATAACGCTGAGTGAAGATATACTTGAGACTCTTGTGGTCAGTGAATACCACAAAGTGATCTCCCAGAAGATAGTGTCTCCAACAGCGCAAGTCATGAACAATGGAAGCTATCTCCAAATCGTGCGTAGGGTAGTTCCTCTCATGTGGCCTCAACTGCCGAGACCCATACGCAATGACTCCATCTCCCTGCATAAGCACAGCTCCCAGCCCGATACTCAAAGCATCACAGTAAACAGTGTAGATCTTGCCTGGCTCTGGAAAGACTAGTATCGGTGCTAATGTCAATTTCCCCTTCAGCTCCTGAAAGTCTGACTCACAAGGATCTTACCATAAGAACTTCGCCCTCTTCTTGGTCAGACCTATCAAAGGTGATGCTAGACGAGAAAAGTCCTGAATGAAGCATCTGTAGTATCCAGCCAGCCCTTGGAAACTCCGTACCTCAAAGAAGTTCTTCAGCTGCTCCCAGGAAACTACATCTCTCACTTTCTCTGGGTCCACTGATACTTCTGCCTCTGAAATAACGTGACCCAAGAAGTGAATCTGATCCATCTAGAAGTGGAACTTCGAGAGTTTAGCATAAATCCGATGCTCTCTCAGTGTACTCAGAACGATCTCAAGATGTGTGGCATGGTCGTGTCGAGTGTGAGAGTACACCAATATATTGTCCATGAAGACCATGCTGAAGGAGTCCAAGTAAGGATGGAAAAATTGGTTCATCAGTGCCATGAAAACTGCATGTGCATTTGTGAGACCGAACGACATGACTATATACTCATATAGACCATACCTGCTCCTGAAGGTTGTCAGTGGTATATCTGATGGTCTAACGCGCAGCTGCTGATAACCGGACCTCAAGTCGATCTTCGAGAACACCTGGGCTCTTCGAAGCTGATCAAAGAGGTCATCAATCCGCAACAAGGGATATCGGTTCTTGACCGTCAACTGGTTCAACTTCCAATAATCTACACAAAGCCGAAGGGTACCGTCTTCCTTCTTCACAAATAGAACCGGCGAACCCCAAGGAGAAGTACTGGGTCGGATGAAACCCTTAGCCTATAGCTCCTCCAACTGCTTCTTGAGCTCCTGCAACTCAGGTGTGGCCATCTTATAGGGAGGAATGGACATCGGTGACGATCCTGGAACGATCTCAATAGAGAAGTCTACCTCACGCTCCAGAGGCAAACCCGAAAAGTCCTCTGGAAAGACATCCCTGAAGCGATCCACCACTGGAGGAAAGTCCAACTGTGGAGTTCCCTGATCATCCAGATAAAGACTAGCAATCTGGGCTGTCACCCCTCCTAGCCAAAGATGCTCAAGTCCCGCCCGACTCGCCCGAACGTCCCATTCACCTCTATAAAGGAAAGATTCACCTTCTGGTGAAATGAAACTGACTCTGCGGTAATAACAGTCAACGACTGCCTGGAATGGAATCAACCAGTCCATGCCGAGAATGACATCATAGCCTGTCATCTCGAGGACATAGATATCCCATAAGAAGCGATACCCTGCAACCTCGAGAGGGCACTCTCTACACTGGCGTACACTAGATGTCCTCGTCCCCAAGGGTGTGTCTAGTGTCAACGAGTCAGCAGAAGAAAATATGCAGAGTTCAAGGCTCTCCACAACAGCAACAGAGATAAAACTATGCGTAACACCAGTATCGAAAAGAGATTAAGATAAAACTGAGGCTACTAAAATCATACCTTGAATAGTAGAAGGGCCGGGATCCTGCTCATGATAAGTTTGATCCACAGTGAAAGACTGGATCATGTCGCGGCTCTGCGCCCCTGGCTAACCACTCTGAGATGAACCGCCCTGCTGGTGCTGAGGAACTGGTGGATGACCACAATGGCCTCGACCTCCACCTCGGCCCGAACGGCTGGAAGAACTCCAGTTCCTCAACTGGTGAGAAACTGGCGGTGCTACTCCTCAATGAGGAGTCATGGAAGAACCCCAGTCACCTGCTGCTGGTGAGAAAAACTGGCAGAAACGATGAAGGTGATCCAACTTGCCGCAAGATCGGCACTCCACGGGGTCTCTTTGGCACTGAAGCCTCGTGTGCCCTACCCGGACACACTGGTATCATGTCACCTGACTGCCTGATGATGCGTCTCGCTTCCTCGAATCACCGCGGGTAGGCTCCCTACGACACTTCTTACTGTCATATGATGGAAAGCTAGCTCTAGAAGCAGAACCACCCTGGCTCGCAGCTCCAGAGTCTCTCAGATTACGCTCCACAATCAGTGCCTGGTTGACAATGGAAGTAATGGAAGTCAGCTGGAAGATGTTCACCTGCGAGTGGATCTCCTTCCTGAGCCCATCCTCAAACTTCCTCACCAAGAACACCCCACTCCAATCCCGAAGGGGTGTAAAACGCTACAGCTCAGTGAAATGACAGGAATACTCCATGACTGATAGAGTACCCTACTCTAAGCTCATGAACTCCCGGGCTCGATCGACCCTCAGTGTCTCCGGGTAGAAGTAGTCGTAGAACACACGCTGGAACTCCTCCCAAGTTATAGCCTGCTGCTGACCTGCCTGTGAGATCACGTCCCACCACCTCTTGGAGGAGTCTCGGAGCATGTAGGTGGAGAGCTTGACCCGCCTCTCTGAAGGCGTCTCCAGATGCTCGAATATAGTCAGCATGGCTTCCAGCCATGACTCTGCAGCCTGAGGTCCTCCCTCCCCCGAGAACGTGGGAGGATGCTGCTGCTGAAAGACCCGCGTCAAGTCTTCCATAGACGAGGCAGGAGGCGGTGCTCCCTGGAAGGCACGCATCATCCTCATGAAACCTTCTCTAAACTGGGCATCAACACCTGCAACTGGTACGACAACCGGTGCCAAGGCTGGCTCGGCTGGGGGATCGACAAGAAGTCCTTGATCAGCCCCATCTGGCGTTTGATCACTGCCTGATGACAGACGTACGACCAGAGGATGTCTCAGAGGCATAGCTCTGAAAGATCAAAAGCACACCTTAGATCAAGAAAACAAGGACAGAGAACACAAGAGTACAAAACGGGAACAGGGGAAGAAAAACACACAAGATTTAAAAACACGACCACAAGGCGTGTATAAAACTACACGGCGTGTCTACTAAAGCTACAGACATGGGAGTTTACCCCTGCCCTACAAGTCGTGTACACTTCAAACTACACGGCGTGTTGGCTACCCCACACGGCATGTACTTGAAACTATTCCCCTGCCCGAGTATCCTGACACGACCAACCCACACGGTCCGACTCAACCTGAGACTACACGGTGTGTTCGAAACAAACACAGCGTGCACTAGACAAGGCTTCAGCGGTCCGTGTTGTTGAGTGCACGGCCGTCTACACGGCTGGTCCTTACACAGCGTGCTCCGAACAAGCACGACGTGCATAGGCGAAGGCGAAACCGTCCCGTGTTGTTCGTGACACGGCCGGGTACATGGGCAAGACTACATGGCGTGTTCCAAACAAACACTGTGTGTGGAAAGGGAGGTAATGCCGACCCGTGTTGTTCGTTACATGGTCAGGTACCTGGAAAAGACTACACGGCGTGTTCCCTACGGACACAGCACGTTCTACCCGAGCTTCCCCAACCCGTGTTGTTAGTGACATGACCGGGTACACGGCTCCGAACTCACACGGCGTGTACCAATGGTACACGGCGTGTTCTCAAAGTTACCCCCAAGACATCGTGTCCTGCTCACATGGTCAGTGACACGACCTGAAAACTACACGACATGCATCCAAAAAGTACACACCGTGTATTCTGGGATTTTCTGGGAAGTAGCTCAGAAACTGCACAGAATTCCAGAATCACTAAAACAAGGGAAGAGATGCCAATTTCCGATCCGTGAGGCCCATAACACCTCAAAAACCAAAATTTGGCATTCATTTTAATCAAGGAACAAAACAACAGTTTTTCTAAAACAACAGCAAAGAATCTATCAAGCATCTATCACAACAGCATGCATAATCTACACAGAGCCTATCACAATAGCATGAAATCGCTAATTCACCCTAGATGGCATGGAAAGAATGCATGACATGTGATTTCTACAAGTCCCTATATGATGCATGAGACGACATACCCTCATCTCATCGGGTTGCGATAGAAATAGAACCGCAATATCAAAATAATAACTGCTCAAGTCATGTGAATCACTCTAGGTGAAAACATATCAACAATAAAACTCAAAACCAGCAAACTACAATTAACGAGGTAGTATGGCCTTTCCCTGTACACGGGTTAGCTACTCCTGAGCACAACTTAATACCAAGTACCGAATCCATCCTATCCCTGGATAAAGTCTCCAAATAGTAAAGCAAGAGAAAAGAACTCCTCTGATACCACTTTGTAATGTCCCGAGTCTGGAGCCCCTCTACTGGTGCCCCGTACCCAGCTCGCCACATGACCTCAAGCACGTTTCCCCAAATGCCAGAGGCTACTGACTAGCAGAGAGGGCCTTGGTGAGTCAGTGGGGAAACTATTCCCTCATTTGGTAAGGTATAAAAGGTAAGAAAACAACAATAAACTGCGGAAGCAGTAAACAAGATGCATAACAAAAGAAACCAAACTGCAGAAGCAATGTAGACACATAACAATGATGAAAATAATGCAACCGGTACAAGTATCTATAGAAAGCTACAAACACAAAAACATTATGGAATACAAATGAAACCAAGTGCAAAAGAAAAACAAACTAAGCTCCTCAGCATCACGATCCACGACTCGGTCCCATGCTCCCCAACTTCTGGTGCAATCAAGATCCTGAAGTAGAAGGAAGCTTGCCCTTATCTATACCTACAGCAACATAGTCTGCTTGGGCCCAAAAGCATGTCCCAAACAGGGTGTGAGATATAATCCTAGTAGGAAATCACCCAAAGATCTATGCCTAAAAGTCAATGAATACATGGCAGTACTGAAACAAGAAGCAGTAAACAGAAAATCACAAGCAGCTATAATCCACAGTTCTAACAAAAGAAGTGCACAAGTAAACAACTAGTAACAAAGGAAGAAAGGTAACCCTCTGGGTAGCTCTCATAGCCTAACCCCTATGGTTCAACCTGTAAATACTAGAAACCCTCTAGGTGGCACACATAGTCTCACCCCTCTGGTTTAGTTACGTAATTTAGTAGACTCTCTGGGGAAGCACTCACCGTCAATTCCCCCTATAGTCCCGTATCGTGCTAAAGGTTCTCTGGGGAAGCAATCAATGTCAATTAACCCTATGGCCCACATCGTGCTAATGGATCTATGGGGAAGCACTCAACGTCAATTCCCCCTATAGCCCACATATCGTAATTAAAAGACACTATGGAGAATCCCTTCCGTGAATTCTCCCTTTCGTCTACTACTCTAGGTTCTCACAGTACTGAGTATAACTAAACATGCTCGGCGCATGTATATCATCCAAGTAAACCTCAATAACTACTTGGCTATCTAATAAGGCTCAGGAGAAAAATAAAACAACAGTTCCACTATCCTACGACTAGGCATGGCAACTGGAAAAATGCCAAACAGGAAAAACAAGAATGGCAAAGCAATTTGAGTGCAAAAAAAAAACTCTAATCACAAGAAATAACCTCTACTAAAGCAATCAAGAAAATTATGCAAGCAACAAGGGAAAAACAGGCAACACACAATACCCCGTTCAAGGGTATTGGTGGAATTTGCACATAATATTCATCAACTTTCAACGGAAAGGCACAAACCACCTACCTCGATCCTAGGAGATCGATATATGTGAACCTCGACAACAGATTACCCTTGGAGCGACGTAGATCTGAGAAAATGCACAAAACACTCAACCTACGATAACTTGGAAATGAAGAGGAATCAAGAAACAAGGCTAAAGAAAAAGGAAGAACTCACCGCTGCGCTTCCAACACAACTAACCATGCTCGAATCAGAGAACGGACGGCGAGACGGTCATCCGTCGACGATCCGGCCGTATGGGTCGCTTCGGATGGCCGAAAACTGGAGAAGAAGGTGAATATGAGGGTTAGACGTGACCCCAGTCCGTTTCATGAAAAAAAGTACATGGCGTGTACTTTTAGAGTACACGACATGTACTTCTAATTTTTCCGTACTCCGAAATAACCACCCTCCACCTCAGCCTTACACACCATGTGTGTGGCCCGGATACGACCATCACACGACTTCGAGCTGGGAAAGAGTACACGGCGTGTACTCAGAAAGTACATGGCGTGTACTTCTAAAATTTCCAGAAAATTCATTTTTTCTAAAAAACTCCAGAAAAAAAGGAAAAACATACCTGAAAATAGATCCGGGTTCTTACACATTTATAATTTATTCATAGGAAACATTATTAATTAAATATTTATAACATAGGTATACATATAATTACACATACACTTATTTATATAATGACCTTATAAATATATGTGTGTTTATCTATGAGAGAGGGAGGGTTTAATTATAACATATTTATAAATTATATAAGTATAAAATAATATACATTTTTTTTATAATATATTTTATAAAAATGTTTTTATGGAAAAATATATATGTAATTTTATATTTAAAATATGTATATATGTATATATATATTATTTATTTGTAATATGAATATATGTTTACCAACATTACATATTTTTACATATTAAAAATAAATTTATTTATATTTATATGTTTAGAAAATACATTTTTAGAATAGTATGTGTATATATATATTGATAAATAAATATATTTAATTATAAATATGTATTTATTTATTAATATATATATATATAATTATATGTAAATATATATTTAAATCTATATGTAAATAAATATAAATATATTTGGTCTTAATTATACATATGTATTTATATATATAGTTTTCTTTGATGGATTTTATTTTGTTCCAAATAAATCATGTACACCCCAACTTATTTGGGATTAATTTAAAATTGACCCCAGATAAAGAATTCTCTAGGAAAGATTTAAATCCATCCTAGATAAAAATTATTATGCATGCACACTAACTTATTTGTGATGGATTTATGTATGTACCAGATATATAATAGATTACACTTGTGGGACTATTAGAAGCAAGGTTTTTCACATATTGAAACAAATTTAATATTGTGTTTGTTTTCAATCAAAATTGGGTTAAACATTGAGTTTGCAAGACATATGATCATATGGTGAAGGTGTATTTAGTGATGAAGGTGGTTTCATTTACTAGTGGTTTCCAAATTTTTGTAGCTCAAAATTAAGAGAAAAGAGTGATATTTTTGAAAGGTAGTTTTCTATGACAGACTCTTCAAAATATGGTAAAGGCAAGGAGTTTCATAAAGGTTAGAGTTTTAAGAAGATGTGTATATTTATGAAGAAATATATATTGGTGAAGGTTTTATGGTTAGGGAAAGAAGATTCATGAAGAATGGATGAGCATGATGGAAAGATGATAATCTACAAGACTACAAGAAGCTCCTCTAAAAGATTAATTTAACTAAAGATTCTCAAATAAGAGCAGCTTCATGAAAATTAATGAAGAACTTCTCAAAATGGTCATGGTGAGATTTAAATATTCATAAAATAAATTTTCTAAAAATTGGAGATCACTGATCATTTGAAAATACAACTAGAATTGGGAAAATGGTTAAATGATATAATTTCGTGAATGTATATAAGGTTCACAAATCAAAAACTATTCAAAAGTAGAAATATCATGAAAAGAATAGTTCAGAACTAATTGACACTTTAGATTGTTATAAAAGGGATATTCATGAAGACTAAGAGTTCCATTATAGTTTGGGGTTCTATAAAGGCTGGGATCTCTAATATGGTTTCGAGTTCTGTGAAGGTTGAGAGAATCATGAAGGCTATAAGATTAATTAAATTTTATAGGTTTGCGAAAGTTGAAACATATTTGAAACCAAAAGGGGGTTTCACGAAGGCTAGGAGCATCTAAAAAAGTAGTTTTGAACATTTAGTTTTAGGGAAAAATGTTTTCAAGTGCATCTATATAGGACTATGATGCAAAAAGAGTCTCATTCTAATTAGAGACAAAGACTTCAATTACAAATTTATTGAGACGACCATGAATTCGATAAACTGAGTAAGAATTTACTAAAGGAATTGAGTAAGTGGGAGTCAATGGAAGTGATATATATAAGGCATGTAGTTTGTTTCCCCTAAAATTATTGTAAAGGCATTGTTCCTGGAATAGAGTGACCATGTATGAACAATTGTAATCCACAATAGCTAGTTAATCTTAGTGAATTCAGGTATGACCGATGCACTAACGTATTATGCTCCTTGTAATAGCATATAGTGTTGAAACTAGTAAAACTATTATGTTGTGTTTATATTTTTTTCATATGGGTGTTTATAATTATACGATTCCATCATTTTGGTTTAATAGGTTCCTACCAATATGGGGACAAGATTCATATCATTTAAAGAAAAAGTTGACAACTTAATTTACCCCTCCTCTATCAGGGTGTTCTAGGGTCCTACATGTGGTATCAAAGGAAACATGTTATTACTGGTGAATCTATCCTCGATTGTTATGTATAATTTAGTGAATGTTAAGAGATTGCCTCTTTTTGATTAAAATAGCCTTCAGATTTTCAAGAATATAATTAGATCTCATCTGCGATCTCTTGGAATGGAAGTTACCTATGCCAAACCTCATGGGATCCATGTTAGTGATGCGATATGTTTTTCTATGGCTAAAGAAAATAGGAAAATGCCTAATATAGATTCCAAATCTCAAAATTATCTTACTACAGTACTATCTAAACAAATCTATTTGAAGGTGATGAGTTTCACTATATCCAAGTCCCTGTAGGATAATCTAGAAAATATATACAAAGGTGATAATAAATTGAATGAGGCCAAACTTTAAGTTTTTCACAATAACATTGATGATATGAAAATGAATCTAGATAAAAATATAGATAGTTTCTTTAATTTTATTATTAATTTTTTTGAAGTTAATTTAGGACTTAGGGAATAAATTTAGGAAATTAAAATTTTGAAGAAACTCCTAAGAAGGATCCCACCTCTCTACAATACAAAATTTTCATCCCATAAGAAAAGATATTTTTCTAAGATTTCTTTTGATGATATACTAAGAAGTTTAGTGGACTATGAAATGAGAGTCAAACCAAAAGATATAATAATTCTAGTATAAAAGAAAATTACATTCAAATCCATGGAAGAACATTACATTTTCAATGTTAGTGATTATGGAGATGATGTGGATGAATAATTTCTCACATTTTCTTTTAACAAATTCAAGAGATGAAAAGGAAGATTTGAAGGAAAGCTTCATTTGGATTGTTTTTGGTGTGGTAATGTAGGGAAAATCTTTACTTGGTGCTCATGGAGATTCAATAATGTATAAAATGAAGAATAAGTCATGAAGATGTCTCATAGGAGGTTCCCACAAAAGGTATGATTCAAATCAGTAAATAAATTACAGAGAAAGCGATTTGTCTACAAAGAGGAACATGATAATTTTGACTTTTTAAAGGATTATGAACATGAGTTTAAATTTTATTTTGATGAATCTATGATGGCTACACTTGAAATGGTAGAACCTAAAACATATTAAGATAATCAGTTTAATGGTGTTATAGATTTCAAGGTGGAACTTGAAGGTGCTATTTATTTTCTTGACATTCAAAGAAAGAAAAATAGAAAAAAGGTATCTTTGTTGAAAGAGTCATTAGATTATTTGGATCATCTTGAAGCATTGATTACTCTGCTGAAAGGATAGGAATAAGAAAATTTTATAACTCTTGAAATATTAGAAAGTGTATTGGAGTTTTAATTTAGGATTGAAGAGTAGGAAAAATACATCATTGATCTTACATAGAGATAGGAGGAAAATGATATGATAGTTAAGGGATTTTAAGAAGAAGTTTTTTTAAAGAGTAAACTAGAAACTGAATCAAAATAAATCTAATCGAAGAAGTAATTAATTTATGGAAGGTTTTTAGATGCATATATTCTGGAATGAGTAAAACATTGTTATGAAGGAGTAGAGAAAGCCTTGAATGGTCAAAGATCTACATTGATGAGAAAAGTGTAATTGGCTGTGATATAGAAATATCAATGGATGGAAATAGGATGAGCCAAAGAAAAGGGGAGTATAATTTTATACATACCAAAAATTCACTTGATGTACTAACAGAAACATTTTCAAACCAAATGAAGAAGATATCTAATAATAACCATTAATTTACAGTTATGAAATGTCAATTCTATGGATTTATGGTCCATGCCATTTCTTACTTAAAGAATCAAGGAGATATATGGGTGGGGAAGCCTCTCGTAGTCAATTAAGGATAATGAGACCATATCCTTCACCATATAGAATAAATAATTTCTATGAATATTTTTTTCATTGTTCCAAATTTGGATATAAATCTATTGAATATAGGTAGAGGAAATGTGGGAACAATAACTAAAGAACTCCAAGACAATACAATAATGTTCAACCAAGAATAATTCCCCTTGAAAATAGGTATTCTCTTATTGGAGAAGAATATGAGTATGATTCAATCATTCATGTTGAAAAGATATTGGAGATGCCATCATTTTTCTTTACTAAGTTAGGTATCTCATGGAAGTAAAATATGATGATTGAGAAATCCAACCAGGTAGAAATCACCCTCAAATATTCAAAGAACAACAACACCTAGATTCTTGATTTCTGATACTCATTCCACATGATAGGAAAATAATATTTTCTGAATTTTTTTAAGAAAATGGTCAATGGAATAGTGATATTCAGTAAAAATGGTGCCTTAATGATCAAAGTGAGTGTAAATAAAGAATTAGAAAATGATGAACTAATTAAGGTGTAGTTTTTCTATGTGTATGGATATATTCACAATCTTTTGAGTGTGAGTAAACACTATCACTCAAGACTATTTGCAACATTTAATCAGAAGGGGTGCACTATCAAAGGGAAGACATGTATTTCTATTATAATAAGATTCAAGAAAAATATTAATTTATACCATGTTAATAGTAAATAAAACACTTATTTATTAACAATTTAATAGGAAAACAATTTATGGTACTGGTGGTTGGGTCACATTAATCAATAGAGCATGGAGGACATATCCAAGCTAAGGGATGTTGTCAACATTCCCAATTTGAAGTGTGATTGAGAAAATACATGTGAAACTTGGATATGAGGAAATATTTTAATGAATCCGATTTTCCTAATTTTATTTTTAGAAATTATTTGGGAAAATTTTGAAACTAGGCACTAAGATGATGTGTGATTCCAAGGCCTAGAGTGCCACATAATTTTTTTTTGAAAAATGTTAAATTTTTAATAGCATGTGAACACACATTTCCTTAAAATGTGGAATAAATCTTAAATGGTTACCCAAATTAGAAATCCAAGGGCACCGTTGAGATCAGAATGATGAATTTACCCTCGGTGCAACCTAACTTTGGTCGGTGCGGGTAATCTATAGAAAAATTCACCAAGGACGTAGCCATAAATAAAATAATTAAATAAAATTATATTAATTTAAAATCATAATAACTCATTAATGGTGACTTATATTTGAAATATGATACCACCATTTAGTTTTTAATGTGGTGTTTTCCCTAGGTGTGACTTAACTTTAGTCAGTGCAGGTCTTCAATGGAATAACCTGAAAAGCACATAATCATTATTAAATACGTTAAAAATAAATTATTTTATAGATGTAGTGACTATTTCTACTTTAAATATATGGTTATATAATTTCCTTTGGGTTTGATGCTCAAACCCTGGAGATTTAGAAAATTGTTGGAGAGATTTTCTGAAAAATGACAATGGATCGAAGTGAAGACCATGGATCGTCATGCCGACAGAGTTAGAGGATATTGTCAATGATGGAAACGAAACCGCTCGTCCTCAAATATTGATAAAAAATATAGGTAGGATGGTTGTTTCTTTGTAATTTCCTCGTTGTTTATTTTTATGAAGAACACAGGTCAATCCACGAATAGATTGATCCATGGATCGATCGTTATGGGATGGTTAATAATTATTGGGTTTATTAATGGGATATTGTTTGAAATTATTATTTGATCTTTATTATAATGAGAATGGACTGAGGATGAAATGAAAAAAGGTCAAGGTCCATTCCTCAGGGTGTTATTCATGATTTTCTTCCCCTTGTTCTTGGTGTTCTTCACCGTTGGACCCTCGTGGTCACAAATCGACTTTATAGGAGGCTTCAAATGAAATTAGACCCCCATATTCTAGGAAAACTAAAACAGAGGTTGAATCTATGTAGATCAGGTCCCAATCATTTTAGATATGCCTTATTTTTAGAGATCTGAGCATCAGAGGTGGCTCGGTGGTCTGTGGAAGGGACCACTGGCATGGCTCTGGCATAGTGGTCTGACGAGGTGGCGCGATGATGTTGCGGAAGGTGATGATGGGATGTAGTGGACACGATGGGAGGACACATGTAGTGAAGGAGTTCTAAGAACATGGAGTGTGTCCATAGAATGTGGCTGGACCATGAGATGTAGCGGCTACAACAACCTCATGGGACAAGACCAACGACCATGTTGATTGGTCCAGACAGCCCGCACGTGAGCAGTCTGGGCCAGAGGAGGCAGGCTGGCCCAAGAAGATCAAGACATACCAAGAGAAATGGTAGGGATCAATAGAGTTGGGTTGGGACCAGTAGAGATGGACCAGGTTGGGTTGGATTGACCAGGTTGGGTCGGAGCTGGGGCGGCCGGAATAGTCCATGGTCGACCGAACTATCGTGAGGCTGCGGTTGCTGGCGGATGATCGACCACCATGAAATCTAAATATTCAATGGTTTGGTCTAACATAGGGGTGAATTTATTGGGATTTATACTTCCATGATTAGTGGAACATTCGTACGATCAGTCCATAGGCCGAGTGGCCTCCCCCTTCTAAAAATTCAAATGGGCATAACTTTCAAAAACTGCAACCATTAGATGATCCGTCTGCAACATTGAGACTTTTATGACAATATGGTAATTATGAGATATCTTAATTGGGGTTTTTGTGGGAGTTTTATATTAAATTATGCCTTATGGAGTGAGTTCTCCTAGAATGAGCGTTCTTAGAGAAAAATTTTTTGTGGCCGGCTGTGACCTAGAGACTGTGTGCCTTATAAAGTATGTGTGTCTTATAGAGTCTATGTGTCTTATGGAGACTGTGTGTCTTATAGAGACTATTTGTATTATATATATTGTGTGTATTATAGATACTATGTGTCTTGTTGAGACCATGTGTCTTATTGGATTGAGTATATATGGATGTTCTCGATATATTTACTGTAGAAATATATCTGTGTGGAGATAACTATGCATTGATTTGTGGAATTCCTTGGTGGTATTTACTTCTTGGTTTTTCATTGCTGGTATTTCTTTGGTGGTATTTCCTTGGTGGTATTTCCTTCATGTTAATTACTTTGTGGTATTCCCTAGTGGTATTTACTTCATGGTATTTCCTTGGTGGTATTTCCTTAGTGGTACTTCCTTTATGGAAATTCCTTTATGGTATTTACTTGGCGGTATTTCCTTCAGGGTATTTACTTTATGGTATTTATATTATGGTTTTGGGGTGTCCTACTGATTATTTTTATACTCACCATTACACAAGATTTTCCCTCATGTGTTGGGTCCTATGTAGATGATTTACCCTTCGATGGAGTCCTAGGTGGACTAGGACCGGGTCACACTTAGTGAGGCCGAATATAGAAGGTGTGTTTTATTAGTTCAGATAGCAGTCCCAATACCTCTTTACTTACATGTTGTACTTGTGGTTATGGACTCTTTTTGGTGGGATTGTATTCTGTCCCTATTTGCTTTATTGTACCTTCACTTTTGTACTCTGGTTTCTGGATATAGTGGTTTTCATGCATTGTTTACTTAGTGTTTTTACATTTCAATATTTGTGGCTTGGAGATGTGTCTGTGCATACAGGTTCTTAAGGTAAATGCCTCCCATTTGTGGGATATTTCTACTCAGTGCTATTCACTATCCCCTGACCTATTAGAAGAGGTATTGGGGAAGTCATGGCATGAGCCCCTCTAGGATGGGTCGTGACAGAGTGGTATTAGAGCAGGTTGGTTCTAATTTTGGATTGGAAGTCAATGAGATTGGTTTATGGAAACAATATTAAGTGTTTTGAGTTTGGTTTTCAAGTTTGGGACTCTAGTGTTTGTGTTTTGGCCAAAGTATCTATACAAAAGGACTATGACTACCCATTTTTGACTCGGAACATGAAAACATTGGTTATAGGGAAAATAATAGTACATGCATCATACAGAAATGATTGTGTTTTCCATGTAATTATTGAGTCATCTCTCCAGATATACTTTATTGACTATGGTATATATTTTTTTACTTCAATATTCCTCTATATAGGAAACTATCTTGGATTCCACCACATGATCATGAGGATGATCCACCAGGTGACAAGACATTTGTACAAGGATTTGCGCCGGAGATAGCACCTCCAGGTGGTGCACCAACTATACCACCACCCATAGAGTAGCACATGGTACCTTTAGTACTAGAGGATGAAGAGTGTAGGTTGAGTGTACTTCAAGATTTTCAGTAGTAGAGACCCCTCAAGGTTTGAGGAGAGATTGACACATATTTGACTGAGGAATGGCTTAAGGAGGTGACCCAAGTTTTCTATCTTGTTAGGACACCCACAGATCAGATGGTGGTCTTGGTAGTGAGCCTTCTACAATACTCAGTAGGGAAATGGTGGGGTTTGGTTACCCAATCCTATGATTAAGAAATTCTTCTATGTATAGAGTTAGAGAGCCTTTTCAGAGAGGAGTTATCAACTTTTAAGATTAGGTATATACATTTCCAGGAGCTTCTACAACTATAGCTAGATGACATGTCAGTATCTGAGTATTCATTGAATAATACAAACATTTCTAGGTACTTGAGGGATGTGATACATGACCAATGATTCAAGGATCAGTCTTTCAAGCGAGGTCTGTATAGGGACATCCAAGCTAGGGTTATCCATCTATGAATTCCTAACTTATGTTGGGGTAATTGAGTGAGACCTACTAGTGGAGAGATTTCTAGCAGAGTAGGTACTAGAAATGGGAGCTACCAGTAGCCACCAGATAGTTGAGACCTCAATGGTAGGTAGATGATGATAGTCGTAGGGACCCAATTGGGTTAGGAAATTTAGGTGATGATCCCAGAACATAGGATTAGTGGTGTGGGGATCTCGGGGTAGCTCTAGTTAGCTAAGGGACATGATGTGTTACTCGTGCAGCGGTCAAGGACATCTGGTATGAGATTACATGACCCGTCGTATGACCGTTCAAGAGACTATCAAGGGGCCAAAAAGGTAGAGTGTGATGTTTCCATAGAGATGGAACCCATTTTTCCTTTTTTGGTGTAAGGGAAACACATAAAGAGAAGGATATACTCACACATAGGAGGATGCAGCCAACCACTCATCAGTTGGCTAGCCTGACTCTCTGTGTAGTGGATGATTTGAGTCCATAATTTTCTTTAGTGGTGGTAGAATATGATGAAATATTTTCTAAGGATTATTCCAGGATTACCTCCCTACAGGGAGGTAGACTTCTTCTTTGATGTATAACCCAATTAGATTCCAATATCTACACCTGCATGGATGGATCCTGTAGAGTTTCATGAGCTGAGGGTGCAGTTAGAGGACTTACAGATGAAGATCTTTGTGAGACCCATTATTTCACTGTGGACAACCATAGTTTTATTTTCCAAAAAGAAATATGGGAGATCAAGGTTAGGTGTGGAATTATAGAGCCCGATCTAGGTGATTGTGAATAATAAGTATCCACTACCGAGGATTGATGACCTTTTCGATCAGTTGAAAGAGGCACAATGGTTCTCAAAGATTGACCTCAGACCTGGATATCACAAGCTATGAGTACAGGATTTAGATATACCAAAGTCAACCTTAAAATGTATTTATGGACACTATGAGTACTTGGTGATTCTGTTTTTCATGAATAAAACCCCAATAGTGTTCATGGGACTCATGAATCAGATCTTTCAACCTTACTTAGACCGTTTCATTCTGGTCTTCATTGATAAAATCCTAGTGTACTCTGCATCTGAAGAGGAGCATGCAAGACACTTAAGTATGGTCTTGGACACACTCAGAGAGAACTATCTTTACTAGAAGATCTCAAATTGTTAGCTCTAGATTTGAGAGGCCCATTTTATGGGACATATCATCTTAGGGTCTAGAGTTGCAGTAGATCTAGCGAAGGTTGAAGCAGTACATTCTTGGGATCCACCAAATATTGTTACCGAGGTGTGGAGTTTACTGGGGTTGTATGGGTACAATCTTAGGTTCTTACCCAATTTCTCTAAAGTTGTAGCACCCTTGACAACTTTGACATGGAAGGGGAATCCTTTTGTGTGGATAGAGAAGTGACAATAGTGATTTTAGGAGCTGAGGTAGAGGTTGACGAGCGCTCCCATATTGAGATTTCCAGATAAGGGTTCCAAGTACATAGTGTTTTATGATGCATCAGGGACCGAGATTAGTTGTGTCCTAATGCATAGGTAAGCCGTTATTTTCTATGGTTTACACCAGTTGAGACAACATGATCAGAATTATGTGACTGATGATCTTGAGTTAGCAGAATTAGTGTCTGAATAGAATATATGGAGAAACTAACTGATGAGCAAGTGATTTATTGTCTACTCTAATCACAAGAGTCTCAAGTATATTTTCTCTTAGAAGGATCTGAACTTTAGATAGAGGAGGTGGATATAGTTCCTCCAGGACTATGAATTTGAGATTTTCTATACTCTTGGGAAGGGGAATGTGATGGGAGATGATCTTAGTAGGAAATCTAGTTTTCAGTTTTTTAATGAGGTGCCAGAGCATTTGGCATCTTTTTAGACATAATTTATCAATGGATATGGAGAAGCATACCTTCAGTCGATGGTTTTCACCCCTCCACTATTATAGCGAGTAAGGGAGGAAAAACTTAGGAATACCAACTACAAGACCCTATATGCTCAGTTTTCTAGAGGGTATTCTCTTAATGGATATTATAAAGGTTGGAAGAACATTATTATTTTTAGAGGATGCATAGTAGTACCTGTGAAGTTATGGGAGAAGGTTTTGGGAGAGTTTCACATGCCCCCTTTAGAGGTACATCCTGGTGTGGAAAAGATGTACCATGACCTTTGAAATAAGTTTTGGTGGTCAGGGATGAATAAGGGACTTACAGAGTTCATCTCTCGATGCTTCACTTTTCAGCAAGTGAAGTCTAAGCACCAGGTTCCAGTGGGTTTAGCCCAACCACTTGAGGTGTCAGAATAAAAGTGGGATGGGATATCAATGGAATTCATGATTGGTTAACCGCGTATATCCAAGAGAGATGATTCCATTTGGGTTATTGTTGATTGAATCACCAAGTTGGTCCACTTCCTAGCTATTTGAGAGCAGAGTTCAGTAGAGAGTTTGGGAATCCTCTATGTGCAGGAGATAGTTCAACTCCATAGAGTTCCATCTATGATAGTTTCAGATCGTGATACTCACTTTACATCCCAGCTGTGGAAGGGATTTCAAGAGGAATTTGGGAATTAGTTGTGCTTGAACACATCATTTCACCCATAGAAGGATGACGAAACTGATCGGAACATTCAATTTTAGAAGGAAATGATATAGGTGTGCATGTTGGATTTTGGATGGAGTTGGTAGGATCTATTGTGGATGAGCGATTCCTTTAGTGCATTTCCAGTAGCAACACAAGAATCTATAGGAGAGAACATGGGAGTGGTAGGGCCAGATTCATGCTCAGTACCCTCATTTGTTTGAGTAGCCCTTGTTTTGGATTTTGGGGGGTGTAAATCCCCAAGGTGGGGAGAATATAATTACTTGGATTTTCTATATTTTATTTTTATAAATTATTTAGGAAAATTATGAGACCACGTGTTTAGACGATGTGTGATTCTGAGGCCCAATGTTCTCAGGAAAATTTATTGAAAAATGTTATGTTTTCAATAGCACACACACAAAAATTTCTTTAAAAAGTGCAATAACTCTTAATCAAGTGCCCAAATTAGAAATATGAGGGTACCCTTGAGCTCAGAATTCTGTATTTACCCTAGGAATGACCTAAATTTGGTCGGTGCAGATAATCTGTAGAAAAAGTCACTAAGGAAGTATCAATAAATAAAACAATTAAATAAAATTAATTTATTTTAAAATCTTAATAACTCATGAATGGTGAATTAGATTGGAAATCTGAGACAACCATTTATTTTATAATGTGGTTTTTTACCTAGGAATGGATTAAATTTAGTCGGTATAGGTCTTCTGTATAAAACCCGAAAATGAAATAATCATTATTAAATAATTTAAAGATAAATTATTTTATTAATACAGTGACTATTTCTCCTTTAAATCTATGGTTATATAATTTCATCACAGTTTTCCACTCAAGTCCTGGAGATTTAGAAAAAAGTTAGAGGTATTTTCTGGTAAATGAAAAAGGATCAAAGTTCGAATTGTGGATCTTCATGCCAATGGAGTTATATGATCTCATTAATAATGGAAACACAACCATTATTCATCAACAATCGATCCAAACTCTAGGTAGAGAATTTGTTTCTTTGTGATTTCCCCATTATTTATTTTTATGATGAACTCAAGTCATTCCACAAAAATATTGATCTGAGGATCAATCATTGTGGGATGGTTAATAATTACAGGGTTTATTAATGAGAGGCTGTTTTAAATTATTCTTAATTATTCATTCTAATGAGATCAGATTGATGCTGAAACGAACAACGGATGAGGTCCATTCCTCAGGGTGTTCCTCATGGTTTTATTTTCCCCGTTCTTGGTGTTCTTTGTCATTGGACCATTATAGTCGTGTCTTGACTTTTTGGGAGTCTCTAAACATAATTAGACCCCCAAATTGAAGGAAAATTGAAACCGAGTTTAGATCTATGTAGACCGGGACCCGAGAATCATGGGTATTCCTTCATTTCCTAAATCTGATCATCGTAGGTGGATTAGTGGTTTGAAAAAGGGACCACTAGCATGGGTTCAGTGTAGTGGTCCGAAGAGGCTGTGCGAGGCAGCCATGGAAGGTGATGGTGGGCTGTGTGGGATGCGGCGGGAGGCAACATACGGTGATAGTGGGCTGCGTACATAGCGATAATCCATGAAATGTGGTTGGGCCACCAGATGTGGTGGTGGTAATGACCGTGTGTGATGCGGCTAGATACCACGTGGGATGTGGCCAAAAAACCACGTTGACCAGTCCATAAGGCCCGCACGTGAGTGGAATGAGCTAAAGGAGGTGGGGTAGCCCAGGAATATTGAACAGGGCCCAGGTGAAATGGGCCAGGCCCAACGGAAATGGACTGGGTCGGTTTAGATAGATCGGGTCGGGTCAGACCTAGTTGGGACTTGGGGCGGTTGAACCAGGCCACAGTCGATTGTGATAGTCGGCCTTGAGGCATGGTCGGTCGAGATACTGCACGACCGTGATAGCTGGCGGATGGTCATCTGTGATGGTAACTCGAGTTGCTGTGGTGTGCTCGATTGTGGGGGCAGCCAGACTGGGTAGTTGACTACCATAGTTGGTGGACCAACCGTATGGTCAGTCCACAGGCCTGGTGGCCTTCCCCCTTCTAAAATTTCAAACAGGCATAACTTTCAAACGGTGCATCCATTTGATGAACCATCTATGGAATTGAGACCCTTACGACAAGATAGCCATTTTGAGATATACTAAGTGGGTTTTTTTGGGAGTTTGCATAAAACCTAATGAATTTATGAGTGAGTTCTACTGGAATGATCACGCTTCGAGAAAAAATTTATGTGGATGGTTTGGACCTAGATATTATGTGTCTTATAGAGACTATGTGTCTTATGAAGATTATGTGTCTTATGGAGACTATGTGTCTTAGGGGGGCTGTGTGTCTTATGGAGGCTATGTGTCTTATGGAGAGTATGTGTTTTGTTGATACTGTGTGTCTTATTGGATTGAGTATATCTAGATGTTCTTGATATATTTTTTGTAGACATATATTTGTGTGGAACTGAATATGCATTCCTTTTTGGCATTCTATAGTGGTATTTATTTCATGGTATTTCCTTGGTGGTATTTTCTTCATGGTATTTACTTCATGGTAATTTTTTGTGGTGTTCTTTGGTGGTATTTACTTTATGGTATTTACTTGGTAGTATTTTCTTCATGGTAATTTCTTCATGGTATTTCTTGGTGGTATTTCTTTCCTGGTATTTCCTTCATGGTATTTCCTTTGTGTCATTTCCTTTGTGGTTTTGGGGTATCCTACTGAGTATTGTTATACTCACCCTTACACCAGATTTTCCCACACATGTCATGTCTTGTGTAGGCGATCAAACCTTTGATGGTGTCTTAGGTGGACTAGGACTAGGTGGCACTTAGTGTGGCCGGACAGACGAGGTGTGTTCCTATAGTTTAGAAAGCAGTCCCATTACCTCTTTTCTTACAGGTTGTACTTGTGGTTACAAAATATTTTTGGTGATATAGTATTCTTGCCTGGTTTACTTTACAATACGTTCATTATTTTACTTTGGTTGTGGGATATAGTGGTTTTCATGCATTGTTTACTTAGTATTTTTTTGTTTTAGAATTTTTAGCTTAGATATGTGTGCATGCATTTAGGCACTTAAGGCTAATGCCTCCCATTTTTGGGATATGCCTACTCGGTGCTAGTCACCATCCCCTGGACTATTGGAGGTGGTCTTAGGGTAGTCACAACATGGGCCCCTCTGAGATAGGTCATGACAATGATGGTCCAGATTACTTATCATCCATGGAACAAAATGGCATCAAATCGACATGATCTTGTCCACACAAATGTATGTGGTTTAATAAATCTGGCTGGAACATATAGAGAGAGGTACTGTATTATTTGTATTGATGATTTTAGTATTATGTCATGTGTGATGTTTATTCAATGAAAATAATATGTTCTTGACTAAATGATGAGATATCTTCAAATATTTGAGAATGAAACTGGTCTCACAATCACAACTTTACAATCTAATAATGGAACATAGTTCCCATCCATTGAATTTAAAAATTACATCTAAAAACATTGGATCAATCATGATGTGTATTTAATGAGAACACCTCAAAAAAAATGGGGTCATTGAATGCAGAAATCGAAAGGTCAATAATATGGCCAAAACTATACTGATCGATATTTGTATTTATCATCATTATTGGAAATAGGTTTTTCAAGTTGTGGTGTACAATTAAAATCAAATAGGATTATTTATAGGAGATTATATGACACCATATGAGATATACCATAGAAGTAATCCCTCACTAAAGTATTTTCATGTTTTTGGAAGTAAATGCTTCATCTGAAATAAAGAAGAAAATCAAGGATATTATGGCGATGTTTCATACGAGGGAATATTACTTGGATACTCAATGGAGATTAAATCCTACAAATGTAACAATAATATTCTCAGACTTATTATAGACAGAAATCATTTCAAAATCATTGAGGATAAAACTATGCATAGATCAAGGAGCTCATATGCTGTTATGATTGAAGATGAAGCAGAAAGTGGAAGAAGGGAATACTCAAATACATAAATTATGGAAGGATTTCCAAATATATAGGTCTCTCAAAATGATTATTATTCAAAATTAGGTTCTAAAGATGAAACCATTTTGGAAGAATTTCTACTTGAACCTCATAATAAAATGGGAGAGCATATATTGATCAATCCAACACTATTGGGGATTAGACTGAACCTACACCGATGATTAAAATGTGGAATGAAACACATTATACCCCTATCAATCGTGGAACCGAACTCTTTTGAATAAGTAAAAAGGGATGAATCATTGGTTAAGGAAATGAATAAAGAACTAGATCATATTGGAAAAAACCAGACTTGGGATCTTGTTAAGAGACCAAAAAATTATATTGTGATTGGAACAAAGTGGATATTGAAAAAAAAATTGGCAAGTAAGGAAATGTGACTAGAATTAATGCTTTCTTAGTATGTAATGGATATGCATAGATTGAAGGCAATGATTTTTTAAAAACATTTGTCTATTATATTGAATAGAGTTGATTAGGCTATTCCTAGCCATAGAAATCAAAGAGGGTAGAAATTTTATCATATGGATGTCACAATGGATTTTTTAATTGGTATTCTTGAATAATAATTCTACATTGAATAACCAATGGGATTTTTTATTTGTACTGATGAACAAATTTTTTTGATATTAAATAAGGATCTTTATGGTGTAAATTAGAGACCAAAAGAATAGTATTCTATACTAGATTCTTATTTGAAGAATTTAAAATTTAAATTAATCGGTGTTGACCATAATATATGAGTGATGAATTCACAATAAGATCAGTTTATGGAGATTTTGCATGTAGATAATATAATATTTGGTGGAAGTATGCACTGATCAGTGGAATAATTTTATAATAACATAAAATATTAATTTAAAATTTCCATGATTGGTGAACTCACATAATTTTTGGGGTTGTAGGAAATTTAAAATAAGGAATAAACCTTCATTTTTCAGGAAATGTATACAAGATATATTTTGAATAAATTCAACATGCATGTCTCCAAAAAAAATGTCAAATCCAATTTCAGTTGAGAAAAAAATTAGAAACACTAGGATGTGAAATTATTTGATCCCACATTATATTAGAGGATTATTGAAAGTTTATTATATTTGACTACAACATGACCATATATTAACTTTGTAAAAATTGTAGGGGATCACTTCTAAAGTAATCCAATAGAAGAGTATTACGCAGTAGTTAAAATAATAATGATTTATATTCAAGGTACTCTCAACTTTTTATTATAATTTATAGTAGGAATAGATAATGAATTATCAGTATTTTTTGATGCTGATTGGTCTAGAGATGTGGTGGATTGAAATTACACAAGTGGTGGTGCATTCATAATTGGAAATAAATGTGTGGGATGTTTAAGAAAGAAATAGGAAATAACTTATCTTAGTATAAATGATGTATAGTATATATCTATGATAAAGGAATTCAATCATCTATTGTGGATGACACAATAAATTTTTGATATAGGTGATGTGGTAAAAAAGCCAATGGTGATACGCTATGAAAACAATAAAAGAATCAATATTATAAAAAATATGGTTCAACACTATCATACCAAACATACTAAGATTAGATATCACTTCATCAATGAAAATGTTTAACTTGATGTAATTAAAATATATTATTTTGGAACTAATGATCATTTGGTGGATATCCTGATTAAGACTTTGTTAGCACCAATGTTTGAGAAACATCAGTTGAACCTCATTGTTCATCCACCTTCTGTTACATGGAGAGGGTATGGATAATTCCTTCACCCTATTTGTATTAACTATTTTAATCTTTTTTTGGATGTGATTTAGGTATATGGTGGAGTTATGATCCAATGGATGTTTTTTTTCATACTAAGGTATCAATAAAGGTTCTTTAGGTTTATTTCTAAAGGAGGATAATGAAATTAAAGGAATTGTAGGTTTGATGGAAAGGTGGATTGGTCAATATCGAGGCATGAAAGAATGAAAATATATTTTACCACTCTTTTTTTATACACCAATATTTTCTCACATAGAATTAGAGTGATGGATTATTTATTTCATTACTATTAGGTTTTTGATCAAGGATGGTGCTTTATTGAATTTATCTATAGATTTCCAACAATCCCAATGGGAAAGAATGATGTTACCAAGGTTTTTCTTAGCTATATATTTTTTTTATTTTGTGTTTATTTTCAATTAATGTTGAGTTGAATAGGGATTTTTCATGAAAAGTGATATTATGGTGCTAGTAGATTTAGTGTTAAAGGTGGTGTCATTTCCCTGTGCTTACATAATTTTTGGATCTCAAAATCTGGATACATGAGAGAGATTTTTAGAAGATGATTATCTAGGATTGACTCCTGAAAATATGTAAAGGCATGTATTTTAGAAAAGGATAGAATTTTTATAATATGTGGAGATTCATGAAGGAATTTGGAGTCACAAAGGATTCATGGTCACTGAAAGAGGCTTCATGAAGAATGAATGAGTATGATGGAAAGATAGTAATCTACACAACTATGAGAATATATACAAAAGGAGTAATTTTACTAAATATTTTAAAAGAAAAGGATCATTAAGAACATGAACCAAGAGGTCCGTAGAATGGACATGGTGAGATTAAAAGCTCTGTGAAAGGAATTGTCTACAAATAGGTGGTTATTCATAATTTGATGAAATAATGATAATTGGGGAAAAGGGAGAAATTGAATGATTTTGTGAAGGTCTAAAAGATTTTTGAATCATGAACTATTCATGAGAAAAAGCATCACAAAAAAATATTTCAGAATTAATTGACACTGAGGATTTTTAAAAAATGGATTTTTTGAAAAGATTGAGCATTCTACGATAGTTTTTGGTTCTGTGAAGCCTCGGAACTTCATAAAGGTTTGGAGTTCAATAATGGATGAGAGTTTTGTGAAGTTTGAGAGCCTGATGAAAGTTTATAGGTTCTTAAAAAGATGAAACATATTTGAAATTTTAATGGGGTTTTATGAAGGCTACATTCTTCATGAACAATAATGTTGAACATTTGGTTTTAGTGAACAATTATTTCAAGTTCATTAACTCAGAACTATGATGTAAAAATAGTCTTATTCTAATCTGAGACAAATAATTATATTCCCAATATATTTAGATGTCCTTCAAGTTGATAAATTGATTAAGAGTTTACCTAAGGTAGTGATCAAGTAGGATTCAATGTAAGTGATCTAAGAGAGGTAGTGTGATGTACCTAAATTTTATGTGTATGTTCTTTACATAGAGTGAATGTTTATGAAAAATTATAATCCAAAATACATAGTGAAGAATAGTGGATTTAGTTATGACTGGAGAACTGTAGGAACATGCCCCTTAGACTAGCCCTTAGTGATGAACTAAGTAAAACTACTATGTTTTTTCTATTTTGGTATCTGGGTGTTTTATAATCACATGATACCATTAAAAAAGTTTAAAAGGTTCCTATCAATGTGGGAAAAATTTATATCTAATTTAAAGAAAAAGTTAACACCCCAATTAATTCCTACCCTTTCAGGGTGTTCTAGAGTCCTACAGGAAAAAATACAGAATCTTCCCCAAAAAATAATCATTTTATATGGGATGTATATCATATATATCCTAGATATGATGTCTGAGATATAATATTTTTCAGTATTGGGATCTATTATAGAAGGATTCACTAAAGAATTCAAGATATGTCATCCTCATTCTTTATAAGGAATGGGTAGTATTTAGGATATCTAAGTTTTTATTAAGATTTGTTTAGGTATCTTTGAGTTTTTAGAGATACCCAATGTGTGGTATGTGATACTGGTATCTTTTATGCTTCAGGGACCTACCAAGAGATGTCAAGTTATGATGGTTCATGCTTAGAGTCATGAGGTTCTATCATGGGAAGCCTTCAAGGATAACTTTTTATTGAAATTTTTCATGAGTATTTAGAGATTAAATGGATATAGGATTATAAGTAGCTTCATTAGGAGGAGTTATTAATAATGGATTGTACCACCTATTTTAAATATATTCTATAGGTTTATCATTTAGTGGTTGGGAATGAGGCATAAATTTAACATAGGTTTGAAATTGGTATTATTCCTTTTTTGAGGTTCAAAATGAAGACATTAAATCTAATTTCATATTATGATGTGGTTCATAAGGCTCTTACCACTTAGAATAAAATGTAGAAAACGATGTACTGGGTTTGTTTCCTTTTCTTGGTGGTCCTAGTGATTGGCCTTTAGGTGGTTCTAGTGATTCATCTACTAATGGATGGAAGAGTAGGTCTGATGATATGTTTTATGGAGGCAGAAGGAAGCCTAGGTAGGAATAAGGTTCTTCACTCCCTCTAATATGAGGATCTTATATAGTGTTCTATTAGAGTGACTATTCAGGCCATTATTAGAGTTTATGTACTCTCCAGTTGAGGGTGTAAGGATGTAGACTCTCATATATGAAAATTTACCTTTTCAATAACAAGTGTGTCATAATATAAAATACAAGTACCACATAATAAAAACAAATAATAATTCAATTCATAAATATGGAACTTTATATATAGAAAATAAATAATATCCATAAAATTTAAATTAGTACAATGAGATAATAAATACAAAAAAATAACATAACATGAATTAGAAATTCTAGAACATCACAATCTTCGATTATTATAACAATCAAAAAAAACTTTAGAAAAAGGCAACAAATCATTATTAGTACTATTGGAATCATATAAAGGAGGGAGATCACTTTCATATAAATTTATGTGAATCAAAAATTAAGGAAAAGAGTGGTATTTAAATAAATTATAATAGAAATATGACCATTAGAATAACAAATATGATAATTTGATTAGTAAACATGATTGTAAAAATAATAAAATGGTTATAGGAATAGTAACCTAACCATTTGAATAGTAACATGTCAATTAAAATATTAAATTGAAATGAAACTAATTGTTAATATGAAAAAATTTAGGTAGATATAAATATTAGAATGAAATAAAATTAGGAAACTAAATGAGGATTAAAGTCTAGTATGACAGGGAGATGGAATCCCGAGTGTTGGAGAGAGAACCTCCAGGAAACCATTCGAGAAACCCTAATTCAGATGCTCGATACTTTGTGGATGTCATTTCTGGCCATGCTATCGAGTTAAAGGAACATCCCAAAGACTAGATCACTGATCCTTGTATTGAACCGAAAATGTTTTAACATCAGGGTCACTTGATAATAGAATTCTATTCTAATGAGGTACTTATCCTCTCCTCAGATCTTGGATTCATTCTTATTGGTAAGTTTTTTAAGCATCGAACCTATTTGAACAACTTAAGGAAGACACTCGAAGCTATTGGGTTCCTTAGTTTTTATATTGGCTTGTTAAACTCCTCAAATGTTTTTTTTGATTTTATTTTGAAGATGAATACTATTGTTTCTAGATGAGTATTTTATGGGTGTTTGGAGGCTTCCCCATGAATGTTATTAAATGTACCCCGGACTTTGATCCTAGATTTTAACCACCTATCATCCCAATCTTGTTAGGATTTGATGGCCTTACACTTCACCCATTCAAATGGATCACTTTTTTTCCAATTGACAAAATAATTGGACAACCATTGAAAGTGGAATTTGATACCAAAAATAAATCAAGACCATCATTTATGGGGGTTTTCACTAAAATTGACATCTCTCAACCTCTTCCATCAATTTTTTGGATTAAAAATGAAGATTAGGGCTTTTATCAAAAGATAAATTATGAAAATATACTTTACTATTGTAACAAATATCACAAGATTGAAAATTCCTCTAAATATTTAAATCATGAATTAACTATCCCACATCCTATCACCTACAAAAAGTCATTATGGGTCAAAAAGGGTAAGAATAATTTATTCTTTGAAGAGTTTAAGGATCATGATGATAGGAACTTAAGGATTCCTATGGCCTTTGCTAGACCTATTGATTCCTAACCACCCCAAGAGACTGTGCTGCTGGATAACTCCAAATCAAACCCTAAAGCAGTGGATAAGGTGATTCCCTTGAAGATCAAACCCAATAGGGATGTTTCTGGACATCCTAAATAGCCCCACCCTATGATTTCTATTATTGATGATTTCTCTATATTTTTGTAAGTTTTTAATAGTGCCCAGTCCATTTTTGTTACCTTAGAATGTGCTCCCTATATTTAGAAGAAAAAACTTGAGACACACTCTAACTCTAGTGAATCCAATCAAGAAAAACTTGATCAAGTATACCAAATTGAGGAGGACTACCAGCACTCGAGTGATAAAAAAGGGAACAACCTGATTGTGGACCCGGATGGATTTATTACTCCACCCCTAAGAAAACCCAAAAATGAATCAATTAATCTAAGTTGGAGAGAAATATTTTCACCAAATCCTCAGGGATTCAATTGAAAAAATTTGCAATCCCTCCTTATCTAAGAGTTGGTGGGGATACCTCCTCCTCATTGGATAAAGAAGACTCCTCCTCGTCCTCAAGTTCATAAGAGTTAGAGGATTCAATTAAGATCAAGAATTTCACATGTGTTATTAAGGAGGGTTATAAAGAGGAATTTTACCCTTGGATCAAAGAAAGAGAGAGGTAGTCCTTTCAAAGGTATCTTAACAAGGAGATAACTATAGATGAGTACCTTATAATTAGAGAGAGGTTATTTGATAGGGTGGAATTTGAACTTGATAAAGACCATTATTTTGATTTTATACAACTTCCTTGGGAATAACTATGCATAGATGGATCTTTAAAAGGGAAGTTGATCCATCGATATGGTTCTAATTTCTCTGCTTCAGATGTTTTTTGTGCTTTCTTTATCTTCTTGTTGCATGATGAGTGTTTTTATGTTAGAAATTGGGGGGGGGGAGGTTATATTTATGTTTATGGTATTGAACTAAAAATAGTTACCATGATTTTTATTGAATTTTGGATGAAATATTTCCTTAGAGATTATACTGGAAGATGCTGAACACAAGTTAAATATTAATATAAAGGTCTTAAATTCATGCTTTGGTCTATATAGGCTGGGGCGCATGAGATATGTTATTGCTTCACATTTTTATTGGTTTTTATGGGTGTGATTCTAGGATCTAACCTAGATACTAGTTGATGGTGGTCCCAATAAAGAGTTTCTTGTATAATGCTTTTCACTTTGGAGTTGGGGCTCTGTAATGTCATATAGAAGCTATTGTTTTATAGTTGCGAAAGAGTTTCCTATTGATTCATATTTTTTCTGGAAGTTTTGTGAACTGTTTGAGAAACATATTACTATAAAATGTCTGTTGATGCCTACTTATTGAAGGGATTTTTGTTTTTTTCATCTGATCCTTGATCTGATAGAAGTTTCATACTCACACTATGCTAATTTTAAACTTTGAGGATGATTTTTTGATACTGTAAGAAGGTATGGACCATTTCCTTTGATAAAGTGGGATGTTATTTGGTTATTGAATTTATTATTAGATAGTTCAAGCCTTATATATATGTTGTTTTTTAGAGATTTGGGTATTTATTAAATATTGCATAATCACCCAATTTCTATGGAGTCGATGTTGTTGCTGCTTCTAACATTGTTTGCTGAGACACATTAGATATGGATGGATAGTTCTAATATGACTTCTCAAGCAATGTTTCAAATCACCCTATTATTTGTTATTTAATTTTATTTCTTATTGGTGCATGACAAATGCACCTCATGTATTCACTGTAACTTCATTTTCTTAATAGAATTTTGTGGAGCATGAGTTGTACTAACTCATGCTTTGAGCTTTTCTAGTAGGGAACTGAATGAAATTATAGATGTTTATTTTTAATTAAGGTTATTTTGTAAAAACATAATTTTTTTTATTAATAATTAAATATAAAAATTATCTATGTTTTAAATTTATTTTTGATTAAATGAATTTTAATTTTAGAATCAATAATAAAAAATTTGAAGATTGATTTTTTGGAAATTTTCAAAAAGAAATTCATTTTTAGATTGAGATTAAAAATATTTTTTTTGAATACCACTTATTTTACACCATAGTAATAATATAATAATGAACTAATAAATTATATAATGGTTAACTTAAGCTAAAATATAATTAATAAGATCAATTACACTTTTCAAAAAATAAGATTAATTTCCAAACCTCAATAAACCAAAGTCTGAAAAGATAAAATATACCATTTAAAAACTAATTTTCATTTCCCCTTTCATTTACATAAACTATGAAAATTTAGTGGTGGAATAGATTAAAAGTCATAAAACAATTTAATTTTAACTTAATATAAATAATAATTTCAAGGAATACTTTTATTGAAATTTTTTCGTTGGAAATAAAATATTAATCATTATTTTTTCAAAAATACTTATATCCTCATGTATAAATCCCCATTTTAAATCCCCTTCAAAATCCACTTTCCAAATAATTATCATTGACTAGGATCTATAAAATTACCATATAGTAAATCTTATTATAATCATAGGGTTATTTTGGCATCATACAACTCTATGCCTCCAAGGAATCAAGGCCCTAGAAAAGGATTAACCATCAAGGAAGAAGAAACATTATTATAATGACCTAAGATTTTACTATATAATTTTTTTAAAAATAAGTATGATACATAATAGTTTCTACATGAAATAGAAAAAAATGAAGAAATTATCTATAAAATAAAATTTTTACCATTATAATATATATATTAAATTAGTAGGTATAAATGTAAGTAACCATATTACAAAATCTACAAAAAAAGGAATGAAATGGTATCAGTTAGTAGATGTCTCCATTATGGAGATAATTTAGCCATAAATTTAAAGGATTTATATTCTATATGGTTTTATCTTGACCAATCCCATGATAAATTTGAAAAATTATTGTATGATCAAAGTCACATATGATAGAAATTTATGATTTTGAAAATTTCCATGAGATCTATGCTGGTGGAATCACCACCCTCGACTGCTACCATACCGTACCTTATTATTAAATCTTATGAAGTGATATTGAGGGGATATGTAACTAGAAATTAAGATGACATAATCAAGTGTTTATTAGTGCACTAATTTATTTATCACATGTATTTTACAAATTTCATATTTTGACTTTTAATGAAAAAGGTTATTTTTCAATAAAAGTAGTTTATCATTATATTTAATATTTTAAAACTAAATATATAAATTTTATAAATTGAATTAGATGAAAATAATTTCAATTTTGAATTTATAATGTCAAAATAAGATTATTATTATTTTTTATTTTTCTGAAATATTTTATTTCTGGTTTGAATATTGAAAATATAATTTTTATAAAAAATAATAAAATTTGAGACTTTATCAAAAATATGAGAAAGACCTAGAAATTTATAAAACATTTTAACTGATTAATTAATTATTTAATAGGTTAAAATATATATTTTTACATATTATTTTTATCATATAAAACTTATATTTAACATTTGATAACATAAGTAACATTTTATTCTAATTTAAAAACTATTTTCGATCTTTTAATTTAATTAATAATTTTAATATTAATATTATATTATGTATTACATTTAAGGAAATATAAATATTATTGTTTATTAGAAAATAATTTATATCCTAACAATAAAATACATGTACAATTTTACCCTACACATAAATATTATATTTATAAATACACTCTTTCTAAAAATAGGTTTTTTACGCATTACATGTAGTGATGCTAAAGTTGATTTTTCTTACACCTAGATATTTTATCTGATAAAATTAATTTTATATTTTGGAATAAATAGTTCCAAATTATTTAATATGTTACACTATATTTTTAGTCTTTAAAAGTAAATTACTTAGGTAAAAACTAGTTATCACAACAAAATCTAAAATTGTAAAAGTAAAAAATCTAGGGTTAAAGGGTAAATAATATTTTAAGAAACTATTTATAATTTAGTGGCTGATATACTATAGAACTTATCTCGTCCCTAAATAAATTATTCTAAAATTTCGGTGCCACTTTACATGTTTTACATGTTCTCTATTTATATAAAGTGGTTCTATATACTAAAAGTGAATTCTCACCACTTATAAAAGGGGACTCACACCACCCCTTTAATACCATTGAAAATATTCATTTTATTCTTTAAAATATACCCTTATTCATTCCAATGTAATTAAATTTTATCCTATTAATCATATTTTCATAATATATTGAAAAAATGCATTCATTTCTAAGAAGTACTTCAAGGGAAAGTTTAAAATCTCAATGTACTTCTCACGCTATAATCTTTTTATTTCTCTATATTTATTCATTAAACTTTGGATAACCATTAAGAAATTTTAAAACCAATATTATATATACACTTAAATGTTTTTTATGTGGAATTAATTATCTACCCTTTTCCTTCTTCCCTTAAAAAAACCAAAAACCTTAATAGTACATATATACAGACTACGGACCCCACAGAATGGTGTATCCTGTTTTTTATAACTCACAGTCATGGATGGTTATAAGATTATTTTTATGGGTTAAATATGTAATTTATTAATTTATTATTATTTTTTTGAGTAAAATTGGACATACTTTTAAAAATAATATAAATAAACAACCATTGAAAATTCAACCGTCCAATAGAGTGTACTAAGAGACAAAAAGATTTCTTTATACTGTGTAATAACTTCATATAGGTTTTCATATTATTTTAGTTATTTAAAATTTTTATATATATCACAGTAATAATAACTAAATAAAGATTTTTTTTTATAATTTTATGAAAAGAAAATAATTTCATAATCCACCATTATTTATGGTATCTTCTTGTTTAGGTTTGTTTAACTATCTACTTGAAAGATGCTATGATTTTTTTTGCAATGAAGTATTTAGTAATTTATTTTATAGAAATTTATTATAGAAATTTTTAAATATTGATTTTACTTTCTATAATGGTAATATCAAAATTAAATTATAATTTAAGAAAATGCCCTTCGTTCATTAAGAATCATTGAAACATGATCATCACTGAATTCATCATTAAGGATCATTAACAAAAATACCATTTAATGAAATTATAACATTATAAATAATTATAAATCATAAATTCAAGTACCTATTATGATATGTGAATGATTAAAATTGATATAATAATAATGAACCACATATATTTTGTAAAAATAGTTAAAAAATAATCAAGATTACGCACACTTGATATTGAAACTAGTTAATAACTATCTAATATACATGTTGAGAATGATGATAAATGAATATTATAATGTATTATTGATATAAATAAGGTTTTGAATTTTTTTTAATAGAGTTATGTTTTCCATACATGAGGTTAGAGTATATTTGACTAAGTAAGATTATAAGGTAATTGGTTTGTTGTCTCAAATTAAATTTTTTAAGACATATTTCATATTGTGCACCATGATATATTTGATATAGTGTGGTTTCTACCTAATTTATTTATTTTAAAATATTCATGTAATTCATGGGGTTGTAAGATCCATATTAGTTACTACCTTTAAATGTATTTCGATTCAAAGAGGTATCAATGTTAATAAGGGTTTTGACTAAAATGGAAGTCAAACCATAAGGGTTTTGATTGTCAATCTCAATTCAAAATAAAGATTGTTTTAGAAAGAAAAAAATCTTAGGAATTTTTATTATTTCTAAAAAGTCCTAGATTTTTTTATATTCAGGGAGTTTTAAATGTCCCCTCAAAATTTCATTTTCCCTTGAATCATATTTTACTAAAATTTTTTCTTTTAAATAAAAGCAACCCTATCTCATATTCATGATCAGAAACCTCCATTTTTTCAATTTATATATTCAGTTGAATTATTTTTCAAGTGTCATTAACTATGATTAAATAATTTATTATAATTATTTTCTACTACTCAATATTCTTTTAATATTATTAAAGAAAAATTTATCATTTGTCATATGAGTCATTTTTATCAAAATATGAAAAGCATATCTTTTTAACTTCTACATGTGAACATGTCATTCTTATTCCATTTTAATTTTATATGTATATTTCTATATTAATTTTAATGGTTTATTAAGGAAATTATTTTTCTCATAGTTTAATAAAATATTTCATATTAAATAATTTTAAAAGATAAAAAATATTTATTTTTTCCAAAGTGGTTTTTATAAACAATCTAAAAAGTTTTCTTAATATAATCTATTTTCGTTTGATACATATTATTCATGATTAAGGATAATATTAAAATGACAACATCCACCTTATTTCTTCAGATGGATTATGAAATATTCTTTTCTATCATTAAAATTTTTCATCACTAACTTTGTCTTTTCTAGTCATTGAAGATTCATAAAACTATTTTTTCTTCCAATGTATTCTATATATGAATAGAATATTTTTGTATTCCTTTTATATAAGGATGTGCACATAGATACTATACATCAATTTATTGGTGGAAATTATTGACTTAACTATATACCCTTTATCTACACAGAGTAAATACTATATGATTTTTCATAATTTCATGATATTTATCTATAATTTTACTTAATGAAATTGGTTATCCATTTATTTTATATGGGGTTTTCATGTTATGATTATTGATAGATTTTTGAATGATAACTTGTGTGAATATATTTTAAAGAGGTTATGGAAACCATTTTATTTCCATGGGTTTATTTTTATATGATGAATGAATTAATTTTAAATAGAACTCATATGTATAGATGATGACTGGTGGGGTCTTATATCCCCTTAAATGCATTAGTTAATGTTTTATATATCATGAGATAATATATAGTGATACTTCTTAGATATTATCACAAACTAAAGAGTGTTACCTCTTAGATATTATTGAAAACTAAATGGTGAGACTTCTATGATATTCTAAAAAACTAAATGGTGACCCTTATTATATATTATCACAAACTAATGTGTGGTCCTTCTTTGATAATATCACAATATGAGGATACCATATGATTATGTTTGTTTTATAGTTTTATGATTATTTTAATGATTACATTATTCTCTCATGGATTAAGTTTATTAAATCATGTTTCTATACTCTTTTGATTCATGTATTATATTATGGCATTCGTTATGCCATGTTTTATGATCATAATATTATTAGGTATGATTCTATTAATTATCATTATTATACCCATATACTCATATTATTCTCACTTATGATCATTAATTATTATAAAATAATTTTATCCTTATTGGGTGTTTCATTTTACTTTTTTATGTTTCTATTTCTACAGGTTATGAAGAAAAGCAATAAATAAGATGTTTCTAAAATATTATATTATGTAGATAATTTATGGGAGATGTAGAAGACTTATTATGTATTATGCAGTGGAACAAATGTACTTTTGAAAAAAGGAAATGGGTTCCATTAGTAAAATATTTATCCTAACTCTATAAAACTCTAAACATAAAACCTTACTTGAAATATAAATATTAAATTATTTGTGAAGGATCTTATAATTAAGGATGTATATGAAAGATACTATGTAATTTTTGTTTTTTTAAAACCTAATCTGGTTGTGTGGGTCTAGTGCACCTCAGTTGGCATCAAAGTACTATTCAGATAACATTATAGGTTCAAATAATATTGGTTAAAGATAAATTAATAGTTATAAGGGTCATTATATATTAATAAGTTAATATTTATCAATCTTAAAAAATATAGATAGAATTTTATGTTTTTTATATTGAATATTTTATGTTTATAGAGAATTAGGATGAGATATCATTAGAGAAAATTATATGAATAATTATAAGTATAGGATAACATTCTAAAGTTTTGTTAAGGAATATTACATGGTTCTCATAGAAATAACATCTCTATCTCAATACTACAAGTGGATGAAATATTTTTCACAAATGTACCAATGGGTAATAACCCTGAAAAGGGAGTGTTTGGTATTAATTCAATCATCACCCAGTGCATATTAAATATGCCTAACTGCACACCTAGTTTTACACTCTTAGGGGATATTATTTGATTAATAGAATTCTCTTACAATCCATTATAAAGGATTTATCATGTTAAGAAATGAATTTATGGAATATGAGAAAACCCAACCTAAAGAAACCTATATTGAACATATAGTGATTTTAGCTGAACTGAAAGATAATGAAATAAATTCAAAGAATAAGACATGATGTGATTTAATTTTTCATATATGAAAATAATTTTACTATGGTATTAATTGTTTACCACTCAAAATTAACTATTTTTTGTTTTATTAATAACTAGTTCCTAAGTATACCAAGATAAAAATGGATTCTATGGAAAATGTTGAGACTATCCCAGTGAGAAACCTAACATGATAAGATCGAGATTGATAAATCTTATGATCACACTAAACAAGATATGAAGAATTATGATTGAAGAGCTGAACATATTTTTATTTCTAATCACACTAATGAATAGTAGGATGGAGTCTCATGGGTGTTTGGGTGATGATGATAGTGAAAGAAAAAAAGATTCAATTTATTATACATTAAAACTGAAGGAGGAAGAACCATTGGAATTTTCTCTAAATAGCTAGAGGATATTTTTTATCTATGGTCCTAGAGGGAATATAGAAACAAATTTTTAGGGAAAAGTGAATACCTAAATGGAAAATTTTAAAGGAAAAGAGTTTATCCAAAATCAACTACTGAAAATTCACTATCTTCAATGTGGTAAAACTGGACATTATTCAAGTCAATGACCAATTCCAAGGACTAATAACAATGATAAGAACTAGAAACATTCTAGATAAGTTAATTACAATGTATCCATAACTATTAAAGTGAGTTTTAGAGATTATACTGAGTGAGGAACACTAATCATACACCCAAGAACTATAAACATTGTATTAAATTATTATTATAACAACTTCTATGTCCCTTGAATGATTCTTAATAATATAAAACCACCAATCTAACAATAAAAAATAATATTATTAATAAAAAAATATAGTATTATGACTATTATATAACAAATCTATACCTATTCTACGATAAATGTTTATATGTTCCTTATAAATTCCTAGTATCCTTCATTTAAAAAATTTGAGGTTATATTAAGAATGAATTTTATATATTTACATAGAGTCCATTATAATTTTAAATATTTGAAGATTATGTGTAAAAAATTAAACACAAGTTCAACTATTAATAAAAAACTAACAATAAACACTATATGAAAAATTACTCCCATTACATTTGGGTATTTAGTAGAAATGGTGAAAGAAAAAACACAATATTAGATATTTTCCTATCATGATAGAAAATATGAGTTCACTAGTAATAAGAGGGATATTGGGGGATGAAATATCATTTGAAATTAAATCTATAGTCATGTTTATCTTATAAAAAACCTTAAATATTTCATTAGTAGGTAATAATTAAAATTGCAAGGACACACTTTATTTAATAGGGAGAATGTAACAACCAAATATTTTATTATATAAATTATTTAACAAACATTATGATTGATAATTTTTCCTAAATTCTATAACTAATTAAAATAAAACCATAATATATAAAATAATATGTTACTATTATAATAGAGTTATTAAATTTGAGGGAATAAATGGAAGTAAACATATTATGAAATCTATGAAAAAAAGGAAAGCAAATACATCTTGAAGAAAAAGTCTTCCTCGAAGTTAATTTATTTTAACTTGTAATGTAGGTATATTCTCTTGGGTTTTCTACAGACCAATACCATTTTAAATATGTACAATTTTGGCATGAGTAAAATCATATGCATGAAAAATTTAAGCTTGTCTAAATTTCCATGATATCTATGCTAGAGGAATCACCACACTTAACTTCTAATAGAGTGTACATTATTCTTAGATAAAATGTATAGATCTTAAGGGGGTATTTAAATATAAATTAGGTTGATATTATTAGTTTTTTATTAATAAAATAAGTTATTTATTACGTGGATTTTACAAATTTTGTAATTTTACTTTTAAATAAAAATAAAGTTTAATTTTTTCTATAAAAGTATTTTTTATTTATATTTAAAATTTTTAAATTGTTTTTTTAAATTATATAATATCAATTGGATGAAAATAATATCATTTTTGGATTTATAATTTCAACATTGGCTTAGTATTATTTTTTTATTTTTCTAAAATAATTTATTTTTATGTGGATAATGAAAAATATAGTTTTTATCAAAATTAAAAATTTTATGAAATTATAAAAATATGAGAAACACCTAAAATTTTATAGAACTTATTAATTTATTAAAATTTTTATGGTGTAAAAATATGTATTTTAAATTATAATTTTTAACTTAGAAAACTTATTTCTAACATTTTATAACATAAGTTATATTTTATTCAAATTTAAAAACTATTTTTGATCTTTTATTTTAATTATTATTTTTAATGGTAATATTATTTTATGGATTTATTTGGAAGAAAAATAAATATTATAATATTTATAATAAACTAATTTATTTAAATAAAATAAAATACATCACTAATTTTACTATATACATAACTTTTAAGCTTATAAATATACTTGTTCTAAAAACATGTTTTTACATGATAAAAGTACTTATGTTAATACAATTTTTTTCCACATTGAAATTTTATAAGACATAATTAAATAAATATTATAATAATTAGACCCAAATTATGTAAAATTGGAAATTTTTTAGTCATTAAAAGTAAATTCATTAGGTAAAACTTATTGCTATGGTAAAATCTAAAATAGATAATGTAATAAACCACAAAATAAATGGCTTGAAAAATGTTATTTTTTTTATAATTTAGTTTTTAAAATATTATCAACCCTATATAATCCCTCAAAAATTTATTTTCCATTATAGTATCAAATTGACAAGTTTACCATGAGATATATTTATATAAAGTGATTGTATTTACCAAAATTACATTCTCGCCACTTATAAAATGGGCCACTCACCACACTATCAATACCACTTAAAAAATTTGGTTTCCTATTAAAATAATTACCTTATTACTTACCCTATAATAATATTTCACCAGTTAATATTCTTATCATATTATATTGGCTAAAATCTTTCATTTCTGAGGAGTACTCCAATAGAAAGTTCCAAATCTCAAAGTAAGTACTTCTCACACTCTAATACTTTTCTTTCTCTATATATTTCCATTAAAATTATATTACACAATATTAAATGAGAAAATAAGAATTACCTATACAATTAAATGTTTTTATGTATGTGGTCTATATATTATCTACCCTTTTCCCTTTTAACTTATGAAAAGTGAAAATCTCAATCATGCTTATGTGCGGACTACTGCCCCCATGAAACAGTGTATCCCACCTTTTATTACCACCACTCATGGATGGTTATATGATTTGTTTTAAGTTAAAAAATATGTTTTTTATGAAATAATTTATCTTATGGTGATTCCAATTGGATAACCTTTTAACAATATTAACAATAAACAATTGTTGTAAATTCAACCATCCAAAAGAACGTAATAAGAGAAAAAATGATTTATTCATACTATGTAATTAATTTGTATAAGTTATATTATTATTTTTTATAAATATTTAAAATTACTATATATAAAATAAATAAATACTAAATAAGGTCATTTTAGTTTATTTGTAATGATATTTTGATAAAATTAGTTCATAATCATCCATTATTTATGGCATGCTTTTTTTTGGGATGGTTTAACTATCTAAATGAACAATTAAATGAATTTGTGTAATGGATGACTATGGGAATTTAATTTTTAGTAAAATATGTTATAAATAAGTGAATATTTACTTTTCAACTCCATAATTTTAATATAAAAATTTAAAACTTTATTTAAGAAAACACTATTCTTTCACAAATAATCACTAAAACATGATCATCATAAAATTCATCAACAAGGATCATAACAAAAAATCAAATAGAACAAAATTATAATATTATGAATAATTATAATTCATCAATTAAAGTACCTTATATTATCTAGGAATGATGAAATTAAGGATAATAAGAATGAACCACATATCTTTTAATGAACCAATTAGAAAATAATCAAGATTACACACAGTCGATTTTGAAAATAGATAATAACTATCTAATATAAATGTAGAGAATGGTTATAAATAAAGTGTATAAAGGGTTTTGTATATGAATATGGTTATTAAATAAGTGATTTAGAGAGTTATTTTTTCACGCACAATGCTATATTTAAATCAACTAAGCGGGAATACAGGGTAAGGGGTTTGTTGTCTCAAATATAATTTTTTGAGAAATATTTCATGTTGTGCATAATAATATCTTTTCTACGGTGTGACTTATTCCTAATGAATTTATTTTTTGCCATATTATTTTAATTCATGTGTTTTAATATTCATATTATATATATTATTTAAATGAAATTTTATTTAAACAATATCAAAGTTGATATTAGTTTTGATTAAAATGTTACTCAAATTATAATGGTTTTGATTTACAACCAAAATTTTCTGATCAATATTATTTAAGAAATATAATCCATCTATAGAATTTTTATTCTTTATAAAAATACTAATCATTTTATTTGGTTATACATGGTGTTTTACATGTCCCCTCTAATTTTCATTGCCCCTTGGCTCATATTTTACCTGAAGCGTATCTTGTAAGTTAAACCAACCTCATCTTTTTTTCTCAATTAGGGACCTCTATTTTTCTATATATTTATTTAATGTATTCTTTTTTTGGATTACTTATGTATGATTTGATAAATTTTAAAGGTTATTTTATATTAATTTTCATTCTTTTAAAAGTTTTAAATAAATTTGCAATGTATTCATTATGGATTGTTTTCATCAAAAAATGTAAAACGATTATCTTTTTAATGTTTACATGTGAACAAATCATTGTACTAAATTTTCATTTTTTATGAAGTGTTATCTATATGATTTCTTGGTTTTTTAAAGAAATTATTTTTCTACTAGATTTTATAAAAGTTTCTTTTAAAATTATTTCAAAATATCAAGAATATTTCTTATTTACAAATTTGTTTTTCCAAAACATCTAAAAATTGTTTTCATCTAAGTCATTTTCCTTTGGTACATTTTATTATTAATCAAGGATTTTCTTCAAATGATACCATACAAATTATCTATCAAGTTGTATTACAAAATATTATTTTCTATCATGAAACTAATTCATCACATCCTATGGAATTCCTAGTCATTGATGATTTATAAACCTAATATATATTATATTTCCTTCCCCATGTGAATACTCTTTTTTTGATTTTTTTGATTGAAGGGTGTTCACCTATATTCTATGCAATAATTTATTAGGGGAAATTATTGTCTTAACCATATAAAATTTATCATTATGGTTTTAATACCATATTATTTATCTTCATAGAATATTATTTACCGAGAATTTTATTTGATGTAATTGGATACCTATTTATTTTCTATGGGTTTATCATATTATGGCTGTCGATGGATTTATCAATGATTACTTATATGTATCAAATTTAAAAAGGGTATGAAACCCATTTTATTTACATGGGTTATTTGTTATATAATAATTTAATTTATTTTATTTGGAGATTATATGTATGGATGATGATGGGTGGAGATCTATATCTCCCTCCAATGAATTGGTTAATTTTTTATATATCATGAGAGAATATAGTTTGAGCCTTCTTGGATACTCTCACAAACTAAATGCCCAACCTTCTTGGATACTCTCAGAAAATAAATGGTGAGCATTTTTGATATATTACCAAACTAAAGGGTAATCCTTTTTTGATATTCTCAGAAACTAAAGTGTGGGAATTTTTGGATATTGTAATGACTAAGATTTTAATATATGTTTTACTATAATTAATTAAAATATGTTTGATAACGTTTCCCAAAATAAACACATAACTAAAACAAAACCATAATATATTTAGACCATTAGAGACCTAGATCCTAAATTTGTAGGTATGAATAAAAGTAAATTAATTACTAAATATAATAAAAATATATATATACATATTATATATAAAGGATACTTTATACAAATTAAGATAATTTATCATTTTTTTAAGATTATATCATTTTATAAACTATAAATTTTACTAAATAAAACTATTAATATTGTTTTAAACTAATGATATTACAAAAATAATAATATAGATTTGTTATTTCTATCTTTATTAATGTTTTATAGAAATTTAGAAAAAGAAATATTAGTATTTTAAGAATTTTTTTCTCATAAAAAACTTTTCTCATTGTATTTTATGATTTTATAAAATTAAAAATATAAAATTACTGAAATTGAATTTTTTAAAATAAAAGTATCTTTGTATAAATTTTTAAGATTTTTAAAAAATTAAGGATTTTTAGGTAAATAATAAAACCAATAGATTTTTGTTAATACCATCAATTTTATGAATTTATGAATTGAATTTTTCGAGACATTTTTAAAATAATATATATATATATATATTATAAATTGAATTTATTAATTTGAAAATACTATATTGGATTCAAAAAATAAATGAATAAAATTTTAGAAAAATTGGTAATATTTTCTGAAAACAATTTTTTGTATGTTTCTTTAATTAAGTTTGAAAATTGGGAGAAATAGGATACATATTTATTTCAATATAAAATAAATAGTATTTGATGAATAATAATTTTATTAATATATTTATGTTCAATAAATTTGATAATTTTTTCTATATATAAACATTAAACATTAAAATAAACTTTTCTTAAAATGGATTTTAAGCATTATATGAACTAACATTAAGATTAATTTCCTATAAAAAATGTTAGTTTGAAAAATTATTATTATATTTGAGAAAATAATTTTCAAATTATCTTATATGGACACTTTAATTTTTAGGTATGAATTTTATGTTATTGGGATTAATAATAATTTCCACAATAATGGTGGGACAATTATTTTTTTGTAGATTATTATTTCACTAATGTCATTGAAGTTATAAAAATCAAATTTAAATAAAATAAATTAAACGTATAATATTTTATGATGTATAAAAAATAAATAATTTTATTAACATTCATTTAACATTTAATTAATACTAAAAAATATCAAGAATCCATAATGATCAAAATGTCATTTTTCTACTAAAACTATTTTTCTACACATTATCTATTTTAATTTAAAAGATAAATTTATAATATTTACAAGTACAAATGGATTAAATAGAGTTCAAATTTAGTTTTATTACACCAATTTTTTTTATATTGGTTGTGTTATATTTTTAATAAAATTTAAAATCACATAGTTAAAAACTATTTATCTAGTTTAAAAGTAAAAGAGTAAAATATAAGCATTTAATGGTAAAATCCCAATAACATGTCTAAAACATGTGTATAAATAATCTTATGATTCATTATAGAAAACAAATACACTAAACAATCCATTATTCCAAAACAATGTATCCATTTACATTATAATAGTGCCATGGCATTATTGAAATATAAATGGTGTATCCAACAGTACCCTTTTCCACTATTTTAAATGGAGGATACTTATAACCTTTTAAACATACAAATCCCATTAGAAATTTCCTTGAAACTCTAAAAAATATCCTATATTATATGTCCTTAAAGAATTAATAATCCCATTTTTTCACTATGTTATCCAATGTCCTTCAATTATAGGAGTTTTCTAAGGGAATATCAAGTCTCCAACGCAAGTAATATCCAATTCTTTTGTTTTTCTCCTTAATATTCCTATTACAAATCTCTTATATCCATCAAAATATATTGAAATAAAAATAATAATTATTATATAGAGAAGTTTTTATATTAATTTATTAATTATTATTTATTGCTCTATATCCACTAATAAAAACCAATGCATCGTTAGCGTGTTTCACAAACTACCACATCCACAAAGAGATGTCTTATGTTTTTCCTCACAATCATTCATGGATGATAAAAATGATGTAATGGAAGAATAAATATTATATCTATAATTTAAGTATGGTTATGAAATATTAAATTATCAATTATGTTATATCCCACTCTTTCATTGAGAAATGGAAACATTAATCGTCTGTATGTACAAACTATTTCCTCTAAGAGAAATGAGTTTCATTTATCATCACCACTATTCATGGTTATATTTAAAAATATATTTAATATATATAAATTATTACCATATTAATTTTAATATTATATATATTATGAAAATATTTTATAATGTTTTTGTACATGGTTAACATACAGTAGCAGTTACAGGAAAATTTTCCGAATATCCTCAAGTAACCGACGCAGATAAGAAAACTATACAATAAATAAATAGAACATGACAATAAATGATAAAGAAAAAATTAAACATATAAGAATAATTTTACTAACGTGGTATCTAATAATAATAATTTTATTTTCTAGGATGTTATGCACTTTAGAAGAATGAATATGGAACAAGATATTGGTTTTTTATCTCAACTTCTATTTTTTGAGGCATGTGTTAATTTTTTTTACCAATTTATTAGTTATATAAGGTATATAATTCCCAAAAAATGTATTTTGGAATAATAAATTATTTAATTCAATAAATTTGTATATCCATATTATTTTAAAGCTTCTAATGACTCTTGCTTCAAAAATTACTAAAGTTATTCAGATTTGGTCACACAATTTCTTTCTTTGAGACACATTTTATTTTAGAGAAATAATTTCTTTAAAATTTTTAGTATACTGAAAATAGGATGTTTAATATCATGAATTATATTTATTCATGTTATTTTGACATAAAATTCAGGATCACTATATTTCAAGAGGTTTTATTGGTGCACTTTATAAGCTATAAGGGGCCTTTTGTACCTCCTTCATGACTTGATAGCTACAAGTTCTATTTTAATTTTCTCCCTTTTATTTTCATATTATTCTCATATACATCTTTTATTTTTATATATATTTTCCTTAAATATATATCTAGTAGAATATAATTTTATTTTATGATTTTATTCATGTTTTTAGTTCCCTTTGAAATTCCCACTTTTAAGTTAACTCGATTTAAGTGAACATTCACATTTATCATATTAGGTCAAGCATCACCCCCTTTTAATATTTTTGAACCTTGAATATCATATAAAAAACCTTATGATTTTATGGATAAACCTCTTGGTTCAATTTTGGTTTTATGTAAAAGAATAATATCTTACCTTCTTTAAAAATATTCTTACTTATATTATAAATCATCATGAAAGTGGTTTGATTGTATTTGTTCTTCTCCCAAATCATTCTCTTGAATTTTATACATTGGAAATCCATATTCAAGACCTATGAATTCTTTATAATTATAAAATTTCAAAATATTTATTTTCTCGTTCTCATATAAATCCTTATTATTTATCATTTGATTATTCCCTTAATTAGAATTATGAAACTCACTTTCGTCTTATGGGATTGATCTTGCTTATGATTTATTAACAATTTATTTTCCTCATGCGTCACACATATGTATGATTTTAATTTATGTAATTAGTGGGACCTGAATTATATAGACCTCAAATTCATTGGGTAATATTTATTTATCATAATATTTTATGTTTGGGAGTAGGGAGTGAACCTAATACACTATGGGACTTTGTCCACTATGTATGGTGCACGTGCGGTTAGCCTATGAACACTTTGTTATGTGATGGTTGGGATAAAAATTAAATATAATGATAATGAATTTGATAATGTTTTATACCTAATGTTATATTCTTTAAGGGATTAATGAGTGAACAAAATCCTCCATGGAACACTGTCCTCTATGTTTATTTGAATGGGGGGGGGGGGGTGAACCCAATCCACTATGGGATTGGGTTAACTTTATAAAGATGTTCTTGGGAGTGATCGTTCACTTAATTTTATGATTTCATGCATTATTTTTTACACATGTTTATGATATTATGCATCATTTACAAATGAAATTTTTCCATACTTGTGATCATACTCTTTATGATATCAGTTATGCCTCTTTACTCTCATAATATTCTTTATTTCCATGTTTAGTCCCTTATTGTAATATATAGACCACCCTTTTACATGTGTACAATCCCCTAGATATCCTATACATTTAGAGTATATCCATGGTTGTTAATATCACAATTTTTATTTTTAAAGTAAATAAGATCTTTTTAGGTTTAAGTTGATGTATTTGTATGTCTAATATTACAAAGATAATATTCCTCTCGATCCTCAGTGTGTATTTATGGGAAATAATGTTAAGAATTGTGAACTGTTATATATTTAAGGATTTTTTTATCATAGTTTATATCAGATAAAGGTGTAGTTATTTTTTGAGATCAAGAAAACAAAACCATAGTGAAGACCCTTGGGAGAAGTCTAAGAGTTAATCCTATGAATATGAGAACTTATTAAAATTTGGTAAAGTAGAGATTATGAAGTTTTTATAAAAATAAATCCTTATCTATATAATATAATTGGGTTTGGTATTATGACAGATACATATATGGTTATTAACCCTAAATTAATTTGTTCAAGTATATCTTGGCCATCATTATCATGCATGGTGAATTGGAGCTTACTGTGCACCTAATTTAAAACTCCCAGTGTATATTATTTGTTTGATCATATTTTAATTATGAACCACTATAAAGGATTTAATTCCAAGTTACTTTAGGGTATTGGGCTAAGGATTATTAAAGAACACAACTTAAAGTAACTTTGATTGAAGAGTTATAGGATTAACCAAGTATCGAATGGTTGAAATGAAATTATCATAGGTTAAAATAAGTCTATCATTAGAAAAGAAATCTTAGGGATGAGTTTTTATATTTATATATACTGATTATTTTTGATACCATCATAACCATATTGGTTTTAGTATTTGGTTGACACATGATCACGTGGATGAAACTAAGAATGGTTGATATCTAAAGACCACTATGTATTTTAATAGAACAAGGGAGAATACTGAAATTGATGATAATCTTAGTATATTGTTGTTATGATAGAATGTCAATTTTCATAGTCTTATAAAAGTTAGTCAGGATGATACCATAATAGAAACTATTATTTTTATAATCATAGATATTTTCATTAGTGAGTGATACATTTCATTTTTATTTTGGTATATTCCAAAAGTTATGAGGGCTATGTGAAACATATGAGGATTGTTCTTCAGTATTTCTTATATAAAGGGTTTGGAATATATATTAAATGGAATCAATAACCTTGAAATGTGATTTTATAATAAGATTATATTTTTTGGGATAAATATTGAAGAAAACACAATTGAGGTATGGATAAATCTTAGGTTTAATGTATGCATGATGTTTAGGATATAATATGTTAATTGATTCTATAGGTTGTGTTAGAAAGTTTTATAATTGATTATAGATTTAAATAAAAATTAATCCCTGATTATTTTTGTGAAGTTTATCTCATTTTTGGGATTAGGATATGTGTGTGACTTGATGAACTAGTGGTTAATACCATTTTATTATTAAATATAGTGTTAATGTAATGACCTGAACCTTTTAAATGATATTTTTTAGAGAAAACGTGTATTATATTGTACCATACACAACAAAACCACACTTATTTAATAATAAAGTGAGTATAAAGGGAAATATGACCATCATGATTCAACCTTTTCTTACCCATTGGTTAAATATGAATATTTGTAAAATAAGACCATTAAATACTATACTCTTGGTAATAATTTTTACATTATAATTTGTAATTAGAAATGATAGATAATAATTAACACATAAAGAAGAAAAAATTACCTCAACTAGTAGATTTTTTTCTATATGAATCCCATTTATTGGAGCTTGGGAGGGAGGTAACATCACTGGGGTTCACTATTTTCTAATCATAAGATGAGATTTAATAATTTAAGCTATAATGAAATTGAATATGGGAAAAGTTCAAGTTAGTGTAAATTACAACTTAGGTGAAGTTTTCCAGACCGAACCATGAATATATCACCATCTCACACCTTATACTTAGGTAATATATGGGTGTTATAAGGGGTTTTATGTTAAGGAACAATTTACTTAAAGTGTAATTCTATTGTATATAAAATTTTTATTCCTTCAATTCTATTTTAAGAATTGTTTTTTCTTAATAAAATTGAGATAGAATTTGATAAATTGATTTTTTTGATAGGATTATTAATTTAGGGAAAATATATAAATATTTATAATAAACTAATATATTATAAAAAATACTTAATTTAATGAAATAGTGTGATAAAGACACTCTTATTTAAATATAAATTATAAAATATTTTTTTTTTCAATGGTCATAAAATTTACTATGCATTTTTAATCCTCTATTATTTTAATAAGAATTTTTATATTTAAAAGTTATAATTGTATTATTTATATAAATATTATGATAAATTAAATATCATTTTTTAAATCTACCCATCAAAATATGGTTAGGGTGAATTTATGATAATTTTCTACAATACATTATTTTTTTCGTGAATAGTAATAATACTGTTTGAGTTTTTCGGTATGTTTAATGACTTCATAATTATTTAATAATGATTTAATAATTATATAATCACAATACACACCTCAAAATATGTTATTTTATTAATATAAATTATTTTAATATACTTTAATCAATTTCTAAACCTATAAGTTACTTTCTTAAGTCTAAAAGGGATACTTTGACATTAAAAACATTATTTTTTGTGGAAACATTACTTTTCCATGTGAAAATAAGTAATATAAAATTATTATTGAATATTTTAGATTAAAATAAGATAAAATATTACCCTAGTGTAAAAAACATGGCAAATACCATGGGTTTTCATTTTCCACCACCTAGGTTTCCAAGGCCTATATTTGGAAATTAATAAGAAAATCCCCCACTTTTGATATAAATACACACCCATTTCTATATTTAAATTATATCCCAATCCACCATCTATGAATATATAGTATTTTTACCTCCCAAGGATTCATCCCAAGGTTTCCACAATCCCCCAAGGTTATAATCCTCAAGTTTTAGGAACAATTCTTCAAGGTAAGTGAAATCACCACATCACTTTTCCATTCAAGTCCCTATTTATGTTGTATGTATTAAAATTTACAAATTATGATATTTTGTCCACTTTATTTGATCCCTTTATTATAATAATATTCTTTTACTAATGGTATACCCATTTTCACTCTTATTTTACCATTTTATAAAAACATTTTTTATACCGGTTATGCTGCCAGATTTACTTATCAAAATTTATATTTTTTCCTCAAAAAATTATCTTTTATTTCCTATTTGTGAACACCCAAACCTATTCATTTTATATGGGTATTAAAATTGATGTAAAAATGATTTATTTTATTCTCGTATTAACATACATGAAACCTGAATTCCATTTCTGTGGGTTAAGAATGGCATAATGACCTTGTCTTTAAGCACTTTTTAAAACACCACGATTTTTTATATGAAATCCATTTCATTTATTTTCAATGGATTATTTATGAAATATTTTATTATGATCTATATAGATCACATTAATTAATAAATATTATGGGTTCAACCTAAAAATACTCCAATTTATTGGTAATGAATTTAATCACTTGAGATGACATGTTTTATGATACATTGGTGAATAACCTTGGTAATTTTTATGACACCTCAGTGAAAAACCTTGGTGATATAATTATGAATTTATCATTTAATTTTTTTGACCACATTCTCATGTTATTATTAATTTAATTTTTATTATAATATGCCTAATCTTATCTTTATCAGGCAATAATGATATTCCGCATGTTTTTATTAATATTCCTTAAGATCACTTGTGAACTGTTTCCCTTTCTTTCCCTTACTAGGGCTTATGCTCACTCTTTCCTTTAAGGTATGTCCCTAGGTTTTGAGATGTAGTTAAAGAACTTATGATGAACCTATTAAGAAACCTTTCAAGTTGTTTAGAAGTTTTTCTTAATGTTTTCATGTATTATGTGCCATATTTCCAAGAAACAAAAATTTAAAAAATAATTTTCTTGTACAATATAATCAAAAGTTATGTAATAAAAAGGTGGTATTTTATAGTTAGTCAAATTAATGTTTAGTTATTTTTGGAAATTAGCATTTTAAATCTTTATGAATTACCCTAGGGATACATTAAAATCTATAAAAACATCATAGTATTTTGGTGAAGTATGAAGTAAGTGGTTTTCAAGATAATAAATACCTTTCTGAATACGAAAAAATGGATGTGTCTCTCCCATAAATGTATATAGGGGTAAAACCCAAAAAACCACTTTGAGCTTCTCTCGAATGGGAACCAGTTCATGAAAATGGACCTTACTGCACTCTTGGTTTAACACTCCTAGGGGTTATGTTTAGTTAATCACAATATTTTATATACCATTAAAAAGGATTTATAGAAAATGTAGGTGTTGTTAATGATTAACATAATTACACATGTTTTTTTAAGACATAAAATTTATTTATAATTATAATATTCTTAAAAGAAAAATATTTCTCACTAAGGTTTTATTATTTTAGAAAATGTCATGAAATAGGAGAAACTAAATAAATGATTAGTGCAACGGACCATGTGTTGATGAACCTCTGATGGAATCCAGAACTAAAAACTTCATGAGAATATCGAATCAACTAACTCAAGTTATGATAAATATCATGAATCAAGCCTAGAGACAAGATTCACCTTAAAGGGAACATATATATATTGAGTCTTTTATTTGTCAACAACCACCTTTTTTAGTGGATCTACCAACACATTGATTATTTAACAATTGATAAGCTCTATATAAATGATATTTTCTATACTCAATTGTTTGGAATAAGTGAAAGTCACCCTGGTTGTGTACAACTTATAGGGAGAAGCTAATAAGTGGTGGGAAATTATTAAAACCACGAATCCAAGAAGGGAGATTTATTCTATGAAGTGGGAAGAGTTTAGGGGAACCTTTTTCAAAAAATATTTTCCCCGTTCAATGAGAATGAAAATGGAGAAGGAATTTCTAAATCTAAAGTAGATGAAAAAATAATCTATGTGAAGCTATGAGATGAACTTTAAAAGACATTCTTGTTACACCTAAATATTTTTTATGGATTCTAATAGAATTGATGATAGATTATTTGGTGGACTAGGACCCCATATATATAAGAATATAACCTATTAATATTATAATATCTATGAGAAGATTGTTCAGAGTTCTATGAAGGTCGATATAGATTTATGAGAGTCACAATAGTCCCACAAATTGAATGGAAATAAGATATCCTATTATCCATAATTATGGAGTAACATTGATCATGGAAGAGGAAGAAATCAAATGAAACTTCCTACATGATAAAAGTGGGAAGAGTCATTTGGGGAACTTCTTTCTCAGGAAAGGAAGATTTTAAAAGTGTAGAAGGGATTTCCATATAGCTCAAAACTATCATAGTTAGGTGAAGCCTAAACTTATCAACACTAAAAACAAAGGTAATATGGTTTAGACCCTACCTGAAGTCTAATGCTTTAAGTGTGGATAGATTGGGAAATTTTACAATCACTGTCCAAATCTAAAGATAATGGAGGTAAATCAATATCAACCTCAGTTTAGGCCAAGGGAGTATGATCATAATTTTTCTATCCCAATGGATGTGGTAGAAGCTCTAAAGAATTTTGGGTTAATTACTCTTTTTGTTTTCCCAAATCTAGAGAGTAATTTGTTTGATTATGGTTCTATGTATTCTCTTATATACTCCATGTTTTCATAGAATATAGAATCAATCCCTAAATGGATATAAGTAGAGTTATCAATTAGGACTCCTGAAGGGATTATCCCAACATCAAAAATTTATATAAACTCTACTATTGACTTTGGAGATCAAAATCTCATCAAAAATATATTAGTCTTTCTCATTAAAGAATTAAACAATATACAAAGTATGGATAAGAACTCAAAGTATAATACTAAGATTAACTGTAGAAGAAAGAAAATCTCAGAAGTCTTGAATATAAAACCTACAATTATTTTAAAAGGAAAGATATATCAACCTGATATTTTTCTAGAAGAACCTCCCATAACCTTATTTATGTAAATGATCAGTGATGATGGAGAATGAAATGATAATATACAAATAGAAAATGTCCCCATCATACAGGAACACATTGAAATATTTCATGAGGAGTTCCCTGGACCTCCCCCAAAAGTATAGGTAGAGTTATTGATATTGTTAATATTTTCATGTCTTATTATATACTCCCTTTACTGATTTTATATGAAATGTTCATAATTTGTGTGAAATATTAATGTTTTAATATTAAGTATAATTTTTGAGCATTTTTAGAAGTAGTCCAATTGAGTCAGTTTACTGTTTTAATAATAACTATCAATATAATGATCCAAATTGTGTGGTTCTTGTTTTTTATGATTATAATTTCAATATAAAACATTTCATTAGAAGGTACCATGAGCCAATTCTTCCATTTGAAGGGTCATATGGTCCTCACAAACAAGACTAAAGAATCTGTTAAGAAACTATACTATTCATGAAGATTGATTTTCTGGGATAAATACAGAAGTCCAAATTCCATTATTATATACCATAGTTTAGGGGAAAATGTAAGGAGTCTTGGATAAAAATTTCAAGGCCCAAATCCAAAACCAAGGGTCCCAACATATGCTTTGAAGTCCAGCCCATCATTCTGGCCGAGAAATAAAATCTGTACAGTATTCATGACATATCTCATTATGTAAGAATCAAATCAAGATGATATTTTTAAGTGTGAAATAGGAGATATAGGTGGCTGAAATTTTTGAATAAATAATTCGGATTTGAAGGCATATTCCTATTCCAAATTCCATTCACATTTTATCCATCGAAAAAGAATGGATAGAAATGGATAGTTTACCTTTGTTTAATAAAACCACTATAACTTTGACTCCAATTATCAAAATGCCTCCAAATTTTTAAAGTAGTCGGAAAAATGAATTATCTACAACTTTGAAGAAGGCTATATTTAGAGATTCGACTATCGGAAAGCCAAATTGGCGATGTAAGTGGAGGGACAGATTGAGAATGGAAACAGTCCACTCCTTGGGCTATAAATACTCTCCCTTTATCTCCTTGAGAGGGGTTGGAATTTCAGAAGAGAAGAGATTATATTGGCATGACCAAAGCCTTTACAAAGGCTTGGGAGGACCTGCCATACTCAAGTTTTCACTTGAGAGACCTTTCCTCTTCTCTTTGTTTTCACTTAATTTTGTGTTCTTCGTTTTTGTAATTTTGTAAGTCTCTTTATTTGTAATTCTGTTTTAATGAAAGTTACTTCTTCAATATCTCTTATTCTCATCCACCTTCTGTAGTTTAATATTTATGTTCTTAAAATAGTTTAAATATAGTTGAATCACCTTCCCTTATTTTTCTTCCTCATTCAATCGAAAGTTTGTTTTTAATTATCATCATTGTTCGTTTGTGTGTGCCGACGTACCCCTATTTTCTTATCCCTTTATTTTCCTTCTCTTCTTAATTTATAATCATAATAATTATAACCAGATTATTAAACAACCAAATGGATGAGTAAATCTCTCATTGGGGTGAGTTATAATTTTGGGATGTTAAGTGATTGAGAGTTTTGCTCGATGATTATTCTTTAAATTAATATTGTGTATGTTAAACTTAATATGTCATGGATTAATGATATGTTTTGTTTAACGAGTGGTTTCCATGGATTATTGGAACCATAAATACAATACCATAAATAAGTTTTGATTGAGATTAGAACCCTAAGTTAAGTTAAGGCTTGGATTAAATCCTTAACACTTAGGAATTCTAATCAACGTCAACTTATGACATGGGTGTTAATTTAATGCAATACAATGTAATGATCAAGGATATCACTAGCTTAACTCCCCAATAATGAACTCACCCCAATCATTATCAATTTTTTAAATCAATCATAATCGATTAGTGATTTAAATTAAGCTCTGCAAACCCCCCCAATTAGAATACAATCAACTAAAAACAAACTACTATTTCAAAGTATCATCACCGAGGATTCGACCTGAGTGCTGCTATACACATTAGCAGAGCACAAAAACTTTGACCGGTCGATAGGCGACAATAGGCCATGCATTTAAAATGGCGTCGTTGCTGGGGATAGTGCTTTAAGTAGTTATTAGTTTCTGGTTATTGTAAAAACACACAAAAAAAAAACAAATAAAAAAAACACAAATAAAAACCCGTCTTCTCATAAAAATTATAAACTGAAAAAAATACAAAGAAAAACCCATCTTCCTCTTTCTTCAAACATCTCTTTGAATGCCCCGTAGCCTCCCAAACAATACCTAGGATTTGTTTGACCCTGAAATTGAGCGAACAATTTGCCAACTTAGGAGGAACATAAGAGATAATCAACTCATTCAAGAACCAGTCCTCATCTAACCAGTTGAATTTGAAATGGCCAATCCAAGGGAACAAACCCTTAAAGAACTTGCTTCCCTTGATATGAATTACCAACCTCTTGGTATTCAATATCTGAACATAGAATCTGACTTCGAACTCAAATCAGGTTTGATTCATCTTCTCCCTCATTATCACGGGCTAGCCGGTGAAGATCCACATCTCCACCTTAAAGAGTTCCAAGTGGTGTGCTCTACCAAGAAGCCTCAAGGGGTTTTTGGAGAACAAATCAAACTTCGAGAATTCCCTTTCTCCCTAGATGAAACTGCTAAGTCATGGCACTACTACCTTCCTCCTAGTTCCATAACCACATGGAATGACATGAAGCGACTATTCTTAGAGAAATTCTTTCCTGCTTCTTGTACTGCTTCTATCCGAAAGGAAATAAGTGGTATCCGTCAGTTCCCAAGTGAATCACTCCACGAGTACTGGGAGAAGTTAAAAAATCTTGTTGCAACATGACCACACCACCAAATTCATGACCAAATCTTGATCCAATACTTCTATGAGGGGTTATTGGATATGTAGAGAACTATCATAGATGTCGCAAGTGGAGGTGCTCTTGTTGATAAAACTCCTGCAGCTGTAATAGATCTCATAAGTAGCATGACTGCAAACACACAACAATTCCATACTCAAGAACATGCTCAAGTCAAACAAGAACAAGATAATCAATCAATTGAGCCGAACAAGATGACCGAGTGGATGAGTGAACTTACAGGTCTTGTGCGACAACTAGCTGTGGCTACCAAATACCCAACCTCGTCTTCTCCACAATCAATGTTTCCTGGACCTGTCAAAAACTGTGGAATATGAAACTCTCCATCTCATCCAACTGACGATGTCTACAACTTCAAGAGGATCAATCTGATTCATCTGGACCAATGGATCTCAATGCAGCATATGCTCAACAGAACACCAATCCTCAACTCTCAGGTCAGTTTGTTAGAAACTTAAACCAACCTCACTCTGAGCCCTTATATACTTTCTATAACTAAGGCCTGAGGTATGGTAATCACATCTCTCATCCCCCTCAATTCACTCATCAAAACCCAAACTAGTTTCAATACAGTCAAGGTGTTGGTAACTTCCAACAACCTTACCATTTTGTCCCTCAACCTCAAAGGATCAATCCTCCTATTCCTCCTCCTGGATTCTACTATCCTACTGAGCCTTCCCAATTCCAAAACCAATACAATAGATTTACCAAGAACCAAAATCAAGGCAATCCCAATCAGGGACAAGCCTCTTCTTCCAAGAAACCATGGGAAAGTGCAGTGAAAGATCTCACCTCCTTCACCCGTTCTAGCCTTAAAAACATTGAAACTCAAATAGTTCAACTTGTATCCCACCTGATCCAGCAAAAACAATAAAATTCTTCCCAACTCCCAGCTCAACCATTAACCAACCCCAAGGGTAATGTAAGTGCAATTTCACTTAGATCAGGAAAGCAAATTGATATGCCTCAAGATAAGTCCTCCAACCCCCCTTTAAATGTTGACCTAGAAAATTAAAAGAAAAAGAAACTTGAAAAGGAATCTGAATGCATTCCATCACCTCCTTCCATTCCACTTAGGAATCCAATTCCTTTTCCTCAAGATATTTCTAAACCAAATAAGTCATTTGAACCTGATCCTGAAATGCTCGACATGTTTAGACGTGCTGAAGTCAACATTCCTCTCTTAGATGCCATAAAATAAATCCCTAAGTATTCCAAGTTTCTTAAGGAATTGTGCACCCAGAAGAGGCAACTTAGGATGTTCGAAAATGTTTCCACCCAACAGTCTATTCCCATAAAGTGAAAAGATCCAGGGACCTTTATGGTTTTATGCCAAATTGGAAGTTCCAACTTTGATGATGCACTCATAGACCTAGGAGCCTCAATTAATGTCATTCCCAAATCCATATTCTCTAACCTTGGTCTAGGTCCCTTACATCCAATGAGTGTTGTCATTCAATTGGCCAATCAAATCACAACCAGTCCCGAGGGAATAATTGAGGATTTTCTTGTCCGAGTCAATGATCTTATCTTCCCTACTGATTTCTATGTCCTTGACATGGAAGGTGAGATGAACTCTTCCCGATCTCCACTAATTCTAAGAAGACCATTCCTCATGACTGCGAGAACCAAGATTGATGTCCATTCCGGCATCTTATCCATGGAATTCAGTGACTAACTGGTCAAGTTTAACATTTTCCAAGCCATGCGATACCCATCTGAGGATCACTCTGCATTCTCAATCCATGCTACTGAGGACACTTCTAAGATTCAATTGAACCACATTACATCATGTTCATCCTTTAATGAAGAAAAAGGATCTTGTGAAATCTACACCATGATTAACAATATCTTAAATGGTGAAGTTGATGTGGACCTTTTCATTCATAGACTCTATCAATCTAGAAGAACTTGAAAACTCTATTGAATTCCACATCAACTCTGATGTCTACTGCTCCACCTTGGACAGTATTAAGGAAAATGAATCTGAAGCAACTGAACTCCCTTCATCCATTCCTGAGATGTATAACCCACAAATAAAAGATGAGACTGATCTAAAACCTCTTCCTACACACCTGAAATATGAATTCCTCTTCCATGATCACTCATATCCTGTCATTATCTCTGCCACACTTACAGAAACCGAGGAGTCCAAACTTGTTCAAGTGTTAGAGGAAAACAAAAAATCCTTAGGTTGGACCCTAGATGAAATACCAGGAATCAACCCTGCCCTTTGCATGCATCACATCCATCTGGAGGAGTCATCCAAACCAATTAGACAACCACAAAGAAGACTCAATCCACTCATACTTGAGGTAGTTAGGGAAGAGATAACCAAGCTTCTTCAAGCTGGTATTATCTACCTAATTTCTGATAGTGAATGGGTTAGTCCAATTCAAGTTGTACCTAAGAAGTGTGGGATAAATGTTGTCACAAATGAACATGGAGAGGTAGTCACAACTCGAGTGAAGAACAAATGGCGTGTGTGCATCGACTATAGGAAATTGAATGTTGAAACATGAAAAGATCACTACCCTATTCCATTCCTTGATCAAATGATAGAAATATTAGCCATAAAGTCACACTATTGCTTTCTTGATGGATACACCAGCTATTTTCAAATCCCAATCTCACCTCAGGACCAAGAAAAGACCACTTTCACATGCGCCTTTGGAACATATGCATATAGAAGAATGCCTTTTGGCCTTTGTAATGCTCCTGAAACATTCCAGAGGTGTATGATGAGTATCTTTTCTGAATTCATTGAACACTGCATGGAAGTCTTCATGGATGACTTCACCATTTATGGTGAGTCAATTGAATCTTGTTTGAATTCACTCTCTCTTGTCCTCCAAAAGTGTGTCAAGTGCAACCTTGTGTTAAATTTTGAAAAATGTCACTTCGTGGTTGGAAATGGGATTTTGTAGGGTACATAGTTTCAAAATATGGTATTGGAGTCGATCCTACCAAAATTGAAGTGATCCAATCACTTCCTGAACCCAACTCTGTTCGAGACATCCATTCATTCCTCGGTCATGCTGGTTTCTATCGGCGATTCATCCATAACTTCAGTAAAATTTCCCTCCCACTCACTTGTTTTCTCCAAAATGATATCACTTTACATTTCGATGAGGTTTGCAAGAGAGCCTTCATTGAACTCAAAACTGCCCTCACATCTTCCCTGATAATCCAACCCCCTGATTGGTCCTTACCCTTTGAATTGATGTGTGATTCTTATGATAGAGTTGTTGGGGCTGTTCTTGGTCAAAGAAGAGAAAGAATTCCTCATGTCATCTATTATGCCTCAAAAACATTGGATGAAACTCAATCTCACAACACTTTCACTGAAAAAGAACTTTTAGCAGTTGTTTTTGCCTTAGATAAATTCTAGCCCTATCTCTTAGGTGCCAAAATCATCATCTTCACAGACCATTCTTCTATAAAGTTCTTACTCAAGAAAAGTGATTCCAAACCAAAGCTAATAAGATGGATCCTAATGATCCAAGAGTTTGACCTTGAAATCAAAGATAGACCTGGAAAAGAAAACCCTATGGCTGATCACTTGAGTAGAATTTCTAATTCTTCTCATTCAGAAATCATTGATCCTGAATTCCCCAATGAGCACATTTCATCTATTACTCCAAAGTTACCATGGTATGCCAAAATTGTAAATTACATGGTTTCTGGTGTTTTTCCTGAAATTTTTTCAAAAGAATAGAAAATGAAGTTGAAAAGTGATTCAAAATACTATTTTTGGGAAGAAAATAAACTTTGGAAAACTAGGGCTGACATGGTAATAAAGAGATGTGTCGATGAAAATGAACATTCTTCCATATTAGAATTCTGTCACTCAATGCCTAGTGGTGGACACTTTGGACCACAAAGGACCTCCCGAAAGGACCTCGACTCTAGATTCTTCTGGAATTCACTCTTCAAGGACTCACATGAGTTCTGTCAATCATGTCCCACTTTCCAAAAGTTTGGCACAATTTCAAAGAGAAATGAAATGCCACAAAGACTTTAATTTTCTATGAGATCTTCGATGTTTGGGGCATCAATTTTATGGGACCATTTCCCCCTTCCAATGGATTCTCATACATAATTCTTGCGGTTGATTATGTTTCTAGGTGGGTTGAGGCCAAACCCACGAGAAATAATGATTCACATACTGTTAGTGAGTCTCTAAAGACACAAATCTTCCACAGATTTGGCACAGCTCGTGCCTTGATTAGTGACTTAAAAACCCACTTTTGTAATAAAATCATGAAATATCTTTTGAAAAATAATGGGGTTGTACATAAAACTTCAACTGCATATCACCCCAAACAAATGGCATGGCTGAACTTTCTAATAGGGAAGTGAAAAGAGTGGTTGAGATAATTGTAAAACCCACCAGAAAAGGTTGTCCTGAAAGAATTGGTGAAGCACTTTGGGCTTATCGAACTGCCTATAAAACACCCATTGGGATGTCTACTTTTAGGATAGTTTTTGGTAAAGCATGTCATATACCAGTTGAAATCCAACATAAGTATTTTTGGTCTGTGTAAAGCTATAATTTTGATCTTGAAAAATACGATGAAGAAAGATTGTTGCAATTAGCTGAACTTGAGGAGCTTCGACTTGATTCTTATGAGAATTATAATCTCTACAAATAAAGATCCAAGGCACTCCATGATAAACACATCATGAGAAAGGTATTTCATGAAGGTGAAAAGGTAATGCTCTTCAATTCTCGATTTTGACTTCACCTAGGTAAGCTTAATTCTCGTTGGGAAGGTCCTTTTGTTATTACTAACGTTTACCCATTTTGTGCAGTGCAAGTCCAAAAACCCTCTTCCAAAAGGACATTCACGGTTAATGGACATCGATTAAAGCATCACCATGAGAGGACACAAAATACTAGATCAAGATTAACTTCCACTAGATCACCAACTTCTCCAGTCAACCTACCACTAGATGGAGATGGAAACCCGCCAAATCCAAACCAGGGGGCACCTCTTTCCCTTTAACTCTCTCTCTTCTATCTCTCTATATATCTTTCTTATTATTTCCCTCTATTTTATTTTATTTCTTTACCTCTTTCTTTATAAACCCCTTTTATTTACTCTTTCTCTTTTGTGTGGGTGTGACTTTATAAAAAAATAATCTAAAAAAAACCTAAAAAACTAAAAAACAAAAAAAAACAAAAAAAATGAAAAGTCAAGAGTCATGATTACTCACCTTCCAATTTTCTAATTTTGTCCAACCATTTTGGGGAGTCAACAAGATTTTTTTTATCTCAAAAATTTTGTATTTTCATTATGAATTTGGATAAAGAATTTTGTGTCAAAACCAACACATTTTTAATGCTCAATTTTGGATTTGGAAAATGATTTTCCCCAACCGTGAGAACCAATATTAGCTTTCATTCCAAGGCTACCTATGGCCATATTTTCAAAATGTGTGTTTTCACCCCCATTTGCGAGTCTTGAGTTTGTGGACCTTCGAGCTGAATTTCCTACCTTAGTGTGTATTAATATGATAAAGGCATTTTTTGAACCACATGAGAATCACAATAGCCAAATAGCCTCCCATTTCCCTTACATTAATCCTCCTTTTTAATGCCCCTTTGAGCCTATGAAAACCTTTTCTTTTATAGCCACATTACAAGCCCAATAATTTTTCCCACCCAATATAAACATGGATTTTCATTGCATAATTTTTTGAAATTTAAGTGTGGGGGGAATAGATTTCATTGTTTGGGTACCCTATTTTTAATTTTCAACGAGTTATCATCTGCTTAAGGGCAAGCATCCATTTCAGTGTGGGGGAGAGGTTGTCATTTGGTGTGTTTTGGGGAATGTAATGTACTTCCATTTATATAATTTTGTAAATGTTATTGACAAGTGTTAAAAAAAAATCAAAAATGATGAAAAAAAATCAAAAAAATTGAGAAAATTGGTTGTGTCTTGGGTAGGTCAAAAATCACTCTTCCTCAGCCTTTGATCTTGTTATAAATATTACAATTAGTGTCGTGAGGAGATCAAACATGGTTTGGGATATGAGTGTGAGATCTATTTCAAGGCCAACTTTTGAAAAAACAAATAGAAAAAAAGAAAAAAAAGAAAAAAAAGAACACTTGCATTATATTCTTATTTGGAGAAGTTTTGTGTTTTGTAAATATTCCATCTTCTCATTACCTTCATATTTTCTTCCTCTATTGTTTCTTTCTTCACACAATCATTCCCTTGTAAATATGTGTTTTCATTTCCTTCCATGTTTTATTTCAAAAAAAATGTGCATTTCTTTTTCTATGTTGGTATTTTAACCCTCTTCTTCTCTCTCTTGGACATTATATTACTACCGTCCCATAGCCACAGAAAAACCCCTTAAAAAGAACTCTTGATTATTTTTCACTTTGGATAGGTATTGGATGCCGAGAGCTCTTTTCAAACTCTAAGATTTTCACTTTTGGTTGGTGAAAGAGTGAACCTCCACAAATGAGTTTTATCATCTTGAGAGGTGTGAGTTTTGAGTGTCCACATTTTCCATTTCTAAATTTGAGCATGAAAAAAATGAATTAGTTTTGAAACATTGTTTCTGTAACAACTTGTGGTGGAATTAAAGATGGATGAGTGAAATAGTCTAAACCTCCCCTAATTGGATATAACAGAATTTTAATATTTGTTGGTGAGTAAAAATGATTGTGTCATGTTTTTATATTTGTTGCACATGAGGACATGCACAAGACTAAGTGTGGGGGATTTGATATTGTTAATATTTTCATGTATTATTATATAATCCCTTGACTTATTTTATATGAAATGTGCATAATTTGTGTGAAATATTAATGTTTTAATATTAAGTATAATTTTTGAGCATTTTTAGAAGTAGTCCAATTGAGTCAGTTTACTATTTTAATAATAACTATCACTATACTGATATTAATTGTGTGGTTCTTGTTTTTTAGGATTCTAATTTCAATATACAACATTTCATTAGGAGGTATCATGAGCCAATTCTGCCATTTGAAGGGTCATATGGTCCTCACAAACAAGACCAAAGAATCTGTGAAGAAACTGGACTATTCATGAAGATTGATTTTCTGGAATAAATACAGAAGTCTAAATTCCATTATTATCTACCATAGTTTGGGGGACAATGTAAGGAGTCTTGGATAAAAATTTGAATGCCCAACTCCAAAACCAAGGGGCCCAACATATGCATTGAAGTCCAGCCCACCATTTGGGCCGAGAAATACAATCAGTACAGTATTCATGACATATGTCATGATGTAAGCATAAAATCAAGCTGAAATTTTGCAGTGTGAAAGAGGAAATATAGGCGGCCGACTTTTTTTTCAGAAATAATTCGGATTTGAAAGCATCTTCCGGTTCCAAAATCCATTCAAATTTTGGCCGTCGAAAAAGCATGGATAGAAATGGAAAGTTTACCTTTGTTTAATAAAACCGCCATAACGTTGGCTCCACTTGTCCAAATGCCTCAAATATTTTAAAGTATTCAGAAAACTTTATTATATACAACTTTGGAGAAGACGATATTCAGAGATTCGGCTGTATGAAAAGCCAAATTGGAGATTCAAGTGGAGGTACAAATTGGGAATGAAAATAGTCCACTCCTTGGGCTATAAATACTCCCCCTTCTCTCCTTGAGAGGGGTTGGCATTTCAGAAGAGAAGAGATTATATTGGCACGAAAAAATCCTTTCCAAAGGCTTGGGAGGACCTTACATACTCAAGTTTTCACTTGAGAGACCTTTCCTCCTCTCTTTGTTTTCACTTAATTTCGTGTTCTTCGTTTTTGTAATTTTGTAAGTCTCTTTCTTTGTAATTATGTTTTAATGCAAGTTACTTCTTCAATATGTCTTATTCTCATCCACCTTCTATAGTTTAATATTTATTTTCTTAAAATAGATTAAATATAGTTGAATCACCTTCCCTTATTTTGCTTCCTCATTCAATCGAAAGTTTTTTTTAATTATCATAATAGTTCGTGTGTGTGTGCCGACGTACCCCTCTTTTCTTATCCCTTTATTTTTCTTCTCTTCTTAATTTATAATCATAATAATTATAACCAGATTATTAAAAACCCAAATGGATAAGTAAATCTCTCATTGGGGTGAGTTATAATTTGGGGATGTTAAGTGATTGAGAGTTTTTCTCGATGAGTATTCTTTAAATTAATATTGTGTATGTTAAACTTAATATGTCATGGATTAATGATATGTTTTGTTTAACGAGTGGTTTCCATGGATTATTGGAACCATAAATACAATACCATAAATAAGTTTTGATTGAGATTAGAACCCTAAGTTAAGTTAAGGCTTGGATTAAAGCCTTAACACTTAGGAATTCCAATCAATGTCAACTTATGACATGGGTGTTAATTTAATGCAATACAAAGTAAGGCTCAAGGATATCACTAGCTTAACTCCCCAATAATGAACTCACCCCAATCATTATAAATTTGTTAAATCAATCATAATCAATTATTCATTTAAATTAAGCTCTGCAAACCCCCCCCCCCCCAATTAGAATACAATCAAATAAAAACAAATGACTATTTCAAAGTATCATCACCGAGGATTCGACCCGAGTGCTGCTATACACATTAGCAGAGCACCAGAACTTTGACCGGTCGATAGGAGACAATCGGCTGTGCATTTCAGTTATCCATTGAACTCATACCTAAATACAAGTTGATATCGAAGACCTTGTATAAAATGGAAAATGTGAAGCTATTAGAATTAAAGAAACCAGTCTAAGATCATTTGGAGAAGGGGTTTGTCTTACCTAATGTGTTTCCTTGGGTAGAACCTGTCATCTTTGTGAAAAAAGGATGGATCAATGCGACTATGCATTGATTATAAATAACTTAATGAGATCCCAATGGATAACATGTACCCTCTCCCAAGGATTTATCATTTATTTGACTAGCTTCATGGGGAGAAATTATTATCCAAGATTGATCTTCAATATGGTTATTATAAATTGAGGGTGAATAAAGAAGATATTACAAATATCACCTTACTATCTTGATATAGGAATTATGAGTTTGTTTTCATTCCCTTGATCTTGATTAATTCTCTTGATATATTTGTAAACTTTATTAATTGAGACTTTAAGGTTTAACTTGATAACTTTGTTCTTTTTTTATTAATTATATTATGATATTTTACAAAATCCTTGAGGAGCATTAATATCATCAAAGGTTTATATTGAAAACTCTAAGAAAGGTAAGGTTATTTTGAAAGTTCATCAAATGTGAATTTTGGTTACAATGAGTTGTTTTCATGGGGAAAATTATAACCAATGAAGGAATCTTAGTTGATCCTTCTAAGAAAAAGGTTGTTGAAGAGTGGACTCATCCTATAATAGTAATTGAGATTCATAGTTTCCATGGTTTAACAGGATATTATAGGAGGTTTTTAAAAAACTACTCACAACTTCTAATCCACTAACCAAGTTAACTAAAAAATGGCGTAAGTTCATTTGGAAAAAACAGTGTGAAGAAACTTTCAAAGATCTAAAGAAGAGGTTGGTTACAACACCTATGTTAAAACTACCCTCTATCAGTTAATGATTCGTTATTTTTAGCGATGCATCTCTAAAGGGAAATGGGTGTGATATCATGAAAAATGAAAATGGTGATTGGTTATGCATCTCGATAATTAAAGCCTCATGACTAGAATTATCCAACGCATGACTTGGAACTGGCTGTGGTTATTTTTTCATTGAATATATTGAGGCACTATCATTATGGGGAGAAATGTGATTTATACACAGACCACTAAAGTTTGAAGTATATATTCACAAAAAAATGAATTGAACATGAGGTGAAGAAGTTGGTTGGAACTTCTTAAAGACTATGACTGTTAAACTCATTATCACCCCAGAAAAGAAAACAAGGTTTCTTATTCATCAAGTAGGAAAGCCCCTTTTGTGATGAAAATGATGGGGATTTAAGGAGATCCTTTGATCAAAGACCTAGTAAAAGCTAACATGGGAATCATAAGTTAAGATAAATAATCAAACCTATCCCAAATGATTTATCTACCATCATTACTAGATAAGATCAATAAATATAAATATAATATCACTTATTACAAAAGAAGATAGAGGTTGTAAAGAATAGAAAGTTTCTTGAGTACAATATTGATCAAGAAGGTGTACTAAAATTTCATACAAGACTATGTGTCTCATCTATTCTAGAAATTAATAAGGAGATAATGGATGAAGCTCATAGATCTAGATTATCTATACATCTTGGAAGAAATAAAATGTATAGGTACATTTATGATAATTATTGGTGAGATAATATGAAAATGGATATTGGTGTCTATATACAAGGTGCTTGGTGTGTTAACATGTGAAGGCAGAGTGATAACTTCCTAAAAGGGTATTTCAACCACTACCCATACCAACATGAAAGTGGGACAATAACACTATGGAACTTGTCACTGGCCTCTATAGAAAATCCAAATTAAACAATGTGATATGGTTTATAGTGGATCGTCTCACTAAGACTGCCCGTTTCTTCACTATTCAAAAAGATTTATCTCTTGACCCACTTTACATGATTTTTGTAAAGGAAGTGGTGAGGTTTCATGGGGCACAAATTTATATCATTTTTTTATCATGATAAAAGGTTCACATCAAATTCTTGAGAAGTGTTAAACATTATCTGAATACTAAATTGAATTTCATTACAACCTATCACTCCACAATATTATAGAAAATCTAAAAGAACTATTCTGAAACTCAAGGACATTCTGAGAACATTCTAAATGTAATTTAAATGTGGATGGGATCAACATATCACATTAGTTGATTTCTCATACCACACAAACTTACATTAATGTATTAAAATGTCACCCTATAAAGATCTAAATAGGAAGAAATTTATATATTTTACTTGTTGGGATGAAGTTTGTGAGATAAATATTCTTGGGCTTGATCTTATGAAAGATATAACAGAAAATGTTCATTCTATCCAACAACACATTAAGGATTATTAGAGTCAACATAAGAGCTATGGTGACAATTTTCAAAGGGACATGGAGTTGGATATTGGCGACTGATGAAGCTCAGATTTTCATATTTTTTATACTATAAATCATTGTTTATAATCCCAACACAGTGTTATTGTATGGGTAATTGTCACATTTTTATGATATTATTAATATTTTGAGCTTAATAGTAAAAATGACCCATTTTGAATTTTTAATCGTTTTAAATTATTTCTGTAGTTCAGACATAAAATTATCTAAACTAATCCAAATTTCAAAACTCTGTCTTTTAAAGATTATACACATACATGGATTTATTTACTATTTTGGGACCAGTAGCTGAATGGACCATATGGAAGCTCCAAAGAAGATCACAAGTTGGATCAAGAAATTTGTTTGCAGTTCTGCCTAGTTTTGGTGTGGGCTCCATAACTCATTCATGGTGGGCTCAATTGTTGTGAAATTCAGTGTGGGGATGAAAAAGGAGTTTTTGAGGATCTTTAATGAAGGCAAGGACGCGTTAATTGGCTGTTTAAGGATTCATTAAATCACCCTAATATGGAGGTTTGCGATTTGGAGAGTCTGACTGGACATAATAAATGCTCAGAGTAAAATGGCCATAACTCTCAGAATACATTTCCAAATACGCTGAGATTTTGTGGGGAAATGCCCAAGAGAATTAGGAACAACATTAAAGAAGGGATCAACGCGTGAAGATGTCATTTAATGGGGATAAAACACGTCAATATTTGGGGGACAAATTCTGGATACAAAAGGAGGAGAGCACCACCCTCTCAAATCATCCCAATCTCCATCCATTCCTTCAAGGCACCAAGGAGGAGATCTCCACTGAGGGAGCCCAGCTATAAATCTTCCCCATTTCATTTTTTTATTTTTTTATTTTATTTATTTTTGTTTGAGTTTTCAATTGTAATTTATATTTATAATAAAATTATGTATTGTTTTTATTTTTGTGTCCACCCATTCACCCTCTTTTCTTCCTCACATCTTACCATCGTGAACTATAATACTCATGATCATGAGTAACTAATCTAAGAAATATCCCAAGGGATTAGTCAGGTTCTTGAACCAAAGACCATGTTTTTAATATTCTTCGAGTTAATTCTGAAGATAATTTATAGTGGGTGTAATCCTCACTATGGTTGTCTAGAGATTAACTTCTTAATCTACAATCATTTTCCCTCGATTGAGGAGGTGGATGGAGGGTGTTCTTGGAGATTTTTGAGTTGAAATTTCTTTCATAACCGTGGTAGAATAAGGTTTGAACACATACGATGGAGTGTGTTCACTAAGAATATTTGAAGCTGGCCAATGAAGGTGCTCCCTGAAAGTTCTCTCAGGAGAACTTTCTTTCTTCCATAATTCCATTCTATTTAGCATTTAATATTCATTTGAATTAAAAAATTTTCATTTCATTTATTTTCATAAATTCCATTATATTAATTTATTAAATAAAAACAACAAAAAATAATTAGTTTAGTTAAATTATATTAAGTAAGTAAACGATTGAGAAAGCTCCTCAAGTGAGACGTCCCTGGTCAGCCTCTATGATGCAATAGGAAAAATTAAATTTCTTTTTCGACACCCTATGACAAGCATGCATCAAAACTGGTGCCGTTTCTAGGGAGATAATTGGTTGTTTACTTTACTTTTTCTATTTTCAAATTTTAGATAGTTTTCATTATTTAAAAAAAATCAAAAAAAAAATTATTTTTCCATGATGCATTAAAATTACAATTATTATGAATGGAATAATTACTCACAGGTGCAGGAAGAAGAAACCGACTACACTGAGGAGGCACTCCAACAAAGGGTTGATGCTTTAATGATAAGGTTCAAATATAAGGAAAGAGGAATTGAAACATGGATATCACTTAAAGATTTGATATCCATGGCCCATGAACTCAAAAATAACATTGAAAGATTCAATGCTAAGAAGAAATTGCCATAGGTCTTCCCTAATTTAACTGAAGAAATCCATGAAGTTGAATCCAAACTCGAGGTGGAGAAGCATGACTACATACCTCCATCTAGCGATAATCAACTCCAAGAGGCACTTTTAAATCAAGAAGAGATTAAAGATGAACCAACTCAGGGAGTAGAACCTTTCGTTGACTCTATCCCTTATGGTTTTATTTAATATGAATTTTATGTCACTCCATCTTGTTTTACAGAATCAGATAGTATTTTCTATGCCTTGTAGGAAGAAGGAGAAATTGAACCTGTTGAGGAATACTTGGAGCTCCCTAAAGATAATGATCATCTACTTGAGGAAGTCCATGAAGAGATACAAGTGGCTTTGCCTGAAGAACCAAATCTACAATATTCCTACCTTAAAAGGGAAGATTTTGTAGTTAATATTTCAAATTTAAATTTTGAATCTCCCTTTGACTACTCTTTTCATGCAGGACATCTGGAGAAACCACTAGATTTTGAAGAAGACGTTACATAAGTAGTAACTAAAGAGGAGGAGGTTACATACTTCATCCTACCCCCGCCATGCAAGAGGTATATAATTGTGAAGGGGGAGGATCTGATGTACTCTATACATTGGATTCTCCTCACCACGAACAAAGAACTGGAAGTTGTGAAGAACAACATATAGTGTTTCATGTCCAAGAAGATCCACCCACCGTCAGATTATGGATAACGGCTGGTACTGCCCTCTGGAGGTAGTAAAAAATTCCAGGTCCCACTTTGGGGATCATACCAAGATTTATCCTTTACATTTTTTATAGTAATTTAATTTTAAATATTAGGAATTTAGATTTCAAATTTAGTATTAGGAATTAGTATAGAATGTTTCCCCCTCCCTCTTTTCATTTTGATCTTAAATGAAATGATCCTTTTGATTAATTTAGTAATTTTTTATAGGGTCATAAAGGTAGAAGGAATCCCCAATCATTAAAGGAAGAGGACCAAATCTTTATTTCAAAAGAGAGTTCACTTTTTATGATTATCATTTAAACACCTTTCATTTTTTGGTCCAAAACATATTTTGAGCTTTAATGAATATTCTTATCACTTTTCACACATCAATTGATTTTGAAATAGTTGAAATGATTTCTGAAATAATGTATTTTAAATGATTGTTGATATAAATTATTTTCCCTTGAAATGGATTTTCAAGTATTTTTATGAGTTTGACTGATTTTTAAAATCCATTCCCATGAAACACTGACTCAAAATATTTTTCCAATCTTGTGAGGTATTCTAAACCAATTTGACATATTCTTCTTAATACCCACAATTTCTTGAGGGAAACTTGAATTTTGTGTGAAAACCAGAATTTGTGAATATTCTATTTCGAAGCTTTGGATTTCATGAAGTGTATTTGAAATGATTGAGGAATATCTTTGGCTAGCCACATCTTATCTTGAGACCCACCTTTACATTTATCCTTCGTAATCCCTTAGATGCCATAAATTTCCTTATAGGTTTAAGCCACATTACAAGCCAATTTTCCTTACCTACCCACACTTTTAGTATTTTTGCATGGATATTTCAAGTTTGAGTGTGGGGGAAGGGCCTTTCGTGTGATTTTATTGGGATGTGTATCATTTATGGGTGATGTGAGGTGTGTGTCAATACTTTGGGTAGTGGACAATAAGAGAATTGGGCATGTGTTGTCATTTAATTGTGCTTTATTTGTTTCAACCATTTCTCCTTAAAAAAAAGAAAACAATGGATATGAGTTTGAATTCCTCATTGTAAATTATGTTATGACTCATGTACCTCTCAAAAATCAAGTTCATGGATTTTCATTCATTCATTTTATTCAATTTTCAGCTCATCCTCCATGAAAAAAAGAAAAAGAAAATAAAGTTGTGCCATTATGAAGCTTTGAAAAAAAGGATAACTTAGATGATATCATTCATTATAATAACTTCTTGTCTCATGTACAATGTCATAAGAGGTTTGGTGTTTTTTTTCACATTTTTAAGCGGTATTGAGAGAGTAATTACCTGTGTTTTCCCTTGATTTAATCATGCATTGTACTTAAATGTCCAACCTCCTCTTTCTAGCCTGATACTTTTTTCAATAATTTTCCCACCAACCTTAAGCCACAAAATCATTTGAACCATTAATTAAAGCCCTCATTATTTAATTCATTTTCATGTTTCATGATGTGGAGAAATTATAATTTTCACAAGCCTATGGTGATACATTTTATTTCCAAGTATAAGCATAACTCTTGAATCAATTTCTCTTGAGTGAAGAGTGACATATAATTCAATGTGAGGTAGGTTGTGATTGAAAAATGGATTGATTTATGAGGTTGAAAAAATTTTAATGATTGAAATGAAAATGAGAGATAATTATTTTTTATATATTATGCATGATGTAATTCTATTTTGGATAAAATCATTGATATTTTCTCATTTTTGATTGTTGTGTGGATTTTGATTTGGATGTAAGATGATTGCCCAGAAGTGCAATTTTTAAGTGTGGGGGAGTGATGAAACTCACATTTTAATATATTTTATACTATAAATAATTGTTTATAATCCCACTATAGTGTTATTGTATGGGTAATTGTCACATTTTTATGATATTAGTAATATTTTGAGCTTAATAGTAAAAATGGCCCATTTCGAATTTTTAACAGTTTTAAATTATTTTTCTAGTTTGGGCATAACATTATCTACACTAATAAAAATTGAAAAATTATTTATTTTACATATTCTACACATCCAGGGCTTTATTTACTATTTTTGGACCAATAGCTGAATCGACCATATGGAAGCTCCAAAGAAGCTCACAATTTGGATCAAGAAAACTGTTTGCAGTTCTGCCTAGTTTTGGTGTGGGCTCCATAAATCATTCATGGTGGGCCTAATTTTTGTGAAAGTTGGTGGGGGGACGTTAAAGGAGTTTTTTATCATATTTAATGAAGTCAAGTCCGTGTGAATTTTCCTTTTAAGGCGTCATTAAATCACCTTAATCCGGAGGTTCTTGTTTTGGAGAGTCTGACTGGACAGAATAAATGCTCAGAGTAAAACGACCATAACTCTCGGAATACATGTCCAAATATGCTGATATTTTTAGGGGAAATTCCCAAGATAATTATGAACAACATTAAATAAAGTCTCAACACGTTAAGATGTCATTTAATGGGGATAAAACATGTCAACATCCGGGGGAAAAATTCTGGCTATAAAAGGAGGAGAGATCCACCCTCTCAAATCAACCCATTCTCCATCCATTCCTTCAAGGCACCAAAGAGGATATCTCCACCGAGGGAGGATGGACAAAAATATTCCCCATTTCATTTTTTTATTTTCTTTATTTTTGTTTTAGTTTTCAATTGTAATTTATATTTATAATAAAATTCATGCACTATTTTTATTTTTGTGTCCACCCATTCACCCTCTTTTCTTCCTCTCATCTTACCATCGTGAACTATAATACCCATGATCATGAGTAACTAATCTGAGGAATATCCCAAGGGATTAATCAGGTTCTTGAACCCGAGACCATGTTTTTAATATTCTTTGATTTAATTCTAAGGATAATTTATAGTGGGTGTAATCCTCATTGTGGTTGTCTAAATATTAACTTCTTAATCTACAACCATTTTCCCTCGATTGAGGAGGTGGATGGTGGGTGTGCTTGGAGATTGCTGAGTATAATTTTCTTTCATAACAGGGGTAGAATAAGGTGTGCACACATACGATGGAGTGTGTTCACTAAGAATATTTGAATCTGGCCAATGAAGGTGCTCCCTGAAAGTTCTCTCGGGAGAACTTCCTTTCTTCCATAAATCCATTATGTTTAGCATTTAATATTCATTTGAATTAAATTTTTTCATTTCATTTATTTTAATAAATTTTATTATATTCCTTTTTATATAAAAACAACCAAAAATAATTAGTTTTGTTAAATTAGATTAAGTAAGTAAATGATTGAGAAAGCTCCTCAAGTGAGAAGATCCTGGTCAGCCTCTATGCTGCACTAGGAAAAATTAAATTGATTTTGCCACGCCATACGATAGGCGTGTGTCAGTGACAAAGTCTTCCTTGTAATATCACCATGGAAGAGCGTAATGCGGTTTGGGAAGAATTAGAAGCTTAGACCTAGGTACATTGGCCCCTATAAAATCCCTGATCACATAGGGGTAGTGGAATATGATCTTGCACTTCCACATTATTTAGCTCAAGTTCATGATGTATTATATGAATCTCTCTTGAGGAAGTACACACCTGATCCATCACATGCATTGAATCCTAAGGTTGTACAATAAGAATATGACCTCTCATATGAGAAGTAACTAATGGAGATCTTGGATCGTAGATACAAGGTTCTATGAAACAATACTAACCACCTTATTGAAATGTTGTGGAGGAACCATATATATGAATAAGTGATGTGGGAACCTGAGGAGTTAATGAGTCATAAGTATCCATAACTTTTCTCAACTGAGAGAATGAGTTGAAATTTTGGGGATGAAATTTCTTAAGGGGGAAAGAATGTAATGACCCTAAATTTTTTAAACGATACTTTTTTCCCGATAAAATGTGTGTTATATTGTATCCTAAACAAAAAAACATATATATTTAATAATGAAGCAAGAATAAAGGGAAATGTGACCATTAATATTAAACCATTTTTTGACTGTTAGTTAAATATGACTGTTGGTCAATATGACCATTGTAAATTGTATTATGGGTAAAAATTTTACATTATAATTTGAAAGTATAAATGATAAAAAATAATTAATGTAGAAAGGGGAAATGATGGCCTCAACTAGTATATTAATACTGTATGAAGACCATTTTTTATGCTTGGGAGGGTGGTAAGATCAGTGCAGTTCCTTCTTGACCAAGCCCAAGATGAGCTTCAATAAGTGAAGCTAGAACAAAATCACTTATGAGAGGAGTTCAAGCTATTAGAAATTACCACTCGGGCGATGTTAGCTGATCCGTCCCGTGAATCTATCACTATCACACACCTTACCCTTAGTTAATATGTTTATGCCCTAGTAACACAAATTTTAATTCCATTGTAAAAATAAAATTTTTATTCCATCAATTCTATTTTAAGAAAAGTTTTGTTTAATAAAATTGAGATGGAATTTGATAAATTAATTCTTTGAACATGAATTATAATTTATAGAAAATATATAAATATTTATAATAAACCCAGATATTATGAGTAATATTTATTTTAATGAAATATTAGGATAAAAACACTCATATTTAAATATAAATGATAAAATAATTTTTTATTTCAAGTGTCAGAAATTTTACTATGCATTTTTAATCCATTATTATTTTTAATAAAAAGGGATTTTTATATTTAAAAGCTAGAATTCACATATTTAGATAATTATTTTTATGAAATAAATATTATTTTTTAAATAGGCATGCCAAAATTATATTAGGGTGAATTTATGAGAATTTTCTAAAATACTTTACCTTTTTATTGATATTAAAATTGCAGTTTGAGTTTTCCGATATTCTTAAGGAATTTATAATTATGTCATAATTATTTAATAATTATATAAAAAATTTAAAGAATCAAACACTACTGGAAAGATGATCTTTCCCAACACTTATATACCAACGGTTTGTAAAAACCGTTGGTATACTTACCATTTCCCAACGGTTCACCAAAACCGTTGGGAAAGCCATAGATTTCCCCAACTTTCCTAACGGTTTGGCAAAACCATTGGGAAAGGGTGTGTTTTTGAGCCTCTTTCCCAACGATTCACCAAAACCGTTGGGAAAGGGTGTGTTTTTGAGCCTCTTTCCCAACGGTTCACAAAAACTGTTGGGAAAGGGTGTGTTTTTGAGCCTCTTTCCCAACGGTTCACCAAAACCGTTGGGAAAGGGTGTGTTTTTGAGCCTATTTCCCAACGGTTCACCAAAACCGTTGGGAAAGAGTGACCTTTCCCAACGGTTCACCAAAACCGTTGGGAAAGGGTGTGTTTTTGGGCCTATTTCCCAATGGTTCACCAAAACCGTTGGGAAAAACCACCCAAGATTTCATCCTTTGGCCTAAATTAATTCAACCCACCCAAACCTATCCCAATGGTTTTGAAAACCGTTGGGAAAGGGCTATCCCAACGGTTTTGAAAACCGTTGGGATAGGTTCTTCAATTTTTTTCTAGATCTAATAACCGAGAACATTATATAAATCAAAATTTTAAATAATTATGATAATACGTATATATATTTATGAAATTATGTTTACAAAAGTGATGTTAGCTTAGTGGTTAAGTCGTTCGATTATAAACGAGGGGTCCTGGGATCAAATCCCAGCGGATGTTTTATTTTTGGAATTTATATACCAACGGTTCCATTACCGTTGGTATAGATTTCATATTACCTATACCAACGGTTTCCAAAACCGTTGGTATAGGTCTATACCAACGGTTTTTGGACAACCGTTGGTATAGACCTATCCCAACGACTTACTTGGCTACGGTTCTCCAAACAGTTGGTATAGGCTATACCAACGGTTTGAAGGCCTATACCAACGGTTCCAAACCGTTGGTAAAGGTTAGTTTTCCTGTAGAGAAAATATATTATTTTAATAATATCAATTATTTTAATATATTTTAATTAATTTCCAAACCTATAATTTACTTTCCAAAGTTGGAAAAAGAGACTTTAATATTAAAACCATTTTTTATGGAAAAATTACTTTTACACAACAAAAGAAGTAATATAAAATGATTATTGAATATTTTAGATTAATTAACATTGAATATTACCCTATGTGTCCAAAACCATGAGAAAATACCATGGTAAAGCCAATCATTTTTCATTTTTCACAACCTAGTTTTCTAAGGCCTATATTTGGTAATTAATTAAAAATTCCTCCACTTTTGTGAGAAATATACACCCATTTATCCATTTAATTTAACATTGAATACCTTTTATATGAATATATGGTAGTTTTACCTCCCAAGGAGTTCTTCCAAGTTGTCTTCAATCCCTAAAGGTCCCAATTCTCATGTTTTAGGAACAACCTTTCAAGTTATGGAAAATCTCCACTTCTCTTTTCCATTCAAGTTCCCTCTTTATGTGGCATGTATTCCAATTTCCAAATTAAGTTATTTTTTCTAATTTATCTTATCCCTTTAATATAATAATTTTCTTTTATTAATGATATACCCTTGTTACCTCTCAATTTACCATTTTATAAAACCATGTTTTATACCCATTATGTTACCGAATTTACTTCTCAAAATTTCTCTCTTATTTCAAGAAATTACCTTTAATTTTATTGTTTTGAATACAAAAAAACTATTTATTTTCCAAGTTTATACACCTAAATATAGAAATTATTTATTTTATTTAGGTATTAATAGACATGAAACCTGAATTCCTTTTTTTTGGGTTAAAAATGACATAATGATCTTATCTTTAAGCACTTTTTAAAATGACATGTTTTTTATATTAATCCTATTTATTTTATTTTAAACTAGTTATTTATGAAATGTTTTATTATGGTATATGTGGCTCAAATTAATTAACACAATTTAATGGTGTTACCTGATAGTGGTCTAATGCATTGATTAAATTATTTAATCTCTAGAGATGACATGTTTTATGTTACCTTGGTGAATAACCATGGTAATTTTTATGAATCCTTTGTGACAATACTTGGTTTTATTCTTATTAATGTATCATTTAAATGTTGTAGAGATATTTTCATGTAATTATTAATGTAATTTTTATTATTATATGCCTCATTTTACCTTTCTAATTTCATAATGATATTCCTCACATTCTTATTGATATTCCTCAAGATCACTTGTGAACTATTTCCCCTATTTTCCCTTACTGGGCCTTATGCTAAAAATCTACTTTGATTTATGTCCTTGGGTTATGAGATTCATTAAAATTACTTATGATTAACCAATGGATAATCCTTTCATGTTTTTTATAATAATATTTTATGTTTTCATGTATTATGTGCCTTATTTCCAAAAAACTAAACATTAAAAGATCCTCTGTTTGTACAATGCAATGAAAAGTTAGGGAATAAAAGGTGGGATTATATAGTTAATTTTTTATATAATATTTGATTTCACTATGGTTTAACGTCTTGTATATCCAAATGGTTTTAAAAAAGGCATAGAATTCAGAATATAAGATTCGGGTATGTAAAAACATGAGTATATTACTATAGGAAGGATTAATGTTGTTTGAGGAAAGATATGTAACTTAATATAAAATTAAGAGATTAAGTTGGAATTCATATTAATAGGTTATATAATGCATGAATAACTTGTTTATAATACAATAACCTACATTCATTATTTATTATTAACTGAAATTGTGAATATGCAATTTATTTAAGGGGGGATAATGTAACACCCTGAGGTTTCAATATATATTTTTCCTCAAATTAAGTCAAATATGTTTGATAGTTTACCCCACATGAAACAAAAAAACCTTTTATATGTTCATGAAAATAAAAATTTATCCATTTAATTAGTAGGTATAAATAAGAGTAATTGAATTATAAAATATGTTTAAATATATAAATTTATATATAAAGGTTATTTTATAAAAATTTACATATTAGGTTTAAGAATCAATATTTTTATGTGATTTATTTTTTTAAATAGAAGTAATTATATTATTTTTAAATTATGATCTTAATAAAATATAATACTGATTCGTTAATCCGAACTTTATTAGTGTTTTATAAAAATTATGAATAAAAACAAATTGTATTTTAAAATGTTATTACCCTATAAAATAATGTATTGTTGTATTTTATTATTATATTTAAAAGTTAAAATAGAAAATTATAGAAATTTAATTTGAAAAAATAAAATTCATTTTTAATTTTGAAAATAAAAAATAGATTAGTATTATTTTTTTATTTTTCTCTAAAATAAATGTTTTTTAGATAAATAGTAAAACATAATTATTTTTTATAATACCATAAATTATATGACATTATGACTTGAAGGTTTTTGAAACCATTTAACAATAAGAAAATATAGTTTAAATTTAAATAAACAATTTTTAAAAACTATGCTAGGTTTATGAAATCAATGAATAACATTTTATTAAATTTAATAATATTATATAAAACTTTTTTTGTTTTTTTATTTAAATAAATATAAACTTGGTAAGAATTAAGTTATAGATTTATTTTACTATGAAATAAATCTTCAGTGATTAATAATAAAAATATAAATATCATTAGAATTAGTAAAATTGATAATTATCATTTATACATTAATATTAAGCTTAAAAATACACTTTTCTTAAAAATGGTGTTTTAACTGTTACATACACTAACATCAAGATTAATTTCTTACTCATAGAACATTTATTTAATAAAATTATTCTTATATTTGAGGTAATAATTTTCAAGTTATCTATTATGGACAATTTCATTTTTAGTTATAAAACTTATATAATAGAATTATTGCTAATTATTATGATAATGACGAACCAATTATTTTTTGAATTTTTTTTAATTGATTAATATCATGGAATTTATGTTAAATAAATTTAAATAAAACAATTTAAATAATTAATATTATATTATTTATAAAAAAATAAATATATATATTAACACCCATTTAATTGGTAATCAATACTAAATAAGATTTAGAATTTCTAAGGGTCAAAGTAACATTTTTATAATAAAATAGTTCTTTTATACATTAATTATTTTAGTTGAAAATTTAATTTTATAATATTTATAATTTTAATTTGAATAAATAGATATTAAATTTAGTTCTATATCTACAAAATTGGTTATATGGGTTGTGTTATGTTTTTAATAAAACATAAATTATATATTAATGACTAATTACCTAGTTTAAAAGTAAAATAATAAAATGTAAAAAAATTATTATAAGAACCCTGAAAAATATTTTGAACATCAGTGGAAATACATAATTGAGTCTTAATTGACACCAATAAACTTTATGCTCCATTATTTCTAAACTTTGGAGCCCCTTGGAATAGTGTAAGTAATTATTAAAATATAAAGGGTGTTTTGAAAATTTCCATTATCCTCCCCTATAATAGGGGGTCAACTGCACCCTTTAAAACATACACCTCACATTCCAAATTTTCTTGAAAATATACCAAAATATCCTCTCCTAGAAATATCTCACTCTTTCTCAAGGAATTAGTTACACTGATATCCTATGCCCTTTAATTCTAAGGAGTTTTCGAAGGAAAGGTCAAGTCTCAAATGTAAGTATTTTCCCATTCTTATGTTTTTATCCTTATTATTCCTCTTCAAAATCTCATGTGTCCATAAAAGTATAAATGAATAATTATTGTTTTTATAATTATTTTTTATTATAATAATATAATAACCCTCATTTATTTATCCCCATCCACTAAGAATTTATTTTTTCATAAGTGCATTGTACAGACTACTGCCTCCACAAAGCGATGCCTTCCATTATTTGTCACCTATATTCATGGTTGATAAAAATGATTTTTTAACATTAATTGTTTTAAAATGTTCTAAAAAACAATTTTTTAAAAGTTTATAAGTTATTTTGGTGAAAATTTTTTAATTTTCAAACTTTTTTTACTATTATGTATGAAATAAGGCATATATATAGGTAAACACCTTCTACATATACATAAAGAAAAGTTTTTTTGGGGGGGGGGTGGTTTATAAGGGTTATTACTAATTTATAGGTATTGTGTAATGGTATACCAGACAATATATAAAGATAATGGTATTTTCTTATTACTGCGTAAGGTTAACCTTTTATTATAAATGTTATGTAAAGGAGACCCTCACCGTGTAAGGGTAATCCGACCTGTCCATAAGGGTAGCCCCTTAATTCTAAAGGATTCATAATTATAGGATTAAGTTACATGAGGTTAACTCCTTATTTTTACAGTATATTGTAAGGGTAACCTAGTACCCTCATGCAAGAAACTTTATCTACATAAGCGTAAATCCATATTACCCTTATACAATTCTCTTTTTGAAAAAACTTTTAAAATCCATGTTTTTACTTGTTCTTTCTTGAAACATTCCTAAAATGCATGTAAATATCTTTTAAAAACCAAAAAAAAAATCTTTTGACTCATTTAATGGTTATAGATCCTATTCTGGATTATTTTAAATGATTCAAATTTAAGAAATGATTAAAATAAAAATTAAATAATGAATTTAATTTAGGGGTTTCCAATGTTAAAAAATGAAAAAATTTATGATTATTTTAAAAATACCTAACCAATTTCTCCACTATTTTTTGTTATTATATTGAGTATATGAAGTCCATGAATCTCCCTTTTCAAGATTGGTGAAGCCTTCTTCAATCAAAATAGGTTCTTCTTATGGGTTCTAGGGATGTATGAACCCGAACCCTCTCTCCTCTACTTGGGTGCAGCATTTAAAAATAATATTACCTAGGTTGGAATTATCATTCCTTTATTTTCATGAGTGATAGTGAATATAGTTAAATAATATTTATATTCAAATTGAATAAAAATCCTTAAATGATAATATTCTTGAAATTAACTAAGTTTGATGTAGAATTATTATCTTAAGTTCATATGACACTATTATTGGGAGAGAAAATTATTTTTGTATGTAAATTATGTTTTTATCTAAGGAATAAATAATAAATTCATGTCAGAAATTAAATTGATAATTTTGAATTATCATGGAGAATCAAATATGTTATCAAATATTAATTTTCTATTTATTTTAAAAATGAAATAATAAAATTAGTTTTATGAATCATTAGTGATCATCTTGAGATGAAAAATTCATGGGCATGATTTGAGTGATGGTTCCATAATGAAACATGATTTAGACATTTCAAATGATGCATTGGGAATTTATTTACATTTTTGGGCTCTCATATACACGTTTTTTCTATATTATAATTTTTGTGTTGGCATACCTTTATGATTGTACTGGATTTTATCACATTTTGTTGTGTGTATATCCTGTGGGGCTTGTTTATGATTTTTGATTCCATGAGTATTGTTTTTATCATGTTTTAACATGTTTCATGTTGATCACATGTACACATATTTCTACATTATTGTATTGATGATATACATTTCTTATATTCTCTACATTGTTATGTATGTTTTTGTGATTTTGGAGGCATTTATATTGGTTCTCGGAATAGGTAGACAATCATGATATGACTATCCCTTATAGGGGGAGTGTTTATGACATGAGATGATGGTGATTATGAAGCTGAGTATAAGGTAAATGTATGATTACAAGGAAATTGGTTTTGCAGGATGTACTCAATGCATAGTGGATTTCAAGTACCATGTTACTCAATGAATACTTAAATTATTAGTAACAAAACCACTTGATTCCTAGTTTATGTCAAGTATCATGACATATATGTTTCCTAGTGAATTCTTAGTATCATTTTTTCATGATGAAATGAGGATGTAGAGTTAATAGTTCACTAAACATATAGATATCATCTGGTTACTTATAATATTCCCCCATTTATTCTTCCTATATAGATTGGAAGAAGGTACATTCAAGGGTTTATGAAAAATTGGTTATCTCATGATAGACAAATACATGATTTTATGAATTTTATTATTTTTTAAAAATTTATTATTATCATGAAATATACTTGTTATACTATTTACATTTATTAAGGATGCATTAGTAGTGTCCTACTAGATTTTATTACTCAACCCCTATATAGGAAACCAAATACGTGGTTATACTTCATGTATGTGGATATGATTAAGGTAAATGGGATTGTAGTTAATGTTTAAGAAGAGGATTATTGGTTTGGTGGAAAAAATGGATGAAATTAGAGGGATGATACAACATTTTATTTATTATATATGCGTATTTGTATACTATGGTTTTGATTTCCACACTGGAAGACCAATTGATTTACTAGTATGAAATATGTTCCATATTTGTGTTTTTTTGTGTATTACTATGATTATTTATTTATCATATTATTATTATTTTTATTGTGTTTGATGATGACATGATATTAATATTGTAATATCCCACTGATAGTGTTCAACCCCTGATTCCTGGTCAGCAACCTATTGTGTGGGGATGTCACACATGATGTCATGTGACTATCTGGCTCAAACACAATGGTTTGGGTGGTACATTACAAAATTATATCAGAGTATAATTTTCTTTTTTTTTTCTTTGACATACCTAGAAAATGGTATAAAGGGGAATATTTTGTGGGGCTCAAGTTTGGGAGTTACAATGTTCTTGACTAGCCCATGTGTAACAGACCTCCATGTTACCATCGATGAGATTCATACTATAGTGTTATGAGATTTTGGATGTATTCATATATCATGAATATGAATATAGTATCACAATATAGAAAAATACATGTTTTTTTGTTTTATATTAGTTCCTTGATTTAATTCTTTGATTTATTTTATTAGTTCATGATAGACTTGTACTTTGTGTGATATATCAATTTTTTTGTATTATGGTGAAATATATATGTTATAATTTATTAGTATAACATGAGAATATGGTTAATTTATCTATATATGATTGTGACTAACATAAGGGTATGGAGTACCTTGGTTAGTTCGAGGATGGATACACCTTTGGATATAAGAATACTCCTAAGAGAACCTTCTTTGTCTCCTTAGACTGATTAGGGTTTATCCTAATGATGTTGGTTTTTAAATGATTCCCTTTGTTTCATTGAAGATTCCAACTCATAGCAGAAATATTGGAACATCATATGTTGTGGGATGAATCACTCTCACTAGAGAGGACAACCTTATTCTACTGCTCTCTATGGAATAGTTTTTTAAGGAACACTCCTACACCAACTACAGTAGCACAAGTAGTGGGCCCACCATAGCTGGGAGTCCTTCAGGTAGTTCCTTCTTATAGAGGAGGGATGTCTAGGTACATTGTTGACAAGGAAATAGATATCTATGTATAGAATAAAATATCATTATAGTGAATAGTAGGACCAAAAGATATAGATAACAAGATAAACATCATTGATGGTGTCTTCAAAAACATTGAGAAACCTGAGAACTAGAAGGTGGATCTAGCAGCGTTCATGATGTCGGAAACCTATTGTAAGTGGTGGGTAAAGATGTTAAATAATAGAATACATGAGTTACTCACCTTTGAGGCCATTAAGAACAAGTTTTTCATGTAATTTTTTCTTGGTAGGCTGAAGCTACACTTTTCTTAGGAGTTTAAGGAGCTATAGTAGGAGCCCATAATGGTATCCACATAATCTTATTTGTTAAAGAGACACTTATCCTTGCTCATATATTTTCAAAAAATGATGTACCAAAGGCTAAGATGTTTGAGATCATTCTTCATCCTAATGTCACATTACATGTTCAAACCTTTCACCTATCGAAATACTCAAAGGTTTGGTGAAAATTCTTGACTATTGAGAAGGTGTTTTAGGAGGATAGAGTAGTTAGTCTTATTCCATAATTGAATACTCATACAAGTGGACCTATTACTGATACTATGACTATATATTAATTTAACATAAAGTGTAATACTAGGGATTCATGTAAGGGTAGTGGTAAATAGGTGGATCATAGTTTGGAATTATCTGTTCCTAGAGGAGGAGTACCAAAATGCTTCATATATGGAAAGTCCTATAATTATCATTGGGTATGTACAACACCTCAAATCCATTGTCGAAAATGTGACAATATGGGGTATCTCTAGTAGTTTTCCTCCATAACTATGAGTTCAGGGTTCCATATAGGGTTGAGGAAGCCATGGTTAGGGAACCAGAGATTCATCCAATGTTGTCTATAGTAGACTTATATGACAATAATTACTTGGGTGACTCATTCATCTTAAATAAAGGGTTGTGGGGCTGAGGTAGGAAGAGTTTATTAAGTAGACCAGACTCTAGAAAATGGTGTCAAGGGATCATATCATATTTAGGACATGATCATGATCATTTACATGTTATCTAATAATTTAGGATATGATCATGATCATTTAATACCTGTGATTATCATTCCTTCATATATGAAAATGTTGTTATTGGACATGAATTACTGTTCAAGTAATCATCTTTTTTACATTCTCTGAATACAAATTTGGGAACAAAATTAATACATCATAATAATTTCCTATTGTTTTCTATAGTCATTTTTAATTATAAAAATATATGGGACTTCATGATTATAGAGATGATGAGATTCGATGTGTATTAAAACATGGACTACCAGACTGGATTTTGATGGGAGAGAATTATATGATGAATGGAGAATGGGAACTAAGATTAGGTAGAGTTTTTTATATGTGAGTTACCTTAGGGAAATCAAGATGTATACTTTAGGATTTTCTCTTTTAGCTGGATCAATGGTAGCCCCATCATTTTTCCTCCAATAATAAATCGCAATCAGAATGTATATATATAATACTTTATAGAGGTATCACATTCTAGGTGTGTAACATATTTTGATAACCCCTTATCAATGTAACCATATGAGATGAATGATCTTAAGATAAAACTCAAGAACATATATTAGAGATGATTTATAAGGCTTAGTACTTCACTAGGGGTGAACCAATTTTTTTTTCAAAAAATTAAAAAGGTAGTCTTTGAATCTGAGTAGATTTACAGAATCTGAATTAGGTTACGGTGATGAAAAAATATCATTTTCCAAGGATTTAAGATATTTTGATTAGTTATACTGAGGCTGATGGTTCTCTAGGATGGATCATCAATTAGGTTATCACCAATTATGGGTTAGGGATGATATATCCTAAATATGATGTTTTAGATTAGTTATGGGTTATACAAGTACTTAGTGATGATGTTAGGATGGATGAATGTGGCGGTAGGGTTCATGGATCAATATAATAAGATTATCCACACAAATATTATCTATTTCACTATATTTATCATTAACGACATCTTCATCTAATCACTGACCACAAATAAGTATGATAGACATTTTAGGATAGCCCGAGTATTCTTAGAGCACATTGGATTTATGAAAATATGTAGAAGTGTAATATTTGGATTCAAGAGGTGAAATTTATGGGGCTTGTAGTGTCTATGATAGGTATATCCATAGACACATATAATTTAGAGGCAATGATTTCATGGAAACATCCCTAAAACAAGTTTGAGATTAGGATCATTCAGTGTTTAGGTGGATACTAGCAATGTATTATATGATACATCACCAATTTATCAGATATAGTGACCAATACTTTACAAACATAGATATTCCATATTTTTTTAGGAATATTTATTACATTACATAAACACATTCTTAAAGACCATAATAGTTTAGAGTCTTTGGGAACTTGGAAATGTAAACATTGGTCCATAAGTGAGCTACACCATCCCCAACTACATTCTTCACAACTAGCACCCCATATCATATATAACACATATCTTCATAACCCAGGGAAATGAAACATAAGAAATTTTGAGCTCAGATTCTCAATAAGGGTAAAAAATGGATATACATAAACATAACATGAACATATGGGTCTGAGAACATGAGAATAACTTTCTAAAACCATACCCTACATATCAAAGATCATATACACAAGTCAAGGAATATTGATTATCAGTTCATGATACATTAATCAAAAGATAATAAAAAACACGATTCATAAGAGTATAATATTAGCATAAGGTATGGAATTTATGGTATACACATAAGCATAGAAAATAATTTTCACATTGTTCAATGATTACTACCAAGTCCATAATATCCAACAAGTTCCTTCACTTTATTGAGTTCACTCCCCATTCTATCCATGTCTTACTAAACCAATTTCACACCATAGTCTAGCCCCGTATTTACTGATCTCACTCCCCATTCCATCCTAGTATTACTATACCAAGTTCACTCCCCATTAAATCCATGTATTACTATAATAGTTTCACTCCCCATTCCATCAATGTCTATCTCATGAGATATTTAAATATTTACCCACTTCGTTGGATGGAGATATAGGTCCCACCCATATCATAATGAAACTATATTTATGTGGTCCACAAGTCCATAAATATTCATCATTTAATAAAAATGGAATTGAAATGGGCATCATAAACATTTCATCATATTATAATCTATGGAAACAGTATATGTTTCATAATAAATTCATCACATAATAACCTATGAATAAAAGGAGGTTTCATAATAATTTCCTTAGGGTATAACCCATGGAATAGAAACAGGTTTCATAAATATCATGTAATCAAAACATAGACCATTAATAGAAGGAATATGAATGATATACTTGGATCATATCCCTACTAAGGAATATGTAACACTAACAGATGTTATTTTATATGAAAAATAATTTTTAAAGATCATTTAAAACATTTCTTGAGGAAAATATACTTTTAAAATTAAAAAACACTTTTCTAAAAATAATGAATTTTGAAAACCATTTTATTTTAAAATTAATTTGAATTTTTTTAAAGGAATAATTGAATCAATTATTGGTCACAATGTTAGATTTTTTTTTCATGTCATACATGATAAAATGACTATTCCTTACACATTTTCAGTAAAATCCAAATTGATATTTTTTTGGAAAAAAGATAATTATTCATTTAAATTGTTTTTTTAAAATTAAAACATATGTAAAAATGTCTTTTATAAATAATAAAATATTAATAAAAACGTTTTGAATTTTTTTTTGAAAACATGGTTTTGAAAGAAAATATATTTTAGACTGAAGAGAAGAATAAAGTTAGATTTTCATAAAATCATTTTATTAATTATCTCAATTACCAATATGTGGAAAATGGAAAAATTACATGAAGATATCATGAATAACCATAAGATAAGAAAATTCATGAGAATTACCGAGAGGTATATCATGATAATTGAACATTGGAATCTTGAACCTAGATAATCCTGATAAATGATGAGATTGGAAGATAAAATCATTTCCACATTGGTAACCTTAACTCGTAAACCCCATGAATTATAAACCTAAAATGAAACTTAAAATTTCACGAGGAGGAATAAATTTATAATATTCTTTTTAAATGGGTTTTTATATACACCTTGTGAAATAATATAGGTTCATAACGTAATGTATGGATCAAAGATGGAAAATTGAGACAAAAAATACCTTAACGCTTGAGTAAATTTTGAATCATAATCCCTGTGAAATAATAACATCAATGGAAAAATTAATTATAATTAAATGAGTTAGATTCATTATATATAATGTCACATGTTTTTTTATACACCACACAAAATAAACAAGTGGTGAATATGGAATAAGTCTCTCCTAAATAAAAGTGTGACTAGAAATACCCTTACCTTAAGTCCTCACTTTCATCGTTCTCATTGAAAATTATTGTATAATAAGTATAAGTTCATTATAATTTTAGAATAGAACCATATTAATATATATCATACCATATATTATTTTATTATGAATTTATATTACCTATTTATTAACAATTCTATGTTAATGTTATGTTTCGAGTAATAACCACTTTATTTTTTGTATATGTTTTGACTTGTTATTCTTGGTCATCTTACTTCAATAATGATTTAATAATCTGAATAATATAAATCATGATATAAGTATCATATATATTCATTATATATACATTTAAATTAATACATAAAATCTAGTGATGGGAAGTAAAATGCACCATTCATGGAGCCAATAGGTCATATGTTCGCATGCATGTATTTTTTCATTTTATTATCGGTTTAAAAGAAAGAAAAGTAAATGATATATTATTATCATAGTAAAATTTTAGTTTATATATATTAAATATTTTTATTAAACCCATTCTTAATACATTACATTTAAAGAGTGAAAAATAGCATTGCTTCACATGGTGGTAGTCTTCCATACACATGAACGATGTTATTATATTCCCAAAAAATGGAATGTATGAAGGTGTGTGTGATATAGAAACGATAGAATAATAATAATATATTTAATATAATTATATAATATATAATTTTTGTACATCATCATTCCCAACCATGATAGGTCTTAATGAAAAAATGAATGATATCGGTCCGTGAGGTGGTAGCCCACCACACACACAAATGATGATTTTGTAACCCATTTGATTGAAGTGTGTGTGGTTGTAGGTCATACCCATAACATAAAAAATATTAATATATGGAAAATAATTATGTTATTATATAATCATTATATAAAAATAATTGAATGGGTTTGAGAAAGAAATAAAATTAAAAGGTTTGTTGATGAATGTTACCCCTTCTTCAATTATCATCCTTAGGTTTACACTAAAATCATTACTTAGTTGGATTTCTATCCAAAATATGGATTCTAGAATGAGGGGAGAGAATTTTATAAGTTTTTTTTATTATGTATTTTCCTAAAAAAAGTGGTGTGAATGTGTGAAGAAGATGGGAGAGGGGTTGGCCTTTAGTAAGTGAGGTGAGTGGAAAACTTGTAAATTTTTGAAAGAGAGAATTCCACAAATTTTCTTCACAAGTAAAAAGGTAAAAATTATGAAATAATAAAACCTTATATGTGTAATGGTAATAATATATCCATATATATTTTTAGACAAGTGGATAGGGTATTATTACACTTATCTTTTTTGTTTTCCCCATATAAAACCCATTTTACCTTAACTAGAATAATTAATTTTTACTGCATTCACTATTAATTTTGGTGAAAATTTATGTTGGTCATATGAGAAAATAAAAATTATGTTGATTAAAAATATGAAATCCATTTTTCTAAATTCTAATCACAGAAGTGGTAGGAATTAATTTAAAATTAATCCCACAAACATGGCAAGCAAGCGGGTTTTTAAAGAGAAAATAATAAAAAATATTAAAAAGTTTTTATATTAAATTTAAATATTTAATTGATAGAAATGAACTAAATTGGATTAATATATGTATAATTGAACTAATTAAACTTTAAAACAAAATTAAAATATAAATTTACCTTATAAATAAATTAAATGTAACGTAAGATTTTAAATTAAAACTCAGTATTTTTCACTATTTATTAAGAAATGAAACTTTTCAGAAAAATTCTAAGAATTCACCCTAAGATAATTTTGAAATTTGGAATTAATTTTTTTATTTTATCAAATTAGTTTTCTAAATTATCAAAAATTAATTTTATTATTATTCCAAAAAAATAAAAAAAGCTTTGGAAAAATAGTATTTTCAAACATATAAATTATTTACTGGAAATTAATTATTTTATCATCATTATGTTTCCTTAATGCGAAAAGAGAAAAATTAATATTTAAATGGTATTTATTACTATTCAATTTTCTAAGCCTCACTGTGAGGTTGTAATAGTCATGTTTGAATAATATATCATGGTATTGTTAAAGCTTAGTGTCATATGTCACTCAAGATAAATGAGTGTTGCGTATAGTATAAGTTAACCTTGGGTTGCGTTCAATGAAATCTTGATTTGTGTTTTCATGTAATTCAATCCATCAAATAAATTTAATTAATTATACAAATAATAATTCATAAAAGATCAGGTTGTTACATTCTACCCACCATAAAATGAATTTCACCTATAAATTTTTTTACTATGATACAAAAAAATGAGGATACTTCTACCTCATAAATCATCAAGTTTCCACATGGCTTATATAAATTGGTGGTTTCACCACAAAAATTTGAAAAGGTGATTTTTCTTATTTTTTAAAACATTCTCTATATAATCTAGAATATCCATTGGTTGTTCCTCATAAGAAAGATATTTCTCTAGTAGTATTACCTCTGAGTTCAGTACATGTGAAGGGTCAAGTATGTATTTCCTTATGATAGATACATGGAAAAATTTGTAGACTTGAGAGAGGTTTTGTGGATGTTCCCAATAATAGGCTACCATCCCAGTATAATAACAAATTCCAAAGGGACTGATATACCAAGGTATTAGTTTCCATTTATCCCTTTCCCCTAAATCTCATAACCTTCTTCCATTGATAAATTATTAGAAACACCTTATCACCAAATTCAAATTCTATATCACACTAGTGATTATCAGTATAACTTTTATACCAAACATGAGTTGTAATGATGTTTTTCTCAATGGCTCTAACCTTATCTTCCATTTTCTAATCTATATCAAGTACCACTAGATTTAATTATCCTACTTCATTCCAGCATGTTGGAGCTCTACATTTCTTTCCATTGAGGGGTTTATAAGGTGTAATCTGAATTCTTGAGTGAAATCTATTATTGTAAGAAAACTCATCTAGAGGAACTTGTTGATCCCCAACACCTTTGAAATCCAAATAAAAATATATCAATATATCCTTTAGGGTTTGAATTTTTCTTTCATTGGAACATATAATTCAGGATAATACAGAGTGCTGAAATGCCACTATATATCAAGATCTTGCAGTAGACTTCACCAAAATATTTAGGTAAACCTTAGATCCAGATCAAATACACTAAAATATGGTACTCCATAAAACCTTACAACTTATTTAATGTATATCCTAGAAATTTGATCTAGATAGAAGTATTCTTGGATAGAGATGAAGTGTTTTGAGTTAGTATGGTAATCAAAAACCACACATAGAGAGTTATTCTCTTTAAAGATTTTCGGGGGGTCCAATAAATAAATCCAAGGTGATGATTTCCCATTTCCACTCTGGTATGGGAAATAGATGCAAAATTCCCTTATAATTTTTTCTTTCATATTTTACTTATTGACATACTAAGCACCAGGATACAAACTATATGATATCTCTCTTTATTCCATCCCACGAAAAGTATTCTTTCAAATCACTATTCATTTTTGTACTTTTAGGTGGAATAGAGAATGTAGAACTATGAGATTCCTATAAAAAAATTCTTATTCAAATATGGCATGGATTTAACTAATACAAATTTACTAAACCTTATGATTCCATCATGTTTAAGGTTAAACTCAGGAACATTTCATATATATTTTTAGATCTACATCTTCCTTTATCATCTCTTTAATCTTCATTAGGATAAATGGTTGAACATTCAATTAGAAAAGATAATATTCTCCCCAATCCTTGATGATTTATTGATATATCCTTTTGAAATCCAGAAGTGTTGGATCTTTTATAATCCTCATCATAGATAAGAGAACATGATCCATTCAAGTCAATGCATCATCCACCATGTTTTCATTCCTAGGATGGTAATGTATTAAACAGTCATAATCTTGAATCAAATCTAACCATTTTCTTTGGAACATATTTGAATACATCTATTTGAATATATAATTATAAATTTTATTATTAGTATATTTATCAAAAGTTTTTCATAATGATAATTCCTCTACATCTTTAATTTAAAAATTACCATAGTTAACTCCAAACCATGAGTTGTGTAATTTTTCTCATGAATCTTCAATTTTCATGATGTATACGCTATACTAATGTCATTATGCATTATAAAACATCCTAATATATTATTAGATGCATCAATATATATTAAAAAACCTTCTCCACTATAGGTTAATATAATAACAAGTGCACTAACTAATCTTCTCTTTAGTTCTTTGAAATTTTCCTTATAATCATCTATCCATAGGATCTGGCTCCCTTTTGAGTTAAAATGATCATATGATTAGATATTCAAGAAATATTATCCATATAACATGAAAAATATATTTCTAAATAGTGAAAACTATAGATCTTATTCACTATGGTTGGTCTGGTCCAACATTCAGTAGAATCTATATTTTATATATCTACTGATATACCCTCTGTTGAGATTATATAACCTAAAAATGAATCCTTTTGCAGCATAAAGTCACACTTTGAAAATTTTTCATATAGTATATCCTTACATAGGGTCTTTAGTAAAATTATATCGGTCTTCATGATCCTTAGTTCTCTTTGAGTAAATAAAAATATAATCTATAAAGACTACCACAAACTAATCAAGGTAATATCTAAATACTCTATCCATTAAATCCATTAAGATAACAGGGGAATTTGTAAGACCAAAAGATATCACTATATATTCATAATGTCCATAAATTTTAAGGAATTAATTATTGGGTATATCCTCCTTCATAAACCATAATTTATGATATCCATAATGAAGGACAATCTTGGAAAAGTATTGAGCTCCACACAATTGATCAAATAATCCATCAATTCGGGGAAGAAGATACATGTTCTAGATCAGGATATTGTTCAACTCTAGATAATCAATCTAGAGTTGCATTAATAGATTTACCTTTTTAACAAATATAACTAGTACACCCCAAGGTGACACACTTTTCAGGATGAATCCTTACTGATGGTTTTCATGGAGTTTCTTCCTTAATTTTTGTAACTCAATCAGGTTTATTCTATAGGGTTTCATTGAAATTGGTGTGGAACTAGTTATGAGTTATTTTTAAAAATCAAGTACACATTTTTTAGGAAGACTAGAAAATTATTCTGTAAAGACATAAATAAAATACCACAAAATTTTCATATCATAGATTTAGAGTTTCTCCCCAACCATTATGAAAAAACCCCTTATTAATGGGAATTATGACCTATACAATGGATGTAATCTCCATAAAAAGATTTTACTTATCATCACATAGATATATGATCATAAGTTGGTTTGTAATATCTAAAATAACTTACCTTACTCAAAAATTGATGTGGTATTTATGTATATAAATCCAATCCATGTCTAATATGACAACAAATTCAACCAGATTAAGAATGAAAAGATTTTTAGGAAGTAAATTCCCACTAATATCAACCAGAGAGGAACCATAGACATGATATGTGATCATAATACCATTATGGTTTTAAAATGGTAAGTATACATCTAATCATTTGGGTGGAATCATGATACCTATATAAAATTATTTATATATGAAATAATGGGTATATCTAGAGTCAAATAATACATTAATAGTGCTTGAGTGGATAATAAGTTTACCTTTCACCACAATGTTATCACAAAACTGTTTAGAAATAGTTATCACATGATATTTCCCCTTGTACCTCAGCTTAAGAGGTTACTAAAACCAATCATTTTAATCAACCCTCAAGTTTTAGTATTGGTTAGCTTAATTCCCATTCTCCTTACACTTGAAGAACTGAAGCATGAGAGGTTCATTATATGTAGTTTTCTCTCTATTCTCATTGTTAGCTAACTTCTTCCCAACACTTAGATAATCCATTTCCCAAGTATATTCCCTTACATAGTTAAACATTTATTATCACCCTTAAGAAAATTTCCTCCATTATTCTTCCCACTCAATGAGCATAAAGGAAATCTTATCTTCTTCTCTCTTTGGGTTTTAGATTTTCTTCTGAACACCATATTCTATTTATTTCCAAAACCACAAGATTGATACATAACTCTAATGTCTATTTCCACATTGATAGTACAAAAATAATCTTTTCTTAGCTACTAAAGTATCTTATGGATAAATCCCTCTATAGAATTTGTTTTAATCCACTAAATCATTCATCAACCATACTTTTAGGTTGGATAATAATATCAAAATCATACCTTTAATTTATTATAAAACTATCCTTGTAGGCACTGATGAATTCATCATCCTATTGTTTAACTTAATGAATTAATTCTCCATATGTTTAAAAATAAAATGAGGAAATAAAATATTGAAATATAATTACATGAACTCATCCCAATCCATGGGATCAATTTCAAAATATTTCCTTGTATTCTTGATAAGAGTCCACCATTTATCTGCTTGACCTTCCAAATGGTAGACATCCAAAATGAATTTTTCATGTTTCGAACACTAGATGATAGAAAATATATTTTTAGTGGTACTGATCCAATGTTCCAAAACTAGTGGAACAACAGTTCCAATGAAGGAAGGTGGACATTGCTTCATGAAAGACTCAATAGAATGTTGTTCCCTTCTTTACTCATTTGGAAGTTCATCATGATTCATATATTGAGAAGGATGTGTGAGAATAAAAATGAGATTTTGTATTCTATCTCCCATATCATTTGGATTTTCAAGAGAAAAGTCATGCCATTGTCCATCTCACTCATCATTAACATAGTTCCTTTTGGTTTTATCCATTGACTAATACCAGAAAGCATAGTTTAAGAACCAATAATCATGTTGGGGAACCACATAATCATAAAAAATCACTTATAGGATGTATAAATCATGACGCCTTATTAAATCTATTACACCTTAGGATTATCCTAGTTCATTAATAGTTATCTTATATTTAAATACTTCATGGTGGTTCTTAAAGAGTTTGTGAATTTCCAAAGAATATCTCCAAGGAGTTTTAAATCAGGTGTGAAGTAAATCTTGTTGTCATGAACTAGTTCTCGATTGATTCTAACTCAATATGGTGTTTTCAGGTTTATCACCCTTATGTACATATATGAAAAAGTCACATCAACTTATATTATCTAGATAGGGATGTAATTTCCTAGAAATCACTCACTCCATCCTTTACAAAAATTTTAGTACATTTTCTTATACATTATATCATCATTAGACTTATCCTTAGACATGTCCTTTGGGATATCACTAAGGATTTATCATACAAGTTTCCAAATGTTAACTAAACCAATCTTCTGATACCAACTATATAGAACCATGCTTAATATAAATAGATATTACATAATTTTTATGAATATTTATTTCATTAAATAAACACACACCTAAGGACCATAACAATTTAGTTTCTTTATAAATATTGAAACCTAAACACTAGTCAATATGTGAACTACATCACCCCCACTATTTTCTTCACAACTAGAACCCTTCTTATACATATCATAAATAATATATATTTTCATAAGATGGGGAAATAAAATATAATAAAGGGTGAGCTCATATTCTCAATAAAAGTAAAAAGGGAGATATATAAGCATAACATGAACATAAGGGTATGAGAACATGAGCATAAAATTTGACAACCAGTACATAAATATCGAAGATCAAACACACGATTCAATGAATAATGGTTGTAAGTTCATAAGAAATGAATCAAAAGATAATCAAATAACATTAACCATAAGAGAATAAAATTTGATTAAGGCATGGAATTTGTTTCATACACATAAGCATTTAAAATAATTTCCATATTGGTGAAGGCTCACTGTAAATTCCATCATAATGTTAAAAGTAATTTACTATACAGAGTTCACTCCTCGTTCTAGCCCTATCTTACTAAACTTGGTTCACTCCTCATTCTAGCCTTGTCTTACTGTATCAGGTTCACTCACCATTCCAACTATTTTTTACAATATAGAGTTCACCACTTCTACCTACCATGAATTATTTTACCAAGGTAAATCCCTGTTCTATCCATGTATATATCATGAGATATATAAATATTTACCCAATTAATTTGAGAGAGATATAGGTCCAAACTATATCATAATGAAACACATATTTATGTGTACTATAAGATCATAAAAATTCATCATATCATAACCTATGAAATGAAATGAATATCATAAAATTTTTATCATATCATAACCTATGGAAAAGAGATTGGTTTCACAATCATTTCAGTATAGAATAACCTGTTAAAAGAAGAGGGACTCATAAGAATTTCCTCATGGTATAACTCATGGAAGAGAAACGATTTTCACAAACATCGTCAAATAAAAACATAAACAACTCAGAGAAATAATATTAATGGTATCCTAGAATCATATCACTATTAAGTCCTAGGTAACACCAATATATGCAATCTTAGATGAAAAATAATTTTAAAATATAATTTAAACCATTTATTTAGGAAAATATCATTTTTGATTTATTTATTTTTAAACACAAAAAATTTTAATTTTTTTTCCTTGAAGTTAACTTTGGAAAATTAGGAAGAAAGATTTGAATCAATGATCATCCATTTTCACGAACCAACCCGGGACGACCCTGAACTGGTCACCCAAGCCGGTCCGTGACATGGCTTAAGTGGCCTTCCCGATCCTCTCAGGCTAGTGACAAGCACCAAGGCATCAATAGATGATAGTTGGGAATGATTTATCCTAGTAAAAATAAATAAAACAGACAAAAAATTAGAATAACACAAAGTAAATAAACTACACAAAAAGAAAAAACAATCAATAACAACCAACTAACCTAACCATGACCAAAATTCTTCATGACTCCGAGAGTCTCTCACCAGTCCACAACCAACCCTCTCATCTTGAGAGAAAGCTTGAGTCAAACCTACAACAAGACTAAAAACAAGAAAACACTACAGGCGTGAGTATTAAAATTTAGTAGGAATGCCCAACAAACTATTCCCAATACACTAACTTTAAATAAAGAATCTACCAATTTCAGGTTTCAACTAAATTATATAAAATATTGGGGTTTCCACACACACACTTTCATTTCTAAAACAAGTAAAAGTCCATTGACCTTTTTAATTGAAAAACAAGTTTAATGTTTGAAAGGAACAGATGCATTTCATTTAAAAAATTTTTTTTGAACAATTTTGAAATCTAAATTTTAGTTGTTAGTCAAAAGGAAACCACACAAAACACACAACACACACTAAAGGAAATGAAAAAATGGCACATAGGGGCCAGCAACTGAACTAGACCTCTCAATCGTCCACCATATACAAATAAACACTAAAGAAAACTTGGGTCAAACCTAGGAGCTCATGAACAATCCAGAACGTACTATACATATGACTCATCCTGAAGGAAAGCCCTACTTAATGATGTAATAATGCCCAAATGCCTGGTGTTTTTTTATATGGACTAATCGAGGGGGCCAATCCTGTAGCACTAATAACAGAACACCTCTCTGATATGGGCCACTTTCCAGTGTGTAGACTAAACTAGTGCAACAATCATTCTTAAAAGATTCACTTATTATGCCAGGTTCCCATGTCAAGAGATGCAATAAAAATGGGTGAGTCAATAATGTCAATTAAGTAACCAATCATGTTTCACATACATCACACACAACTCATGCAATCAACGTACACAAAATATCACCCATGATTTACCCCAAAGATGGTTTTCCAAAATAATTTATTTTATTAATGTTCCAAATGAGCCTTCGCCAACTTTAAAGAAAAACCTCATTTCTCAAGAGAACCAAAACACTTATTCACACTTAAGAAAAAATCATTTATCATTAAACCAAAACTGCAATTGAAATACTATGAATTATGTTTAAAGTCCAAATAGTCATTCTTTCACTATTATGCGTCTGTTCATCAAGAAAATATTTCAAGTGTCATGTATAAAATAAAAATATCTTTTTTACATTGAGTAATTATTTAAAAATTAATTATATAACACTATATCTAATTTATTAAAATTAATAAAATATCAAGAAATTAAAAAATTCTAAATTTAAAGACAAGTGTATTGGGGGACCTACCTCGACTCGTAGTGCAATCACGATGACACTACCCACCCCGAGCGGGTGCACAAGCACATGCAAGCTGACTACCACAACTCACGGAAAAACCTGCCAACATGTTGCAGGAAATACAAAATGACTAAAACACAGAAACACCAACCTAAAATTATTTAAATGAACAAACAAAGAAAAAACCATCTCGATGTACTTTCAAAACAAATCTCGCACTATATAATTAAACAAACTCAAATATTTAAAAAAAAGAAAAGAAAAAAATTAAATTTGCACCAACTTAATTAAACACAACACTCACTAGAGTAAATATATAATAATCAAGAAAGGAAAATGAAAACTTCACCTTGACGTGGATATGCGCTTGAACATCGAGGTCATGTGGCACCATGCAATGACCAGGTAATGGCAAAGGGGTCGCATAGGGACCACGCGGCTGGACAGTAGGTCTGCGGGGCGACGCACCGCCAAGCTGGAGGCATGCCAAGATGGAGATGAGTTCAAAGGATAGAGTCGAAACGAGGGTGTGCATGACCGATACAGCCTGCAGACAGTAGGTTGGTGAGGTTGATATAGGATGGCATTGCTGGTTCTAGTAGTAGGAGGCCAGGGTGCACTACAGGCACAAGGCGAAGGTATAAAGGGCATCCACTGGCGACCTGATCGTGGTGAGAAACGAGAAAATCTAGGGGGCATTCTCAACTAGTGAAAGGTGGGGACATGGGAGGCTGAGGTGAGGAGGAGGTCGCACACGGCTATTGGCCCGAAGAGGAAAGAGGGGAGTCAGAGGGTGTAGAAAAAGCTTCTGCAAGGGGGAGTGGCAGGCCACACCTGGTGTGCGAGGCTGACAGGAGGGCTCCAGGTGAGCCGGATGGGAGCTGGGGTGCTATGGAGGTGTGCGCGGTGGCTGGAAACGAGAGAGGGATAGGAGGGACCGGGCTGGGCGGAGGCGCGGTGCGGTAGGGGCGCTCTGTAGAATAGGCTGAGGAAGGAGAGAGAAAGAGAGCCAGCTTGGAGTAGGCAGAGCAAGGCAGGCTGAGGGGATGCAAGACGCCGGGCAGTTGTGGGTAGAGAGGTGAGGGGTAGGGCGAGCACGAGAGGGGTGTGCGGACATAGAGCCAGAAGGAGGGCGGCCTTGTCCTGTGGATGGCTAGAGGCGAGGGTCGGCGGGCTGCTGGGCACTACAACGAGGAGAAGGGGGGAGCCAAAGCTGGCTGGCTAGGCATGTGTAGTAAGGGGTGATGGGTAGGGTGTTGTGTGGGGAGAGCAAGGCATTAGCAGCATGAGGAAGAGTAGATTGCAGGGGATCTGGAGCAGGTGGGTGAAGTAGGAGGGGCATGCGCAGTAAGGGAGAAGAAGGTAGGGTGGCGACCTGCTGGCAACAGGAGAGGATCTAGTTAGGGGGGACACCCGTGTTGAAGAGAGGAAAAATAAAAAGGAATAAAGAAATAAAGAAAGAAAAAGAAGAAGAAGATAAGATAAAAAAATAAAAAAAAGAAACCTTAATAAAATAATAAAGATAGGAATAATAATAATAATAATAATAATAATAATAATAATTAAATAATAATAAAAATAAAAATAATATTATAAATACTTATAATAATAAAAATAAAAATAATAACTTTAATAAAAATATAATACTGATAAAACAATTCTTTTCCTAATAAAATTTCTCTAATAAAAATTATAATAATAATAATTAATAATACTAGTAATTGTTCTGATCATAATAATAAATTTAACAATTTTACTTTTTACATAAAAGTGTCATGAATAATTTTAATAACAATAATGGTAATAACTAATAGCAATAATTTTATTTTATTAATAATATTTTAATTTGAGTAACACAATTGTGTGGTCTGCACGTGCCTCTAGAGACTTTGTGCGAACCAACCATGAAATTTTGTCTGATCCAGAAGCTATCACACCGGTGCCTGGGCTGTCTGCATGGTCTCTACTAACTATGTGGTGCCTACACACTGGTCTAAAATCCAACACAAAATCCCATCAAAAATAATAAAATAAAAATTAGACAGGTTCGGGTGTGACAATTCTCCCCATAATAATGCTTTCCACCCCCAGAAATCCATAACAAGATCAAGACCCAAAGAAGAAACTCCTTAAGTGTCAATCACCCCAAAAAGTTTAAGCATCTCCAGTTGATTGATCCAAACGTACATTGAACTCCCATGACATGCAACTTATCTACAAAATATGAACCCTTTAAACACAATAAAAAAGAAACCCAAAACAAACTCTAATACTAACATGGGGAGGCCCGAACGAACTCCCCACCATAAGAAACAAGCCAAATTGATTTCAACGAGACCCATGATGGGTCCCCCCACCATAAGGACCAACGAGATTAACTGAACTTGAAAACTTTACCCACGGACCAAAACCCCCCCACCATAAGGGGGAGAAGGGAAGGGTCCAACTGATAAAGCATCAAAACTACCGACATCATCATATGAACAATGTCACACCCTCTAAAGAACACAAACCATGCTAAAATAAAGACAAATATTATACCAAGGTCTTTTACACCACTGGGGTTCTCTTGACTATGTGCCAGCTTCACTGCGGGACCTATGGCTGGAGATCTGATGATTGAATCATCTCCTACCTCATAGTCAGGCTTCAAAAATTCCCAATCATAACACACGAATGAGAATTTTACCAAATGCACATACATTAGAATAAAGGTTTCAAAGAGGTTTGATAAGAACCATTCTTACAACTGAAGGAAAACAAACACCATAGAACACTATAAGAGGAAACCACTACATCCAAGGAACACCACAAAGAGAAAAGCTCCAAACTGATCCCCAAACATCACCCTACTCCTACTGATGGGCTATTGTGACCTTCGACGAGACAAATATTACTTCAACACGCTTCTTGGAAACACCTTGATAGAATAACTACACGTGACCCAGGCGCCCACAGGTGTGGTAGGGTCTTGGAGAATTCGGGAAAATCAGCCTCTTGTGCCCTCGTTTACCGCACTGGTCCCAGGTCAAGGCATTGTGCTATGAGGAAGATGACTAAAGGTATGAATGCCTCTTGATTCCTCTAACAGTACCACCAATATGAGGCCGCTCACCATTCTTCTTATTGCTATCTTCTGCACTGCTTCCCAAGGCCAGAGGAGGATTTTCCACCTCAAGTCCTCCTGCTAACTCAGTTTCGGTGAGGAAAGATTGTCTCAACACATCATGGAAAGTGATTACATTGAAATATTCTACCTTCCACTACAGCTCAAGATGTAATCCAAGCTCAAAATGTTAATCTTTCATGGGATCATTTCCAACATACCCTGGTTCATACAGAGATAAGTCTAGGAAACGATGGAAGAATTCCATCATCAATCCGACACCATGCCGAAGACTGCAAAACTCCATCCTCTTCCTCAACTTCGTCAACTTAGAGAAATATTAATGGATGAACGAAGACTTGAAGAACTACCAAGTGGGATTTTCTCAAGGCTTAATTCGAGACACAGACTTCCACCACTTCCAGGTTGGACCTTCAAGCATAATGGTAGCCAAATTCAAATTTAATGAATCAGGTGGTGTGAGAGAATAGAAGTTCCTCTCAATCTTCCATATCCACTCCTTTGCCTAAAGAGGATCTATTTTCCCATAAAAGAGGGGTGGGTTCAACTTAAAAAACATGAGGATGTAGTCCTTGGGCTGATCAACCAGGGGATTTGCTAAGGATGCACCACCTGAAGCTGCACCTTCAGCATCCATCGAATCTTCGTAGTGGGGAGAACATTAAGGAACAAGAAAACAAGGCACAAGATCAAAACATTGTCATTTTCATTTTATATTCAACTTTTCAAAATTTACAAAATAAAACATTATAAAAAAATTCTTAAAAGTAAAGAATACCTAAACGATCCACAAGGAGAAACTAGTGTAGATGGGTGACTCAGAAATATGGTTGGAATCCATATGAAAGTCATGCCACTATCACAAAGAGAACTCTAGGGTAATGTCCCTGGCTGTACATGGCCTTTCAGATCATGTGAGCTCACGGATGTCACTTTCCCAACTCCCATTTCATTTCCCAATACCCAAAAAAGCATAAGAATCAAAAGACCATCGATAACCCAAACATCCCATGGTAACTCGAGGTTTATAACGAGCAAGGGTTTATGACATCCTTCCCGTTCCTATGCCTCAGGTCCCATCAGTTATATTCCTTCTACCATGCCAACCCCAAACAACAACGGGCTCTCTAAAAAACAAGGTCTGCTCTAGATCCAACCTCCTCTGATACCATTGTGTCACAAACCAACCCGGGTCGACCCTAAACTGGTCTCACAAGCCAGCCCACGACATGGCCTGAGAGGTGTTCCTAATCCTCCCAGGTTAGCGATAAGTTCCAGGACATCAATAGAGGACAGTTGAGAATGATTTCACACTGTGAAAATAAATTAAGTAGTGGAAAAAGTAGAAAAATGATAATTAAATAAACAACACGAAAAGAAAGAACGATCAACAACAACCTACTAACCAGACCATGACCAAAACTCATCGCGACTCCGAGAGTCCATCACCAGTCCACAAACAACTCTCGGCCATGACAAGCAAGCTCAATTGAAACCTAAAACAAGACTAAAAATAGGAAAACACTATAGGTGTGAGTATTAAAACTCAGTAGGCATGCCCAATAAGATTTTTCCAATGCATTACCTTTAAATGAAGAATCTACCAATTTCAGGTTTGAACTTAATTATATAAAATATTGGGGTTTACACACACACACATTCATTTCTAAAACATGTAATAGTCCATTGAACTTTTTAATTTAAAAATAATTTTAATGTTTGAAAGGAACAGATGAATTGCATTTTAAAACATTTTTCTGAAAAATTTAGAAATAAAATTTTAGTTGTTAATCAAAAGGAAACCACATGCAACAAACACTAAGGGAAATATAAAACGTATCACACAAGGTCCAACAACCGAACTAGACCTCTCAATCATCCAACAAGTACAAATAAACACTAAAGAAAACATGGGTTGAACCTAGGAGCTTGTGAACAATCCCAAACGTACTATACATCTGAATCATCCTGAAGGCATGCCCTTCTCAATGACGCCATAACTCCCAAATGCCCTGTGTTTCCCTACATGGACTAACTGAGGGACCCAATCCCATAACTCTAATAACAAAACACCTCTCTACTATGGGGCACTAGCCATCGTATATTTTAAAATAGTGAAGAAGTCGTTCTCAGAAGATTCACTTACTATGTCAGGTTCCCATGTCAATACATGCAATAAAAGGGGTGAGTCAATAATTTCAATTAAGTAACCCATCACATTGCACATAAATCACACAAAACTCACACAATCAACGTACACAATAGATCACCTCTGAGTTACCCCAAAGAGTGTTCTCCAAAATAATTTATTTTATTAAAGTGTCAAACGGGCCTTCACTAACTTTAAAGAAAAACCTCATTTCTCAAGAGAACAAAAACACTTGTTCATGCATCAAAAGAAATCATTTATCATTAAACCAGAACTACACTTGAAATTCCATGAACTATTTTCAAAGGCCAAATGGGAATTCTTTCACAATTGTGCATCCATTCATCAAGAAAATATTTCAAGTGTCGTGTATAAAATAAATATATCTTTTTTATATCGATTAATAATTTAAAAATTAATTATATAATACTATTTCCCATTTATGAAAATTAATAAAATATAAATTATTTAATAAATTCTAAATTTAAAGGCGAGTGTAGTGGGGGACCTACCTCGACTCATAGTCCAATCATGATGACGCGACCTGCCTCAGGCGGGTGCACAAGCACGTGCAAGCTAATGACCGCAATTCACAGAAAAACCTGCCAACATGTTGTAGAAAATGAAAAACGGATAAAACATAGAAACACCGAACTAAAATAATTTAAATGAATAAACAGACAAAAACCACCTCGACATGCTTTCAAAACAAAACTCTCACTATATAATTAAACTAACTCAAATATTAAAAAAAAAGAAAAAACTGAATTCACACCAACTTAATTAAACACAAAACTTGCTAAAGTAAATATATAATACTCAAGAAAGGACAATGTGAACCTGACCTTGATGCAGAGATGAACTTGAACAGGGGGTCACGAGGCACCGTGCAATGACCGGGGAATGGTAAAGGGGTCGCACAAGGACTGCGCGGCTGGAAAGTAGGTCCGCGGGGTGACTCACCGCTGAGCTAGAGGCGTGCCAGGCGGGAGATGCATTCAGTGGCCAAAACGGAGTCCAGACATGGGGTTTTCATGGCCAATACTGCTTGCAGATAGTGGGCTAGTGAGGCCGAGATAGGAGGGTGTCGCAGGCTCAAGCAGGTGGAGGCCGGGGTGCGCTACAGGCTGGAGGTGGAGGTGCAGAGGGAATCCGCTATTGGATTTATTATGATAAGATATGAGAAACGCTGGGGGGGGATTTCTCAACCTGTGCAAGGTGGGGCACAAGAGGCTAAGGTGAGGAAGAGTCCCCACATAGATGCTGGCCCAAAGAGGTAGGAGGGGAGTCAGAGGGTGTGGAGGGAACCACTACAAGGGTGAACGGCTGGCCGCACCTAGTGTGTGAGGCGGGTGGGAGGACTTTAGGTGAGTCGAACGAGAGCTGGGGTGATGTAGAGGTGTGCGCGGCAGCTAGAAGAGGGAGATGGAGAAGAGGGAATAGGTAGGTCGGAGGCATGGTGCATCAGGGGTGCTGTGCAGGGAATGCCGATGAGAGAGAGAGAGAGAGAAAGAGAGAGAGAGAGAGCTGGCTAGGAGCAGACATAGCATGGAATGTCGAGGGGATGCAGGATGTCGAGCAGTGGCAGGTCGAGAGGTGAGGGTCAGGGCAAGAACCAGAGGGGTGTGAGGATAGGGAGCCAGTCTCGTGCGGATGGATGGAGGTGAGGGTTAGCATGCTGCTGGGCACTACAACGAGGAGAAGAGGGAGCCAGAGCAGGCATGCTGGGTGTGTGTAGCAAGGGGAGAAAGGAAGGGTTTTCTGTAGGGTGAGCAGGGTAGGAGCGGCATGAGGTGGAGTAGGGTGTGGGGGAGCCAAAGCAGGTAGGCGAAGTAGGAGGGGAATTCGAAGAAAGAAAGAGGGAGGGAGGGTGGCGACCTGCTGGTGACGGGAGAGGATCTGGCCTAGGGGGACACCAGTGAGGAAGAGAGGAAAAAGAAAAAGGAAGAAAGACATCAAGAAAGAAAAAAAAGAAGAAGATAAGATAAAATAAATAAAAAAGAAACCTTGATAAAATAATAAAGATAGGAATGATAATAATAATAATAATTAAATAATAATAATAATATTATTATTATTAATACATATAATAATAAAAATAATAATAATAACTTTAATAAAAATATAATATTGATAAAACAATTCCTTTACTAATAAAATTTATTTAATACAAATTGTAATAATAAAAATAATAATTAATAATACAAGTAATCATAATGATCATAATAATAAATTTAACAATTTTAGTTTTTATATAAAAAGTGTCATTAAAAATTTTAATAACAATATTGGTAACAACTAATAACAATAATTTCATTTTATTAATAATAATTTTATTTGAATAACATAATTTCGTGGTCCGTGCGTGCCTCTACCGACTTTACACAAACCAAGCATGAACTTTTGTCCGATCCAGAAGCTATCACACCGATGCCCGAGCTGTCCGCACAGTCTCTACTAACCATGAGGTGCCTACACACTATTCTAAAACCCAACACAAAAATCCCATAAAAAATAATTAAATAAAAATTATACATGTTGGGGTGTGACAATTCTCCCCACCATAACTCTTTCCACCCCCAGAAATCCATAATAAGATCAAGACCCAAAGAAGAAACTCCTTAAGTGTCAATCACCCCCAAAAGTTTAAGCACCTCTAGTTGATCAATCCAAACGAACACTGAACTCCCATGACATGAAACTTATCCTCAAAACACGAACACTTTAAAAAAAAATAAAAAAATAAACCCGAAAGGAACTCTAATACGGACATGAGGAGGCCCGAATAGACTCCCCCCATCAGAAAGAATCCAAACTGAATTCAACGAAACTCGTGATGGGTCTCCCCACCATAAAGATTGATGAGATTAACCAAACCTAAAAACTTTCTGCACGAACCAAAAACCCCCCACCACAAGGGGATAGGGGAAGGGTCCAACTGATAGAGCATCTAAACTACCGCCATCGTCATATCATAAACGTCGCACCCTCAAAAGAACACAAACCGCGCTACAATAAAGACAAAGATTATACCAAGGTCTTTTTAAACCACTGTGGTTCTCCTGAATACATGCCAGCTTTACTCTAGAACCTATGGCTGGATCTTGGATGATCGAAATATCTCCTACCTCATAGTCAAGCTTCAAAAATTCCCAATAATAACACATGAACCGTAATTTTACCAAACAATCATCCATTAGAGTAAAGGTTTCAAAGAGGTTAGATAAGAACCATTCTTACAACTGAAGGAAAAGAAACACCACATGACACTACAAGAGGAGACCACTACATCCAAGGAACACTAAGAATTAAAAAACTCCAAACTGATCCCAAAACATCACCCTAATATTTCTGATGGATTGAGGTGACCTTCGACGAGCTAGTTCTGACTTCAACGTGTTTCTTGGAAACACCTTGAAAGAATCATTGCACATGACCCAGGCACCCATAGGTGTGGCAGGGTCTTTGATCATTCAGGCACATCATCCTCTTGTGCCCCTGCTTACTGAACTGGTGACAGATCAAGGCATTGTGCTGTGAGGAAGATGACTGAAGTTCTGAAGCCCTATTGATTCCTCTACCAGTACCACCAGCATTATGCCACTTCCAATTCTTCTTATCACTATCTTCTGCACTGCTTCCCAAGGCCGGAGAAGTATTCTCCACCTCAAGTCCTCCTGATAACTCATCTTCGGTGAGGAAAGATTTCCTCACCACTTCAAGGAATGTGATTATGTTGAAATCTTCCACCTTCAACTACAGCTCATGAAGTAATCCAAGCTCAAAATGTCAAGCTTCCATGGGATCATTTCTAACTTACCCTAGTTTATACAGAGCTATATCCAGGAAACAACATAATAATTCCAACATTGATCTGACACCTTGCTGAGGACCACACAACTCCATCCTCTTCCTCAGCTTCCTTAACTCATAGAAATATATTTGGATGAACGAAGACTTGAAGAACTCGCAAATGAGATCTTTTTTAGGCATGCTTCGAGACACGGACTTCCACCACTTCCAGGTTGAACCTTCAATCATAAATGTATCCAACTTCACCTTCAATGACTCAGGCGGAGTGAGAGAACAAAAGTTCCTCTCAATCTTCCATAGCCACTCCTCTACCTCAAGAGTATCTGTTTGCCCATAAAATATGGGAGGGTTCGACTACATAAAATAAAGGACGTAGTCCTTGGGCTGATCAACTGGAGGATTTTATAAGGATTCACCATCCGAAGCTACACCTCGGGCATCCATCAAACCTTTATAGGGGGGAAAACACTAAGGAACAGGAAAAAAAGGTGCAAGATCAAAACATAGTCATTTTCGTTTTAAATTCAACTTTTTACTATTTCTAAAATAAAACATTATAAAACAATTCTTAAAAGTAAATAAGACCCAAACGATCCACAAGGAGAAACTAGTGTCGATGGGTGACTCAGTCATATGGTTTGCAGCTATACACCAGTCATGCCACCATCACAAAGAGCACTCTAGGGTAATGTCCTCAGCTCCACATGGCTTTCCAGACCATGCGAGCTCACGGAGGTCACTTGCCCGACTCCCATTTCATTTCCCAATACCAAAAAAACCATAAGAATCAAAAGACATTGACAACCCAAACATCCCAAAGTAACCTGAGATTTGGAATGAGCAAGGGTTCATGATGTCCTTCTCATTCCTATTCCTCGCATCCCATCAATTATATTCCTTCTACCATGAAAATCCCAAATAACAACGGGCACTCTGAAAAACAAGGTCCTCTTAAGAGCCGACCTCCTCTAATACCAATTTGTCATGAAAAAAACCCGGTTTGACCCTGAACAGGTCACCGAAGCTAGTCCATGACATTGCCCGAGAGGAATTCCTGATCCTCCCAGGCTGGAGACAAGCACCAGGCATCAATAGAGGACAGTTGGGAACGATTTTGACAAGTGAAAATAAATTAATCTATAGAAAAAGTAGAATAATGCAAAGTAAATAACCAACAAGAAAAGAAATAATGATCAACAACAACCAACTAACCTGAAAATGACCAAAACTTCTCACGACTCCGAGATTCGCTCACTAGTCTACAACCAACTCTCACCCATGGTGAGAAAGCTCAAGTAAAACCTACAACAAGACTAAAAACTAGAAAACACTATAGGTGCGAGTATTAAAACTTAGTAGGCATTCTTAACAAACTATTCCCAATGCACTACCTTTAAATAAAGAATCTAAAAATTTTAGGTTTGAACTTAATTATATAAAATATTGGGGTTTCCACACACACACTTTCATTTCTAAAACAAGTAATAGTCCATTTTCCTTTTTAATTTAAAAACAAGTTTAATGTTTGAAAGGAACATATACATTTCATTTTAAAAAATTTTTGCAAATAATTTAGAAATCCAAATTTTAGTTGTTAGTCAAAAGGAAACCACACACAACACACAACACACACTAAGGCAATGAAAAAAGTGGCACATAGGTGCCAACAACCTAACTAGACCTCTCAATCATCCGCCACATACAAATAAACACTAAAGAAAACATGAGTCGAACCTAGGAGCTCATGAACAATCCAGACCGTACTATACATCTGACTCAACATGAAGGCATGCCCTACTCAATGATGTCATAATGCCCCAAACACCCGGTGTTTCCCTACATGGCCTAACCAAGGGTCCCAATCCCATAACACTAATAACAGAACACCTCTCTACTATGGGCCACTAGCCAGTACGTAGTCTAAACTAGTGCAATAATTGTTCTTAGAAGATTCATTTACTATTCCAGGCTCCCATATCAACACATGAAATAAAAAGGGGTGAGTCAATAATGTCAATTAAGTAACCAATCTCATTGCACAAACATCACACACAACTCACAAAATCAATGTACACATAAGATCACACCTGAGTTACCCCAAAGAGAGTTTTCCAAAATTATTTATTTTATTAAAGTGCCAAATAGGCCTTCACCAACTTTCCTCATTTCTCAAGAGAACCAAAACACTTGTTCACGCTTCAGAAGAAATCATTTATCATTAAAATAGAACTACACTTGAAATTCTGTGAATAATGTTCAAAGGCCAAATAAGCATTATTTCACTATTTTGCGTCCGTTCATTAAGAAAATATTTCAAGTGTCGTGTATAAAATAAACAACTCTTTTTAAATTGAGTAATTATATAAAAATAAATTATCTAATATAATTTCCCATTTATTAAAATTAATAAAATATCAAGAAATTAATAAATTCTAAATTTAAAAGGCGAGTGCAGTGGGAGACATACCTCGAATCGCAGTCCAATCACGATGATCTGACCCGCCTTGAGCGGGCGCACAAGCACGTGCAAGCTGAAGACCGTAATTCACGGAAAAACCTGCCAACATGTTGCAGCAACTAAAAAACAACTAAAATACAGAAACACTAACCTAAAATAATTTCAATGAACAAATAGATTAAAAACCACATCTATGTACTTTGAAAACAAAACTAACACCATATAATTAAACAAACTCAAATATTTAAAAAAATAAAAAACTAAATTTTCACCAACTTAATTAAACACAACACATTTAAAGTAAACATATAATACTCAAACAAGGACAATGCGAACCTCACCTCAATGTGGAGATTCTCTTGAATAGTGAGGTCAAGGGGAACCACACAATGACCGAGGAATGGAAAAGGGGGCATGCATGGATTATGCAACTGGATAGCAGGTCCGCAGGCCGTCACACCGCTGAACCAGAGGTGCGCCCGGCTGGAGATGCATTTGGAGACCAGAAAGGAGTCCAGAAGGGGGTTCACGTGACAGATATGGAGTCCAGATATTGGGCTCGTGAGGTCGACATAGTAGGGAGTTGTGGGTTCAAGCAGGAGGAGGCCGAGGTGTGCTGCAGGTAGGAGGTAGAGGTGTAGAGGGCAGGTGCTGGCGGCCTGATAGTGACGAGAAACAAGAAAATCCAGGGGGGATTTCTCAACTTGTGAAAGGTGGGGCACATGGGGATGAGGTGAGGAGAAGGCCGCGCATGGCTACTAGCCCGAAGAGGAAGGATATGAGTTGAAGGTTGTGGTGGGAGCTGCTGAAAGGGGAAGCGGATGGCCGCGCCTAGTGTGCGAGGCTGGCAGGGAGGGATCCAGGTGAGCCGGACAAGATCCGAGGTGTTGTGGATGTGTGCGATGCGGTTGGAAGTGGGAGAGGGAGAGGAGGGACAAGGCTGGGCAGAGGCATAGTGTGATAGGGGTGCTGTGCAGGTAAGGCTAAGGGGGGGGGGAGAGAGAGAGAGTCAGCTGGGAGTAGGTAGAGCAGGGAAAGCCAAGGGGATGTGGGATGTCAGGCAGTGGTAGGTTGAGAGGCGAGGGGCGGGGCGAGCACCAGAGGGGTGTGCGGTCAGGGAGCCGATAGGAGGGCGACCTTCTTGTGTGGATGGTTGGAGGCAAGGGTTGGCGGGCTACTGGGCACTGTAATGAGGAGAAGGGGGGAGCTGGAGAAGGCAGGCTGGGCATGTGCAGTAAGGGGTGACAAGTAGGGTGCTGTGCAGGGCAAGCAAGGTAGGAGCGGTGAGAGGCGGAGTAGGGTGTGGGGGAGCCAGAGCAGGTAGGCGAAGCAGGAGGGGCGTGCGTAGCAAGGGAGAAAGAGGGAGGGTGGTGACCTACTGGTGACAGGAGAGGATCTGGTCTGGGGGGACACCCGTGTTGAAGAGAGGAAAAAGAAAAAAGAAGAAAGAAATAAAGAAAGAAAAAGAAGAAGAAGATAAGATAAAATAAAATAAAAATAAGAAACATTAATAAAATAATAAAGATAGAAATAATAATAATAATAATAATAATAATTAAATAAAAATAAAAATAAAAATAATATTATTAAAACTTATAATAATTAAAATAATAATAATAACATTAATAAAAATATAATATTTATAAAACAATTATTTTACTAATAAAATTCCTTTAATAATAATAATAATAATAATAATTAATAATAATAGTAATCATAATGATCATAATAATAGATTTAACAATTTTAGTTTTTATATAAAAAGTGTCATTAATAATTTTAATAAAAATACTGGTAATAACTAATAATAATAATTTCATTTTATTTATAATAATTTTATTTTAATAATGAAATTGTGCGGTCCGTGCGCACCTCTAGCAACTTTGCGTGAATTGAGCGTGAACTTTTGTCTGATCCAGAAGCTATCGCACCAGTGCCTGGGCTGTCCACATGGTCTCCACTAACCATGTGGTGCCTACACACTGGTCTAAAACCCAACAAGAAAATCCCATCAAAAATTATAAAATAAAAATTAATTAGGTCGGGGTGTGACGATTCTCCCCACCATAATGATTTTTGCCCCTAGAAAGCCATAACAAGATCAAGACCCAAAGAAGAATTGCCTTAAGTGTCACTCACCCCCAAAAGTTTAAGCACCTCTAATTGATCGATCCAAATTAACACTGAACTCCCATAACATGCAACTTATACTCAAAACATGAACACTTTAAATACAACAAAAAAGAAACCTGAAACTAACTCTAATACTGACATGGGGAGGCCCGAACGGACTCCCCACCATAAGAAACAAGACAAACTAAATTCAATGAGACCCGCGATGGGTCTCCCCACCATAAGGACTGATGAGATTAACTGAACTTGAAAACGTTCCGCACAAACCAAACCCCCCCCCCCACCACGAGGGGGAGAAGGGAAGGGTCTAACTGATAGAGCATCGAAACTACCACCATCGTCATATCAATAATGTACCACCTTCTAAAGAACAAAAACCATGCTACACTAAAGACATAGATTATACCAAGGTCTTTTTACACTACTGGCTTTCTACTGACAATGTGCCAGCTTCGCTCTGGGACCTATGGCTGGAGCTCTGATGATTGAAGCATCTCCTGCCTTGTAGTTAGGCTTCAAAAATTCCCAATCATAACACACGAACCAGAATTTTACCAAACTCATATCCATTAGAATAAAGGTTTCAAAAAGGTTCGATAAGAACCATTCTTACAACTGAAAGAAAACAAACACCACAGAATACTACAAGAGGTGACCACTACATCCAAGGAATACTACAAAGAGAAAAACTCCAAAATGATCCCCAAATATCACACCACTCCTACTGATGGGCTGTGGTGACCTTTAAAGATCCAGGTCTGACCTCAATGAGCTTCTTGGAAACACCAGAATAGAATCCCTGCACGTGACCTAGGTGCCCACAGGTGTGGCAGGGTCTTGGAGCATTCGGGCACATCGGCCTCTTGTGCCCCCACTTACCGCACTGGTGATAGATCAAGGCATCGTGCTGTGAGGAAGATGACTGAAGGTATGAATGCCTATTGATTCCTCTACTAGTACCACCATCATCAGTCTGCTTCCCATTCTTCTTATCTCTATCTTCTACACTACTTCCCAAGACCGGAGGAGGATTCTCCACCTCAAGTCCTCTTCATAACTCAGCTTCGATGAGGAAAGATTGTCTCACCACATCAAATAAGGCGATTAAGTTGAACTCTTCCTACTTCGATGGTAGCTCATGACGTAATCCAAGATCAAAATATCAAGCTTTCCTAAGATCATTTCAAACATACCCTGGTTTATACGGTGCTAAGTCCAGGAAACGATGAAATAATTCCAACACCGATCTGACACCTTGATGAAGACCACACAACTCCATCCTCTTCCTCAGCTTTTTCAACTTAGAGAAATATTACTGGATGAATAATGACTTGAAGAACTCACAAGTGATATCTTCTCAACCCTTGCTTCGAGACACGGACTTCCACCACTTCTAGGTTGGACCTTCAAGCATAAAGGTATCCAAATTCACCTTCAATGACTCAGGTGGTGTGAGAGAACATAAGTTCCTCTCAATCTTACATAGCCACTCCTCTGCCTCAAGAGGATTTATTTTCCCATAAAATAGGAGAGGGTTCAACTTCTGAAACTCAAGGACGTAGTGCTTGGGCTGATCAACTGGAGGATTTTCTAAGGATGCACCACCCGAAGCTGAACCTTGGGCATCCATTGAGCCTTCGTAGGGGGGTGAACACTAAGGAACAAGAAAACAAGGTGAGAGATCAAAACTTGGTCATTGTCATTTTAAATTCAACTTTTCACAATTTCCAAAATAAAAATTTATAAAAAAAATATTAAAAGTAAAAAAGACCCAAATGATGCACAATGAGAAACTAGTGTCGATGGGTGACTCGAACATATGGTTGGTGGCTATACGCTGGTCTTACTATCATCAGAAAAAGTGGTCTAGGGTAATTTACCTGGCTCCACATGGTTATCCAGATCATGTGAGCTCACAGAGGTCACTTTCCCAACTCCAATTTTATTTCCTAATACTAAACAAACCATAAGAATCCAAAGAGATTGACAACCCAAATATCCCATGGTAACTTGAGGTTCGGAATGAGCAAGGGTTTATGACATCCTCCCCATTCCTATGCCTTGAGTCCCGTCAATTATACTCCTTCTACCATGACAACCCCAAATAACAACAGGCGCTTTGAAAAACAAGGTCCGCTCAAGATCCGACCTCCTCTGATACCATTTTTTCATGATCCTGTAAAGACCCGGAAATTTCAAAGAATTTTTTTTCTTAAATTTTTTTCGAATTTTACGAGTCTGTGGCTTATGACGACACTTGATTCTGAGGCCCAGTGTGCTCAAAATCAATTTTCGAAGTTTAGCTCGGGTACGTTCAGTAAACGAACGAGCGGGTTTTTCTATCTTTTGAACCGGTGCTCGGAATTGAAATCTGAGGGCCCTGATAAACTTGCAGTGCTGATAATTGCTTAAGAGGACCTTTACCGAAGATGCGTTTGCACAGGAGAAGAAGTTAAATTTTGTGGATTAAGTAATAATTGAATAAAAATTGTGGAACAATATTTATTTTATATCTAGGTGGTTATATCCTACATGGGGGAGTTGGGGTAGAACCCATAAGCACCTAACTACCCATGTGAGGATATTGGTGAGGTGGGGCCCACACGAGCCCCAAACTTTCACATTCTTTAAACCCCGCATTAAACTCCTTTGTATAATGTTGGAAAACCCCTTGAATTTAATTGGGTAACTCTTCCTCTCCCCACTCTCCCACTTCAATTCTTGCCAACACACACTTAATTGATTAATTGAACCTCACCAATTAGATGAATTAAGTGTCTGAATTTTAAATTTTGAATTCATGGAAAAAAATAAAATAATGAGAAGCATTATTTTATTTTGGTTGGAAATTGTTATGTGAGGAAAATTTGGGGATAACTCTAGAGTTTTTGAATAACTTCATCCTCAACGAAGGACAGTTCTTCTATGATTAAGAACATCGACCCTTCAATGTAGAACAACTTGGCGACCACGGTTCTCATCCTTTTCTTCCTCCGCGACAAGAGGGGAGACACCGACGTGGGGAATTTTCCAATGACGATGAACCATAATTATCTCTCCTTCGTGAAAAGAGTGGTAACATCATTCTTCCTCGGGTGCACACCGACGACGACGGAAACAATGCCATCTTCCGTGACGCCTGGAGAACGACATCGATTATCGAGGTAGGGGTTAAGTTCAATTTTAATGGATTAAAATTGTGACTTGGTTGTCATTGAGAATCTTGTTTACCTCATCCATTTTCTATCACTTTACGCGGAGGGAACGGGTCGAACGAACTCGGCCCGACGACCCTCCGTTGAACTTGTTTATTTTATTTAGAATTGGAAAGCAAAGGCGGAGGAGGCACGAAGCCATCGCGCCATGCTAGGAACATGACAAGGGAGTCCGACACCATCATATTGGTTGTGTGGGAAGAACCATGGGCTGCTACATGGGCCGCATAGGTGGAAGAACCAGCCGGCCCATCGGCCGGCTGGGCAAAGAGGAGCCGCGACGCCAGGAGGGCACCCCGCTAGGAGACTAGCGGCCCGCCCATGCGGGCCGCTTGCGTAGAAGACCGACTGGTCTACCCGGCCGGTTTGGGGAAGGGTGACGCCGCTTGGCACCGCCAGTGCGGAAAACTGGGGGGACCGTGCCCCCCTTGGAACCCGCTTGACTTCGGCTGAGCTGCTCGGCCAGCCGGGCCAGGCCGCACCACTTCGGGTCGGGCCGCGCCACTTTGTGCCAGGACACGCCACTTCGGGCCGAGCCACGTCCCTCCGGGATGAGTTGTGTAATTCTTTGGACCGGTCCGACTCCCCTACTAGGTCAGACCTGTCAAACTGGGTCAACCCGACCCGTCAGCCCACTCGGCTAAACAGGCCAAGCCCGATATTCACATAAACTTGAATAACTTAAGGACCGCATGGCCGATCGACACTCCGTCTACGTCACTGGGAATATTTCGAAGAGACGGTCCTTTTGCGATACTCTGAGTGAGTTTTGGACAGCTTTCGATATCGTCCGGGTTAGAAACGAGCGTATTTTTAACTGGGCCCCTGGAACGAAAACACTAATATCTCTCAGACCGAGCATCTGATTGACGCGCCATCTGTCGCATTGAGTTCCTATAAACGAGATGAACCTTGGGGATACATCAACTCCAGAATTTTGAAAGTTTTTGTATCTACCCTCTTGGATCGTGGATTAGAACCTCTTGGAATCGAGCGTGCTTTATGCGGGAACCCTAGAGCTGGCTATGACTGCGACGACGATGGCGACTGTACTTGGATCCTACGTGGGTTCGGCAGTGAGGAAGACTGTACTTGGATCCTCCATGGGTTCGGCAGCGATGACGACTGTACTTGGATCCTACGTGGGTTTGGCAGCTATGATTACTATACTTGGATCCTACGTGGGTTCGGCAGCGACGACTTCTGTACTTGGATCCTACGTGGGTTCGGCTGGGGAGATGATTCAAAAGCTATATCTATCATCTCCACCCCTCTTCATGAGTAATATACCTGTGTGAGATGAGTCTTGACTTTCAGTCATTATCATTGATGTGATTGACTTGCAATCCTGTGTGGACTGGGTTGTACTTGGGCTCGTGAGTTTGAGCTGAACTGGAATTGATGACTTAGGTATATGTATGGGCATATACCTAAGTAGAGTTGGTTGATACTTTGTGTTTGTATCTTTACTTTGTGGTTTATCCTTTGTGGATTCTGGGATACCTTCGGGGGTCTCGGGGTCCCTAATGAGATCGTATACTCACCCCTACATGGGCTATGCCTGCACTACATTGTGTTGGATGCAGACGACAGACAACACTGATCGAGGTAGAGTCTTGTGGAGTGGGATGGTACCTAGAGGTGGACCACTTGGCAGGATGTACACGGAGCAGACGACCAGACCCAAGGATCTAAGGAGACCATATGTACCCACCATTCAGGTGGGATAGCCGGAGGATGACTCAGTGGTTGTTGATCTACTTTACTACTATTGTACTTTCTTTTCAGTTGTACTTTATTTTCAGTTGGGTTTCTATTCTGGCCCATTTACTTTTCAGCACTTACTTTTGTACTCAGTTTACTTAGTGTTTACTTCAGATTGCATTCTCTGTTGTGTTTTTTCACTTATATAAAGTTAATGCCTTCTATTTTTATTGGGATTTATGCCTTTGGTGCTAGTCACCAGCCCCTGGCCTATGGAAGGTGGGCTTGGGGTAGTCACAACACGGGCACTGAGGACGGGTCCTGACAAATTGGTATCAGAGGAGTCGGTTCTACTGCAGAACTTAGGACGCTGATAATTTATTTCTACGAAGCAATAGTGTTAAGGGTATTGAGTGTGGTTATCAGTCTAGGGTGTCTAGTGTTGGTGCGGTGGCTAGCGTATCCATACACTAGGACCCTGACTTTTGATTTCCGACTCAGTGCATGAAAACATTGATTGCATGTGTGTTTCAAAGGTTTTATTTGTGGTTAATTTTTCTCAGCTCACCAGGTATACTGTATTAACTGTGGTGCACCTGTTTATTTTAAGGATGGCCCGATGATGGTAGCCAGCTAGGTCTCTGAGCCACGTGCGAGATGGAAGGTCACCGAGAGAAGAGGCCTCGATGTAGGACCCCATTACAGCAGAGACACCAGCGATACCTCTACCCGCTGGGCCACCGATACCACCAGCCCCAGCAGTGGAGAGTGCACACTGCCTGAGTGTGCTGCATGAGTTTCAGCGACAGAGGCCGCCCAGGTTCTGCGGAGAGACGGACCCTCAAGTAGCCGAGGATTGACTAGAGGCTATCGTCTGAGTCTTCAGATTGGTAGGGACATCAGCAGATCTTATGGTGATCCTTACAGCGATTATCCTCCACACAGTAGCAGGAAGATGGTGGAGACTGATGCTCTTGGTGCACGACGAGGCATCTCTACTTTGGAAGGACTTCGAGAGCCTCTTCCGCTCGTAGTTCGTTCCAGCCACCCTCCGTACGGTGTGCATCCAAGAGTTACTACAACTGCGACAGGGCAGCATGACAGTAGCCTAGTACTCGGTGAGATTTACCGACCTCTCGTGCTACTCCACGGACATGGTACGAGACCCATTCTTCTAGGCCCAGACCTTCGAGCAGGGACTGAGGCATGAGATCAGGGCTTCAATGATCTCCCTCAGTAGTTCGGCGCAGGCAGGAGTACTAGAGCGAGCCCTTCTTATGGAGAGCTTCCTTGCCAAGCATACGCCAGTAGTGAGGCCTACCGTAGGGAGACATGTAGTGGAGTCTTCTGCAACCGGCAGTAGAAAGATTTCATAGAGGTCTAAGAGGACTAGGCCATCAGGTGGGAGACCTCAGGATACTGGTTCGGAGGTGCGGGGCACACGCATCAGAGCCAGTCAGACGAGAGGTAGGCAGTGCTATGCATGCGGAGGACAGGGACACATGGCTCGTGACTGCCCGAACCGCCCTGTAGAGGAGAAACAGATAGTTGAGGGACCACCTAGGAAGTGGCAGAGGTTCGACCGTGGCGGTCCGCAGGGAGCAGGCGGACGAGGCAGAGGAGCTGACCGAGCAGCGGGTGGTGGGCGACGCGTTGAGGCTCTACCACCACCACCACTAGGAGGTCCACCCCGACCATAGGGAGCTGGCGGACAGAGGCAGGCTCAACTTCAGTCAGTGGAAGCGTACGACCACTGCGCACCTAAGATGATTTTAGGTACTATCTGTGTCTACTCCACCCTTTCTGTAGTTCTTATAGACATAAGAATGAGTAATTCTTTTATTGCCGCTACCCTTGTTCGGAGCTCGAAGATTCCGACAGAGCCATTGCCTCGATCCTTATAGCTAGAGACTCCTATGGGAGCAGACTCGACGATTACACACTGGTGCCGATAGTTGGAGCTTACTATAGGATGTGAGAGCTTCAGCTGGGATCTTCTTGTAGCGACGTCGAGGCATTACGACGTCATCTTGGTCATGGATTGGTTATCTACAATCTATGATCAGATCGACTATATTAGGCGCAAAGTGCGGTGTGTTCGCGCAGATGGGAGCAGGTTAACCTTCACCAGTGAGAAGGGAGCCTTTGCAGCGCAGGATGGACTTAGGAAGAGGAGAGGGCAACCGATCACACATCAGTTGGCTAGTCTCATTCTCGGAGTGGTTGATGTGCGAATTCAGAGTTTTCCTATTATGGTGGATCAGTTTGCCGACATTTTCCCTGACGTTGTTCCAGGACTACCTCCTCGTAGAGAGGTGGAATTCTCCATTGACCTATACCCTGGGACAACCCCAATATCTACTCCAGCATATCAGATATCTCCCGCTGAGCTTCGTGAGCTGTAGGTACAGCTGGAGGACTTGCAGGGCAAGGGATTCATCCAACCCAGTGTTTCACCCTAGGCTTCTCCGATTTTATTCGCCAAAAAGGCGGATGGAAAATTACGACTATGTGTCGACTACCATCACCTGAATCTGGTGACCTTAAAGAACAAGTATCCAATCTTGAGGATTGAAAACCTATTTGATCAGCTCAAGGGAGCACAATGGTTCTCGAAGATAGACCTCAGGTCAGGCTATCATCAGCTCAGAGTTCGAGATGAGGATGTGCAGAGGACAACCTTCAGGAGTCGGTATGGCCACTATGAGTTCTTGGATATGCCTTTTGGCGTAACCAACACTCCCGCAGTGTTCATGAGTCTCATTAATAGGATCTTCTAGCCTTACCTCAATTGATTTGTTGTAGTCTTCATTGACGGCATACAGATTTACTCGACTACTGAGGAGGAGCACAACTACCACTTACAGGTTGTACTGGACACACTCTGAGAGAACCAGATTTATGGTAATCTCCCTAAGTGTCAGTTCTGGATTCGATAGGTCCACTTGTTAGGGCACGTCATCTCTGAGGCGGGAGTTGTGGTGGATCCTGCGATGATCGAGGCAATACTTGCTTTGGAGACACCCAGGAGTGTGACAGAGGTACGAAGTTTCCTAGGTCTGGCTGGGTATTATTGGAGATTTGTGCCAGACTTCTCCAGAGTTGCATCACCGCTTTCATCTTTGAAGAAGAAGATGAAACCCTTCGTATGGTCAGATAGATGTCAGCAGAGATTCCAAGAGCCGAGGTATAGATTGAAAAGTGCACCCATATTGAGGCTACCGGAGGAGGGCGTAGGGTACGTAGTTTACTGCGATGCATCATGGACCAGACTTGGGTGTGTACTGATGTAGGAGCAGGCAGTGATCACTTATGGTTCACGATAGTTGAGGCAGCACGAGCAGAACTATGAAACCCATGACATGGAGTTAGCATCAGTGGTCTTCGCCTTGAAGATGTGGCGACACTATCTGATGGGCGGGCGCTTTACAGTCTACTCTGACCACCAGAGTCTCCGGTACATCTTCTCTCAGAAGGACCTGAACCTGAGACAGTGGCGATGACTTGAGTTCTTCCAGGACTATGAATTTTAGGTAGTCTATACTTCTGGGAAGGGGAACGTAGTAGCTGATGCTCTCAGTAGGAGATCAGACATTCAGTTAATTGGAGAGGCGACAGAGCATCTAGCCGCGTTGCAGATATCCTTCGTGGATAGAGATGGAGAAACCTTCCTATAGTCCCTCATAGTCACTCCTCCACTACTTCATCAGGTCAGAGAGGCACAGCGTGGGGACATTGAATGTGAGATGCAAAGTGCACAGATATCCACAGGACAACCACCTTATGGATTTTCTGAAGGAGCAAATCACGTCATCCTCTTCAGGGGACGTACCATGGTACAAGTTGCACTGTAGGAGGAAGTTCTGAGGGAGTTTCACACTTCCCCTCTTGTAGTATATCCAGGAGTGGAAAAGATGTATTAGGATCTCAGATGATAGCACTGGTGGCCGGGTATGAAGAAGGCGGTGGCAGAGTTCGTTTCTTGATGCCTCACCTGCCAGCAGGTGAAGGCGGAGCACTAGATACAAACAAGCTTGGTGTATCCCTTAGAGGTCCCGGAGTGGAAGTGGTATGGGTTATCTATGGATTTCATGATGGGGCTCCCTCATACTTCCAGAGGACATGAATCCATCTAGGTGATTATTGATCGACTCACCAAGTCGTCCCACTTCCTACCAATCAGAGAGCAGGGCTCAGTGGAGATCTTGGGATGCCTCTACATTCAGCAGATCATATGGATTCATGGTGTGCCATCATCTATCTTCTCTGATCGAGATGCTCGCTTTACTTCTTGGATTTGGAAGGGGTTGCAGGAGGCATTTGGGACGCAGCTATGCCTAAGCACCGCCTTTCATCCTCATACGGATGGACAGAGGGATACGATCATTCAGACACTCGAGGACATTCTCTATGCATGTGTACTTGACTTTGGTCATAGCTGGGAGGATCACCTACCTTTGGTGGAGTTTGCATACAAAAATAGCTACCACTCCACCATCGGGATGGCACCATACGATGCACTGTATGACCGACCATGCAGATCACCTATGTGCTGGACTGACCCTGGGGAGTCAACATTTATAGGACCAAAGATAGTCTAGGCTATGACGGAGAAGGTGTAGATCATCCAGGAGTGGATGAGGACTGCACAGAGAAGACATAAGTCCTATGCTGATAGGAGTCGGAGACCACTAGAGTTCGAGGATGGCGACCACATTTTCTTACGGGTCTCACCTCGATGTGGATTACAGAGATTTGTCTAGGGTGGAAAGTTATATCCATGCTTCATCGAACCATTCCAGATCCTCAGCTGGGTAGGTGAGGTGTCTTACCGTCTGGACCTTCCACCTCAGTTGCACCGGGTGCACAACGTCTTCCACATATCACAGCTGAGGAGATACGTGCACGACCCGATGCATATCATCGACCATGGGGAGTTAAACATCAAGGACGAGGCTACATTCATGGAGGTTCCAGTGGAGATTGAGGATTGACAGGAGAAGGTCCTAAGTGGGTGGTCGATTCCTCTGGTGCGCATTTGTTGGCAACACAGGAACCTCCAGGAGAGCACATGGTAGCGGGAGGCTCACATGCACTCTCAGTACCCTCATTTGTTTCCCTAGTTTATGATGTAGCTTTACGGGGACGTAAATAATTGAGGTGGGAGTAATTTAAAGACCAGGAAATTTCAAGAATTTTTTTTCCTAAATACTTCGGAATTTTATGAGTATGTGGCTTTTGACGACACTTGATTCCGAGACCCAGTGTGCTGGGAATCAATTTTCGAAGTTTAGCTCGGGTACGTTTAGTAAACGAACGAGCGGGTTTTTCTATCTTTTGAATCGGTGCTCGGAATTGAAATCTGAGGGCACCGATGAACTCGCAGTGCCGATAATTTCTTAAGAGGACCTTTACTGAAGATGCGTTTTCTTGGGAGAATAAGTTAAATTTTGTATATTATGTAAGAATTGAATAAAAATTGTGGAACAATATTTATTTTATATCTAGTTGGTTATATCCTACATGGAAGAGTTGGGGTGGAACCCACAAGCACCTAACTACCCATGTGGGGATATTGGTGAGGTGGGGCCCACACGAGCCCCAACCTTTCAAATTCTTTAAACCCCCCATTAAAATCCTTTGTTTAATGTTGGAAACCCCCTTGAATTTAATTGAGTAACTCTTCCTCTCCCCACTGTCCCACTTTAATTCTTTCAAACACACACTTAATTAATTAATTGAACCTCATAAATTAAATCAATTAAGAGTTTGAATTTTTAATTTTGAATGCATGGAAAAATAAAATAAAATAAGGAGAAGCCTTATTTTATTTTGGTTGGCAATTGTTGTGTGAGGAAAATTGGGGGAGAACTCTAGAGTTTTTGAAGAACTTCATCCTCAATGAAGGACAGTTCTTCTCTGACGAAGAACATCGACCCTTCAATGTAGAACAACTCGGCGACCACGGTTCTCATCCTCTTCTTCATCCACGAAAAAAGAGGATACACCGACGTGGGGAATTCACCAATGATGATGCACCTTAATTATCTCTCCTTCGTGACAAGAGAGGGAACATTGTTCTTCCTCGGGTTCACACCGACGATAATGGAAATGACGCCATCTTCCGCGATGCCCGGTGAATGACATCGATTATCGAGGTAGGGGTTAAGTTCAATTTGAATAGATTAAAATTATGCCTTGGTTGTTGTTGAGCATATTTTTTACCTCGGCCATTTTATATCACTTTATGCGGAGGGTGCGGGCCGAACGAACATGGCCCGACGACCCTCCGTTGAACTTGTTTATTTTATTTAGAATTGGCAAGCAAAGGCGGAGGAGGCACGATGTCGTAACGCCGTGATGGGAACACGACAAGGGAGTTCGGCGCCGTCGCGCCAGTTGTGTGGAAAGAACCACGGCCCGCTACGCGGGCCGCATCGGCGGAAGAATCGACCGGCCCGTCGGCCGGCCAGGTGGAGTTGGACCGCGGTGCCAGGAGGGAGCCACGTTGGGAGACCGTCGGCCCTCCCATGCGGGCTGCGTGCGCAGAAGACCGACCGGTCTAGCCAGTCAGTTTGGGTAAGGGCGGCGCCGTCTGGCGCTGCCGGTTCAGAAAACTGGGCCCCCCCTTGGAACCTGCTCGGCTTCGGCTGAGCCGCTCAGACAGTCGGCCGAGCCAGCCGGGCCGCGCCAGGCTGGGCCGGGACGCGCCACTTCGGGTCGGGCCGCGCCACTTCGGGCCGGGCCATGTCTCTCCGAGATGAGTTGTGTAATTCTTCAGACCGGTCCGATACCCCTGCTGGGTCGGACCTATCAAACTGGGTGAACCCGACCCGTCGGCCCACTGGGCTAAATGGGCCGGGCCCAATATTCACTTAAACATGAATAACTTAAGGACCGAACGTCCGATCGACGCGCCCTCTACGGAGCTGGGAATCTTTCAACAAGATGGTTCTTTTGTGATACTCTGAGTGAGTTTTGGACAGCTTTGGATATCAACCGGGTTAGAAATGAGTGTATTTTTAACCGGGCCCCTAGAACGGAAACACCAATATCTCTCAGACCGGGCGTCCGATTGACGCATCGTCTGTCATGTTGAGTTTCTATTGACGAGATAGAACATTGGGATACATCAAATCTATACTTTTTGATAGTTGATGTATCGACCCTCTTGGATCGTGGAGATAACCCTCTCAGAATCGAGCATGTTGTGTGCGGGAACCCTAGAACTGGCTGCGACTGCAATGACGATGGCGACTGTACTTGGATCCTATGTGGGTTTGGCAGTGAGAAAGACTATACTTGGATCCTCCGTGGGTTCGTCAGCGATGACGACTGTACTTGGATCCTACGTGGGTTTGACAACGATGGTTACTGTACTTGGATCTTATGTGGGTTCGGCAACGACGACTTCTGTACTTAGATCCTACGTGGGTTCGGCAGAGGAGATGATTTAGAGGCTACATATATCATCTCCACCCCTCTTCGTGAGTAGTATACCTGTGTGAGCTGAGTAATGAATTTCAGTCATTATCATTGATGTGATTGACTTGCTATCCTGGGTGGACTGGGTTGTGCTTTCCTGTGTGGACTGGGTTGTACTTGGGCTCATGAGTTGGAGCCGAACTGGAATTGATGACTTAGGTATATGTATGGGCATATACCTAAGTAGAGTTGGTTGATACTTTGTGTTTGTATATTTCCTTTGTGGTTTATCCTTTGTGGATTTTGGGAGACCTTCAGGGGTCTCGGGGTCCCTACTGAGTATCGTATACTCACCCCTGCACAAGCTATGCCCACACTGCGTTGTGGTGGATGCAGACGAAAGAAAAAACTAATCGGGGTGGAGTCTTGTGGAGCGGGACGGTACCTGGAGGCGGACCACTTGGCGGGACGTACACGGAGTGGATGGCCGGGCCCGAGGAGCTAAGGAGACCATATGTACCCACCCTTCAGGTGGGATAGAGGGAGGACGACTCGATGGTTGCTGATTCACTTTACTGCCGTGGTACTTTCTTTTCAGTTGTACTGTACTTTCAGTTGGGTTTGTATTCTGGACCATTTACTTTTCAGCACTTACTTCTGTACCTAGTTTACTTAGTGTTTACTGTAGCATGCATTCTCTATTGTGTTTTTTTACTTATATAAAGGTAATTCCTTCCCTTTTTATCGAGATTTACGCCTTTGGTGCTAGTCGCCTGCCCCTCTCCTATGGAAGGCGAGCTTGGGGTAGTCACGGCACGGGCCCCGAGGATGGGTCGTGACAGAACCAACCAGGGTCGACCATGAACTAGTCACCCAAGATGGTCTGCGACATGGCCCAAGAGGGGTTCCCAATCCTCCCGGGCTGGCGACAAGCACCAGATAATCAATAGAGAAAAGTTGGGAATGATTTCACCCAATGAAAAATAAATAAAGCAGTGGAAAAAGTAGAATAACACAAAGTAAATAAACAAAACAAAAAGAAAGAATGATAAAAAACAACCAACTAACCTGACCACGACCAATCGTGGGTCCACACGTGCCTCTAGCGATTTTGTGTGAACCAAGCATGAACTTTTGTCCGATCCAGAAGCTATCGCACTGATGCTCGAGCTGTCCATACGGTCTCTGCTAACCATGCGGTGCCTACGCACTGGTCTAAAACCCAATACAAAAATCCCACAAAAAATAATAAAATAAAAATTAGATAGGTCGGGGTGTGACATCCATGGAATTTGAAAATTCCATTCAGGCTGTAAACATTAAAATTAATATTCCTTTCACATTTTTAGTAAAATCCAAGTGGGAATTGTTTTGGAAAATGACATGAATATTACATTGAAATAATTTTTATAAAATTTAATGAATGGGTAAAAATGTATTTTAAATATTTTAAGAGGGTAATAAAAAAATTTAAAACATTTTTAAAAAACACGGTTTTGAAGGACAACAACCTTTCGATTGACAAGTGAAATATAGTTAGATTTTCTTAGAAAAAATTTATTAATTATCTAAAGTAACAAATAATGGAAAAATAGTACCATTACATGATTTTGTCATGAATAACCATAAGATAAGAAAATTAAGGATAATTATTTTGATTTGGATTAAGATATTTCATCATTGGAGACTTGATCATAAATAATCTTGATAAATGATGAGATTATAACAAAAAATCATTATCACTATGGAAACATAAAATATTAAACCCTATGAAGAAATAAAATAAAATAAAGCTTAAAATTACATTAGGATAAATAAATTCATGATTTTATATATTTATTGGGATTCATATACACCTCATGAAATAATATATGTTCAAAACATAACATACATCTAAAAGAAGACAAATTGAGACAAAAAACCCCTTATTGCTAGAGTATCTTTTGAATCATAATATCCATGAAAGAATAAAATCATATGAAACATTAATTGTAATGAAATGTTGTAGATTCATGATATATAATCTCATAGGTTATTAAATACACCACACAAAATAAATGAGTGGTAAAAATGTAATATGTATCTTAGAAATAAAAGTGAGACTAGAAATACACTTACCATAAGTCTTGATTTTCATCATAATCAATCAAGAATCCTGTATAATAAATATAAGTTTATTATAAATCTATAATTTAATGATATTTATATATATAATAAAATATATTATTTTATTATGGATTTATAATACCAATATTAACAATTACATGTTAATGTTATGTTTCCGGTAATAACCACTTTGTTTTTCGTATATGTTTTCCTTTTTTATTCTTAGTTCTCTAAATTCGATCAGGATTTAATAATCTACATAATTTAAACCATGATATAAATATCATATATATTAATTATATATTTATTTATAGTAATATATAAAATTTAGTGATAGGAAATGAAATACACAATTCCTGGACACGGTAGGCCTTACATAGACATGAATGGGGTTTTTAATTTTCTTATCGATTTTAAAGAAAGAATGGTAAATTATATATTATATTTAAAAATATTTTTTATTTCAAATATATAAAATATTATTATTACTCCCATACTTAAAAATTTATATGTAATGTGTGGATGAATCACATCACTTCACGAGGTTGTAGTCCACCGTACACACGGACAACGTTATCGTATTCTCCAAAACTGGATGGCATGAAAGTATGTTTGATATATCAATTATAGATGAATAATAATATAATTTATGTCATAAATAATATATATATATATATACACACACACAAAATATTCCCATCATTATTCCCAACCTTGAGAGGTGATAATGAAAAAATGAACAATATCGGTTTGCGAGGCGGTAGTCCTCCGAACACATGGTGGATGACTTCATAACCCTTTTGATGGAAGTTTATTTTTTTAGGTTTTCAAATTAAAATAAAAACTTATAAGTTTATGTAATATACTTAGTTTATTATATAATCATGATAAAAAATAATTTAAGGGGTTTTAGAAACAAATAAAATAAAAAAATTCGTGGATAAACGTTACCTCTTCTTTGGTTATCCACCTTAGGTTTGCACTAAAATCCTTATTTGGTTATATTTATATTCAAAATAGGTCTTATATGATTAATTTTGGGATTTATATAAGTGATTAGTGTTTTTATTTTTTGAACTAAATAAGTTTTAAGGTATTAATAATTTAGGAGAGAGGTTTTCTTTCTATAAGTGAGGTGAGTGGAAAACATATAAATTTTTGAAAGAGATTATTCCAACCATTTTTTTCATATGTAACAAGGGTCAAATTTAGTCCATAATCGAAACTTATTGGTGTTATGGTCTAAATTTATCCTGAAACTAATATTTATAAATGTTAATATGTGATTTTACCCTTATCTTTTTTAGTTTAACCCTTGGTAAACCCATTTTACCTTAATCACGGTAATTAATTTTTAATGTATTCACTATTCAACTTATTTAACAATTAAGTTGGACATATTATGAATTATAAATTATGAATCTTACAGATATGAAATACTGTTTTCAAAATTATAATCAAATAAGTGGAAAAAATTAATTTAAAATTAATCATGTAGTCATGATGAGAATGTGGGGTTTTAAAGAGAAAATGATCAAAAGTTTACAAAGTTTTTATATTCATCTTAAATATTAAATTAATTAAAATGAACTAAATTGGATTAATATATTTATTATTGACATAATTACACTTAACAAAATATATTTTAAAGTTATAAATAAATTAAATAAAAAGGTAATTTTCAAATAAAACATAGTATTTTCACTATTTATTATAAATGAAACTTTTCAGACAAATCATAAAAATAACCCTAAGGTAATTTTGAAATTATGAATTCAAAAATAAATTTCAATTATCAAATTAATTTTATAAAAGTTTCAATAATTTATTTTATAATTTTTCCCCCAAAAATATAATGAATTTATTTGATAAAATATTATTTTCAAATATATAAAGACTATACTGAAAATTATGTATTTTTCTATAAATATGTTTCATTAATGTAAAAAAACTAAAATTAAAATTTTAAAATTAGTTTTTACTATTAATTTTTTTCGAGTCTAATTTATAGTTTATAATGGTCACGTTTGAATAATATATCTTGGTTTTTTTAAAACTCAGTATCGTATGTCACAACATATAACCGAGTATTGAGTGTAGTGTAAGATAAATAGGTTTACATGTAATTCAAGTTTAAATTAGATTGTTGTGAAATAAAATCCATAAAATTAATTTAATTTATTTAAAAAAAGTAATTCATAAAAACTCAGGGTGTTACATTAGCACCCACGACTGTGTTCACAAGGAAGGAAGTGAAGTTATATTGGTCTGACTAGTGTGAATAAGATTTTTTTTCAACTAAAGATGTGGTTGAGTACAACTCTAGTGTTGATAAATTCTAATTAAGGGAATGAATATTCTATTAATTATGATGCATCTGGTTTGGTTTTGGTATTATAATGGTTGGGTCACATTTTCAACAACCTCATGCATGGAACTATCCTACCCACGACAAAAAGATGTAGGGGTTTTCCATTCTATGAATTATTTGTGACACTTTCTCTTTTGTGAGAGGTTATTATCAACACAAAAAATATGATACTTCATTATATTATCACCCAATGGGACTTGAATTTGAGAAAGAGTTTTTGGGTAGAGTGTCTATAAATGTTCAACTTTGCGATGGATTATTCATCTAGGAATATTAATATTGTTATATTTTCTCTTAGCAATATAACTAAGGAGCATAAGGAATGAACTTCGGGGGATTAGTATAAATTCATGAGATTTTTGGACAATAAGAGTAATAATACTTCTGATGACTAGGAATTTATGATTTTTACCACTTTGGTTATCATATCTTCTTTCAAAGACTAGAGGAAGGATGGTTAGGATTCTTACCCAAAGTGTGTCATGATGTGAGAGTATCTAGTTAGAGGTGATGTGATACTCAGGTGGTCAATAGATGGTGATGATCTGATCATAGAACCTGGGATAGCTGTAGTCCCTAGGTCTACCATGGAAGAGTTGATTAGAGTATTCCATACCTCTAGGTGGGTGATAAATCCATGAATGTCAAATATGTATTTTGAATTTAGGTAATAGTGATGGTGGCTAGGGATAAAGAGGGAGATTGTTGGATTAATTTACTAATTCATTAATTTTGACGGATAAAGGAAAATCACCGGTATCCTAGTGGTTTAATCTAGCCACATCATCTACCCTTGGGGATATGGGAGGAAATCTTGATAAACATTGTGAGGCGGTTACCCAAGACCCTAGGGATCCATGACACTTTTTGGGTGATTTTTGATCAGTTTATAAAGGTTTATCATTTTTACCCATCTGTGTGACTCACTTAGAATAAGAGGTAGTAAATATGGATGTTTATGATATAGTATGCATGAATGGAGTTACCTTGAGAATTGTGTATAAAATAAACACATATTTTATGTTGCGGTTTTAGGAAAACATGCAGAAGGGCTTAGGGGCTCAGCTGGGATTGAGCAATGGGTACCATCCCCAGACTCATAGAAAATCTGAGTGAATGATACATATACTAGAGTATATGATTTAATATTACATCCTAGACTTTAGTAGAGAATGTGATGAGAACCAATACTTGGTTGATATTGATTACAACAATAGATTCTAGGATTCTCTTCAAATGGAATCATTTGAGGCTCTCCATGGATGTCCATGACACTCAACACTATGTTGGCATGTGGTGGGAGAGGAAAATTTATTGATCCTAGTGTAGTGTTGGAGACATCAGAGAGGAAAAAATTGATTAAGAAGAGTTTGATGACCACTTAGAATAGGTTTAGATCATATTCAGTTTGTAAGAGGAAACCTTTGTAGTTTTCTATAGGAGAAATGTTTTTCTTAAGAGTGAATCCTCAGTTTGGGAATCGATGGATATGAAAGTAAGAGAAGTAATAAATGTAGTTTGTGGGAAAAGTTATGACTAATGAGTGTATCATAGTTGTGTCTTACCAATTAGATTTTCCTCTATGTTATCGAGTCATACATGATGTGTTCCACATTTTTGATATTTTGAGGCACATATTCAATACTTTTCATGTTTTAGATTGCAAGGAAATTGGGTTGGATCCAAATAGACTTTATGAGGAGAACACATTTTAGATTATATACTAGAGATATAAGGTGTTGTGAGGAAAAAAATGCTACTTTTTGGATCCAATGATAGTATTGATGGATCTAAGAGGAAACATAGGAGTGAGAGTCTAATTTCTAAGCTGAGTGGACTTTGTTACTGGAAAAATACTACTAGAGACACTTATCAAGGATAATAAGTCATTAAATTGGGAGAATCATAATATTCTTCATTTTAAAATGTTCTAAAAACCCATTTTTTATAATTTATAAGTGGTTTTTATATAAATTTAATTTTCTCCAATTTTGTTTTCACCCTTACATATGTAATAGGACCTACATTAATCTATACTTAGGGTAATTCTTTTTGGGTAGGGTAATAAAAATTCATCATTTATATGAGTTTTATAAGTGTAAAATAGCCACTATGTATGGGTTAGGGGGTTTTCCAACAATTTTTTAAGTGTAACATTATTTTTATAATGGTTACATATAGTTAAATCCTCAATGAGTAAGGGTTTAATAACATGTGTGAAAAGGTAATCCCCTTTTTATAAAAATACATATGGCTAGGAATAAGTTGCATCAGGGTAACTACTTATTTTTAAAGTATGCATAAGGGTAACCTAATACCCTCATACTATAACTATGAGCTATATAATGGTAAAACCATGTTACAATTAGGCAGTTCTCTGATTGGAATTTTTTTAAATCCCTATTTTTTCTTATTCTTTATCCACACAATCCCAAAACACTTTTTGATGTTTGTGAAAGCCTAATATCATGAAAATTAATTTCTTCTACTCAACTAAAGTTTTAAATCCTATCATGGAAGCTTTTAAATGAAATTTAATTAATAAATTTTTAAAAGATAGATTAAATGATGAATTTAATTTGAGGGTTTCCAATGATGTAAATTTATAATACAATATGATTATTTTTAAAAACTTAAAGCTTAATACCTTTGTTTTTTTCATTCTCATATGTCCATACAGTTGTGTAATCCCATTGTTCAATATCTGTGAATAATTCATCGATCAATATGATTTATTCTTTTGGGTTATAGGAAAGGTTGAACCATCACCCTTTCTCCTCTATTTGGTTTCTATATTTTAAAAGAATAATACCCATGTATGAATTTTTATTCCTCTTCATTATTTTCATTAGCAATATGGAATCTAGTTAATACTGGCCTTTGAAGAAATTGAGTAAATATTTCTTAAATAATAATAATATTGAAATTATATAATAGCGATAAATAATTATTATCTCATGTATCTCTAGGATTATTATAGGGAGAGAAAATTATTATCATATGTGAATTATAATTTTATTTAGAAAAGAAATTATTATCTCTTTTTATAACTTATTATGATAATTTGGAATTATTTATGATATTTAATGATCTTATTAGATGAAAAGTGTTTATTTATTTTTGAAATAAATTAAGTGAATCATTTCTCAGAATTTCTGGAAAGCATTTAAGATGAAAAATATGTGGACATGATTTAGGTGATTATTCCCTAAGAACCATGATGTGGACATAAAAAACCATGGGGATGTAAGTTTCATACCATTTGGGTCTATTGTGCACACTTTTTTACCTTAGTATAATTCTTCTGTTGGCATACCTTGATGACTGTTCTTGATTATATTCGCATGTTTGTGTTTGTAGCCCCTGAGACCTATTTTTAATGTTTAATTCCATGAGTATTGTTTGTATATTTTTTGACCATATTTATTTTGATTACATGTTTATACATACATAATTTATTATAATGATGATATTATTTTCTTGTTTACTCTACCTTGTTCTGTTTGTTACCACGCCTTCAAAGGAATTGTTCTTGGTGCCCAAAATAGGTAGACCATCTTTACATAATTGTACCTTTGAGGGGGAGTGCACATGAATTTAGATAATGATGATGATAGAACTGAGAATAGGGTGGATTTATGATGATTCATTTGAAATCCTTTTTGCGGGATAAAACCAATGCCTAATGGATGCTAAGTGGAATATTACTCATTTATTAGTGGAATGTCATATAGAAAAACTCCTCCATGCATAGATCATGATGAGTAGTATGAAATGATTGATTCCTAAGGAGTTACTTGTATCATTAATACATGATTACATGATGATTCCATGAAACTAGTTTATTATCCTTGTAGATAGTTTTGGTTAATTATGACATATCCTCTTTTATCCTTCTATCATGGAACCAAAGAAAATATGAAAGGTTATTTGTGGTAGATATATTACCAAAAAAACTCCTAACACATGATTTTATGTTTTTTATGATTGTTTAAACATTTATTATTATTAAAATTCCATAAAATGTTTATACATGTGAACATTTGTTAACGACATATTATTGGTGTTTGACAACCTTGGATAGGGACCCCAATACTCAGACAAAATTTATGTATAAGGATCTAAGTAAGGGAAACATAACCATGGATGATGGATGAGTAGAGGACCATGAAGTTGGTGGAAGACTAGAACAGAGTCCTAAGGACTTCTTATATTTTTATTTATTATACCAACTTACATTTATACTCTAGTTTGTCTTTCCACTAAAGGATCAAAGTTTTTTTACTTGTTTAACACATGTACTATTTTTTAGTTTTTAACATGTTATTATGATTATTTATTTATAGTACTATTTTTATGTTTCTTATATGGATATGAAATAATACTGCGGGTATAGTTTCCTCACTGAAGGCATTCAGAACCTATCTTCTAGTCAGAAATCTCTTTTATAGAGGAAGGCATGTATGAGGTCATATAAATTTCTAGATCGTATCTAGTGTTATTGGGAATGGTATTAAATATGTAATTAATGAAAAAATATGATATATATATAATATAAAAATTATTCTAAAATGTAAAATTATTATTTACCATCTTTCCTTCTCTTTTATTGAGAAATGGAAGCATTAATTATGCATACGTGCGAAATATCACCTCCATAATCAATGAGTTTAACTTATCATCACTACACATCATGGTTGGATTTAAAAATAAATTTAATATATTATAATTATTTCAATTACAATATTAATATTAAATATATTATGAAACTATTTTATAACACTTTTGAACAAGGTCAACATACTTAACTAGTTATATGAAAATTGACCGAACAACCAAAAGTAACTAACACAGGAAGGAAAAATATAAAATAAATAAATAAAACATGGTTATAAATAGTTTATATTAAATTAAATAATTAATAATAAGGCTTCTAATAATGTATCAAATAAAATTAATTTGATTATTCAGGGAATTAGGAGTGTGCACGAAATGAATCTGGAACAAGGAAAGCATGTTTCATCTCAACATCTCTTCATTGAGACATGTTTTAATGTTATGCACAAATTTATTATTTCTATGGTGTATATACTACTTAATAATATATTTTTTAACACTACAATTTTTTTATTTAATTAAAATATCCATATTATTTTTTATTTTCATATAATATTTGATTCTAAAATTACTAAAGTCATAAGGATTTTGTCCCATTTTTTTTTCTTTGAGACACATTTTCTTTTATTCACCTGATTTTTTTAAATATTGTGAATACTACTAATTTGATGTATAATTTCCTGTATTTTTTTTATTCATGTAATTTCAACTTCAACTTTGAGCTCAATCTCTTTTATGCGATTTTATTAGAATGTTTTTTAATTCCTAAATGATCTTTTAAACCTCCTTCGCGACTTTTCAATTACATGTTTTTTTCTCCTTTTTATTATATATAGTTCGGATGAACCTACCATATTTTTGTATATATGTACCTTTAATATATACCTTGTTTAATATATTTTTCATTAGTAATGTTATAAAAGTTTTTAGTTCCCTTAGAAATTTACAATTTAAAGTAAACTCGGTTTACGGTAACTTTCTTATTTATTATCTCATATTGTGCATAAACCTACGGATAAATTATTTTTAAACCATGAACATAATTTAAAATTACACATTATTTAAGGGATAACCCTATTGATTAAAATATCATAACTTATTTTAAAAATAATTAACCATGTTGTTTGTTTTTATTTGTTCTTCACCTAAATCCTTTTCATGGATTTTATACATTTTAAATCAATGTTATAGACCTCTTTGTCTTTTTTAGTTATGAAATTTTAAATTATTTATTTCATTATTCTCTTGATAATACTTAGGATTTATCCTTTTTTTATAACCTAAATCATATTTATGAAACCCACTTCCTTAGCATGGGCTTGATCAGGTTTATGATTTACTTATTGTTTATTTTCATCATATAGCACACATATATATGATTTTCATCTATGTGTTGGGTGGTACCAAAATTAAATAGACCTTCATTTTATTGGGTAATGTTTATATTTCATGAAATGATATATATGGGATTATAAAGTGAACATAATCCACTATGATAATTTTTTCACTATGTACGGTGCATGGATGGTTAGCCTATGCACATTATGTTATGTAATAGGTGGGGACAAAATTATATAGCCCTAAAATGAATTGGGTAAATCTTTAAATATCATGATATTTTATGTGAGTAATTATGGAGTGAAACTAAAACCCCATGGGGTTTTTCTACACCATGTTTTTGGGAATAGTTGGTGAACCCAATTCACCATAAGACTTTTTCCATTTTATGATGATGGTCATGAAAGTAACACTTGAATTAAGTTTATGATGTCATGTCTTAGATTTTTTTGACATGTTTATGATCTTATGAGAAAATTTCCTTATTCCATGTATCTGTTATTTCATCATCCTCTTTATGATATTATGTTATGCCTATTGAATATGATGTTATGCATTATTGACATGTTTATACCATTATTGTGATTTCTATCTCACCCTTATCCTTATTTTTATCCCCAATGATATAATATATATTTCAATAAGATCTATGGGTGTTAGGAATTTTCTTTGTAGTTTTAAATAAATAATATGGTTTTATATTTATATTGATGTAATTTAATGTCTAATTTTACAAATACACAAGACCTATCGATACTTAAAGTGTATTTATGTAAAAAATGCTAAGAAATATGAAATAAAATATGTTTAGGGCTTAGGTCATCATAGATATTCTCAAAATATTATGATACATTAGTATTAGTTATTTTTCTATTGACTTATTCATATTATACTAACTATGTTATTCTCTCATGGTTCATGTTTACTAAACCATGCTTCCACACTCTTTTGATTCATGTATTATGTTATGACATTCCATACACCATGTTTTAGGATATGTGTTTCTTTGAAAAATTTTCTTATGTAAAATAATTATACCCATATACTCATCCTATTCACAATTATTCTCTCCCACTCTCTTTGACACATCCCATTAATAGTTGGTTTTATTCCTCTTTGAGGACTTTGTCAAATATTTACATATCACTTATATCATGTATGGTTATTGTAAATTATTTATTTTATATTAATATGTAAATTCATGAATTTTGAATCTTTTGGTGGTAATTTTACTCATGGATAAATAATATTAAATAAATACTATTAAATTGACAAAAAACTGGATAATTCAATTTAACATGTTTTCAAACCACTTAATCTTTTTCAAAAATCATGTTAATTAAATTTTCATAATTATAACTAGTCATGAATAACATTAATGTATATAAATTACTTATATATATTCACATTTTGATGAATATAAATTGTTGATAAAAGAAGTGTAAAAATGATATTTCAAAATAGGACCAAAGGTAAAGGGTCTCTTCAACTGAACTACCATTTTGGGTTTATCTTCCATTACTCTATATTTTCACTACTTTTCTTCAAAAACCCATTCTAAATGTTTTATATTTAAACATCCATTTTTACTGAGTGATATGGATGTATTCATTTTCTATGGGTTCATTCATATCCATATTCATGATTTTGATCATGAATTTTACTAAAAATCACTTATTGATTTTTATTATATTTATTCTTATCCTATTTATAAAATTTGTAATTTTATTTGTTAATGATACCCTTAAACATCTAAAATTATATCTTCTATTATTATTTTTGGAAGGTTTATTGTTTTATTCATCTATATATGGATTACAAAGAAAATATGGAACCCATTATTTTTTCATGGGTTCATTTCATGTTTATGGTTGATATATGTTTATTTTCTCTATGGAATTATTGATTATAGGTATTTTATGATGTGAAGATTGGGCATTGAATTATATATCCCTCCAACACACTGTAAAAATTAATGTATCTCAAGATATTTTGTACATGAAAGTGATGATATATTGGTTCACATTATTTGAAATAATATTTCAAAACATATTTTATACATAAACGCGATGGTTTGTTTAATCACATTCTATACATGGTATTTTTTCATAGTGATATGATATTTCACTATTATTAATGTTTCGCATTACATGTATCCTTCAAATAAATTATATATTATTATGATGGAGATAATATTACAATGATATAATGATGATGATTATTCTCACCCATATAATCACAATTATTTATGTTTATTGTTCATTCATATTGATCCTACAATTACTTAGGTTTTAGCTCACCCATTGCTTGATGTATTTCCTCAAGTGATTACATGCACTAAAGTTATTATTAAATTTATTAAGAGGGATATGGATATAGAGGTAAAAAAGTTTAAAGTATCATATATATTCATGTTTTATAAACCTAATTTTATTAAAATACTAAATATTTCAATTTTTTATTTATAAAATTATATATATTTTGTTTAAAAATGATGTAATATTCTTATATGAAACATGTGGTTATATATAAAGGGTTTTCCATTCAAGTGGTAGGATAGGGAATCTCTAACATTTAATTATAAGGATACCTCAATAAGGTTCAAGTAAAGGATCATGAAACATGAAAGATTCTAAGGATTAGTCTAGGAGTCCTTTAAAAGATAATAGGGGATTATATAAGAGGTTGGGACATGGAGATGGACTTAGACATTAGGGGAAGTAGAAGATATAGATACCTCAGGGGTTAGATCCCCATGATAATCATGTATATTAGGGTTATGAACATGAATCTAGGACTAGTAGGGTTTTTTCTTTAGATAATGTTCTATTTTATGGGGTAGTGGGTCCTTATACTATGATAGTTAAGATTTTTATTGATTTTACACTACCTGTTTGTCTATTTGTAACTAGATTGTCCCACTCCATTATATCTACTGAAGTGGTATCTATGTTAGGATTAAATGTGGATTTATCTTCTAATATAGTGAATCTTTATCCAACTCTTAACAAGAGGATAAAATATATTAATAAATTCTTGGGGGTATGCTATAGTGATTAGGTATATATTAACTTATGGGGTTTATTTATCTTAGAAAAAATTATTTTTGATATTCTTTTTAGGATGGATTGGTTGATTTACATATAAGGTATCATTAAATAATTTCCAGAGGTGTATGTATTCCATGTACCTTAATGGTAATGATTTTGTTTTTATGATATAATGGGAATTAAAAGTTTTAGATCTGGACCTAGCCTCATTCAATTGGGATCCATTATAATTCATATGGCTGGGATGATCCTTAGGCACATTTTATGATGGTTCCACATAATTTTCCCCGAGTAGTGGATAAATTTTCAGATATATTCTCAGAGTATTTGATCGGTTTTTTCTCAAAATATGGAGATAAAATTCATGATCAATATTATACCATGTGTAGAGCTCATATCTATCCCTTACTATCATATGGAACCAACTGATTTTTGAGACCTAAAGGTGGAGCTTGATAATCTTGAGGTGAAGTGTTTTTTTCTACCTAAAGACCTATCTTTGGGTGGATCCTAAGTTTTTATACAAGAAGGGAGATGATATATCGAGAATATTTTTGGATTAATATAATATAAAATAGGTTAATATACAAAATTAGTATTTACTACTATTGGTAAAAAATCTCAATGATTAGATTTGAGGAACCCGATTGTTCTCTAAGATTGAACTATAATTAGGATATCACCAGTTGAGGGCTTGAGTAGAGAATGTTCCAAAGACATCATTTCTAAGTAGTTAAGAGATATAAAATTTTCTTGTGTTGGAATTCAGTCTTATGAATATGCAAATGGGGTTCATGGAGCTGAAGGATTGGATTTTCCATCCCTTTAGGATTCCCTCATTATGGTGATCGTGAATGAAATTTTGGTGTATTAATAGGATTAAGATTTTCATTTTTTTTCTAGTAAAGTCTATAATGAATAAACTTCTGGAAAATTTGGTGTATATAAAGTAGAAAAGGTGTTATTTTTGGATTATAGGGTTGTTCTTTCTTAGGAATGTGATATTGGTGGTAGAAATCCTGGTCAGGTTAGATAAATTAGGGGTGGATATGTCTTTTTATAATCAAAATAATCGGTTTGGGATCATAAGTTTCTTTTTATTGGATGGGTATTATAGGTGGATAGTTTTTCTCACTTTGCAACACCTATAATAGACTACACAATAAAGAGTGTGAAATTTAATTATGTTGGTCATTATGAAGTGTTCTTTTTAATATTTTAAAGTGACATTAACATTTTCTTTGATTATAATTTTTATATACCTATTAAAGGGTTAAACATGTATTATAATGCTGATGAGGTTGGTATGGGAGTTTTCATTATTTAGAATGACACAATAAAAACTACCATACCCAAGATCTATAGTTATCAACCATGGTTCATTAACTGATATGTTTCTAGTATTGTCTCTTTAGGGAGAGGTTTCTCATTTATACAGACCAAAAGTGCTTGTAGTTTATAATATACCAGTATTAATTGAACCATTATTACTAGTTCTAGGTTGATTAACTCTATATGTCTGACATTTATAGGGTGTATTTACCATGAAAGGGGAACATTGTAGAAGATGGTTTGAGTTGGAAGGCTCATAACATGGTAGTTCAGGAATCTAGTGAGGAGAATAAGTTGATGTTTCTTTTCATAGAATGATGATTGGATATGACATAGGGGTAAAAGGACTTGGATTTTTTTAACTAATAAATTACTTCTTCACTAGTCGACCATGTAATGTCTATCCAAGAGACTGATTTAGATTAAATCATAATATGGATGACTCATGGGTGATTATTTAGTTTCTAAGTGGTCTTAGTTTGATAATAGGGACATGTATATATATGTAATTGTGGTGTCCTCTACATTTATGAGGGAGGATTTTATGATGGGATCACGATAATAATTGTAGAAAATATACCTAGGGTTTATTATGATGTATCAAGATATCATGGGCCAATTATAGGGTCCTAGTATGAGGTAAGAAATCCAGTGGTTTGTAGAATTATACCTTACCTACAAGAAGATGAAATTAGTGAGAAATGACCTCATAGATTACACTATCCACTTTTAGTTCCTATATAAAAACTGGATGAGGTGATTATTGAAATTATCACTACGCTACCAAGGTCTTCAAGGGGTCTGGATACAGTGGGTATATTAGTGGACTAGTTAATGAATCTCACCAATTTATTTCATATCTGGGAGACCATGTAAGTTTATGAGTTAGAAAAGCTATTTTTGAAATAGATACAATGTCTTCACTGTATAACCATGAGTATAGTTTAGACCATAATTCTTATTTTACATCCCATTTTTTGAAGGGGTGTTATAAGTTCATGGGATCTTAGTGGAAAATGAGTATAATTTATCAAAAATAAATAACTGGGTAATCGTATAAGATGATTTTGATCCTTAGGGATATGATCATGTCTTATGTTAATTATTTTGGTGTAGCATAAGATAAAAATATTGAATTGGAATAGTTTTCCTATAATAAAACCATTCCATATTTGATCAAAATGTATCTTTATGAGGTCTTGTATAGATGTGCATACTAGTCACCCATATGTTGGATATAAGAAAGGGAGTTGGTAATCATCATGTTGATATTTGTAAAGGATACCACCAAGTGAGTGTAGATTATTTGGAATGATTTGGTTATCACTTAGAGTTTGTATTTATCTTATTTAATGACCTATAATTTTATCAATGTATTTTACCTTCAAATATAGTTCTGTCATATTTAGTGACATTGTATAAATCCCATACATCACTTGATGAAACCAAAAAAACTATAACATTTATTTTAACATTAAATTTAGAGAATAATATTGGCCATAATGATAAAAAAAATACTAAAATGGTATAGCGAATTTAAAATAGGACAACTAAAATATGAAATTTTAAATATACTCGATCCACTAGAATAACTATATTCCTAAAAAATAATGTAGGAATAAATAATGATTTTAGAAATGTAATATTAATGTTGAAAATATATCCTTAAAAAAATACAAGTGAATGAATAATAAAATATGAAGTATTTATTGGAAGTAGGTAACCCATATAATTATTATAAATCTGAAAATTGGAATAGTTTTCTAGTTATTAGAATAGTAATATAACCATTGGAATAGTAATATAACCATTGGAATAGTAATCTAACCATTATGAATAGTAACCAGATAGTTTTAATAGTATCCACACCTTTGGAGGTTTAAAATAATATTTCGTCATCTTATAAAATCAAAAATGATATATTTATAACATGGTGTAAGTAAATAAAAGTTTCAAAAATAATAAATTAAGTTTTTATTTTTCTAAAACAAAAATGTTTTAATTTCACTTTTATAATAAATATATTGATTTAAAATAAATTTTATTTTCATAAATTTTCTTTATAAATCAATATTATGCTGTATTATAATGATAAGATGATTTTATAAGACCATAAGTCAATTTTCAAAGGGTTGGAAAAGTGATTATAATATTCAAATTGGAAATTTTCAGATAAATAAAGATTTTATTTAAAAATTACATATCTTATAATTATAGAATTATTTTAATAATAGGGATTTTTTTAATCTACAAATCAATAAATGGATAGGTTTAATTTTTGATATTTTTCTAAAATAGTTTAATTTTTAGTGAATAGTGAAATATAGCATTTAACATTATAAGATAGCTACCTAAAATTTTAAGTCATGGATGATATAAGAAACCATTAGTTCAAATTGAAATTCACCATTTAAATTATATATTAAAAATAATCAATTCTATTAGTATTCTTGAGGGAAAACAATAAACTAAAGAATATAATATTAAAAAACACCCTTATCCTCCCCTTACAAATACCACACCACACCTCCTATTCCCGTTGAAACTTTTAAGATTTGGAGGTTTAGAAATTTATTCCCACTTATATTCACAATAATATCTCTATGTTCTACTACTACTAGTCTCATCCAAATACCATTTCAAAGTTACTTAAATATTATTTGAAGGAGATGAAATTTAAGAGGTAAAATTCTCAATTTACATCTTTTAAATTCATTTTTTCTTCTACCATTTTTTCACCTCCCTCACCGAACATGACATAATTATTCAAATTTAAAAAAATATAATATAATTTTATTTGTTTCAGGTAATATCCATCTTCTTCTATCCCTTCTTTAAATTCTTAAATGAAAACATTGTTTACTATATGGTTGGTTCACCCCTTCCAGGAATAACACACTTTGTTTTACTCCACTGTCTTCAAGTGTAGTCATAAAAATATTATTATGGTTAAATAAGAAGAGAATAAGTATAATTTAAATTATTTCATCTTATATAACATTTTAATGATTATTTAGTTAAAAAAATGAATTCAGTTCATGATGGTCAGTAAATCCACCTAAATGAACTAACCTAATAATGTTAACTTTTTTACAAAAATAATAATACCAATTTCAGAACAAATATGGGTATTTTAGACAATTTAAATTTATATAATTACGTGACATTACTGAAATATGGGGCTTTCCAAACTCATATATAAACACAATTTATAGAAACTGTGGGTATAGAGTGGATGGAATCAGTCTATAACTACAGTTTTAAAAAAACCATTGTATAGGCTGAGATATACCAACGGCCTTTGAAAAACCATTGGGATATAGTTCTCTAATATACTTTGTCCTCCTTCTCTCCCCCTCACTCTCGAACCCTATTATCCCATCACCCAAGTGATGATCGATTCTCCTCTCCACTGGAATTCTCCCCTAATTTATGGAGTGTTTTTATTATGTTCTTCTTCAACATCATATTAGTGAGTTATGAATCCATCTTCTCCTCTACTGACAATTGTTTTTTATCTATGTATGAAAATTTAACAAAGATACATTTAGGCCATGATTTATCTATATTATTTTAAATTTGGTTCTTTTAGATTGTTTTCCATAGCATTGGATAATAAATATGAAAGTAATAGATATTTTTTTGGTTTTAAATTAGTTATCCTATACTTTTACATAAATTAAATATTTTTTATGTAATATATATTAACTTACAATGTAATTAATTAATATATTAATTTGTTTGTTTTATTAATTCATTCGAGGTTATTTTATTATCTATGATTATATAGAATAATTCATGAGTTAGCTTTACTTAGATTAGTATACCCTTGCATAAAATTAAACTTTTCCTTCTTACCATTACATTGATTAGTGTACCCTTGAACATGATTGAAAGTTAGTCTCACCTTTATGAAAATATTTTAGATCCTTAATGAACCTTATGTGGATTCTTCAACGGGATGCTACTACCCTTTTTCGTCCTCCATGTCATTATTTAAATACCTTTACATAGGATCCCAATGACTCTTACATGGTATTTATAACCTTCATCAAGCATCCTTTGGGTAATTAATGAAACATATTTAAAAGAGAACTCATCACCTAATCATTCATATGAGATTTATATATTTAGATATTTAATGCTTTTCCTTAATACCTTTCATCATATTTCACTTAACTTCACATGAAAAATATCATTTTAAATAACATAATTAAACCTCAATTGAAATTTAAACTACTAGAAAACTTTCAAATATCATATGAACTCATATTTTTAGATTTTTAAGAGTGATTTCACCACTTGGAAATGATGTGTCTTTACAACCTCATGACTACTAAGTTGGGTATCACTATAGGAAACAATGTTGAATGTTAAAAATTTCAATGATGTCTATATTTGACTCAAAATACATAAAGAATATTTCAACTTGAGTAGTTAAATATTCATGTCATCATAAACAAATTCTCAAAAAAAATATTAATACATAATCTTAAATGCACATGGGTGAGGAACATACCACTTTAAGAGCTAGCTGACACCATTAACAATCCATTTATTCCAATTTCAATACAATGATGTATTCATTCAAATGAGGATAAGTAGATTTTATGAGAAAATATTTATCTCCACCATATTTTTTTAACCTCTAGACACCAATTGTTTAAAGCACTTTGTTGGTAGAATTGTTTTCTAAGTATCTTCTGAGTATCAAGAAAAACAATTAGATGATACAAATATGTATGTTTTTAATAAATCACATAAATGTATTTCCCAATATCCTAACATAATTAGTAAAAATAAAAATTAGTTTTGAAACCATAATCAATCCAAAATAGTCTTGAAATCCACTATCTCATTAGTATTTAAGTAGATTCATATATATTCTTAGATGTATGGTCAAATTCACAGTGTTCTATACTTAATTAGTGATTTTTCCATATCATAATTCTCTAGAAATGTAATTTCATCATGAAGTCTTGTATAATTAATACAAATTTTATTACAGACATGTTGAATACCCCCCATGGAATATATATTTTCCTTCATAAATCAATTTTTCATATTTAATAATAATATAAAAGAAAATAGGGGTACCTCTAAAATCCTCATGTTAATGATTGTGGTTTTTCTTGATGAACTCAATCATTTATTATACTCTTCCTCTAAGACTTACTAGTTGATATTTTTTGAAAATACACTTGTGATGATTCAATTTCATATGTTCTATATGGTATTCTTTATTATTCATGGATCAAGTTTCTTCACCATTATAAGACTAATCCCTATAATACTTGTAACTTGTTGTGTTTCATTTTTCTTGAACCCTTCAACATATTTCCTCTTCCAATGGAGGGATATTCCACTAACTTTGAACTCTTTCATTATGGAGGGATATGTTAGATAATTAACACATAATTTTTACTTTTACTTATCTTTAATATCCATATGAGTCATATCATACTTATTATTACTTATTGAATCCTTACTTAAAGTACTTTATTCAAAATTTATGCACACTGTATGTGAATATAAACCCATTTTATATTGATTTTGGTAGTTTATAGTTATAAATTTAGTTATTGGATGGTCATTGGATATTATTAGGTCTTATGTAAGGAGAAAAGTGATACATTTTTCCTTTCTAATTAAAGATAATTAATTTTTTCTAACAAATTTTGTATTTCATTTCACATATCATAGAACTTTAGGCTTCCATCTCATTTTTTAAATTATGTATACATTTTTGTTATTTTATAAATCTTAGTTTCTATGATATTAAGAATGGATTATTATTTATATTTATATCAATTATGTTATAATTTACATGATATTATTATACAATCTTTTTTGGGTTTTGATGTTGGGTGATACATTATTGTTAATCTTGAGTAAATTTTTTCCATCATAAATACAAGTGTATTTAATTATATTAATATAATATTCAAAATAAAGAACCTTTAAAAAACATTGTTTTATAAAGACATATGTATTTGATTTGATTGTGTAATAGTGTTATCTCATTTCATGTCTTATACTTTGTTTGGTTAATTATTTGTAGGCATAGCTTATACAATACTTTATTTATCTAATAATTCTTTTTCTAGATACTATTATGATTTGATTACTTTCTTATTAAAATTCTTGTAATAAATTTTATAATGATGGTTTACATTATTGAGTTTAATATAATTTTTTCCCTGTAATAGATTTGATAGAAGATAGATGTATCATAATGATCTGATATCAACTTTGTTTTAGAATAATTTGGATATTTTTTTAGGTTTTTCATTTACTAGTTATTCAAATGGAGGCCATATAATATTTTTATATTATAATTACATTGTATTACCGTGGTTAAATTTTTAAGAATTTAGCTACCATAAAAAAATATAGATTACAAATAATATATTGTGTTTGGTAACAAAATGGGGAGATAAGACAATATTCTAATGTCCGTGAATGGAAAGAAAAAAGTGGTATGGAGAATTTGATATTACATTAGTTTCCATTTGTGTGTCATCATGAGAGAGATAATACACTAGTTAAAAAAGAAAATGATATCAAAACATATTTGGAAAAGAATTAATTTGATGATGTTGATAGAGTGAAAAAAATAATGGATAATTATAGAACTCCTATATTTCAGGAATGTACTAAAATGAAAAAGTTGAGATTTTTAATGTGGTTATGTCCTGGAAAAATATTATACGTAATTTCTAATACCGTTATTAAGTATATTCTTACATTTTTAAAGGATTTGCTTCATAATGGTGTAGATATTTCCTCAAATCATTATAATCCATGGAAGTTAATTAAGTATATTGGATTTTATAATAATAAAATTTATTCTATACAAAATATTTTAGTTTATTTAGGGAGGAAACATTTGAACTTAATTATTATAATTAATGTGGAACATCTTGATGGAAGGAAATTTCAGATGGAACACCATCTTTTATTCCAAAAAAATTCAGGTGAAAAATTTCACTGATTCCTAGGTTTAAAAAACAATTAATGTATGCATAAAAGTAAACCAATATGAAATGTAATGATGCTGAGGGAATGAAAGATAATGATGATTTGGTTCATCGTACATATGTATTAGAACTTGGTATATTTAATGCATATCATTTTGATTTTTCTGTTGAGGTGTATAATTTCTAGTTGGTTCTATCCTGTGATAATTTTAATATGTTTGGTTAGATTCTTACTACTAATATAATGTGGATTGTTTTTAATCACATTTATAATCTACCTATGTGGATGTGCATGAAAAAATCTTTCACTTTCTTGAGTATACTAATATCTAGACCTTATGATCCTTTAAATTATATATAAGTCTACATTCAACCTTTAATAAGATAGTTTATGAAGATTTGAGATATGGGTGTGTGTATATTTTATGCTTCTTCAAAAAAATTATTTCATATACATGCTATACTTCTATGGATTATAAATGATTTCTATGTATTTTCAATGATATCAGATTCAAGAAAGAAGAGAAAACTAGCATGACCTATTTTAATGAATAATACAAGATCTATAAGATAAAAATATCTCTGTAGTTTTAGTTTCCTGGGGAATAAACTATTCTTTCCAATGGATCATCAATATAGGGAGAATTTCTATAGGTTTGATAATATGATTGATACTGAATAGACACCCCAATATATGTAAGGAACATATGTTCTTAATGAATTTAAACATTTAATTGTTCTATTAGGGAAATGTCAAATGAAATATAAAAAGAGGAAGAATGTTTACACTTAAGCCACTTATAATTGGAAAATAAAATTATAATTTTTTGAGTTTCAATATTTTTTCTACCATGTTTTTTCATAATTGTTTAGATATAATGAACATTGATAAAAATATGTCTGAAATTTTTCTTCCAATTGTTATAAATGTCAGGGGGAAGACCAAATATGACTTCTATCTCACTAGGACATTTTGAATTTGGTATTTGACCGGAATTGCATCCTATGTGTATTAGTGAAAACAAATGCAATGTTCCTTGTGCTTCTTATGTGATGACACCTTTAGAGAAAATAACAATTACTAGAAGTATTGGAGAATAAAAAGGTTCCTGATGGCTATTCCAACAACATATCTAAATGATTCAATTGAAGGGAGTTGAAACTAATATCCATAAAAACTTATGATTATCATATCCTTCTTCATTAATTGATTCCAAGAGAAATATGAAATTTACTTTACAATAATGAATGGTCGATGATGATTCTCTCTTTACACTTTAATAGACACCTTTGCATTAAAACATTATCCAAGTATATCTTGATAAAAATGAAGCAAGTTGCACCATTAAATTTGGGTGAGTTGGAAAAAAAATTCTTCCAACATTTTTCACTTGCATGCTACCTTTAAATCTTCAACTTCCAACTAAAAAAATTCTTAGGGGACTTGTTAATTTTCCATGGATGTATCCTACTAAAATAAATATATTCACAATGAAATATTATGTGAGAAAAAAGAATCTTCTTGAAGGATCCATTATGAAAGAGTATCTTGGTCAATAATGTATGGATTTTTGTTCAATGTATTTTTCTAATGTGAGAACATACAATTACCAGCCAATGAGAAATGAAAATGAGAAATACGGGGAATTTTTTCCCTCATTTCAATCTCTTCCCCAAACAAGAGTAATTCTTGGGTTATATACATTGTCTACCTTGATCCTTGAATATTGGGATATGGAACATCACACAGTCTTGTTTAACTTCACTTTTTTTGATAACTATATCAAGTTAGTAATTTGAATATTTATATGTTATCTAATAGTATTCCATTTCACATATACCTTTAACTTTTATTATCATTTTATGTAGGTAAAATAAAAAAATTTTGAAGTAGATTTCATCAATCTTTTCCTTTGATAAGGGTAGAGGATTTTCATAAAAAAGTTTCCTTCTTAGTTGAAATCAAAGGTATGAACATTACTTTTATTAACTTAAAATGTAGATATTCATTTAATTTTATTATTCATATATATTTAGAGTATTTAGTTTACTTGTTTACTCTATCAATCATGAATTAAGAGCATTGGAGTTTGGTCCCAATTCTTTGGTTCGTGAACGAAAATATGTAATGATAAATGGGTATAATTTTTCTACAACTGATTGAATGGTGAAAATGAGAACACATAATGATGGGGTTATGTTAACTAAAAAAATGGATTATTATACTAGTGCATTAGATAGTAGGTTTCAAAATGAAAAATTGTATTATTATGAACTTATTGAGGAAATATTGTTATTATATTACTATTATCATTGTCAGGTCACTATAATTAAATGTAAGTGGTTTGATTCAATGGTACAACCTGGTACATTTATTGATGATTTTTTATTTTATTAACATGAATCACTTCCTTGATATCAATGAACCATATATTTTGGAATCAATGGAAATTTTTTATTTATTTAAAATATCATATGATACCTGATTATGGTGTCATTATTGAAGTAATAACAAGACATATTTTTTAAGATGGTTCGGATGAAACTGACACAATTGATTCCCCCATTATTATTGACCAAAATATTATATTTGATTACTCAAATTGTTCCATTTTGAAAATTTATGTTGAACCTGAAGTAGTGGTGGGTAATATATATAATTAAACATATATTCTCATAGATCATTTAGTTTACCTTGATGTGGGTTTTTATGATTGGTAATATTATAACTAATTTAATTTAGTTATAGTTTGAAATGATATTTTTTAGTCTTTTTTTCATTTAATTAATGAAATTTATTTTAATTTAGAAAACTAGGTTTAAAATGGGTTTTAAAAAATTTATATCATGGTATTAAGTTATAGTTTCTAAAACATGTTATGAAATTGTTTATAAATTCATTGAATTTTATTTTTTATATAATATTTTTTTAAAAATATTTCTAAAAAATGTACATCTAATATATATGCAGAATATGAAATATATTGAAGAAGTTTGAAGGAAGATATTATTTAATAGTGATCAATGGATGTGAGAGATAGGGTTTCCTCATTTGGTTCCATTAATGTGTATAATAATTGTAATATTTTTCTTCTATATTAAATTTAATTTCATGTTCTTATTATTTATCAATTTTTTAGCAACATTTATCTGATACAGAGTTGATAGCTCCGCAGCCTACTAGTATGAGTCTAAGTGGGGGTGATACTTGTGCTACATTGAGCACCCATCATACCCATTCATGACCTAACCCTCCAACACCTTTTCATCCTCTACTTAAGCCTCCAGGGATTTTCCCACCCATTCCTCCATCACCATCATTATCCTCATATTTATCCTTTTTATCATATAATGTCCACAGCACCTCTAGGGATGTTATACCTATACCGTATCCATATCCTATGATGTATCCCCATCCAAACCATCATTATCCTACCATGAATATTCCACTTCTATTACATACTATCCATCCAGTATTTGATGATTTTTTCCTTTAGCTTCCACTATAGTGCATGAATATGGCCCAATACATGCATTGGAATGGGAAAAATCCTTCAATGGCTATGGATCTAGAAAATCCCATTGATGAATCATAGCCCAATAATCATCTGGAATTATATTTTTTATAAGTGTTTCATATTATATCACATCATTTTTTCCTATTATACTATGAATTAATTATTTTTTTAACTTTAGTCTTATTAAGTAGGATATTTTAATAGGTGATGCGGGTGCACCCATATGCATGAAGCCTAGAATCATCAATCACAAATAATGATAGATTACAATGAAGATAATAAAATGATATGACAAACTGTTAAGAAGTGTATAAATTTTATGAAAACTTTATCTAAGTAAAATTATATCATTCCTGTGTAACCAATCTCTTGGAGGAATATTGGTAATGAAATCAAATAGAAAGGATGGATGGAGATATGGGTAATAATTTTATTTAAATTAATATCAATATTACTATTGTATTTATATATATTAATATGTTCACTGTAGCATCAATTTAGCTTTCTCAATGGTGAAGATCCTGAGGTTTCATAGTTGATAGATCTTGGGGATTTGTTTCCATCATATAATCACAATTTATATGTTGGTGGGAAGATTATATTCAGTTATGACTTAGAGTGTTTACCAATATTAACTAACTATACAACAACATAATATCAAGAAATTATCATATATTGGAAGTGTAATGATTTTAAGGTATTTTTAATCTTTAATGGTTAACATTGAAAATTTAATTATTATTTTTTTTTATTTTCTTAGTATACTTAAAAAACTAACTAGAAGAAAAAATATTCTATTATTTATTTGCACAGTTTAGGGAACACTATAATGATCAAGCATGGGATGCGCCATGTAACTTATTATGAATAGAAATAATATCCATATTTATATTGTCACTAAAGTGGTAATTTCATTTTATTTTAATTTTTAATATGTATAAAAAATAATGTCATGAAAAGGATTGAAAAATTCATAAAACTATCTTAAAATAGTCCTCAAAGAAAATCACAAAGTCCTAACACTAAAGGTCAAAAATTCCATATTAATATAGAAGGATGGAAATTCTCAATTTAGAAATATTTTAATGATGAAATTTATGTTTTCTTCTCATGAATCCTTTTAATATAAGGATGTACATCCCCCTTTAAACTACGGAGATATTTTTTATGATTTTTTATTTTAAAATGGGGAAAATGCACTTAAATGGGTTAAATACCTTTAAATATTTACTTTTAAAGAAGGAAAACTATTTTTTAAAATTATTATTCGACTAAGAATTGTTATTGAAAACGGGTTCGTAAATTTAAATGATTAATTTTTATAATGTAATTTGGTAGAGTTTTATTGTTAAATTTTATTTTAAATAAAGTTAATTTTGATTTATAATATATATTTGATATAAAAGTTTTCATGAATTTTGAACACTAATGTTTCTTTGGTGAAAATATTTTGAAGTGTAATTATGGATTGATAATTGTGGTATGAATTAGATAATTTATATGGAATTTTTTTATATTTTTTTGGATGATAAGTTTTTTAGTTGAGAGTTTGAAAAAATCCATTTCATAATGGATTAGAGTAAAGGGTGAATTCTATTTAACCTTAAAATACATAACAAAAAAAATGAAAAAAATAACCTAACCTAAAAAGTCCTTACCCAAAATGAACAAAATGACACAACCCAAAATAAATCAAATAATATAAACCCATGTAAACCAATTTCTATAACCAAAAAATGATCGTATGAAAAAATTCACTAAATATATATTATATATCCCTAAAATGAACCAAATGACATTACCCAAAATAAATCGAATGACCCAACTCAAATATGACATAACCCAAATATAAACCAAAGGGAAAAACCCAAAATTAACTAATTTATATAACCCAAGATGAAGCAAATAACCTAACTAAAAATGAACTAAATAACCTATCCCAAGGAAAAATAAATAACCTATCCCAATATGAACTCATTAACCTATCCAAAAAAATGAATAATTGATGAAATGACCTAATACAAAAAAAAATAATGACAAAATGACCAAAATTAACCAAATTAAATAAATAAATAAAATTTATAACCCAAAAAAACCAAATTTCCTAACCCAAAATAAACCAAATAGCCTAACATAAAAAAGTGATGACCTAAAAATGACAAAAATAACCAAACCCAAAAAGTCCTAACCCAAAATGAACCAAATGAAAAAAAAAACCAAATAACCTAAACCCAAGTAAACCAATTGTTATAAAAAAAATGAAGTAATGACCAAATGAACTGACCAAAAAATACATAACCCTAAAATGAACCAAATGAAGTAACCCAAAATAAACCAAATAACCTAACTCATATATGAAATAACCCGAATATGAACCAAATGACCAAACCCAAAATTAACCAATAGACATAACCCAATATGAATCAAATAACCTAAGAAAAAATGAACCAAATAACTGAACCCAAAATGAATTAAAGAAAAACTGAACAAAATAAAATTTCCATAATAAACCAATTTATATAATTGAAATATAACATAACCTAAAAATTAAGAAAATGGCCTAACCTAAATAATCTAAAAATAAAGAACTTAAAATGAGCCAAATGACCTATCCAAATAACCAAATTTCCAAATGTACCAAAATATCTAACCCAAAAATGAACCGAATGATATAACTCATTTAATGAAAGAAACAACCTCACCCAAAATTAAGCAAATAGAAAAAACAAAAAATATGAAAAATAATATAACCGATTACAAAAATGACCAAATGACGAAATTACAAAACAAATGAACTGAAAAATGAACATATTGACCAAATGATCAAAATTACCAAGTTACTAAATAACCAAATAACATAAAAAAAATTGAATTATACTGAAATAAATATACAATAGGAATCCATATCTTACTCATGTTTAGTATGTTAATTGGTATGTATATATTATGTTATTCCACTATTATTAAATTTTTAATTAAAATTATATTTAAATGATTCTTAATTTGATGGATTTCATCAATAACTAAAATTTTAATTCATTATAGGTTTTCAATTTCATATTATTCAATAATGTACTATTATAGTAATCAATGTCATATTCAACAAGAGGGATTGGGAATCGAAGGGTGTGTGCCTTGGGAAAAATTATTTTTCTCGAGTATGAGGGAAAAAGGATATAAGTTGTATAAATTCATAGAAATAAGAAATGATTTTAAGTATTTTTATTGATATTTCAAATTTTGATATATAATTTATAATTAAATAGATTTTTTATATTTTTAATAGTGTGATTTGGAGACCCATGATGAGAAAGAGATGAAAACTTAGGGGAAAATGAACATTTGGAACTCATTGGGTTCCTCTAAAACCTCTCACACCACTAAGATGAAAAATAGTCATACAAAAGCAGTTGACGCCCAAAAAATAGCTATACAGAAGAATTAATTAGTTTAAATGGTCACAAAAAATTTCTTGAAAGCTATGTCAATTATATTTACATAACTTCCATTATAGGATGCTATTTTTTTGATTCATGTATAGAAAAAATGTTCTTTGTATATGATACATCGAGTGATGTCAATGAGGGTTCAAGTGGTGGTCGAGGTGATGATACTACTAGTGGTGATGATGATGATAATGACAATGATGATGTTGGTGCTCTATATGATGATAATGGTGAGGGAGGTGGTGAGGATATTGGTGATGGTGAAGAGGATGAGGATGTTGGTTATTAGGGAGATATTGGTCCCCACCATTTTTGAGTTTGTAGTAAAGAGGTGCGTGGATGATGTTGAATGACATGAATTGATCTATTGTGTGAATGTATATGTATTCTATAGTATTTTAAATGGTTTAAAATCTATTACAATCAGTTGGTTGAATTCTAAATATACAATATATGCATTTCATTGAATGTGTACTGGTAACTTCTTGTTACCATTTTATTAGGTAAGTCCTTAAACTTTTCATGGTTTTCCCTTCCCATGAGATTTGGAGGATACCCATAATAGTGAAGTCAAATATTTGTTGAACTTTCGCTAATAACTATTTCTTTATTCATGATATAGAGAAGTTATATGTTGTATACCTATGATACACTCTTTGTAATGGTTGTTGGATGAATATCATGAAAGATGACTTCACATTATGAAAGGTTACGCATCATGACCACTACTTACATGATGTGAGTTGTTAAAAGGTCAACTTTTAATTAGAGGTGACAATTTTTTTGGCATATTTATACACCATGAACTTCGTGGCATGTAACTATATTATACGTTAGGAAACAACCTTTATCCAGTTTTAAGAGAGAATTTGATCATTAATTATTCTCCAAACCTCTTGGATCTCGAACTGAAACTCATCCCAGGAGATTTTGGGGGACTCTACTCCACCTAGATCGATCTGTCTGACACTTGATCTTTATTATGGTTGTAGTTCATCTCTTTGGGTGAGTAACCTTTCCATTCTTTCATTTCCTTTGATCATGGTATCTCTACTGGGTGTCATATTTGGATCTGTTGGTCTAAGGTTGATGATTATTCTTGGTTTCTTCCTAGATCTATTGTTTGATCTCATTCCAGAGGCCTTCTCTTCCATTGATCATAGTGTGGAAGACATTCTCCATTGAGGTATGTAGGTTTAATCTATTCTATTGACCCCTTATCTTCTACATTGAATCAATATTGATAAGGATTTTATTCTAGGGTCTTTATTGACGTTTTTGGGTTTTTATTGTTGGTGGATCCTGTTTTTGGGTGTGTGTGACCCGAGAATTAAGGTAGGTTGTTTCGTCTCTAGCATAAGTTGATGAACATGATTTTTTATTTATAAACTGTTTTGTATATTGAAATTCACATGATTGTTTTGTGTATTTTGAAAATGGTTTTTAAAGAAAAATGGTTTTTCCCAGGTTATTGATAAATAGAGAGAAAATGGGTATTTTTAAAACATTGAAATGGAATTTGTGAAATGGTTTTGAAATGGTTTTTAAAGCATAAAAATGAATTGTGAAAAAGAAAATATGGTTTACCTTGGGAAATTAGGTTTAAGGTTTACTTGGGGCCATCATCCATTATTTTGTGATTATTAATGTGGTTTTTCTTGGGGATTTCCTCTGTTTCCTAGGCATGTTGTTCTAGGGAACCAATATTGAATTGGGGGGGGGGGGGGTTACTTATGGGGGATTCCTCTACTTTTTAGGCATGTGTTCTAGGATCAGATGTGTGACCTTGATTATTGTGGTACAAGTAGTCTGTGGCCGGGATTTGTAGAATTCTTTAGTGTTGTGATACTTGTGCTTCAGTTTGTATTACAAGAAATTCTGTGTCACACCACTACATTTTAATTTATTTTTATTTTGTTATTTCATGACTTTTGTTAACCTTTTAAAGTTTTTGGTTGAGAGAGAGTATTTTTTTTGACATTTAATGTTTTTAGTGGGTTTCAGACTCGTGTGCAGTCACCGCACGGTGGGCAGTAGCCGTGCGGTTGGCTCAGGTGCCTTTGAAAGTGTCTTTCTTTCAAAATAAAAACAGTTTTATGTAAATAAAATGAGGTTAATGTTTAAATCGTAATAATAATAATGTTATTGGGTAGATAAAAATGTTTTTATTATTATTAATTTTTAATGATATTTTTATTAATTAAAAATGGTTGTTAATATAATTATTAATGAATTGTTATTAATATTAATATTGTTATTATTTTAATTATCATTATTAATTTTAATTTCATTAATATTTTTATTATAATTATTTATATTATTATTATTACTATTGGGTTTTATTATTTTTACTATTATTACAATAAAATAAAAAAAGAAAAAAAAAGTAAAAACCCTAAGGGGAGGTGCAACCTCCCCCTTTCATTTCACCTCTACTCGAGGGATGCATAAGCGCATCCCTCCCCTCCCGATCAGTGAAAAACGGTGCACCAAGACCCCCATCTGACCTCCTCCCATGTGGCTGTATCCTCGTCACTTGTAACACCCCAAGATTCTACATTATGTTTCCCTTTGAGTAATGCAATAGCTTGCATTATACGCAACTTCGAGATTCTAACACACCGCGATCAATCAAAGTAGTTGTTATGAATAGTAATACCCACTTTTTGAAATTTTATTAATGTTATGTTTATAAATGGACTTCTTATTTGGATTTGGAATATCGAAATTATCCTAGGGTAAAATTTTGGCACTTTTTGGATTACTTTTATATTATGATGAATAGTGAAAATTACTAAATTTTATCTAAAAACAAATTTTTTAATAAAAATAATTAATAGTGATAAATTATTAATTTGAGTGGTTTTAAAGTATATTTAGAATATATTTTTACAATTTAATACAATTTTGGTCATTGGATATAATTTTACCATTAAACTGAATATAAACAAGTGTCAATCTTTTGATAATTATTATATCTTAAAAACACGCTTTTTTGTTTTTGATAGTGGGAAATAATTTTAAATTACTTTCTTCCACTTATGTATTTTGAATTTTGAAAAATGGATTCCATATTTGGAATCAAGATTTCCAAATTTTGTAAATAGGTAACTTTTATTTTTAGACATTTTGAATAATTACTTCGGTAAATATTTTATTTACCATGGTTAAAGTGTAAATCTGGTAAATAAGGGTAAAACAATAATATTATAATAATAATAAACAACCCTAAAACGTGTCCTAACCTTATTGGTGGATACATGTCAGACCATGGGCATCTTTGGGTCTATTTTGGGACCCCATGGAGCCACTTTTAGGTGATTGAGACACTTTATATTAATTAAGTTTAAGTAAATACAAAAATGACATAAGCTTATATCTTTTAGAAGAATAATTTTTACATAGGGTTATATATGTTATATTTTCGATTATAAATATTCATTAGAAAGATAAAAATATTTCCTACATAATTATATTTTATTTATAATTTTTATAAATTGAAAAAGTAAAAATATATATGACACAATAATGATGCAGTATTTTCCTTATTAATGAAAGAATCAAATAATTGGTATTATAAATGTTAAAATAAATATAATTTGAAAGTATTGATGACATAAACGAATTTTATTTGTTAATATGACATGTTATAATTGCTTATATGAATTTGGTTCGAATTAAATTTTTTTTAAGACTTTAACAAAAATCAATTATTGAGTAGTGTCAAAATTGACATAAATGAGTTTTTAAAACAAATATTATATTATTAATTTATATTCTATTCCTAAAAATCTAAGGTTCTGAAAAAGGACTTATATCATTATAGGTGTATCATTAATGGACCACTTGGGGGTATCTTGGATGTATATAGTTTGTTTATGAACAATATATTATAAAAATACAATGTGACATGGTAAGTGTTAAACTAATTAACAAAGAGTTAAAACTAAAAGATAAGGTTAATATAAAGACCCAAAACTATCTAAAATCTATAGGTTGAAAGGATTTAGACCCATCCCCACCTTAGAATTTGAATAATCCACTTTGTATCCATTAGAAACCGAATATTATTTTATTATAAAATAATACTTCAAGTTTTTCCTAAAGAGCCCCTCACCCCTCTTATAAAAGGGCACTCCCACTTCTCATTAATTCACACATTCAAAGCCATTTGGAACGGACAAAACCTACCCAAATATACTCACAACTTCCCTAAATTCATCCTAGAGGCCTTAGTTTGATCAGAAAGCCAACCTATGGAGCCCTTTTGATCAAATTAAAAGGAAGAACCCGAAGAAGAGGTAATGTCTTCACCACCCTCTTTAAAGTTCCTTTCTTCTTCAACTTCTTATTTCCTTGTTATTTCCATTCTAAAATAATAAATCCAGTACCTTATATATACTATGATGTTATTATAATTATGGAACAAACAAATTCATTATTATATCCATCCCTTGAATGACATGTCACCATACTTGCGTACGTACGACCTACCGTCTCCACGTTGTGGTGTAATTGTGATTAAATATAATATTATTTATATGGGTATAATAATTATGAATAATTAATGTAAATAATAAATATAACATGATAATGATTCTGTCTATATGATATACTATCCAATTATATAATATCAAAAGAATGATATTGTCGCTCGTGCGTACATACAAATTACCGTCTCCATGAACGTGATGAGATTCATTCCCCATCGTATCCATTCAAGACTAAATTTTATTGGATGATTAAAAATAATATTTAAGGACTTAATATCATTCTGGATATGAGTATGATATAACCTATCCATAAAAAACATGGCTTATATAAAAGAAAATTAGTAAGTTAACACCCAAAACGATGATAATACTAAGATTTTATTAACAAAGCAATGTTAAAAGATCATATATGATATCATATTAATATATATGATTATTTTATAATTCAATAACAATTATTTCACCATTATACAGGAGGTTAAACTACCATCAACCAAGGAAATGTACAAGGTAAGGGGTTTTCATCTCACTCCTTATTCCTGTGAGATTCATGCCATATTGCCACTATTACATTTTGTGTGGTGTATGTACATCCCATAATTGTATTCTTTCTATAACACACTTTAATTTATTTGTATTTACATATTAATTGTATGATACCTCTTTCATGCGGTGTATGTCTCGTGAGTTACCAAATTGGTAAGGGTTTATTTCACAATCTCTTCATTATCCGAGGTTGTTTATATGTAATTATCTACTGGGACCTCTTTATCATTCACATCCATGTTTATTAAAAATGTATTTCAATTTTTTTTTACTATTTTACAAAATATGGGTTAAATTCATTTATACACTTGTTTGAATTTTTATAAGAAGTTTATAAAGGAATCTTTCTATCGTTTTCCAAACAAGGTCATTTTTAACCTTTTCGACAAAATTAAGGTAAGAATGTTTTTTAACTTATACGGTGGGTGCGGCTATTTTCCGCCATTGGAACATCGTTGAAGCTTCCCTTACAAGATTATAAGAATATTTTTAAAATAAATATTTTCTTTATGTGACTCTTAAATGATTTCAAAATATAAAGAGATATGTCTCTAAAAAAAGGGGTTTGATTTCATCTATTTAAACATCCTTTGATGGATTTTAAGTTTATTTGAAGTTGATTTATTTTGATACAAAACTTCCATATTGTATTGAAGTTTTTGTGATATTTTTGACTGTTGATGTGCTATTTTTATACCATTAATTTCTTATGGTTAAAGTATTGATATTTTGTATGCTAGTTTTAATACGTATGTTTATGATATGTTTAAACCTTTTCATATGAGGAATGTATTGGAATTATTAAGTGACGGGTGGAGCCCGCTATAGCTCCTCGATGCATCGGTAGGTCTCATGAGACAACTAGACATGGAATTAGACTAGGCCCTTTCCCAATTTAATTTATGGTTTTGGCCGTGGCCTTAATCATTTTAGACGTCTTGGCCGAGGCCTTGAAAAAATGTTTCAGAATGTCCGACATTATAAATTCCCTCATTACGGAAATAATATTAATGGTTTATGTGGTCATTCGACTAGTATAATACCCATGATTATGTTTTATTATGACATTATTTACTCAGCTCATAATATTTCCATAAAAGTATTCAAGTTTATTATTGGTAAAGGCATGTGGTTTTCAATTATTTACCATGCTTAATATTTATGTCATTTTCCATTGTATTACTTACCATTATTGAGCATTTGAGCTCACCCATTTCGTATGTTTCATTTTCCCAGGATATGAAGAAGTTAGTTATGAGTGACCTGCAGGCATAATCTAGGAGGCTTGGATTCTTCTAATGAAATATATTATTGATGTATTTATCTTCAAGATGTTAAGTGGATCATATGTATGAATCTTGTTTCCAATAATACTAAACTGATCAGTCTTTCGAGACATGATTTCCTTGTAATCATGCCAATGTTATGTAATAATGCACCAACTCTGAGTAACTGGGTTCAAGGCATTACAGTTGGTATCATAGGAAGTTTAGTACAAACCTTGGAAACTAGATTTAGATATAATCTGATTAGAGAACATAGCCCTAAGATAGACTTTGAGGATTAATATAGAAGAACTTCCTAGAATTTTGGTATTGTAGATATTTTGTGAGTTTTCTGATCAATACATCCCTATCTGGATATGAGCAGGTAGAGGCGACTCTGGCACAGATGTACCTAGGGGTAAAACCCAAAAACACCGCTTTGTCCTTGACTCGAACGAGAATTGGTGCACGACAAAGAGCCTTGTTGCACTCTTGGTTACGACACTCCTGGGGGATATGCTTAGGATAATTCTCGTTTTCTTTACCAACCATTATGAAGGGTTATGAGTATATACTTCTCAAAGAAAACTTTTTTATGATTATGGATTATATCCATAAACTGTTGAATTTATGTTAAGTGTTTTAGAAGTTTGGAATTATATATTTCAATTCATAAAGTAATCTAGTTTATGCCATTTTTTAGAAATGATGCCTAGTGGAAGGAATGGAAACCATATCAACTCATGCACTCCATTTAGGGATTGCCCTCATGCTCAAGATAATTATAGTGGAGCTAGTGATGCAACTGGTCCTGATCAGCTTATCACCATACTAGGACAACTCACTCAGGTTATGAATAATAACCTTACCCATATGGAGCACCCAGATCCATAGCGTTGAGGATCAATGTTAGATCACTTCATGAGGGAAAAACAACCAACATTCAATGGGAGTACAAATCTCATAATAGCTAAGCAATTGATAAATTCCTTAGAGAAAATATTCTACGCCTAGGGGAGTAGTGAAAGGGAAAAATTTGTCATGGCAGTTTATCGCCTCACTGGAGATGTTGATCAATGGTGGTCATTAATACAAAACAAAAAGGAAGATGATGAAGTATCATATATGGAATGGAGGGAGTTCAAAGAGCTGTTCTTAGAAAAATATTTTCCTCAAGACCATCGAGATGATATGGAAAGACAATTTCTGAGCCTGAGGCAGAAAGAGGATGAGAATGTCGCAAAGTATGAGGATAAATTTACAAGGTTAGTGAGGCATGCTGCTGATTATATACGTAACCCAAGGAGTAAGATTGATCATTTCTTTGATGGGTTAAAACCATTTCTCCATCGAGCATTAGTCTCACAAACGTTCTCATCATACGAAGATATTGTCTCATGTGCTATCAAGACAAAAAAGGAATTCTCTAATTCTTATAACTTTAAATCAAATCAAGAGAAGAAGAGATCTACTGAACACTATGGGAAAGGAAATAAGGAAATAGGGAAGAAAGGAACAATTGAATTTCCACCCTGTGATAATTTTGGAAGGAAACACCCTAGTGCCTGTCTAAAAGAAAAAGGAGTATGCTACATATGTGGACAGAAAAGCCATATAGCTGGTGATTGTAAAGGAAAGAAAGATGATACAGATGTTCAATGCTACAATTGTAGGGAGATGGGACATTATGAAAATGAATGTCCTAAGCGTCAAGGAAACTTACCTTAGAAAAGGCCAAGGGATCAAGGCCAAGCTTATGCATTCACTACTGCTGAGGCTGAAGCCCCGAAAGATGTGGTGACAGGTAATTTAATGGTTTCCTCAAGTTTAGAAAATGCATTATTTGATTTTGGATCATCGCATTGTTTCATATATTCCCAGTTTGCTAAGAAAATTAGATATTTCCAATTTGATTTAACAAGGGAGTTGTCAGTTAAAACTTTTAAGGGAAGTATCATTGCATCGAAGTTTTGTGAATCAGTCCCCATTAGAGCACATAAATGTTCTTTATCTGGTGATCTCATCATCATACCTATGATTGAATTTGATATAATCCTCGGTATGGATTGTATTTCAGACCATGATTGTCACGACCCGCCCTCGGGGTCCGTGCCGTGACTACCCCAAGCCCGCCTTCCATAGGCCAGGGGCTGGCGACTAGCACCAAGGCGTAAATCCCGGTAAAAAGGGAAGACATTGCCTTTGTAAAGTAAACAAACACCATAGAGTAAGCAAGCGGAAAGTAAACACTAAGCAAAAGCAGAGTACAACTGAAAGTGCGGAAAAGTAAATGGGCCAGTATACAAACCCAAACTGAAAGTAAAGTACAACTCGAAAGGGAAAATAGCAACTGAAAAGTAAAAGCCACTACACCGAGCTGTCCACTGGAAATCCCACCTGAAGGGTGGGTACAGATAGCTCCACTGCTCCACGGGTCCCACCGTCTGCTCCGAGCACGTCCCGCCTAGTGGTCCACCTCCAGGTACCGTCCTGCTCTGCAAGCCTCAGCTAAGATCAACGATGTCCGTCGTCTGCAACCAACACAACGTAGTGCGGGCAAAGCCCGTGTAGGGGTGAGTATAAGCTACTCAGTAGGGACCCCGAGACCCCTGAAGGTCTCTCAAAATCCACAAAGGATAAACCACAATGAAAGGTACAATCATGAAGTAACAACCGACACTGCTTAGGTATATTCCCCTACATATACCTAAGTCATCAATTTCAAATACGCTCCAACCTCCGAGCCCAAGTACAACTCAGTCCACACAGGAAAGTAAATGTATTCCACATAGGTAAGCAAAACGTAATCCACACAGGATAGCACGACACATTCCACACAGGAAAGCAACAGGATTCAGCTCACACAGGTATACATCTTCAAAGGACGATATAGATGATCTCTGATCCATCTAAGTCGTCGGACCCACGAAGGATCGATAGGTAACTAACCCCCGCAAAAGACCCACACAGGATCAGGCCCACGTAGGACCTGTAGGCGCTGGTTCACACAGGACCGCTGAGCGCAAAGACCCACACAGGATCAGACCCACACATGATCGGGCCCACACAGGACCTGTAGCACTGATCCACGTAGGATCACTGAGTGCTGAAGTCGTCGTCGTCGAATCCACACAGGTTCTCTGTACTGTCGTCGTCGTAGTCACAGTAGCAGTAGCAGTAGTAGCAGTCACAGTAACAGTCGCAGCCAGTACTAGGGTTCCCGCACACAACAAGCTCGTTCGGAGGGTCCGCTCCACGAGCCGAGAGGCTGATACATCAACTGTCACAAAGTCCAGAGTTGATGTATCCAAAAGTTCCGTAACGTCAACAGGAACTCAACGCAACAGACGGCGCGTCGATCGGACGCCCAGTCTGAGAGTTATTGGCATTTTTGTCCCCGGGGCCCGGTTGGTTTTTAAGGCAAAATCAACCCGACCGTACTCCACCTGCGTCCAAACCTCGGGCGGAGTATGCCAAAAGAACCGTCTCACTAAGAGGAACACAACAAAGCTGACGGCACGTCAATCGGACGTCCGTAGCTCAAGCTATGAGCGTTTCCGCTCCGAAGGCCCGGTTGGTTTCGTGAACGAACCAACCCGGCCGAACTCAAAGTGTTCCGAAACCTTGAGTGCAATATACTGAAACGACCGTCTCGATACAAGGATCGCGTTGCCGCAGAGGGTTCGTCAATCGGAGGTCCGTGGCTCAGGTTATGTTCAAAAGACCGAAACTGATTCGAAACGGGGGGTCCGGGTCCGGGCCGACCCAGCCCGACCCCCCCTGGGTCGGCCCGAACCGGGTCGACCCGACCCGGGTCCGACCCGGCCCGGCCGGCCGGCCGGCGGCGCGGCGGCGTGGCAGCGCGGCGGCCTGGCGCCGCATGGAGGCAGTGCGCGGGGGGGACAAGGTCCCCCCACTCCTTGGTTTGGCGGCGCGGCAATCAGCCACGCCCCTTTTTTTTTGTCAAACGCCCCCCCCCCCTCGTGGGGGGCCTGCTTGTACGGAAACCGGGGGTCCGCCTGCCCCCCTCAAGAAACCCCCCCCCCCCCAATTAAATGGGGGGGGGGGTTTAAAGGGGTTGACCGGGGGAATTTATTCCCCCGGTCTTTGACCTTCCGGCCGGCCTCCTGGCCGGCCGGTTTTTCTCCAACGGGACCGGCAAGCCGGTCCCCTTCCGGTCTCCGACGCCGGCGGCCCGGTGTGCCGCCTGTCTTTCCGTCTCGCCGCGGCCCGGAACCGGCCGCGGTGTTCGTCGTCCGGCGCGGTGCGACGGCACCGCGCCCAGCCGCGGTGTTCGTCGTCCGGCGCGGTGCGACGACACCGCGCCCCTCCACCGCGCCTTTTATTCCATTCGACGCAGCTCGACGGCGTCGCGTTCTTGATGATCCTTCCACGGCGCGGTGCGACGGCGCCGCGCAATTTAATCGTGCGATTATCCACGTGGTGCGACGGCACCACGCCTCCTTGTTTCCACCCGCAAGATAAAACAACAAGAACAATGGAGGGGGTTCGACCGTGTTCATACGGTCCGGCCCCCTGACGTTAAAAGATAACACAACTTTAAATCCTCACGTTAGTCATGCTAGAACCACGAACAAGGATAAACAAATAAACAAATAACAACAACCCCTACCTTGGTTCTGGAACGAAGTTCGATGACCGACAACGATTCGCGGAAGTCGAGCGTCGCGGAAGAAGATCGTCGATGTCGTGGTTATCGCGGAGAAAGGCGTCGCGGCGTCGGACGTAGATTCCATGGACGTCGGGGTGCGTCCGAGGAGGAAACGACGTCTCTTCACTTGTCTCTATGACGAAGAAGGGAGGTACGTTGTCGTTGGCGATGATCACCATGGTCGGCGACTTCTCCCTTGTCGAGGAGGAAGATGAAGACGGAAGAATCCTGGATGCCGAGTCTCGAAGGTCGTGGGATCGATGTTCTTTGTCGGAGAAGAACCGTTCTTCACGTTCTTCATCGAAGATGAAGAAGATCTTCAAGTCTCTCAACGATTCTCCCAATCCTCTCAAGTAACAAAGAAACTAACCCAAAAATAAATTAAGCTCACACTTAATTTATTAACACAACCCAACCTTAGAAATTCAAGAGTTTAAAATTCAAAAACTCAAATTTAAACTCACTTATTAATTATACATGAGTTGTATAATTAACTAAAAGTTAAGTAGTGAAGCCTTTAAGAGGGAGAGAGGGGAGTTAGGAAATTTGAAAAGGTGGGGCTCGGGTGGGCCCCTCCTCACCTTAATCCTCTCTTAGGTGGTTAAACCACCCAACTTCCAACAAAAGATTAAAACCACTTTTAAGATATAAAATAAATATTGTACAACAAATTTATTTTACTTTTCATTTAATCCAGAAAATTAAACATCTCCTCCTAGGCAAACGCAACTTCGGAAAAGGTTCCTTAAGCGAAAATCGGCGTTGCGAGTTCATCGGTGTCCTCAGATTTCAATTCCGAGCACCAGATCAAAAGTTAGAAATTCCCGCTCGTTCGTTCACTGAACGTACCCGAGCCAAACTTCGGAAATTGATTCCGGGCACTCCGGGCCTCGGAATCAGGTGCCGTCAGAAACCGCGCTCTTGTAAAATTCCAAAGAAAATTAAGAAAAAAAATTTCCCTTGAATTTTATGGGTCTTTACATTACTACCACCTCAGGGCTTTACATCCCCGTAAAGATACATAAAAACTAGGGAAACAAATGAGGGTACTGAGCACGCATCTGAGCCTCCCGCTCCCATGTGCTCTCCTGGAGATTCTCGTGCTGCCATCTGATGCGCACAAGAGGAATCGATCGCCCATGCAGGACCCGCTCCTGTCGATCCTCTATCTCCACCAGGACCTCCGTAAAAGTCGCCCCATCGTCAACGTCAAGCTCCCCATGGTCAATGATGTGCGTCGGGTCGTGCACGTATCTCCTCAGCTGGGATACGTGGAAGACGTCGTGCACCCGGTGCAACTGAGGTGGCAGAGCCAGGCAATAAGCCACCTCGCCAACCCTGCTGAGGACCTGGAAGGGTCCGATGAAGCGCGGAGATAACTTACCGCCTCGGCCAAATCTCCGAATACCACGTCGAGGTGAGACCCGCAAGAAGACGTGGTCGCCATCCTCGAACTCTATTGTCCTCCGCCTCCTGTCAGCATATGACTTCTACCTGCTCTGAGCTGTCCTCATCCGCTCCTGGATGACCTGGACCTTCTCTGTCGTGGCCTGGACCATCTCCAGTCCCACAAGTGCTGACTCCCCAGGGTCTGTCCAGCACAAAGGAGATCTACAAGGTCGGCCGTACAACGCCTCGTACGGTGCCATTCCGATGGTGGAGTGGTAGCTCTTGTTGTACGCAAACTCCACCAAGGGTAGGTGGTCCTCCCAGCTACGACCAAAGTCGAGGACACATGCGCGGAGCATGTCCTCGAGAGTCTGAATGGTCCTCTCCGTCTGACCATCCGTCTGTGGGTGAAAGGCTGTGCTCAGACGTAGCTGTGTCCCGAACGCCTCCTGTAACCCCTTCCAAAGCCGGGAAGTAAAGCGAGCATCTCGATCGGAGATGATAGATGATGGCACACCGTGGAGCCGCACAATCTCCTGAACGTAGAGACGTCCCAAACTCTCCACTGAGCCCTGCTCTCTGATGGGTAATAAGTGTGCCGACTTGGTGAGTCAGTCAACAATCACCCAGATGGAGTCGTGAACTCTGGAAGTGCATGGAAGTCCAGTCACGAAGTCCATAGATATGCCGTCCCACTTCCACTCCGGAACCTCCAAGGGCTGTACCAAGCCTGCTGGTACCTGATGCCCTGCCTTCACCTGTTGGCAGGTGAGGCATCGAGAAACGAACTCTGCTACAACCTTCTTCATGCACGGCCACCAGTGCTGTCGTCTGAGATCCTGGTACATCTTCGCCACTCCAGGATGTACCGCCAAAGGAGAAGTGTAAAACTCTCTCAGCACCTCCTTCTCGCAAAGCAACTGGTACCATGGTACGTCCTCTGAAAAGGATGTCGTGCTCTGCTCCAAGGGAGAAACCATCAGGTGTTTGTCCCGAGGATATCTGTGCACGCCGTGTCTCACAGTCAGCGTCCTCACGCTGTGCCTCTCTGACCTGCTGTAGTAGAGGAGGGGTGACTGTGAGAGACTGGAGGAAGGCTGATCCATCTCTATCCACGAAGGATATCTGCAAAGAGGCTAGCTGCAAAGATTTCTCCTTTGACGAAAAGTGAAATCCGGTCTCATCCCCTGGATGAACCACATTGCTTGCCTAATACAGTCAATCCTGTCATGATTAGTTAATTCATGGCATGGATGACGTCGTAAGGCCTCGACGCTGCTACTAAGAGATACAACCGTTACTCTCGCCTCCAAGGGTTGAGTCACACTGTCGGCATCAGTGTGTGGTCATTGGGTTTCCTCCAGTACGAATCTCGCAAGTGAGGGTCAAGTCAACAGTTTTTAACTGGCACCTCTTAGTAAAAACAAACAAAAGACAAGAAAACAAAAGTCACCAAGGCAAGTGTCTTTTATTACTTCAACTTAAAGAACAAGGTCACAAGGTAACACAAACTATGAAGCTAGAGGCATTATGGGCCAAGGCCTCTATGCCTGGAGCTAGTCCCGCACTAGTCCACCCGCTTCCGGAGCTCCATGATCGTAAGCTTCAGCTGCCTGAAGCTGTGCTCTCCCCTGAGGTCGGGGTGGACCTCCTGGTGGTGGTGGTGGTAGAGCCTCAAAACGTCGCCCACCACCTGCTGCTCGGCCAGCTCCTCTGCCTCGTCCGCCTCCTCCCTGCGGACCGCCACGGTCGAACCTCCGCCTCTGCCTAGGTGGTTCCTCAACCGTCTGCTGATCCTCTGCATGGAGGGTCGGGTAGTCATGAGCCATGTGACCTTACCCGCCGCATGCATAGCACTGTCTTACACTCGAAAGACTGGCTCCGCGCTGTGTGCCCCGCACTGCTGAGCCAGTGTCCTGAGGTCGTCTGCCCGAAGGTCTGGTCTGTCTGGACCCCTGAGTCATCCGTCGACTGACTGCCGCGGAAGACTCCGCCACGTGCCGCCCTACGGTGGGTCTCGGTGCTGGTGCAGACTCAGCAAGGAAGATCTTGATCAAAAGGGCCCGCTCCAGTACTCCTGTCTGAGTCGGTATGCTGAGGGAGATCAGCAATGCCCTGATCTCGTGTCTCAAACCCTGCTCGAAGGTCCGGGCCCGGAAGAATGGGTCCCGTACCATGTCGGTCGAGTAGCACGAGAGATCAGTAAATCTCGCCGAGTACTGAGCGACCGTCATGCTGCCCTGCCGCAGCTGTAGAAGCTCCTCGATACGCACCGCACGAAGGGTGGCTGGGACGAACTCCGAGCGGAAAAGGCTCTCAAAGTCCGTCCAAAGTAGAGATGCCTCATCGTGCACCTGGAGCATCAAGCTCCACCATCGTCCTGCTGCTGCGTGTAGTAGGCTCGCAACGAGGATCACCATGAGGTCTTCTGGTGTCCTCACTAGCCTAAACACACGTACCACGGCCTCCAGCCAGTCCTCTGCTGCCTGGGGATCCGTATCCCCGCGAAACCTTGGTGGTCGCTGGCGCTGAAACTCATGAAGTGCGCTAAGGCGACGCGCATCGTCAGCGGCTGGTGCTGGAAGCATCGGGGGCTCGACGGGTAGAACTACCGCCAGTGCCACTGCTGACAAAGGGCCCTACACCGAAGCCTCGTCGCTCGGTGGGCTGTCGTCACACTCGACTCTCAGAACCCTAGCTGGCTGCCGTCGTGGGGCCATCCTGAATAGGAAACAGGTGCGACACGGTCAAACAGTATACCTGGTGAGCTGACACAAGGAAATCACAAAGAAAACTTTGAAACATACACGCAATCAATGTTTTCGTGCATTAAGTCGGAAATCAGAAGTCAGGGTCCTGGTGTACGGATACGTCGGCCGCCGCACCAACAATGGACTCCCTGGACTGATAACCACACTCAATACGCTAAACATTATTGCTTCACATAGAAAGGATCAGAGTTCACGGTAGAACCGAACTCCTTTGATACCAATTTGTCATGACCTTCCCTCGGGGTCCATGCCGTGACTACCCCAAGCCCGCCTTCCATAGGCCAGGGGCTGGCGACTAGCACCAAGGCGTAAATCCCGGTAAAAAGGGAAGGCATTGCCTTTGTAAAGTAAACAAACACCATAGAGTAAGCAAGCGGAAAGTAAACACAAAGCAAAAGCAGAGTACAACTGAAAGTGTGGAAAAGTAAATGGGCCAGTATACAAACCCAAACTGAAAGTAAAGTACAACTCGAAAGGGAAAACAACAACTGAAAAGTAAAAGCCGCTACACCGGGCTGTCCACTGGAAATCCCACCTGAAGGGTGGGTACAGATTGCTCCACTGCTCCACGAGTCCTGCCGTCCGCTCCGAGTACGTCCCGCCTAGTGGTCCACCTCCAGGTACCGTCCTGCTCTGCAAGCCTCATCTAAGATCAACGATGTCCGTCGTCTGCAACCAACACAACGTAGTGCGGGCAAAGCCCGTGCAGGGGTGAGTATAAGCTACTCAGTAGGGACCCCGAGACCCCTGAAGGTCTCTCAAAATCCACAAAGGATAAACCACAATGAAAGGTACAATCACGAAGTAACAACCGACACTGCTTAGGTATATTCCCATACATATACCTAAGTCATCAATTTCAAATACGCTCCAACCTCCGAGCCCAAGTACAACTCAGTCCACACAGGAAAGTAAACGTATTCCACACAGGTAAGCAAAACGTAATCCACACAGGATAACACAACACATTCCACACAGGAAAGCAACAGGATTCAGCTCACACAGGTATACATCTTCAAAGGACGATAAAGATGATCTCTGATCCATCTAAGTCATCAGACCCACGAAGGATCGATAGGTAACTAACCCCCGCAAAAGACCCACATAGGATCGGGCCCACGTAGGACCTGTAGGCGCTGGTTCACACAGGACCGCTGAGCACAAAGACCCACACAGGATCGGACCCACATAGGATCGGGCCCACACAGGACCTGTAGCACTGATCCACGTAGGATCACTGAGTGCTGAAGTCGTCGTCATCGAATCCACACAGGATCTCTGTACTGTCGTCGTCGCAGTCACAGTAGCAGTAGCAGTAGTAGCAGTCACAGTAACAGTCGCAGCCAGTACTAGGGTTCCCGCACACAGCAAGCTCGTTCGGAGGGTCCGCTCCACGAGCCGAGAGGCTGATACATCAACTGTCACAAAGTCCAGAGTTGATGTATCCAAAAGTTCCATAACGTCAACAGGAACTCAACGCAACAGACGGCGCGTCGATCGGACGCCCGGTCTGAGAGTTATTGGCATTTTCGTCCCCGGGGCCCGGTTGGTTTTTAAGGCAAAACCAACCAGACCGTACTCCACCTGCGTCCAAACCTCGGGCGGAGTATTCCAAAAGAACCGTCTCACTAAGAGGAACACAACAAAGCTGACGAAACGTCAATCGGACGTCCGTAGCTCAAGATATGAGCGTTTCCGCTCCGAAGGCCCGGTTGGTTTCGTGAACGAACCAACCCGGCCGAACTCAAAGTGTTCCGAAACCTTGAGTGCGATATACTGAAACGACCGTCTCAATCCAAGGATCGCGTTGCCGCAGACGGTTCGTCAATCGGAGGTCCGTGGCTCAGGTTATGGTCAAAAGACCGAAACTGATTCGAAACGGGGGGTCTGGGTCCGGGCCGACCCGGCCCGACCCCCCCTGGGTCGGCCCGAACCGGGTCGACCCGACCCGGCCCGACCGGACGGCCGGCGACGCGGCGGCGCGGCGACGCGGCGGCCTGGCGGCGCGGCGGCCTGGCGCCGCATGGAGGCAGCGCGCGGGGGGGGGGGGGGGGACAAGGTCCCCCCGCTCCTTGGTTTGGCGGCGCGGCAATCAGCCGCACCCCTTTTTTTGTCAAACGCCCCCCCCCTCGTGGGGGGCCTGATTGTGCGGAAACCGGGGGGCCGCCTGCCACCCCTCAAGAAACCGCCCCCCCAATTAAATGGGGGGGTTTTAAAGGGGTTGACCGGGGGAATTTATTCCCCCGGTCTTTGACCTTCCGGCCGGCCTCCTGGCCTGCCGGTTTTTCTCCAACGGGACCGGCAAGCCGGTCCCCTTCCGATCTCCGACGCTGGCGTCCCGGCGTGCTGCTGGTCTTTCCGTCTCGCCGCGGCCCGGAACCGGTTGCGGTGGTCGTCGTCCGGCGCGGTGCGACGACACCGCGCCCAGCCGCGGTGGTCGTCGTCCGGCGCGGTGCGACGGCACCGCGCCCCTCCACCGCGCCTTTGATTCCATTCGACGCGGCGCGACGGCGTCGCGTTCTTGATGATCCTTCCACGGCGCGGCGCGACGGCGCCGCACAATTTAATCGTGCGATTATCCACGTGGTGCGACGACACCACGCCTCCTTGTTTCCACCCGCAAGATAAAACAACAAGAACAATGGAGGGGGTTCGGCCGTGTTCATACGGTCCGGCCCCCTCACGTTAAAAGATAACACAACTTTAAATCCTCACGTTAGTCATGATAGAACCACGAACAAGGATAAACAAATAAACAAATAACAACAACCCCTACCTTGGTTCTGGAACGAAGTTCGATGATCGACAACGATTCACGGAAGTCGAGCGTCGCAGAAGAAGATCGTCGATGTCGCGGTTATCGCGGAGAAAGGCGTCCCGGCGTCGGACGTAGATTCCGTGGACGTCGGGGTGCGTCCGAGGAGGAAACGACGTCTCTTCACTTGTCGCTATGACGAAGAAGGGAGGTACGTTGTCGTTGGCGATGATCACCACGGTCGGCGACTTCTCCCTTGTCGAGGAGGAAGATGAAGACGGAAGAATCCGGGATGCCGAGTCTCGAAGGTCGTGGGATCGATGTTCTTTGTCGGAGAAGAACCGTTCTTCACGTTCTTCGTCGAAGACGAAGAAGATCTTCAAGTCTCTCAACGATTCTCCCAATCCTCTCAAGTAACAAAGAAACTAACCCAAAAATAAATTAAGCTCACACTTAATTTATTAACACAACCCAACCTTAGAAATTCAAGAGTTTAAAATTCAAAAACTCAAATTTAAACTCACTTATTAATTATACATGAGTTGTATAATTAATTAAAAGTTAAGTTGTCAAGCCTTTAAGAGGGAGAGAGGGGAGTTAGGGAATTTGAAAAGGTGGGGCTCGGGTGGGCCCCTCCTCACCTTAATCCTATCTCAGGTGGTTAAACCACCCAACTTCCAACAAAAGATTAAAACCACTTTTAAGATATAAAATAAATATTGTACAACAAATTTATTTTACTCTTCATTTCATCCAGAAAATTAAACATCTCCTCCTAGGCAAACGCAACTTCGGAAAAGGTCCCTTAAGCGAAAATCGGCGCTGCGAGTTCATCGGTGTCCTCGAATTTCAATTCCGAGCACCGGATCAAAAGTTAGAAATTCCCGCTCGTTCGTTCACTGAACGTACCCGAGCCAAACTTCGGAAATTGATTCCGGGCACTCCGGGCCTCGGAATCAGGTGCTGTCAGAAACTGTGCTCTTGTAAAATTCCAAAGAAAATTAAGAAAAAAAATTTCCCTTGAATTTTACAGGTCTTTAAAATGATGCGAAGATTTATTGTAATAATAAGGAGGTTACGATTCTTCATGATGATGATAATGAAAACCTTATCATTAGAGTAGAATCGTCGCCACCTAATTCTTATCTAGATCCACCCCCAGTAGCTTAACTAAATTCAATTATCAGGGAGGAAGAGAATCAAATAACTGTGGGTGAGGAAAGGAATGTTCAAATAGTGGATGTACCTATTGTGAGAGAATATGTTGATGTGTTTTCGGAATATTTACCTGGACATTCTCCAGAAAGAGAAGTTGAGTTTTCCATTGATTTAATTCCTGGTTCAAGGCACATATCGAAATCCCCTTATAGAATGACCACTATGGAATTAGTTGAACTAAAGAAACAACTGGGGGAATTGAGTAATAAAGGATTTATTCGCCCTAGTGTTTCTCTATGGGGAGACCCTGTCCTTTTTGTTAAGAAGAAAGATGGATCTATGAGGTTGTGCACTGACTACAGGGAGATCAATGCTATAACAATAAAGAACAAGTATCCCCTACCTTGCATTGATTATTTATTTTACCAACTGCATGGAGCTCAATACTTTTAAAATATTGACCTTCGATCTAGATATCATCAGTTGTGTGTGAAGAAGGAAGACATTCCGAAGACAACATTTCAAACCAGGTACGGGCATTAAGAGTTTACAGTAATGCCTTTTGGGCTGACTAATGCACCCTCTATATTCATGGATCTAATGAAAAAAGTTTTCAAGGAATATCTTGATGACTTTGTGGTGGTATTTATTGATGATATATTGGTATTCTCCAAAATCTAAAAAGATCATGAAAATCACTTGCGCATTATATTGAAGACTCTGAGAAGACATGAATTATATAGGAAGTTTAGCAAGTGTGAATTCTGGCTTCAGAAGATTTCTTTTCTTGGCCATATTTTCTCTAAGGATGGAATCTCTGTTGATCCTTCTAAGACCAAGGCAATCCAAGAATGACCAACACCAACGAGTATAACTGAGGTACGCAGTTTTATTGGTTTAACAGGTTATTATCAACGTTTCATCCAGAACTTTGCCCGTTTGGCTAACCCATTATCAAATCTCACACGTAAAGGGGTTAAATTTGTCTTGATAAAAGAGTGTGAAGAACGTATTGAAGAACTGAAGAGAAGATTAGTCAATTCTACTATATTGACTCTACCATCGGGGAATGATGGGTTCGTTATTTATAGTGATGCATCGAAGAAAGGTCTTGGTAGTGTCCTTATGCAGAATGATAGAGTTATTTCCTATGCATCACGACAGTTGAAAATTCATGAGCAAAACTATCCTACTCATGATCTTGAGTTAGATGCTATAATATTTTCTTTGAAGATTTGGAGACACTATCTCTATGGTGAAAAATGTGAGAATTATACTAATCACAAGAGTTTGAAATATATTTTCTCACAGAAAGAGCTCAACATGAGGCAAAGGAGATGGCTTTAACTACTCAAGGATTATGATTGCACGATACACTACCACCCAGGGAGGGCAAATACGGTGGAATATGCTTTGAGTAGAAATGATCATGGAATTTTGAACAATATGAGAGTATAAAAGGATCATATATACATGGATCTAGTAAAGATGGATATGGGAATCACCATGGAAGGTGAAACATCAATACATTTTCAAATGGCTTCCAAACCATCTTTACTAGAAAGGATAAAGAGTTCTCAAACTGGTGATGAAGAGTTTAAAAAGAAGATTAAAGCTATGAATGATGGGAGATTGAATGACTTTGGGTATGAAGATGGAATTTTGAAGTTTGGGAAGAGACATTGTGTTCCCAATATACCTGATCTAAAAAGGGAATTGTTGTATGATGCTCATAGTTCTAATTTCTCTATACACCCTGGGAGCACCAAAATGAATAGAGATTTAAAGGAACATTTTTGGTGGGACAACATGAAGAGGGAGATTGCTGATTTTGTGTCAAGATGTATGGTTTGTCAACAAGTGAAAGATAGAAGGCAACAACCTGGAGGAGTCATGCAACCTCTTCCCATACTTGAGTGGAAATGTGATAATATTATGATGGACTTCGTCATGGGGCTACCAAAGACTCCTAGAAAAAACGATGCAATATGGGTCATTGTTGATCGTCTTAACAAGTCAGCAACTTTTATTGCTTTAAGAGAAGATCTACCACTTGAATGTCTATCAAGACTATATATTAATGACGTTTTGTGACTTCATGGAGTTCCCATATCGATTGTCTCGGATTGTGATCCTCGTTTTACATCAAGATTATGGAAAATTCTTTAGAAGTCCTTGGATACTGAACTTCATTTGAGCACTGCTTTCCACCCTCAAACAGATGGACAATCAGAACAGACTATTAAAACCTTAGAAGACATGTTGATATCATGCTCACTTGACTTTCAGGGCATGTGGGATCAATATTTACCTATGGTGGAATTTTACTATAACAATAGCTTCCATTCAAGTATTCAGATGGAACCATATGAAGTGTTGTACAGAAAGAGATTCCACACACCAACCTATTGGGATGATGTTGGTGAAAGAAAACTTGCTGGCCCGGAACTAGTGGTGGAAAATATGGAAAAGGTAAATGTAATCCAAAACCACATCAAAGCAGCTCAAAGTTGGCAGAAGAGCTATGCTGATAATCGAAGGAAGGATTTGGAATTTCATGTAGGAGATCATGTTTTCATGAAGGTAACTCAATGGAAGGGAGTTATACATTTCGGTAAGAAAGGTAAATTGAGTCCCAGGTACATCGGACCATTCAAAATTCTAGAACGAATTGGGGTTTTAGCTTACCGATTGGCAATGCCGCCAAGTCTCTCCAAAGTACATGATGTGTTCCACGTATCACTGTTGATAAAATACATGCCTGACCCAACACATGTACTCACCTATGAAGAATTAGAACTCGAACCTGATCTATATTATTGAGCTCGTTTGGATTCTTGATATGAGAGAATAAGTGCTAAGAAACCGGACGACTCGTCTGGTAAAAGTTTTATGGAGAAACCACAAGATGGAAGAGGCAACGTGGGAACCCGAGGAACTTATGATGAAGAACCGCCCGAGTATTTTTATACAGTAATTTTCTAGAAAATTATAGGATGAAATTATTTGAAGGTGGGGAGAATGTGACACCAAAAACTTCCACGGTACGTTCCCCTTTGAGTAATGCAATAGCTTGCATTATAAGAAACTTTGAGATTCTAACACACCGCGATCTATCAAAGTAGCCGTTATGAATAGTAATACCCACTTTTTAAAATTTTATACATTTTATATTTAAAAATGGAATTCATTTTTGGATTCATAATATCGAAATTATCCTAGGGTGAAATTTTGGCACTTTTTGGATAACTTTTATATTTTGATGAATATTGAAAATTACTAAATTTTAATTAAAAACAACTTTTTTAATCAAAATAACTAACTGTGATAAATTATTAATTTGAGTGGTTTTAAAGTATAGTTAGAATATATGTTATATTTTCTATTATAAATATTTATTATAAATATAAAAATATTTCCTATATAATTAAATTTTATTTATAATTTTTAGACATTGAAAAAGTTAAAATATATATGGCACAATAATGATGCAGTATTTTCCTTATTAATGAAATAATTAAATAATTGGTATTATAAATGTTAAAATAAATATAATTTGAATGTTTCGATGACATAAACGAATTTAATTGGTTAATATGACATGTTAGGATTGATTAAATGAATTTGGTTAGAATTAATAAAGTTTTCAAGACTTTAACAAAAATCAATTATTGAGTAGTGTCAATATTGACATAAATGAGTTTTTAAAACAAATATTATATTATTAATTTGTATTATATTCCTAAAAATCTAAGGTTCTTCCAAATGACTTATATCATTATTTTTGTATCATTAATGGACCACTTGGGGGTCTCTTTGATGTATATAGTAAGTTAATTAACTATATATTATAAAAATACAATGTGACATAGTAAGTGTTAAACTAATTAACCAAGAGTTAAAATTAAAAGATAAGGTTAATATAATGACCCAAACCAGTATAAAATCTATTGGTTGAAAGGGATTAGACTCATCCCCACCTTAGACTTTAAATAATCCCCTTTGAATCCATTAGAAACCGAATATGATTTTATTATAAAATAATACTTTATGTTTTTCCTAAAGAGCCCCTAACCCCTCTTATAAAAGGGAACCCCCCTTCTCATTAATTTACACCTTCCAAGCCATTTTTCTTGGCCCAAACCTGCCCAAATATCCTCCCAACTTCCCTGAATTCATCCTAGAGGCCTTATTTTGATCAGAAATCCAACCTAAGAAGACCTTTTGATCAAATCAAAAGGAAGAACCCGAAGAAGAGGTAACGTCTTCACCACCCTCTTTAAAGTTCCTTTCTTATTCAACTTCTTATTTCCTTGTTATTTCCATTCTAAAATAATAACTCCAGTACCTTATATATACTATGATGTTATTTTAATTATTTAACAAACAAATTCATTATTCTATCCATCCCTTGAATGACATGTCACCATACGTGTGTACGTACGGCCTACCGTCTCCACATTGGGGTGTAATTGTTATTCAATATACTATTATTTATATGGGTATAATAATGATGTATAATTCATGTAAATAATAAATATAACATGATAGTGATTCTTTCTATATGATATACCATCCAATTATATAATATCAAAATACTGATATTGTCGCTCGTGCGTACGTACAGATTACCATCTCCACGAACGCGATGAGATTCATTCCCCATCGTATCCATTCAAGAGTAAATTTTATTGGATGATTAAAAATAATATTTAAGGACTTAATATCATTCTGGATATGAGTATTACAAAAACTATCCATAACAAACACAACTTATATAAAAGAAAACGAGTAAGTTAACACCCAAAACGACGATAATACTAAGATTTTATTAAAAATGAGATGTTAAAAGACCATTATGATATCATATTAATATATATGATTATTGTATAATTCAATAAAAATTATTTCAACATTATACATGAGGTTGAACTACTATCAACCAGGTAAAAATACAAGGTAAGGGGTTTTCATCTCACTCTTCATTCCCGTGAGATTCATGTCATATTGCCACTATTACATTTTGTGTGGTGTATGTACTGCCCATAATTGTATTCTTTGTATAATACAATTTAATTTATTTGTATTTACATATTCATTGTATGATACCTCTTTCATGGGGTGTATGTCTTGTGAGTAACCAAATTGGTAAGGGTTTATTTCGCAATCTCTTCATTATCCGAGGTTGTTTACACGTAATTATCTACGGGGACCTCTTTATCATCCACATCCATGTTTCTTAAAAATTTATTTCAATACATTCTTAATATTTTATAGAATATTGGTTAAAGTCATTTATATGCTTGTTTTATTTTTTATAAGAATTTTATAAAGGAATTATTTGGTCGTTTTCCAAACAAGGTCATTTTAAACCTTTTCGACAAAATTAAGGTAAGAATGTTTTTTTAACTTATACGATAGGTGTGGCTATTTTCCACCATTATAACATCGTCGAAGCTTCCTTTACAAGATTATAAGAATATTTTCAAAATAAATATTTTCTTTATGTAACTCTTTAATGATTTAAAAATATAAAGAGATATGTCTATAAAAAAAGGGTTTTTATTTCATCCATGTCAACATCCTTTGATGGATTTTATGTTTATTTGAAGTTGATTTATTATGATACAAAACTTCCATATTGTATTGAAGTATTTGTGATATGTTTGACTGTGGATGTGCTATTTTTATACCATTCATTTCTTATGGTTAAAGTATTGACATTTCGTATGCTAGTTTTAATACGAATGTTTATGATATGTTTAAACCTTTTCATATGAGGAATGTACTGGACTTAGTAAGTGACGGGTGGAGCCTACTATAGCTCCTCGATGCATCGGTAGGTCTCATGAGACAACTAGATATGGAATTGGCCAAGGTCCCTTCCCAATTTTATTTATGGTTTTGGCCGAGGCCTTAATCATTTAAGACGTCTTGGCCGAGGCCTTGACAAAATGTTTCAGAATGTCCGGCATTTTACATTCCCTTATTATGGAAATAATATTAATGGTTCATGTGGTCATTCGACTAGTATAATACCCATGATTATGTTTTATTATGGCATTATTTACTCAGATCATAATCTTTACATAAAAGTATTCATGTTTATTGTTGGTAAAGGCATGTGGTTTTCAATTATTTACCATGCTTAATATTTATGTCATTTTCCACTATATTACTTACCCTTACTAAGCGTTTGAGCTCACCCCTTTCTTATGTTTAATTTTCCCAGGATATGAAGAAGTTACTTATGAGTGACCTGCAGGCATAATCTAGGAGGCTTGGATGCTTGTAATGAAATATATTATTGTTGTATTTCTCTTGAAGTTGTAAAGTGGATCATATGTATGAATCTTGTTTCCAATAATACTAAACTGATCGGTCTTTCAAGACATGATTTCCTTATAATCATGCCAATGTTATGTAATAATGCACCTACTCTGGGTAACTGGGGGAAGGGCATTACATCACTTTCCCCCTCCACTTTCGACCTTGTCGTTCCCCGGTCCTCACCTCACCTATCTCCCTCACACCATCCCCCTTTCCCCATGCTTTCCCTCCCTGATTTTCCCTACTCTACGGTGCCAACACTCTACGCCCCCCCAACTACCTCGCCCTTAGCTACGACCTTATCCCTAGACACCCGACCTCCCAACCTCGCCCCCAGCTCATCCGACCCTCCACACTCTCCCCAGTCGCCACACCTCTCAAACCTCATCCAACCTCACCCTCTCCCAATCCCAATTTGTTCAGGCCCATCCACCCGTTACTCTTATAGCTGACCCCACCTCCGGAAAGGCTTCCATTGGCCTCTAACCTCTTTTCTTTGGCCAATGGCGCATCTAACCCCCCTACTCCCCTCATTCCATTCAAAAGTAAATCTGAATCCCCTACGCGACGCCTCTGCCTTACCCAGGTGTGGCCGCATCCCCCCCTTGCTGGAAACAATTCCTTTTCCAGTATTTTATTTAATTTATTTTTTCCTTCATTTAATCCGTAGTGTTTTTATTTGTTTTATCTGAATCCTGATATCATGAGTGGTGCTTCACATGTTCTACTTATTGTCTAGGGCGTGCAATTGGTGCGCAAGAGGTTGTTCCTCTTTCTGTGGAAGTGACATCACGTTTTCTCAGTTTTGAGGTAGGTAAATCCGCATTTTTCTTTCCGAATAGGTCCATTTAATGCTTATGTGTTTTAATTTATTCCTTTACTTTATTTGAATATTGAAAAACATTGTTCAATATGTTATGGTGTTTTCATGTTAGTTAGGTTGGTTAAAAGTAGTGTGCATAGTACTTTATAGTTTGTGTAATTTGTTGGATTTGTTTATAAAATATTTAATAAAATATTTTATTAGTTATAAAACTATTTATAAATAAATTTTTTTATTAAATTTTTTATAAATTATTTTTCTTGTTCATGTAATTGTTGAGAAATATTTTGGTGTGTTTTATAAAGTTCGCATCACTTTAGTGTTTTTGAAAGACATAGTGAATATGGTTTGGTGTGAGTTTGGAAAGGAAAATAATTCGTTTGAAAAATGTGAGGTATTTGGGTGTGTGCTTGGTTATAACTGGTTAAGGGGCTATTTGAAATGTTTTCTAAAGTTTTTTTTGAAATGAATTTTAAATTTTCAAATAAATTTGGTCACCTTGAGTGGTTTATAAGGAGATTTTTAAATGTGGTCTTATAAAGTGCTTCTATAAGTGTTTTAGAAAACATGGTTTCTAATGGGTTCTTTAAGGTTTGACCATTTGGTTTGAAACATGTTTTGGCATTTAACATTGTTTTGAAAATGGTTCGTAAATGTTTATTTTTTTGGCATGTTTTGGTAAATGCGTGTTTTGGTAAATACAAGTTTTCATAAATGAATATTAGCATGTTTTGGTCCATCTGAACATGTTTGTAATAAATCTAATTTATTACTATTTTGGAAACATTTCTAAATGTTTTGGTAAATTGTTGAATGAGGTAAAGATAAAGGCCTGTTTGGCATCTTTGAATATGTTGGAAACCCATCATTTGTTTGGTCTCTTGCCTCATTGATTGATCATGATATAAGAGGGTCCTCGGTATGGGCCTCATTTTGAGAATATTTATTTTAAGGGACAAGAATAATCTTGAGGTGGTCAGGGTTGTGCCAGATTGTGTCGCATGCATGGTTATATATGTATGACTTGTTTTTTGAATGTGTGGTACATATATTTGTGAACATATCACAAAAACATAGAATAGAAATGGGGTTTACTAAGAATGATTGATGTACTAGTTTAGAATACACACTGGATAGTGGCCCTTAGTACAGACTTTTCTCTTCTAGGGGATTGGGATCCTCGGTTAGGCCAGGTAGGGAAACACTGAGAGTTTGAGCGTTATGATGTCATCGAGAGTAGGCATGACTTCAGGATGAGTCACATGTATAGTAAATTTTTTTCTTCCTCTGAGTTCCTAGGTTTTCCATGATCCTTTGATATGAGCACTATTAGTACCATTTCCCTTACTGTGTGTGTGGAATCCTACCCTTGAACTTAGTTTTTTTTTGTTTTCTTGGAAAAGATTGTATGTGTGGTTGGTTTTAGAATGTATTTCAAAGTAGCTATTTTGGAAAATTTTCCGTGAGCCCCTCTTTATCTCTTTTAATTATTTTTGAATTATAAGGGCAATGGAATTATGATTGTTAGTTTTAAGAATTCATTGTATATATGAAAGCCTTATTTTTTTATAAATGTAGTTTAAACTAGTGTTATTGGTGTGTTTTGTAATTGGAAAATACATGGATTCTATGGTTCATTTTTGGCATCCCTACGGAGCATTTTTAATTCTCACACCTATTTTTATCATTTCAGTTGAAGGTCTCCTTTGCTCAGGTTTTCTTGGATGAGTTTCTCATTATTGGAGCAAGGTAAGCCTTTAGTAAAGAGGTGACCTGGAAGGTCACGTGGAGGTATATTGACCAATTATTTTTATTTATTCTTTAGTTGATCGAGTTTAGTTATATTTTTATGTTTATTATTATTTATTTATTTATCATTTATGGGAAAAATCATTCCCAGCAATTAAATTTAGATGCCTAGCTCTGGTTTCCGTCCTATGGGGATTGGGAACGCCCCTTAGGCCATGTCACGGACCAGCTCAGTTGAACGGTTTAGGGTCGACTTGGGTTAGTTTGTGACAAAATGGTATCATAGGAGGACCTTATTATCTGGGATATCAGGTATATATATATTAGGACTATTAGGACTTGAGAGGTTGGTACAGGAAGGACGTAATGAACCCCCTCTCGTTCCTAACCTCAAGTCGCTAGGGGTAGTCCGGGAATTGAGTCCTTGTCTTGTTCTAGCTTGTTTTAGATTGAGGGACGACAAAGGAGGAAAGGCGATGTTATATCGTTATTTCATATAAAGTAGTGACCCATGTGGAGTTTGAGTACACAGATTAAGTTACTCCTAGTTATTGACGCTTACTTGGGGCATGGCCCACTACCATGTCGCCGAGTTAAGTCTAACTACTGGTCCCTCACTCTAGTAGATTGATGCAAGTTGAGTGTCGTCTTGGTTATGGTTGGTGTAAGTGCACATTTGAAAATAAAAAAGGGTTTTTAAATGATAATTATTTCTTTTAAATGGATTTAAATTCATGAAAGGTTTTTTTTAAACAGGAAGCTCTTGGTCTAAAAATCTGGTGTTTTCATGGAATTGGTAGATAAATGGTTTGGGTTCAACCTCAGGTACTCTTTATGAACATTGGAACATGTGAGGTAATGTATAGAAAGTTCATGTTGGTGCTTATGGATAGAAGAATATGAATTCGTGTGCAACCATTCAAGGGATTATAGGGGTGTGTACTTGGAATTAAAGTCTTTAACTTGTTTTCTAAAGTAATTTTAAAAAAGGGAAATTATTTTGGAAATTGAATTTACTTTGAAAGGTGGGTTTGGTATTTGTAAAGAGTCTTTGAAAAAAGTTTCTTTTGAAACCTAAAATGAAAAGGGGTTTAAAAATAATAATTTTGGGTTGTGTTTGAATTTGTTTGGTTTCTGAGGTGGCAATTTTTGGATGAAGGAACCTTCATTGATGTTGCTTCAGCTTGATATTGGTTTTGTCTTTGTGTGTTATATGTTGTTCAGAAAATGAAACCCCAGAAGTGTCCCTAGGGTTTTTGGTAATTCATGCCCAATTTTTATCCCTTCTTAGACATTCCCTATTATTCACGGTGAACTAGGACCATTAGAAGCAACAGAGTGGCTTGAAGAGGTCAAACACATCTTCAGGGTATTGGGAACTCTTGAAGTTGTCAGAGTGCATGCTGTTTTGGGTATGTTTGAAGGTCCAGCTCAGGATTAATGGGAGATGTTCTCCCCACCATCACTGCAAGTTGGGATGGAATGGGATGTCTTTAAATTTGTCTTTTTCCGATGGTTTATACCTAAAGAGGTGAATACGAAGAAAAGGGAAGAGATCATGCGTATTCAACAAGGCCAATGGATGATAAAGAAATATGTTGACCATTTCAAGGATCTTTTGTCCTTTTCATCAGAGGTAGCATCGCAGGATTTTATGAAGACTTCTCTATTTATCGAAAGTATTCATCTAGATATCAAGGAGTGAGTCCTCCCTTCTAGGGACCATCATTTTGAGATGTTGGAGGATGAGGAATTTTTAGCTGAATTGGTCTTTAGAGCACAGATGGATAGAAATCTAGCATATTCTTTTTCTTTCAAAGGATCCATATCTGGCATGTAGGGTGCACTAGAGGAACATATTTCTAAAGTGTCCTCAATAGTGGTTCTGGATTCCAGTTCATTTTACCATTTAGTGGTGTGCCACTAGTGTGGACGATTTGGGCACGTGAATCCATTATGTCATATCCCTACGAAGATGTGTCATCCTTGTGGCTGTATGGGTCACTTGGAGAAGTTTTGCAGGAAATGTCACCTGAGGAAGATGCTATGATCATAGGAATTCCAGTGATTGACTGTGAGGTTGGAGACACTTCAGCCATCAGAGCCCCAACTACAGGTCTTGAGGTGAAGCTCATGCACAGTCAGGAGTTACTAGGGGTGTGGATCCATGGTTTGGGTTTTGTGTTCCATGTTGGCGGTGGAAACATTTAAAGTATTTTTGTTCTTGTTTTTCTATTGTTAAAGTTTTAACGTTGTTGTAAGTTCATTGTTTCTTTATGAATTTAGGATAAATATGTTCAGTTATAATCCAAATAGTCTTGTTTTTCTGAATAGAGTCTTTTGAATCATGCATTTTACTTATTAATGTGTTTGTACCTTGTATGGGTTGATCTTGGTTTAGCTATGTTCGTTTGGAGATATATGATCCTATGAAATAATTTATGTTTTTGGTTATGCTTGGTTTTTATTCTTGGGGTAAGTTCTACTCATAGGTTTTTTCTCCAGTGTTGGGGGTCTTTCATTTGGGTCGAAAGTTCCAAGTTTTATCTAAAGTGTTGTTCTCTCATGCTATAGAAGATAGTTTGATACAGTTGGGAGTTCCCAAGTTGGCCCCCCCTTTCTAGGGTGCTATGTTTGGGTGTTAAATTTCCATGATTTCCAAGTTCTTGTGGTGGGGAGAAACCTCTTATGTCCTCCAATTCTCTTATGTTGTGGTTTCTCTTGGTTTGAATTAGACATGGATTCTTTTTTTTCTATTTTTTGGCTGGGTGACATTATGGGGGCATAAAGTGACTGTGGTGGGGAGAATTGTCACACCTAGATGTTTTAATTTTTTTTTATTTTGTTATTTTGTGGCTTCAGTTATACTCTTCGAGGTTCGGGTTGAGTGTGGTTCAATTTTTTTTGATGTTTAATGTTTCTAGTGGGTTTCAGACCTGTGCGCGGTCACCGTACGGTAGGCGGTAGCCGCACGGTTGGCTCGGGTGCCTTTGAAAGTGTCTTTCATTCAAAATAAATGGAGTTTTATGTAAATAAAATGAGTTTAATGTTTAAATCATAATAATAATAATGTTATTGGGTAGATAAAAATGTTGTTATTATTATGAATTGTTAATGATATTTTTATTATTTAAAAAATGTTGTTAATATAATTATTAATGAATTTTTATTAATATTATTATTATTATTCTTATTATTTTAATTATCATTATTAATTTTATTATCCTTAGTATTTTTATTATAATTGTTTATATTATTATTATTACTATGGGGTTTTATTATTATGACTATTATTACAATAAAAGAAAAAAAGAAAAAAATGGAAACCCTAAGGGGGAGGCGCAACCCCCCCCCCCTTTCGTTTCATTTTAATGTGAGGGATGTACTGGTGCATCCCTCCCCTCCCGATTTGCGCAACACGACACACCAGCCCCCCCCCCCCCTCTGGTCTCCTCTCACGTGGTCTCCTCCTCGCCTCCTCGCCACCAGCCCCCTCCACCTTCAAACTGGCTGCACCCAGCTCCTTGCCTCACCTCTCTCCCTCACACTGTCCCCCATTACCCCATGCTTGCTCTCCCTGATTTTCTCTACATAGCACCACTGGCATGCCATACTCGCCCCAACTACCTTTCCCTAAGATGCGACCTTATCCCTGGCCACTCGGCCTCCCAACATCGCTTTTATACCTAGCTAACCCTCCGCACTCACCCCATCCACCACACCTCTCGAATCACAGCCGACCTCACCCTCTCCCACTCTCTCTTCGGCCAGGCCCCTCCACCCTTCACTCCGCTAGCCGACCGCACCCCCAAAAAGGCCTCTTTCGGCCTCCAAACTCTATGCTTTGGCCAAAGGTTCATCCATCCCCTACTCTCCTTGTTCCGGATAGCAGTGCATCTAAATCCCTTGTGTGGAGCCTCTTCCTTGCACCAGCATGACTGCACCCCCTAGCTGATAATCATTCCTCCTCCAGTATTTTATTTTATTTATTTTTTTCCTTCATTTGATCCATAGTTTTTTTGTTTGTTTTGGATGAATCCTGATACCATGAGTGGTTCTTCGCACATTCTGCTCATTTTCTAGGGTGTGTAATTGGTGCACAAGAAGTTGTTTCTCTTTCCACGGAAGGGACATCATGTTTTCTAAGTTTTGAGGTAGGTGAATCCGCATTTTCATTTCTGAATAGGTCCATTTTATTCTTGAATGTTTTAATTTATTCTTTTTCTTGATTTTCATCTTGAAAAATAATTGGTCAATCTGCTATGGTGTTTTCATTTAGTTGGGTAGGTTAAATGTAGTGTGTATAATGTTTTCTAGTTTTTGTAATTTTTCGTATTTGTTTAATTTTTTTAATAAAATCTTTGATTCATTATAAAACTATTTATAAATCATTTGGTATATTTATTAAATTTTTTATAAATTTTTTTTCTTATTTGTGAAATTGTTGAGAAATTGTTTGGGGTGTTTTATAAAGTTTCCATCACTTTAGAGTTTTTGAAAGACAAAGTGAATATGGTTTTGTGTGAGTTTGGAAAGGAAAACCATTCGTTTGAAAAATGTGAGTTATTTAGATGTGTTCTTGGTTATATCTGGTTAAGGGGCCATTTGAAATGTTTTCTAAAGTTTCTCATTTTTCCTAAATGAACTTTAAATTTTCTAATAAAGTCGGTCCCCTTGAGTGGTTTCTAAGGAGAGTTTTAAATGAGGCATTATAATGTGTTTCTTTAAGTGTTTTGGAGAACACATTTTCTAATGGGTTATTTACGGTTTGACCATTTGTTTTGAAACATGTTTTGGTGTATAATGTTTTTTTGAGAATGGTACATAAATGTTTATTGTTTTATCATGTTTTGGTAAATGTGTGTTTTGGTAAATTCATGTTTTCATGAAAGAATATTGGCATGTTTTGGTTCGTATGACCATGTTTGTAAGAAATGATATTTATTACTATTTTGGAAACATTTATAAATGTTTTGGTAAATGGTTGAATGAGGTAAAGATAAAGGCATGTTTGGCATCTTTGAAATGATATATTGGAAAACCCCTCTTTTGTTAGGTCTGTTGCCTCATCGATTGATCATGAGACCAGAGGGTCCTCGATATGGTCCTCCTTTTGAGAATATTTATTTCCAAGCATGAGACTAATCTTGAGGTGGTCGGGGTGGTGCTAGATTGTGTCTCTTCCTTGGTTATATATGTTTGTATTGTTGTATGAATATGTGGCACACCACTTTGTGAACATAGCATAGAAACTTATCATATCAAGGGGGTTTACTGAGAACAATTTCTTCACAAGTTTAGCCTATGCACTGGATAGTGGCCCTTAGTATGGACTTTGCTCTGCTAGGTGATTGGGCCCCTCGGATAGGACATGTAGGGAAACACTGAGAATTTTGGTGTTATGATGTCATCGAGAGTATGCATGCCTTCAGGATGAGTCACATGTATAGTACATTCTGGTCTTCCTCCAAGTTTCTAGGTTTTCCATGATCATTTGATATGAGCAATGTTAGTACCATTCCCCTTACTGTGTGTGTGGAATCATAACCTTGAACTTTGTTTTGCTGTTTTCTTGGAAGACTTTGTATATCTGGTCGGTTTTAAAAAGGATTTCAAAGTAACTATTTTGAAAAAGTTTTTGTGAGCCCCTATTTATCTCTTTTCCTTGTTTTTGAATTATAAGGGATATAGAATTGTGAATTTTATTTTTCAAAATCCATTTTATATATGAAAAAATTATTTTTTTTGTAACTATTGTTCAAAATAGTGTTATTGGTCTATTTTGGAATTGGATAATGCACTCTTTTTGTGGTTCATTTTTGTTATCTCTATTGATTATTTTTTATGCACAAGCATATTTTTATCATTTCAGTTGCAGGTTTTCTTTGCTCGGGTTTTCTTTGTTGAGTTTATTATACTTAGAGTAAGGTCAACCTTTATTTGGGAGGTGACCTGGAAGGTCACGTGGAGGTTTGCTGACCTGTTCTGTTTAATTATTTTTCTGCTGCTCGAGTTCAGTTCTATTATTCAATTTATTCTTGTTTATTTATTTATCTTTTACAGGCCAAATCATTCTCAGTGATTAAATTTTGATGCTTAGAACTGGTTTCCAGCCCATGGGTATTGGTAATTCCCCACAGGACATGTCGTGGACTGACTCAGGTGATCGGTTCAGGGTCAACTCGGGCTAGTTCATGAAATTACGAGTTAGCCTTGGTATGCATGTTTATTCTTATGAACAATGATATTGAAAATTTAATTTGAAATTGATATACTTGATTTTGTTTATAACTGTGGAAAAATGGAAATGTTTACCCTGTTTTTTATAAAACTGATTTACTTCTTATCGTGCCATGTTTTTACTTAAAATGAGAATTCATGAATTTTTATACAGAGGCTTGTTATGGAACTCCTGGGTGGGATCCTACTGAGCTTGTTAGCTCACACATTGTACACCTCTTCATTGGTGCATAGAACATTGTTTGTATTCCTGTGTAGGGAAAGGAAAGGTGCCGTAGTGAGGTGGTGAGGTTTGTGTCAGCTGGTTATGAGATTTTGGGAGTCCATCCCTACCATAGTTTGGAGTACCTATTTGGTTTTTATTCCTATGATTTTGGATGCAATTTGGAGTTTTTAGAGACTTTTGTAGTTGTCTGTTTCCACTATTTTCTTACAGTTATGGCATATCTATCTTGTTCGACTTCTACTATTGCTTTTTGTTATATATATATATATTCCATATGGTTATTCAGGTTGGGTGAAATAATTCCCTCTTTTTTGTTTTTTAATGGATGGTACTTTTCACCAACCCATGGGAATCCGGAATGCCCTTAGAGTATGTGATGGAACAGTTCGAGTGATAGGTTTGAGGGTATCCCGAGTTGGTTAATCACAATTTGGTATTAGAGGATGTTCTATTATCAATAGTCTATGTATTAGGATGTATGTTAGACTAGAGAAAAGGTTTTCGGGACTTGAGGGTATGTTGTGATAAGTGCCTGGCCAACACTTGTCCTGACGAGACTCAAGTTTCATGGAAAAGTATCTGGAGTTCCTATATTTACAACACGGAGAGCATTCAGTCTCATAATACACCAATTATTTTACTAAGCCTGTCTTTTGTTCTCCAGATGTAGTGAAGCATGACCAGCCAAAGGCATAAAAGTACCTATAAGGTTTGCGACTGGATAATAGATTGTAGGTGTTTCTGATGAATCTTTCTACCTATGAAGAGATAGTATATAGATCTATGATGGAAGAAATGAATATGGAAGGAAAGTTTGGTGTAACATCACGTTACATTTCCAGGTACTTTTGATCTTTCTAAGAACCTCTGTTTTGGAGTAGTGACTTGGGGGTGCGTTTGGGTGAACTTTTAAGTAAAACAAAAGGGAAATGGATTGTGCACGGTTTGACAAACCATGCGACCAAACCATGCCAACCAACCAACACTGGATAGAGAGATACACATGGTGTTCACATAGTTTGGAAAACCGTGCAACCAAACCATGCAGATCGTGTATCTCTGGACAGTGATATCTTCACGGTGTGCGCATGATTTGACAAACCGTGCGTCTCTGCCAGGTAAACCGTGCACACGGTTTTTAATTCCATTTTTTTAAAACCAACCGAACCCCTAGGACGTCCATATTTTTGAACTTGGATCATGGTTAATGCTTTTTAGGTACTTCCAAAGCCTCCTAGAGATATTCCACGGCGATCAGAACATCTTTCTTCGAGATTAAAGGCTTGGATTGAAGATCCTCTCTCCTCCTGGTAAGTGGATTTCATCCCGTTTCATATCTCATTTATTCCTCTATATTTCCTTGATATTTTCATGGATGATTTCCTTTTTTCCATGGATCTATACCTATGAGTTGAGGTATAGATCTAGGATTGTGAATCTAGATCTAGTTTTGCAAGATCTTGATCCCTTTGATCTTAATTTTGGTTTTAAGGATTTAGATCCATATTTTGATCGATGTCGTTGTGCCGCTAAGTTTTTCGGGTTTCTCGTTGGGATAACTCCCTTTAATAAATCGAGGTAGGTGGTTCTGTCCCGATTTTCCAAATTGATTAACATTGTATTTGCTTGATTTATTTCAATTGTTGATTTAAATTCAATTGCTCAAGTTGGATTTCTATTAAATTGATAAAAAATGATTCCAATGAATCAAGGTATTTGAAATGGTTTTGCCATGGGAATTTGGAAAACCCCAATTCCATTGAATTGGGTGTGTTTATGGAAATTTGCTGATTTGAATTGTTGGATTTAAATTGTGGATTTGATGGAAATGATTTAAATTAAATTGTTGAATTTAATTGTGGGAATAAATTGTGTAATGGTGGAATTGGTTTTGAATTGATTTCAAACTGGTGAAAATGGATTAAAATGATTTGATAGAAACCCATTGGTTTTATCTTGTGAAAAAGTCATGTTTTGAATAAAACCTGTTTTGGTTTTAAATGGAATGAAATTGGCACTTTTGAAATGGAATAATGGGATTGATCGTATTTTAAGCATTCTTAAAATTGTTCGCCCATCATGTAAGAACACATGCAAGACTTAGGTAGTTAGTGAGTTATTTTTATACACTCTACGCTACGACAACATTCTAAGACATACTTGCGACGGGTTGGTGATGAGTCTACTTTGGCCAGTGTCATAGGGACGTGTGTATACACATTTTACTGAGTTCACATAGAGAGTGCGGAATCCTATAACTAGTTAATACTATCATACCTTTTGGCAGATGACCATGTTGCTCGCTTGTTTATTTATATTTGAGATATAAATGTATGCTAATGAATTTGAACTACCTTACATGCCTGCTGAATTTATATAAACTATTTTATATAAATGTTTTAATCAATCCATTATTTTATAAATATTCCATAATTTGTAAAACCTTTGATTAAATTGGTTTTTCCATCATTTGAAAATGTATAGCATGTTTTGTTAAAATATTCTTTTGAAATGACAAACCTGTTTTTTTGGAAAATGGAAAGATTTTATCTGGATAATCTATATTTGGAATTTTTTATGGATTCTTCGGTGGTATCCTACTGGGATTAGGCTCACACGCTACTTTTTTCCTTCGGGTGTTTGTATATTTTCTTCTTCCAGGATCGAGCAAAGGGAAATGACCTCTTGGAGGTGGAACCAGTTTTTGATATCCGGACTTGGTGAGTTGTGTCCTTTGGGACCTTGGGACTGTTTTCCCTTTTGGTACTTGGGTTGTAGTACTTTGTAATTTTATGCCTATTTGTATTCTGGTACATCACTCCTAGTGGAGTTTCTTTTGATATTCATACTATTTGTTTTACTCTTGATTCCGCATTCTTGTGGAAAAATCGTTCCCACTTGTATGTTGTACAATGCCAGGTGCTAGTCGCCGATCCATGGGGATCAGGAACGCCCTTCGGGCTATGTCAGGGTCGGATCAGTTATCGGGTTACCAGGGTACCTGGGCTGGTTCGTGACAAAGTGGTATCAGAGGCAGGTTAAGCATCATGCCTTGATGACAATGTGCATTTGAGTTTTCTTGTCAGGACTTAGGAGGTAGTTGTGATTGAGTGCCTAGCCAGATCTCACCACAATGAACCTTAAGTCACCAGGGATGGTTAGGGCAATATGACTTGTGGATTAGTTCTAGTATTTTCCCTATTTTGATTTGGATAGAGTTAAATCCAAATCTTATTATTCCCTTCTATTAAGAATTGTTTTCCTTGTTACTCGGTTCGGGTGTTAATCTATATCTTTTTATGCTGTGTAGAATCATGCCTCCAAGAAGACGTGGAGCTCAGATCCAAAAAGAGGCTGCTGAAGAACATCAGTAAGTGAGTCCTATTGTGGATCCGAGTCTGGTTGAGTTGATTGTTTGCACTATCCAAGCTCTGGGACATGCACCACCTCTAGATCCTGTTCAGACTCCAGCTACAAATCCTCATAGTGATATTCTCCGAAGTTGTTCTCAAGCGTTCCTACACCAGAAGCCACTAGTTTTGAAAGGCTCCACTGACCCTCAACATGCTGAGGAATGGTTGAGTAAGATTGAACATCTGTCTGGGTTCTTGGAGACACCTGAGGTGATCAAGGTGAAGTGTTCCACCTTCGTACTGGAGGGACCAAGTAGGAGATGGTGGGACACAATGGTGACAGCTGGGAAGCATGAGGGTTTGGAGTGGAAGGACTTTATGTTTCTTTTCACTAACCAGTTCTATCCAGAATCAATGGTGTTGGCTAAGGCTGTGGATTTTTTCAAGCTTGGGCAGGCCAAAAAAACCGTGACTGAGTACCTTGTTATGCCCTTCGACCTAACAAATGCTCCTACAATTTTCATGTCTTTGATGAACATAGTTTTTCGTGAGTACCTAGATACTTTTGTAGTGGTCTTTGTGGATGACATTCTTGTCTACTCCAAGTCTGAGGAGGATCATGTGTATCATCTGAGAACAATTCTGAGTCATCCAAGGAATCACCGACTTTATTCCAAGATTTCAAAGTGCGATTTCTGGATTCAGGAAGTGAAATTCTTGGGACATGTGTTATCATAACAAGGAATAAAAATTGATCCCAAGAAGGTGAGGGCTGTTATGACTTGGGAACAACCAGGAAATGTTTTTGAGATTCAGAGCTTATTGGTCTTAGCAGGATATTATCACTGGTTTGTTAAAGACTTCTCAAATTTAGCTTCTCCAATGACTGCTCTGACTAGAAAGGGAGAGATGTTTTCTTGTAATGATAAATGTCAGAGTTCTTTTGTTGAGATAAAGCATATTTTGACCACTGCGCTGGTGTTAACTCTTCCTAAGGCTGGGATAGGTTACATGGTCTTCTGTGATGCATTAGGATTAGGTTTGGGAGGTTTTCTTATGCAAGGTAATCATGTTCTTGCCTATAGATCTCGTCAGTTTAAGACTCATGAGAAGAACTATCCAACCCATGACCTTGAACTTGTAGCTGTAATGCATACACTAAAGTGTTGGAGACATTACCTGTATGGAGAAAGGTTTACTGTGTATTCAGACCACAAGAGCTTGAGTTATATCTTCACTAAAAAAGATTTGAATCTTCGCCAAAGGCGTTGGGTGGAGTACCTGTAATCTTTCGACTTTGACATTGCCTATACCCTAGGGAAAGGAAATGTAGTTGCAGATGAATTAAGAAGGAAAATTCCATCGAAGGATGTGAAATAATCTCTAGAAGAGTGGAGTTTGATGGATCTTTTTGATCAGTTGCATATTGGAGTTCAGTCTAAGGGGAATGAAGTTTCTTTAGCCAGTGTTCAGTTGACTTCTGCTCTCCTCAAGTTAATTCTTCTGGAACAACAACTAGATGATGAATTCCATAGCATTATGTAATCCCTTTATGGTTGGGAGACTGAAACCTAGTGGTCATTCTCCAAAGAGGGTGTTCTGTGCTATTGAAACCATTACGTTGTGCTGTTATCAGAAAGGAAGGATGTGATGGGGGATTTCCATAACTCTTAGTGGGCTGTTCACCCGGGAACCACGAAGATGTTATATGATATGCGATGACAGTTCTGGTGGCTAGGTATGAGATGGGACATTGCTGAGTTTGTATCTCATTGCTATACAAGCCAGAAGGTTAAATCCGAGCACCAGAAACCTTCGGGTTTACTTCAACAACTTCCAGTCCCTACATGGAAGTGGGATGAACTCTCTATGGACTTTGTGGTTGGGTTACCTCAAACCCAGAGGATGAAAAATAAAATATGGGTTGTGATCGATAGGCTCACTAAGTCAGCTCACTTTATACCTATTTGAGATAAAAGAAAAGTAGAGGAGTTGGGAAATATATATGTAAAAGAGGTTGTTCATTTTCATGGAGTTCTGTCTGCTCTAGTCTCTGATAGGGATCCTCAGTTTACTTCTCGCTTTTGGAGAGGACTTTAAGAGGCACTGGGATCTCAGGTTCGTTTGAGCACAACCTACCATCCACAATTAGATGGGCAGACATAAAGAGCTATTCAGATCCTTGAGGATATGCTCCACGCTTGTGTTCTTGACTTTGGTGGGTCTTGGGATGATTATCTAGGGATAGTTGAGTTTTCTTATAACAAAAATTATCATTCTGTGATCAAAATGGCTCTTTTTGAATCTTTTTATGGTCGTCCTTGTAAATATCCTTTATGTTGGTCGGAGATTGGTGAAATCTCTTTTTTAGGAACGAATTTGGTCCAAGAGACGACAACTAAGATCAAGTTGATTCGTCAGATAATGTTGACAGCACAGAGTCGATACTAGTCTTGTGATGATCTTCGATATAAACCTTTAGAGTTCTTAGTTTGTGACCAAGTGTTCTTGAAAGTTTCACCATGATTAGGTCATCGATGGCTAGGGATGCAAGGGAAGCTTTCTCCTCATTTTTTGGGACCTTTTGAGGTTTTTGGTCTTGTGGGGAATGTTTCTTACCGTCTAGCTCCACCACCACAACTGACATCGATACATAACGCATTCCAGGTATCGCAGCTGTGAAAGTATCTCTTTGATCCATCTCATGTTATGAGGTGGAGTGATCTTGAGATTGAACTAGATTTATCTGTTACTAAACGACCAGTCAAGATTGTTGATTCTGAGACCAAGGTACTTCGTTGGAGAATGATACCTCTGGTCCGTGTACAATGGAAACATGGAAATTATTATCTTGAGACATGGGAAAGGGAGGAACTAATGAGAGATCAGTGGCCTCATCTTTTTGACATGGAGGTTTGCTCATAGGCTTTATGGGGATAGAAAGATATTATAGTATGGAGTTTGTAACATCACGTTATGTTTCCAGGTACTTTTGATGTTTCTAAGAACATGTCTTTTTGAGTAGTGACTTGGGGGTGCGTTTGGGTGAACTTTTAAGTAAAAAAAAAGGGCAATGGCTTGTGCACAGTTTGCGCACGGTTTGACAAACCGTGTAACCAAACCGTGCCATCCAAGCAGCACTGGATAGAGAGGTATCAACGGTGTGCGCACGGTTTGACAAACCATGTGACCAAACCTTGCAGACTATGTATCATTGGATAGTGATATCCACACAGTTTGACAAACCATGCGCCTCTGCCCAGGTAAACCATGCACATGGTTTTTAATTCCGAAAATAGCTTTTAAAACCACCCGAACCCCCAAGACTTCCATATTTTTGACCTTGGATCAGGCTTAACTCTTTTTAGGTCTTTATAAATCCTTCTATAGAGATTCCAAGGTGATCCGAACATCTTTCCTTGAGATTTAAGGCTTGGATTAAAGATCCACTCTCCTCCTAATAAATAGATTTCATCCCGTTGCGTATCTTGTTTATTCCTCTATCTTTCCTTGATATTTTCATGGAATATTTCCTTTTTTTCCATGGATCTATACCTATGAGTTGAGGTATAGATCTAGGATTGTGAATCTAGATCTAGTTTTGTAATATCTTGATCCCTTTGATCTTAATTTTGGGTTTAAGGATTTAGATCTAGATTTTGATCGACGTCGTTGTGCCGCTCCGTTTTTGGGGTTTCTCGTTGGACTAACTCCCATCAATAAATCAAGAAAGGTGGTTCAGTCTGGATTTTCCAAATTTATTAACACTGTATTTACTTGATTTATTTCAATTGATTATTTAAATTCAATTTCTCATGTTTGCTTTCTATTAAATTGATAAAAACTGATTCCAATTAATCAAGGTATTTGAAATGGTTTTGGAATGGGAATTTGGAAAACCCCAATTCCATTGAATTAAGTGTGTTTATAGAAATTGGCCGATTTAAATTATTGGATTTAAATTGTGGATTTGATGGAAAGTATTTCAATTAAATTTTTGAATTTAATTGTGGGAATAAATTGTGTAATGATGGAATTGGGTTTGAATGGATTTAAAATTGGTGAAAATGGTTTAAAATGATTTGATAGAAACCCATCGGTTTTATCTTGTGAAAAAGGCATGTTTTGAGTAAAACATGTTTTTGTTTTATATGGAATGAAACTGGCACTTTTGAAAGGGAAGAATGGGATTGATTGTATTTTAAGCATTCTTAAAATAGTTTTCTCATCATGTAAGAGCGCATGCAAGCCTCAGGTAGTTAGTGAGTTATTTGGATACACTCTACGCTACGACCATGTTCTAAAACATACTTGCAACGGGTTGGTGATGAGTCTCCTTTTTCCAGTGTCATAGGGATGTGTGTATACACATTTTTCTGAGTTCACATAGAGATTGCGGAATCCTATAACTGGTTAATACTATCGTACCTTTTTGGCAGATGACCATGTTGCTTGATTGTTTATTTATTTTTGAGATATAAATGTATGACAATGCTTTTGAACTACCTTACATGCCTGATGAATTTATATAAACTGTTTTATATAAATGTTTTACTTAATCCATTGTTTTAGAAATATTCCATCATTTGTAAAACCTTTGTTTAAATTGGTTTTTCCATCATTTGAAAATGTATAGCATGTTTTGTTAAAATATGGTTTTGAAATGCCAAACCTATTTTTTTGAAAATGGAAAGCTTTTATCTGGATAATCTATATTTGGAATTTGTTACGGAATCTTTGGTGGTATCCTACAGGGCATAGGCTCACACCCTAATTTTTTCCTTCGGGTGTTTTTAGATTTTCTTCTTACATGATCGAGGAAAGGGAAATGACCTCTTGGAGGTGGAACCAGTTGTTGATCTCTGGACACTGTGAGTTGTGTCCTTTGGGACCTTGGGACTGTTTTTCCTTTTGGTACTTGGGTTTTAGTACTTTGGAATTTTATGCCTCTTTGTATTCTGGTACATCACTCCCAGTGGAGTTTCTTTTGATATGCATACTGTTTTTTTTACTCTTGCTTCCACATTATTGTGGAAAAATCATTCACACTTGTATGTTGTACAATGCCAGGTGCTAGTCGCCGACCCGTGGGGATCGAGAACGTCCTTTAGGCTATGTTAGGGTCGGCTCGGTTATTGGGTTACCAGGGTACCCGGGCTGGTTCATGATAGTTGGATTTGTACCTCTTCTCTTCCATTGGGAGGAAACTTCATTGGTACACATGGGAAGAATAGGATGTGTCAAGATAATCATAGGAGTAGTGGAGGTGGGTCTTAGTAGCAAGCCTCCTTCACACCATATATTACCATGGGTAATGTTCCTCTGAATTTCAATCAGTGTGGAAAGATAGGACACACCAAAAGTTCTTTTCATATGACCGTGAATATATTGAAAAACTATGGATTAGTTGGTCACTTACAACGCTTCTATTAGGATATGAATATGTGTCATTATGGTTAGAGTTTTTCAGCTCCAAAGGCTACTGTGGTGTAGTCAAAATCTTTATATACTACAGGGATCCAGCCATAGGCCTCAGTAGTAAATAATTTTCATGCATTAAATGAGTTTCTAGTGGAAGTTGATGCAGGTCTGACAATAATGAAAGGTACTATCCTTATTAAATATTTAGTAACAATTTCATTATTTGATACTGGTTCCTCCCACTCATTTATTTCATCATGTTTTTTTGATGTTCTTAAACTTCCAATTGTATTTATGTCCTATAAATGCAGTTAAAAAGACCTATTTGTATTGGGAAAGAGTAGGGGTTCGGGTTTTCTTCTTGTTCATTAGCGATAGTTGATACAGAGTTGGTCTAGTATTTTCACATTCTTTATCTAGATCGGTTTCATGCCATCGTCTGTATTAATTGGCTTGTCACACATTGAGATGAGGTTGATTGTTAACATTATCACATTTTATTTCTTGCTACTGATGGGATATATCATGTATTTTAGGGGTCGTGGGACCTGAGGTCAGGTCGTGTAGGACTTTCCCTCCCAGAGCTCAGTAGTTTGTTGGTTGTTGTTGCATTTGATCCTAATGATGTTTATTCTGTTGATGATATTTCAGTTATTTTTTGAGACTTTCCTAATGTTTTCCTAGATTATTTCGTTCGTCTTCCTCTAGAGAGAGAGGTAGAGTTAACGATTGATCTATTTCCAAGTACGTAGCTGATATTGATACCTTCTTATCACATGGAACCAACCGAGTTGAAAGAGATCAAGATTTAATTGGATAACCTATTTGAAAAAGGATTTGTTTTCCCAAGCATTTCACCTTGGGAAACCCTTATTCTCTTTACCAAGAAAGCAGATGGTTCACTTAATTTATGTGTATACTATCAGAAATTGAACTAGGTAGCATTTGAAAAAAATATATCATTTTTTTCATGTGGATGATCTATTTGATCAGTTAAAGGGGTCAAAGTGGTTTTGAAAGATCGATATTTGGTCAGGTTATCATCATATCAGCATTTGAGAGTCTGATATACCAAAAATTGATTTTAAGAGTAGGTATGACCACAATGAATATCATGTAATACCTTTTGGTCTGACTAATGCTCCTGCAATTTTTATGGATTTGATGAATCAGATATTCCATTAATATCTGTAATTTTTTTTGGTAGTGTTCATGGATGATATTTTGGTTTATCCAAAATATGAGAGTGAGAACTAGCTCTATATGAGTTTGGTTCTAGAATTTTTGAGAAGTCACCATTTGTATGGAAATATTTTGAAATTTAGTTTATTGATTCAATATGTGAAGTTCTTGGGGCACAGAATTTTGGATCATGGATTATCAGTTGATCCAAAGAAGGTAAAGGCTATTTTTTCATGGAAGGAACAACGAAATGTATTTGAGATACAAAGATTCTATGGTCTTGATCGATACTACCAATGGGGTTTCAAAGACTTCTCTAAGATGACATCACCTTTGACTGCTCTTACTAGGAAAGCAGTGAAATTTACTTGGGTTGAAAAGTGTTAGACTTCTATTGATGAACTGAAAAGGATTCTGACATAGACTCCTATTCAAATCTTACCTGATCCCAGTAAGGGGTATGTGGTATTTTTTGATTCTTTGGGTGCTAGTTTGGGATGCGTGCTTATGTTGGATGGCCATGTGGTAGCTTAAGACTCTCTTCAACTTCGAACACATGAAATGAATTAACCCACTCATGATTTAAAGCTTGTTACAGTCATGCATGTGCTTAAGTGTTGGAGATACTACCTTTTTTGGGAAAGTTTCATGGTCTTCTCTGATCATAAGAGTCTGAGTTATATATTTTAATTTAAGTAATTAAATATATGATCGATATATATGATGGTTATAATACCTTCATCTATTTGAATTTGTTATCACCTATACCCTAGGGAAGGAAAATGTCATTGCAGGTGCTCTTAGAAACAAAGTACCATCATAGGATATTATGGAATCAAAGGAAGAGTGGAACATTATGGGTATTTTTTCTTAGTTGCATCTAGATTCTCAGGAGGATGTTTTGAGTATGGTCATGACCAGTGTTCATTCATCATCATCTCTTCTGAGGTCTATTTTACAAAGTCAGCAGTAGGATGATGAATTTCAAAATACTTGAGAAAGCCTTTATGGTGGGAGACTATTTTTGGTTGGTCTCTCTCTTCATATGGTATGATTCAATTTGAGAAGAGGATTGTCATCCCAACATATATAATTAGTTTTGTCTCATTCAATTGTCATAGATCTTCATGGTCTATTCATCTAAGCACTATGAAGATGTATTATGACTTGAGGCAGCGATTCCGGTGACCATGTATGAATCATGACATCGTGGAGTTTGAGTCTCGCTATTACACCTACCAATGGATAAAAAAGAGCACTTGAAGCCTTCTAGGTTTCTTCAGCCTCTTTCGATGCCAATCTGAAAACGGTATGATGTATCCATGGATTTTGTTGTTGGATTACCACATACTCCCTGATGAAATAATGATATCTGGGTGGTTACTGATAGGTTAATGAAGTATTCCCATTTCATTCCGATAATAGATAAAAATAAAGTTGATGATCTAAGTAAGTTGTATGTACAGGAGATTATGAGGTTACATGGGAGTCCTTATGCCATTGTTTCAGATAGGGACCTCAGATTTACCTCAAGGTTCTGTAGGAGTCTTCAAGAGGCAATGGGAACACATTTCAATTTGATCACAACATACCATCCATAGACAGACAGTCAAATGAAGTGAGTAATTCATATTTTGGAAGATATGATCCACATTTGCATATTGGATTTCAGAGGATAATGGGATAGTCATCTGGGACTGGTTGAGTTTGTTTATAAAAATATTTATCTATCATCAATCAAAATGGCTCCCTTCAAGGTATTGTATGGTCTTCTATGTAGATCAACTCTTTGGTGGGATGAGATAAGAAGAGTGTATTTAGTTGGACAAAGTTTGGTTCAAGAAATGTCCAAAAAATTTAGTATGTACATCAATGTATGGTTACAACCTAGAGTAGATATAAATCATATGAAAATCAGTGATGTCGATCTTTGGAGTTTTTCATAGGTGAATGGGTTTTCTTGAAAGTTTCTCCTCAGTTGGGTCACTATCAACATGGAAAATAGGGAAGGTTGGCACCAAGATATATTGGACCTTTTGAGGTCACTGAGTGGCTAGGAAAAGTTTATTATCAGTTAGTATTGCTGGTTTAGTTGAAAGATATTCAGGATGTTTTCCATATATATCAGCTCAGGAAATATCACCCTGATCCCGTTCACGTTATAAGTTGAGAAGAAATTGAGTTAGAGTTAGATGATTCTATTTTGGAGAAACCGATTGAGATAATTGAATATCAAGTGAAAGTCTTGTGTAGGAAGTTAATTCTGTTGGACAGAGTTCTATGGAAACAGGGTTCAAATTATCGTGAGACTTGGGAACATGGATTATTGATGAGGGATAAATGGCCTCACCTCTTTCTTGGGATTACATCTTTCACATGACTTCTCGGGGACACATTTATTTTATGTTGGGAATTTTGTAACATCCCGTTACTATTTTATCAGATACACCCTTAACCTCATAATATTTTCCCCCTCCCTTGAGATTGGTAGGATAACTATAATGTTAAAGCTAGATATTTTTTTGACTTTCACCAATTACTATTCGTTTCTACAGGCTTCATTGAAGTTACACACCATGTAGCTATGTTACACACCGTGTAATGGTTGCTGGATGTAAGTTGTGAAAGAGGACTTTACATTGTGAAATGTTATATGTTGTGACCATGAATTACATGACGTGAGTTGTTAAAAGGTTAATTTTTAATCAGAGGTGATAGATTTTTTCGCGTACTTTTACACCATGGATTTCATGGCCTATAACTATATTACACATCATGAAATAACCCACATCCAATTTAAAAAATGGTCGAGTGACTATTTTGTCATGAATCCTTCTCAAAACCTCTTGGATCTTGAACCAAAACTCATCCCAAGAAATTTTTGGAGACTCAGCTCTACCTAGATTTATCCGTTAGACACCTAATCTCCATTGTAGTTATAGTACATCTCTCTAGGTGGTTAAACTTTCCATTCATTCATTTACTTTAATCATGATATTTCCTTTGGGTGGTGTATTTGGATATATTGGTCTAAGGTTGGTGATTTTTCTTGGTTTCTTCCTAGATCCATTGTGTGATCTCGTTCCAGAGTCCTTCTCTTCTGTTGGTCATAGTGCGACGAGCATTCTTATTTGATGTATGTAGGTTTCCTCTCTTCCAATAACCCCTTATCTTCTAAATTGAATGAATCTTGTTATGTATTTTATTCTAGGGCCTTTGTTAACATTTTTGGATTTTCTTTGTTTGTGGATCCCATTGCCGGTGTTTGCGACCTGAGCTTTGGGGTAGGTGGTTCCGTCTCTAGCCTATATTGAAGAACCTGATTGTTTTGATTAATAAAATTTTTTGTATATTGAAATTGGTATGATTGTTTTATTTGTTTTGAAAATTGTTTTAATAAAAAATAGAGTTTCCCTGGTTATTGATAAATAGAGAGACAATGGGTATTTTTAAATCATTGAAATGGAATTTGTGAAATGATTTTTAATGCGTTGGAATGAATTTTGAAAAAGATCATACGGGTTCCATGGGTAGTTAGGTGGAAGGTTTTTCTTGGGGCCATCGTCCATTGTTTTGTGATTATCAAGGACATTTGTCTTGGGTTTTTCCTCTGTTTCTTGGGCCCATTGTTCTACGGGACTGATATTTTCTTTGGGGGGGGGGGGGTTACTCATGGGGTATTCTTCTACTTCCTATAACTATGTTCTATGATCAGATTTGTGCACTTGATTATTGTGGAACTAGTAGTCTATGGCCAAGACCTGTAGTATTCCTTGGTTTTTTGATACATGTGCTTTTATTTTTATTACATGGATTTATGAGTAATCCTTTGTATGCATGTTTATGCTTTTGAACAATGATATGAAAAATATAATTTGAAATTGATATACCTGCTTTTTTTTAGAAAGTTATAAAAAAGGAAAAATTTACCATGTTTTCTATAAAATTTTCTTACAGCTTATCATGCCATTTTTTACTTAAAATGGGAATACATGAATTGTTACATAGAGGCTTCTTATGGAACACCTGGGTGGGATCCTGCCGAGACATTTAGCTCACTCCATATTCACCTCTTCAGTGGTGCATAGATATTTTTTTTATTATAGTACTTGGAAAGGAAATGTGCTACAGTGAGGCATCAAGGCTCATGTTAGTTGGTTGGGTAGTTGGTGGTTATATGGTGGGAGTCTCTCCCAACCATTATTTAGAGTGGCTATTTGGTTTCTAGTCCACTGATGTTGGAATTTTCCTGGAGTTTTTAACGACTTTTGTAGTTGTCTATTTCTGATGTTTTCTTACAGTTATGGAATATCTATATTTTTCATCTTCTGATATTTCTTATTGTTTTTCATATATATATATATATATTTATATATATATTCCATATGGTTGTTCATGTTGGGTGAAATCATTCCCTCTGTTGCATTTTTATGCTTGGGAGCTTGTCACCAACCCATGGGGATTGAGAACACCCTTCAGGTATGTGATAGATTAGACCGAGTTCTAGGTTTGAGGGTAACCTGGGTTGGTTCATCACAATACCATGGTTTGTAATTTATGTATAGGTTCTATCATTTATTGTGCAGTGGGATAGGATGGGCTGCTGATACTTTTTGGGGACATGTAGCTATACTAATGGTTCAATGAACTGCTGGTATATCATATCTGGGGGGAAATCTATACCCTTGGTTCTATTAACTATGGGTATATATATATACCCAGATTTTAATGAAAACTGTGGTTATTATGAATAACTCATTGGACATACCCACAGTTTCTATAGAAATAGTGGGTATAGCTTTATACTGACGATATAATAACCCACAGTTAATATAAATATTGGTAAATACTATATCGACGGTTTTATGCGAAATACCAATAGTTCGAAACCATGGTTATAGGGTAAGTTTCTATTAGTGTGAATATTATTTCATTTCAAATCTATATTTTTAGTGCCTTTTGACAAAGAAGTCAATAATTATCCACAAGTGATCCAACCTTGGAACTATGAATTTAACACCCTTAGAATAATGAAATTTAACTATATATATAATTAAAATGGTATCAAATGAACATAATATAATTATAGAAAATGAAATATATATGGAAAAGGTTCTAAATTAAGTTATTAATGAATATATTTGATTATCTAGGATGATAAGTGCATGCGTATAACGATTATATAAGATAAGGTAAGGGAATTTTTTATACCACACTTTTTCTTTGGGTTATGATATTTATCTCTATAACTAACAATATATCTCACTTTAATGTTGTGGACTGATTTTAAATTATATATATATATGTCTCTCACATATATACATATATTATTCTCCCTTACTTTAATGGGGTAAACAAGGCTTAATTTCATTTCTCTAATGCCTTTTTTATGAAATATTTCTTTAATATGATATGAGTTTAGATTATATAACCCATTTATTTCTATGGGTAATTAATATGTTTTTTTATTATGATTGATTTCATTTGGTGGAGAACATAATCATGTATATGTTATGATTAGTGAGTCCAGATAGATTTCTAATGCATTTGGAAATTTTTTTGTCTCATGAGATAATATGTGTTGGATTAGAGAGTGAACCCAATCCATGATGAGACTTTTTCCACTATGTGGTGTTGTCTTGGAAGTTATCCTTGACTTATGATTAAGTAATCTTATTTTTTGTTTCCACATTCATATGTTTTTTATGATATTATGATTTTATATTATTTATAGTATGCCTCCATATAATTATTCCTAAAGTTTTTATTTTATGTTATCATGTATGACTTCTTCAGTTAGGGTGGTTCCTAAGTGGTAAACCCTATAATCCTACATTTCAAAGACTAGGGTTCAAATCTTATAAATCCCCTTGGGGGATTTGTGATGCACGTACTGATGTTTGAAATGACATGGGGGGACGATGATGCATGCATAATGCGGACATATGGTTATGCATGCATGATGAAATCAAGGGTTTTATACCCATGAACATGCTGAGGCAAGCAGGGCCTTTAGGCCATCAAACGATGGGGTCATCGATCCATAAAATGGTGGGCCTATGGGACATGTTATGAAAAGTGTTTTTGAAACTTTATATAAATATAGGGATTTATGGGTAGGTTATCCCTTGTGGGGATATAAACTTCCTTTCTGGCCTATACATGTGTGGTGTGTGTGTGTGTGTTTAATTATACACCCCTAATCTCATAATATACATATTATTTCTTATAAATCATATTTTATGATTCATTACCATGTTTATTTTATTACTGGGTTTCATAGCTCACCCCTTTCTTGTACATATTCCCCAGGTTATCTTATGTAGTTTTCGGATTTCAAAGGTATTTTGGATCCCATTATAGAGAATAAAATAAAGATGTTTTTTTAGATTATTTTTGTGAATTATGAGCTAAATTTTCTAAATACATTAGGTATCTTGATCATTTGGTTCTATTTATTGGATATACATGATTAAAATCATGTAAGGAAAAGAGTAAAAGGAATGGGTAACTCTAGTTGGTATCAAAGGAAGATATAGTTTTTGGGGGGATTTTGAATGGAATAAATTATTGAGATCCTTATGGATATGTCTATATATAGGTAAAAATCCTAAAATTTTGGTGAAGTATTGAGTGAGTGGTGTCTAATAAATTAGACCCCTTTCTGGATACTATAAGTCAATGTGGACTGGCCACAGTTTTACCTTGTGATAATAACCCTAAAAGGATTCATTGGGTATTAACTTGATATTCACCTAGTGCACGAAAAAGAGGCCTTTCTGTACACTTGGCTTGACACTCATTGGGGATATTCTTTGGATAATTTAAAAACTATTTATGAACCATTAAAAAGTAAAATAATAGATTTTTAGGTCAGAAATCCAAACATCAAAAATTTCACTGGATAACTAATATTGAAACATAGAGACATATAATTTAGTATTTACATGTTATTTGAAAGTTATTCATCCTATTTTCATAGTATCCATTTTATATAGTTATTAGTTTAACTATTATGGTCTCAATATTTATTTTGTACATCATAAATGACTAGAACCAAAATCCAATAGTGAAAGTAAACTTTTTATCTTTTCATGAGAATTAAATTTCCTATATAATTATAGTTCTACTATTTTTTTATATCTTTCATGTTTAATAGAAAAAATTAAAAGACACCTACAAATGAAGAAATTATTGAATCCTAAGTATTTAACTCCACCCTAATCAATGTTTATGGACTAAAATTCCAAAAAACTATTGTCATAATTCCTTTATAATAGTTTTATGTTATATTAGGAAAGTATTTTCTATCCATATATAAAACCAACATCAACTTTCAAGAGAGGGATATCATTCTTCATATCCCATGTCATCGTCAGTTTTGTACAAGTGTAATGCATAAGATGAATCTATTTTGGAGTCATCAACTCATGTGTGGATATTATTTATTTATGAGAAATCATATATGGTTTAATTGATTGAAATAAATGATAAGATCATGCTTGAATACGTTTCAATTGTGAGGATCTATATTTATGTATTCCATGAATAGTTTCATTATCTTCCTTTTAATAGTGAGGTCGAGTTCTCAATTGACTATAAAGAAAGATCTCTTTCTATATCCAAGACGCTATATAGAATTTACACCAATGATTTAGATTAATTGAAGAATTAGTTACAAAAGAAACTACAAAATGGTTTTATATTCTTGAGTTCTTCACCACATGGTGCGTCATTCCACTTCATTAAGAAGATAGATGGGTCAATGAACCTATTAATTGATTATCATGTTCTCAAAAAATCATTATAAAGAACAAGTATCCATTTCCATTGATAGATTACATTGACTGATTAACTATGTGGGGAAATATATTTATCTAAGGTGGACCTTTGACCAGGATATCACCAATTAAAGGTAAATATGGAAGATATTCCTAAAAATACCTTTTGAATAATGTATGGACACTATGAGTTCATATTTATAATTCCCCAACCCCAGATTCCCGGAGTTGGGACCTTACATAATTACATTGGTATGATAACAAGGAATAAAATTCCAAATTAACAATCAATTTATAATTTTTTGAAAAATAGATTATATTCATGGAACCCATTTTACATTGGGAATAAAAAACATGGAAAAATAGTTACATAAAAAAATAAAATGTTCTGCATCCTTGAAACCCATTCTATGAATTCATATTCATACCCCAAGGAAATAAAAAATAAAAATAAAAATAAGGATGATATCAAATGCTCAGTAAGGGTAAATTATAGAAGATATCATAAATTAATAATGAACAATCAATATGGTAAGAAGAAAATATGAGAAAATAATTCCATTTAAATAATCACATGAGCTTAATACTTGACCAAAAATATTTTAGCTAATAAAATAATCACATGAAACAATAATAATGATGGAATGAATAATATTGGACATCTTAACTATCAAAATATATCCTAAATATAGTTCCTATCAAAATATATCCATAAGAAATTTTATGTTTTTGGGTAGAAACCCATCTCTCTTGAATGTTTAAAACTACTTAGAAACAAACACCAAGGGTTTGTCACCAACTGATTTTGTCCCATGATACTAATGATGAATCTAGGGGATTTCATTAACCATTTCTCAAACCATATAATGTATATCCAAAACATTAATTATATATTTAATAGTCAATTGAAATCAGAAATAATGTTCTCTATCAAATATCTGTATTGAATAAATGATATGGATTTATCAATAATTACCCAGTTAATCAAATAATTGTCAAAGTGAACACGACATGTAAAAATGGTACACAGTTTAGGAAATAATATTATTAATTTAATGATAATATGGATATTTATGATAAATTTAATGCACCATAAAATTATCAAAAGGAAGATATTGTTTCTAGTGAAAGTTAATAATCACAAAATAAAGTGAGATTGAAAATATAACTTTCACCACATGGTAATTTTCAAGTCAAACCACATGGATGTGATAATTCAATGTGAACCATAGAATACTATGAACGTTTTTTGAATCATGATATATAATTTCAAATTGTCATTATATACACCACAAAAAATAATTAAGTGGTGGATATGGAATTTATCTTACAGATGTAAAAAGTAAGATAAAAAACTTTACCTTGAGTCCGTCTTGTCATGTGTGTATTTTTATTACTAAATAATATTCTAATGTTTATTATTTACATTATTGAGAATTTTTTTTCAATTTTATTATTAATTTTACTTCACTTATTCCAATTCTTTACACAACTACTTAAATAATTATGTTTACGTTGGGTGTTTTGATAAAATTCTGTTCATGTGTCAAAAAAAACATTGGTAGGTATATTATGGTTAAAGGGGTAATTATATAAATATATACATAATAATAATTGTGAAATAATTATAATATTTATACATTAATTATCCTTTTGAAACCAATCATGGGATATGGTTATGAAAAATGAACTAACACTGCGATCATAGAGATGGTAGGTCGTACCTACGCATGAGTAACATTTCCATTTTTCAATGGTCATTATGGAAAGAATTTAATTAAATTTTTTATATTTTAATAATTATAATTATATCATAAATACCATTTTATTTAATTGTATATGCTTCTATATATAATTATTTTGATGAAAAATGAATCACATCACATTAAAGAGGTGGTAGTCCACACGTCCACAATAACTGTTATCAATTTTTTAGTGTGTGAAAAGAGTAATGAATAAAACTAAATTTTATGTTTATATAAATTTATTTATTTCATTAATATCATATATATATATATATATTCCAGTATTTTTAATTAAACCCATATTTTATACATTCTATGTAATTTGTGAACATATCACATCGCTTTGAGGGGGCGGTAGTCCACATGCCCAAAAACGATGTTATCATATTTTCCAAAAATGGAAAGCATGAATTTATGTGTAATATAATAATTAAATAAGTATTAAAAAATCATAAAAAACATAAAAAACATATAATTTGTTTTCCATAATAATTCCCAACCGTGAGAGGTGGCAAAGGAAAACGAATGACATCGTTTTGTGAGCTGGTAGTCCGCCTCACTCATGAACAATAATTTGGTTACTCATTTGACGGAAGTGTGTGTATATTTAGTTAAAACCATAAAATAATGAAATATAAGTATATTTATTTTTCTTATGTTTTATATAATCATTTAATAAAAACAATTTTTTTAGAATGAAATAAAATAAAATTGATCATCGAATGATGTTCCATCTTTTTTTGGGTAACTCCATGTGGTTTTCAAAAAAGGACTTCCTTGGATTGATTTCATCAAAAATATATTCTTCTTGGTTTAGTGGATGGATTTTGGGAGAATATTTGGTCAGGTTTTGGGTGATAAAATGTGTCTTGATAGGTGTGAATAATTGGGGGGAGTGAATGCATTTTTATAATGGAGGGGGAGTGACAATCCTGTAAATATAAAAAGGTAAAAACTATAGGGAGGCCTCCCTTACCTCATGTTTTAAAAAATTGAAAAATAATAGATTAAATAGAATTTTTTTCTATTAAAACCTCCAATATAAAAAAATATGTTAATTTTTATAATTTTTTCCATAACTTCTATGTTTTCATAACATTTACTATTTTGGTTTTTATTAAGGTAACTAGTTTTCCAACATAAGTGATTTAATAATTAAAGAGAAATTAAAGTGATATTTATTAGAAAATATATACCAAATGAATTATAAATATGATATCTAATTTACAAATTAAAATACCATGTGTTTTGGAAATTAATTTTAACCGAAGTGCATGTAACATGCAAAAATACTTCTTTAACTCGAACTGTACTATCAATGTTTTCAATATTTATAGGTCAATATGTTCATTATAAAGGATCAATTATTCCATAAATATACCATATTTTAGATTTAATAACATTTAAAAATAAATTTTAATAATATATTATTTTTAGTAATTGTTAAATTTTTAAATAAAATACCATTTATTATAAAATGAAATTAATGTCAAATTTGACATTATTATTTTTAAATTGAAATTTAAAAATATCAAGGGAATGATGAAATTAAAATATATTAATTTAATATCTATGTATAATTATATAGTAATATAAAAAAATAAGTAAATATAATAATTCATGTACTTTTATTAAATTTTAATATTTTTTAGTATGATTTATTTTAATTAATTATTGACTAAAAAACCACCACATTGGAATTTCTTAAGAGTTTATTGTAATTATATCATCTATAAAAATTAAAGATAAATTTTAAGGATAAAGTAACTCAATTAAATTTCAAATTAGGGTTTTTAATATAAAATATGTTGCTTATTCTATACTTCAAAGCTTTATAGGAATTAAAAGCAAGGAAGGTACATTTTTTATCAGTTTGTTTGCTGAACTTATTATATATGTCACATTCTTGAATATTTTTACCACTAACTCATAAAATTAGAAATCAAATGGGTGATATGGTCAAAATATGGGAAAAAATGGTTTTTGGAAAAGTTTCTAGTCCATTTCCCCTTTATATTAAATTTTAACCACTAAGTAAACTAATTTTTTACCTTAATCACTGTAATTACTTTTAATTAATTTCACTAATAATTTTGGTAAAAACACTACGTTAAAATCATTATAAATTATAAATTATGGTGATTCCAAATATTTAATCAATTTTTATAAATTTCAATCACATAAGTGGTAGACATTAATTTAAAATCAATCCCTCATAAGGGACAACAAATTTTGTTTTTAAAGTGAAAATATCAAAAAGTTTAAAATGATTTTATATTCAATTTCAATGTGATATAGGTCCCAATGAAATAAATTGTATTAATTTATGTATAATTTTAATAAATATAATTTTAAACCAATTGAAAATATAAAATGAATATATAAATAAATTAGTTGAAAAATTAGTTTTCATTTGAAATTTAGTATTTTTCACTATTAATCAAAATATGAAACTTTTCTGAAAAGTAAAAATAATTCCCCATTACCTAATTTTAAAGATTAAATTTCAAAATAGAAGTTTATTTTTTCAAATAAAATTTATAAAAGAGTAAAATTTTAGGTTTAAAATAGATTATCCCTTAAAAGGTGGTAAAACTCATTCTTATGTGTAACACATGATAGCTCAGTGTTGTGTATAACATATGCTTAACATGGTGTTGAATATAAATAATTATAGAAAAAAAATAAATTTATTCTAAAATTAAGATATTTCAAAGATTTGTGGTGTTACATTCTCCTCACCTTAATTAAATGGCATCCTCTTAATTTATACTTGAACTCGGTAATCAAGGGTTTTATATTTGAGAATACTATTATTGAAAAAACCACATCGTAAATGGGGTTAATAATACATGTTATTAATAGGAGAGATAGATAATTATGAAGTTAAAATTACTAGGATCCCAAGTAGGTTAACATAAGTGGAAAAAGAAAACATTGATGTGGATAAAAAAATAAATAACTATAGTCTTTGGTCACAAGAAAGTAAGTGGTCAATGGAATGTTAAATACCACAAAACCATAAATATATGATTATCTAATGGACAATATTATTCATCTAATATAAATATAATATTTTTTTTATTTCAAGATCAATTTATGGGAGTTGAATAATTTTTCCACTCTATAAGAATTAATCTAAATATACTTACCTGATACATTTCTATTTCATAAACATAATCATATAATTTGGTTGTGCCTTGAACTATTTATAATTAATTTCTTAAAATACCTTTCACCACATGGTGAATTAATACATTAACCTATAGAACCTTGTACAAAGGTCAACACAAACCATTTAATAAAAGGATAAACATAATAACCTTCCATGTATTATGATGCAAAACATTAGAATCAATTCCAAGGCAGTTAGTACTATTCAATTTACATTATCTACATCAATCATTTTTTATCCAAACATCATTGTATCAACATCAGAAAAATATTAAGGGATATATTTCCCTCAACCATGTGTTTTTCAAAATATTTTATCTTGCTACTGAATCAATTTTCTTGGTACCATTCAACATGTGATCTCAAATCCTAAATGAAATAGTAAAACTGTAATATCATTATATATTTTATAATTCTTATGAACAATACCTTACTCTAATAAAATTATTCTTGAATCCAAATACAATCATATTAACCATCCCTCTTCACTTATAGTAGTAGAAAAATATCAAACATGATATATTTCTTTATTTGGGGTGTATTTCTTCGACACACAAGACATTTATGTGTGTACTATCTCATCTCCTTACAGTTGAAACATTGTTAATTGGAAACCTTTTTCTTATCCTTTCAATCACAAGCATAATGTCTTTTCTCTCAACACATGTAGAAAACTCCAATTCATTTTAAGAAAGTACCAGGATGATTATTTCAACAAATTAATACATGTGGGGAAATACTTCTTTCCCTTATTCCATAATCCAACATTTCCCCATATTTTCTCTTGTTCATATGCTTCCCTCTTGGCCATAATACATAGATAATTTTTTCTTTCTCTCATTAGAGCATGATACTATGTTGTCATATGATGATAATTCTTAGGAGTGTAGATCCCTTCAATTTATTATCTTAAGACCATAAAAGAAATGATCATTCATACCCTATAGATTATTTACATTGGTAAGGTTCACATTCCTTCTACTAGGCTTCATTTAAAAACAACGATATATACTAGATTATATTTTATCAGGTATAATCCAAAAAATAGTAAAATACATAACACAAATTAAAAAATTTATGCATAGATAATCCCATAATCATAAAAAGGTTTCTTTGGGATGTTCTCCTATAGTTATCCTCATATTCTATCATTGGGTTATGTTATCTAATTTGTGTTTTTTTAAATCAAGTTTTATTGGTTTCTACTAAACTTCCTATGATACCAACTATAGCGCCAAACCCTGATGTTCTGAGCTCATGACTTACTTTATTAGATTGGAATGATTATAATGAATCAAATCTAGACGACTGATTAGTTTAACAGTTTTAGAAAACTATATTACATACATGCAACCCATTTAACATTGGGAATAAAAAACATGTAAAACTAGTAACATAACAAAATAAAATGCTCTAAATACTTGAAACTCATTCCATGAATTCATCTTCATACCTAGGGGAAAGGAAAAAAGGGTATTTTGAAATTATTAGTAAATTTAAATTATATTAGAATCTATCATGAGTTTATAATGAATAATAAATATGGAAATAATAATATATGATCGAATAATTCCATTTTAATAATCACATGAGCATAAAAGATGGCCATGGATATTCTAAATAATCAAATAATCACATGGAATAATAATAATGATAGAATGCATAATGTTAGTAATATGAACTCTCAAGATAGTTACATTAAAGATATATCCCCAATAACATTTAAGTCTATGGGTATAAAACCTTATGATTTGTGTTAAGATCTATCCTCATGACAATTTAAAATGGTTTATAAACAAATACAAAGGGTTTTTTTGCCAACTGATTTCATCCCATGAGATTAAAAATGCATTAAGGGGCTTGTATTAACAAGTCCCAAAACTATATACTATATGTCCAAAACATTCCTCATATATTGAATAATAAATTTAAATCATAAATAATGCGCCTTAACAAATATCTGTATTGAATAAAAGATACAGATTTGTCAATAATTCCCTAGTTAATAAAATAACTATTAAAGTGAAAATGGTATAAGATTTAAGAAATAATATTATAAATTTCATGAGAATATGGTTATTTATGATAAATTTAAAGTACCATAAAAATGATCATAAGGAAGTAATTTTTTCCAAAGAGTGTTAATAATTACAAATGAAAGTGGGATTGCAATTATAACGTTTACCACTTTGTAATTTTCAAGTCAAACCCAATAGATGAGATAATTCAAATTCAAAAATAGAATACCATGAAATGTGAGTGAATCAGGATATTAAATGAAATTTTTTAAGTATATTCACCACATAAAATAAGTATGTGGCGAATATGATATTCTTCTCACATATGTAAAAAATGAGATGAAAATCCCTTACCTTGAGTCTAACTTGTCTTCTGTGTCTTTATCATCCTGAATAATAACTTTATGTAAATTATTTAAATTATTTAGAACATTTTTCATGTTACTATAACTATTAATTCACTTATTAAAATTTTTTATACAACTACTTAAACAATTAATTTTTCATCGGGTGTTTTGACCAAATTTAATTCATGTGTAAAAAATGAATTCAGTAGGTCAAATGTGGTCAAATGGTTCATTTTATAAAAAAGTACTAAATAATAAAAATGAAATAATTATTAAATTTATACATCAATTATACTATTAAAACTAATCATGAATGATGGTTATGAAAAATGAACTAACATTATGATCATGAAGATGGTAGGTCGTACGTGAGTATGAGTAACATTTCCATTTTTCAATGATCATTATAAAAAAAGGATATGTAAAATTTGATATTTATAGAATTATAATTATATAATAAATAATATTTTATTTAATATATATATATATATATATATTTATATATGTAAAAAGAATAATATCATGTTAGAGAGGCGATAGTCCACACATCCACGAATGATGTTATTAATTTTTTAGTGTGTGAAATGGGTAATGAAGAAAATAATATATTATATTTATATAAATATTATTTTTTCATTAATATAATATATATTTTCTCCATGTAACATATTTTTAATTAAAACTATATTTGATACATTCCATTTATGTGTGAGGGTATCATATCGCTTTGAGGAGGCGGTAGTCCACATGTCCACAAATAATGGTATGTTATTAAGAAAAAATAGAAAGCATGGAGGTATGTGTTATATAAAAATAAATAATTTTATAGAAAACATAAATATCATATAAATCATATAAGAAAAAATTTCCATCATAATTCCCAACCATTAGAGGTGATAAAGGAAAAATGAACGACATCATTTGGTGAGGCTGAAGTCTGCCGTACTCAGGAATGGTAATTTAATTACCCATTTTATGGATGCGTTCATAGATTAAGGAAGAAACATTAACATAAAAAAATATATTTATAATTAGGATAATTATTTTATTATATAAGCATGTAATAAAAATAATTCAATCATTCAAAAAATAAATAAAACAAAAGTGATCGTTGAAAAATGTTACCTCTTTTTAAAGTAACTCCTTTTGGTTTTCAACCAAATAATTCCATGGATTTATTTATATTGAAATTGAGGATTATATTATGAGGTTAGGTATTTTTTTATTCTATTTGGTCAGTTATTTTATGAGAAAAATTTTCTTGAGAGATGTGAAGAAGTGGGGGTGGGGGTGGATGAGTTTTTATAGTGGAGGGGGAGTGATATTCTTATAAATATGAAAAGGTAAACACTCTTGGGAGGTATCACTTACCTAAGATTAAAAAATTGAAAAATAATGGATTAAAGTGAATTTAAAGTCTATAAAAACCTCACACCCAAAAAGGTGCATGTTTATAATTTTTTTCTCTAACCTCTAAGTTTCCATACTTTTACCATTTTGGTTTTTAAGGTAATTAATTTTCTAAGACAAGAGATGTAATAATTAAGTATAAATTAAAGTTATATTTATTATAAAATATAGAACCAATTAATTATAAAAATTATATATAATTAAAAAAATAAAATTCTCATATGTGTTGGAAAATAATTTTAACAGAAGCATATGTAACGCACAAACACACTACTTTAACCTAAACCATGCTAACAACTTTTTCTCTATTTAGGGGTCAATATGTTCATTATAAAAGATAAATTGGTACATAAATAGACCATATTTTATATTTATTAAAAATTAAAAATCAATTGGAGGAATATTTAATTTTTAGTAAATTTTAAATCATTAAATAAATAGTCATTTATTTTAAAATGTCCTTAATATCAATTTTGAAATTATTTACTTAATTTAAATTTAAAAACATCAATACAGTTATGGAATTAAAATATATTATCATAAAATATAATTAAAATTAAATATTAATATAAAATATTAATAAAACACAATATTTAATTTAATTTTCTTCACTTATAGTTTTTTTAGTATAATTTATTTTATTTAATTATTAACTAAATAATCACTGTGTTGGTGTTTCTTAAGAGTTTAATTTAATTATATCATACCTAAAAATTAAATTAAATTTATAATGATAAAAATATAATTTAAAATTTAAAAGTAACATTTATAAAAGAATCTATATATCTTCTTTCATAATCTAAAGCTTTATAAGAATTAAAAGCAAGGAAGGTGCATTTTTTGTATTTTTCATTACTTAAATTATTATACGGGTCACTTTCATAAAAATGTGTCCCAATAACTTATACAAAAAGAACCCAATAGTGTATATTGTCTAAAATTGGGCAAAAAATTTATTTTGGTTGAGTTTATAGTACATTTCCCAATCAGATTAAATTTTTACTACCAAGTAAACTAATTTTGTACCTTAATTATTGTAATTTATTTTAATTAATTTCACTAATATTTTTGGTAAAAACTAAGTTTACCTTATTATAAAGTATAAATTACTATATTTAAAAATAATGAATCCATTTTCCCAAATACGAATCACATAAGTGGAATAAATTAATTTAAAATTAATCCCACAAACGAGATGACAAATCAGGTTTTTAAAGTGAGAATATCGAAAAGTTTGGTATTATTTTTCATCCAATTTGGGTGTGAAATTTGTTTTAATGACATAAATTTGATTAATTTATGTATAATTGAACTAAATATACTTTTAAAAACATTTAAAATATAATTTAAATATATAAAAAAATTAGACGAAAAAGCTGTTTCAATTAAAATTAAGTATTTATCATTATTTATAAAAAAATATAACTTTTCAAACAAAGTACCAAAAATTCACCCTAACATAATTTTTATGCTTTTATTAAAAAAGTTTATTTTCTCAAAAAAAATTGGCAAAAGTTTCAAAATTTAGTTTTAGAATAGGTGCCTCATTAAATGGTGGTAAAACTCATTCCTTCCTGTTACATAAGCCAACTTAGTGTTGTGTGTAGTGTAATATTAACATGGTGTTGCATATAATAAAAGATATAAAAAATAAATTTATTCTAAAATGAAAATATTTTTATGTCTTGGGGTGTTATAATATCTTTTCCCTTTAGAATCACTAGTACTCTATTATTATATTAGGAATTAATGTATATATTCCTTATAGTTTACCATAAATATTTTATTATATTATTTTTATATTATATTTTGATATAATCCAAAATTAATAAGGATCATAAGGATCATCTGAAGACTGTGATATAGAATTTTTTAAATAAGAAGATATATAAAAAGTATAGTTAATGTGATATTTATATTGAGGAAGTATAATTATTGGGTTATGTTTTCACCATCAATGTGATATTAACGGGCTCTTATTATGAAAATGTGCCTATGGTGTGACCCAAACTAATATCTATAATGAATACCTATACTTTTCTCAAACTAGCAGGCTATTATCAATGATTTTTGAGAAACATATCTTGATTTTTAAACCTATAAAAATATGAATCAAATGGGAGTAAACATTTTCTCAAAAAGTGAATATTATGAGAAATTTATGTAATTTAAAAAGAGGCTTATCAGTAAACCAGTTCTTATGATACTATTAAGTGGGTAACTTTTAAAGGTTTGCAAATAAATTTTTAATAATGTCTTAGGTTGTGTACTGATGATGAATGATAATGTGGTAACTTATTCCTCAAGGTAGTTGAAAGTTAATGAGAGGAACGATATAATGTATGATCTTAGTCGGATGTAGTAATCTTAGAATCAAATATTTTTCAGAAATATCTCATTGGGGTGAAGTATGAGATATATATGAATAATAAGAACCTAAAATATTTATTAACACAAAAGGATATTAATATGAACTGTAAAATGCGGTTAGAGAAGATCAAGGAATATGATTGTTCAATCAACTACTATCCATGTAAAGAAAATAAAGTCAAATATTCTCTATGTTGAAATGATATAATAACCTTATAAAGGATGAAAATTGAGAAGGAACCAATCTTCTTAGAATTGAAAAGTATGGAAATGGTAATAATAAAGTAAGAGAAATTATCATTCATTTCTAAAATTATTTATCAACCAACCATTTTTGTGAAGATAATATATGATCTAAGAGATGATGTAAAAATGTAGAAAAATGTTGAAGAAATAAGAAATGAAGAATTATCAGAGTTTATGATTGATAAAGAAGGATTTGTAATAGTTGGTTCATGAATCTATGTACCATTAAATCTTAATACAAATAATGATCTTTTTAATGATGCACATGTCTAAAAAATCTCTATGAACCTAAGGAGCTTAATGATGCATGAAGATATTCAATATCACTATTGTTGGTACAATATGAATAAAGATTTTGTAGAATATACATAAAAATTCCTGATAGGTCAACATGTAAAGGATAAAAGGAAAAAATCCAAAGTGATGATGTAGCCATTACCCAAACATATACAAAAATGAGAGAACATAAACATGAACCTTTCCTTTATTATTTCAAAGAAATAAATAGGAAATAATGCTATATGGGTTGTGGTGGATCATCTTACCAATACTTATCTATTGATTAAAATTTTAGAGGAATTATCACTTAATCAACATGTAGTTATATACATAATAGAATTAGTGAGGATTCATGGAACACCATTACCAATTGTATCTGACTACAATTTGATATTTACCTTCATATTTTGGAAGAGTCTGTAAAAGGCTCTAAACACAGATTTAAAGTCAAGTATGGTTTATCATCCTGAAACCGATAGTCAATCTATATGAACTATCTATACACTAGAAGACAAGTTGAGAGAATTCTATATAGAATTTAAAAGATGATAGGATAAACAATTTCATATGGCCGAGTTATCATATAATAGTATATTTTACTCAAGAATCAAAATGACTCTATATTAAGCCTCTTATGGGAAGATATGTGGAACACATTCATACTGTGATGAAGCTGGCGAACATAAGATACTGAGACTTAAAATGGTTGAGTGAATGGTGGAAAAGGTCAAGACCATTCAGACGAAAATCATGGATTCATAGATTAGATAGAAGATTTATACTAAAAATCAGCAATGAGACATAGGTTTTAAGGTTAGAGATAAATTTTTCCATTAAACATATCCATGGAATAGAGTTATGATATTTGGGAAGAAGGTTACATTAAGTCTAAATTACTTTTACCACTTTGGGATTATTAACATCATAGAAGATGTGTATTATAAACTAGTTCTACCACTAACCATGTATCAAGTACATGATATGTTCTACATACACATCTCAAAGATGTGTATACCAAATCCCTCACATGTACCAAATTCACAGGTGGTATAGCTATAAAATTATCCTTCTTATTAGGACCAGCTGATAAAGATCTTGATCCATAAAGACAAATATCTATGAAAAAAAACTATCATAGACAACAAACAATGGTGAAAATACAAGTACGAGGATGCGGAATGAGAAATATAGGAAACCATGAGGGAAAAGTAACCTCACATTTTTTCTTCATAGTGCGTAAAATAAAATTTTGATGGTGTAATTTCTTAAGGGGGAAGAATATTACATCCCAAAATTTTATCAATGGAATTTCCCTTTTTATAGAATTCATTCATATTTAGAAATGTAGTATAAATCACAGAAATTAGTTGATGAATCCAATAATATTTTATTACATGAAAATTAATGATTCATTTAGTGAATAAAAATTTCCATAAAAATTCCAAATATTACAATGGGATAAAAAATAGAAAGCATGAAAACTAAAATCTGAAAATTTGGATCTTCTCGATCAACCTGAATAACCGCACACATGATCAAAACTATAACAATAAAGCATAATATTAGTAATTCAATATAAATTTTTAAAATGGAGCCATGAAATAAAATATTAGTGAATTAATAGTGAATTATTTTTTATTTATAGTAAGTAGGGAACCCATATAACTATTACAAATATGAACATTAATATAATAATATGACAATTGGAAAAGAAATCTGAACATTAAGAATAGTAACATGATAGTTAGAATAGTATATTCGCCTATGAAGGTGTAAAATAATGTTTATATTTCTTATAAAATGAAATATGACATATCTATACCATGGAACAAGTAAATAAATGTTTTAAAAATGATAAGTTAATTGTTTGTATTTATTTAAAACATAAATGTTTGAATTTCGCTTTAATAATAATTATAATGATTGAAAATAATGTCTTCTTTAATAAAATTAAATTATAAATAAATATTATATTTTATTATAATGGTACTGTAATTTTATAATACCATAAGTATTTTTTCCAAATGGTTAGAAAATTGATAATAGTATTAACATTTATATTTTAAAAATAAATGAATATTTTATTTAAAAATTAAATTTATTATATTTTGAAAATTATTTTCCTAAAATGTATCTAATTTTTGGAATCTAAACATAAAAAAGGTTGGTTTAGTTTTTTTTTTATTTTTTGAAATAGTTTTTTTGAATCGTGAAATATGGTAAAATATAATATTTAACATTATAAGCTAAATAAAAGAATTTGTGAGACATGGATGTTGGAAGTACCCATTAGCTCAAACTAAAATGAACAATTTACTTTATTTAGTCAGAATAATAAATAATTTTGGTAGTATTGGGCCCAAAATAATAAATTAATGAATATAATATTCAAAAAAACCCTATTAACCCCACACTAATAGAAAAAACCCCATACCAATGGTTTGGAACCATTAGAATATGTCTTCAAACCATTGGCATATCATATACCAATTGTTTGGAGGGGCTTTGGTTATTATGGTGTTGGTATAGATGGTTTGTTAAAAGCATTGGTATAGACATATACCAACGATATTGTAAAGCCGTCAATATAGGTCATATGAAAAACCTCTAACAATGGTTTTAAAAAACCATTGGTATAGGTAATGTAAAAAATAAAACTGAGCAGGTTTTGATACTAGCACCTCACATTCATAATCCCACAACATAACCACTAACCTAACATGACTTTTTAAACATAATTTTACACACACAGACACACATATATATATACATACATGTATATTAACATTTGATGCATTTAATGTTATTTGAAAAAAGAATCCATAAAAAATATGTGTATAAATACTAATAGTTTTGAGAACCGTTTCTATAGTTAATTTTATTTTTTGAGCTACTCCAATGGTTTTTCCAAAACTGTTGGTATATGGTCTCTACAATGGACCTATACGAACGATTTTGGCCAAAAGTGTTTGTATAGGTCCATATAAACGACATATCCCTATGGTTTTGGAAAAAACCGTTGGTATAGGTCCATATAAGTGACCTATACCATTGGTTATGGAGAAACCATTGGTATAAAAAATCTATAAGATACATATACCTATTGTTTTGGCCAAAACTGTTGGTATATGGTCTCTCTATGGAACCTATACCTATTGTTTTGTCCAAACTATTTGTATAGGTCTATTAGTATATCACTAATTTCAAGTAATTTCATATAAGTACCACCCCCAACACCTATAATCCTCCCAACTTATAATATTTGGAGGTTGGAAAATTTATTATAACCCCCTTAATAATACTCTATTAAATTCACTAGAGCTTCTATTCTCATATAATGATCATTTCAAGGTGGCTTATGGAGTATTTCATGCAGAAATCATTTAAGAGATAATATTCTCAATTTACCTCTTTTAAATTCTTTTCTTATTATACCATATCCTCTAATCCCTCATCCATCATGATATAATGTCTCCAATATCATATATATACTATATTTGTATTGTGTTACTATAATATTTGTATTCTACCATCCCTTATTTAGCCTCTGAAAGGAAAATGTTGTTTACAATATGGTTGGTTCACCTCGTCCATGAACAACACACTTCATTTTCATCCCACGCCTTGAAGGATGGTCATAAAAATATTATTATGGTTAAATAATATGATAATAAATATAATATAATTTATTTTATGTTATGAATTTTTTAATTATCATTTAATTTAATAAAATTAATTTATTTTTTGATGGTCAATAAATCTGTATAAATGAACTTAACAAATATTGTTAACATTTTTATTAAGAGAATCAACCCTATGCCAGAACACATATGGGTATTTGATGCCATTTAAATTTATTTAAGTATATGAATACCATTTAATTTTAATTCTATATTTTTATTCACATTTTTCAAAAATGTAAATAACTATCGATAAGTGATTTGGCCTGGAAACCATGAAATAAATTCTTGCGAAACAATGAAATTAAATATTACACCTCACTAAAATGGTTATAAATAAATATAATAAAATTATAGTGAATAAAATAAATATGTAAATATTTATAAATTATGATTTTAAATGAATCTAAATTTATTATCTAATATGTTATGTGACAGTGAAGAATGATTCTGGAATGTAATGTTAGGGATCTCTATGAACAACCCTTTTTCTTTAAGTTGTGAACTTTCTCTCTCCAACTCACCTACTATCTCTATTAAATGTTATGGAATGATTATAATTTATTTATATATGTGTGTATAATTTATACCTAGAGTTTTATACATTTCTTTGATGGGGTAATAAATTCTTTATGTTCATTTATCTAATTTTTTATTTATGAAATATCATTTGATTATGCTATATGGTAAGATTATGTAGCCCATTTCATTCCATGGGTAATTCTTATGTTTATAACTTATTATTTATTTCTATTATGGAAATAATAATAATGTACATGTAATAATGGGTAAAACTAGATATCCCTCCAATGCATTAGGTACTTTTTTTTCATGACATGATATGTATAGAATTAGAGAGTAAACCTAATCAATGATGTGACTCATTCCACCTTCTGATGTTGCCTTAGAAGTTAGTCCTAACTTATGGTAGTTTCATGTTTTATATTTATTCCACATTCCTTTGTTTCCATGATCTTATTATTAAATTTTATGTATCATATTCCTCTATATTATTATTTTTTACCCTTGAATTTTATGTTATCATGTTATTCCTTCTAACTCATATGTTATGATTCATTACTAGGTAAATTCCTTTAATAATATTTATCACACACCCATTTATTTTTTGAATTCCCTAGGTTATCCTTTCTAGTTTTAGGAGCTCAAAATAATTTAGGAGCACATTATGGATAAGAAAATGAATATATAATGTTTTAGTTTCTATTGATATATTATGAACCTAGTCTCCCAAATACACTGGGATTTTTCATCATTTGGTTATTTTTATTAAAAATTTATATAAAAATTGTAAAAATATCTATAAAATTATTGGGTCACTTTACCTTATTTCTATACATATTGGATAACCATGAATTTTTCCACGAGGGATTGTATAATATTATAGATATTGACCCTATTAGGGCATCAAGGTCTTTGAACGACATGGAAACTTCCATATCAATGTCTTTGAAATAAGGGGAAGCTTCCACTATGTTTTATTGGTCCAGTCATGATTATAGAGAATATTTTGACTATGGTATATTGTTTGTATATTACTCTAAGGAATCAGGGTATGCGAGAGATATTTTAAGTGTCATAGCTCCAAAATTATGACTGAGGCATGATACTTGTGATTGATATTGATGGTTTTAAGTTATAGGTGGATGCATAATTTGAGTAGCACTTGGTGAATATCATCAACCATAGTTAGAATGTGCTTCTAGAAAAGAAATTACCACTCTTGTGTGTCTTTTAGTAGCATGAGAATATCTAGGATAATAACTAGGAGTGGTTTTTATATGTACAAGTTGATTATTTGAAGATATTAAGTGAAGATCCTTGGAGATAATTCTTGAGGTTGAGAAGCCCATAGGGGAAATTTTTATCAACCAAAGATTTTGAGGTATGATATGGGTCTTGCTACAACCATGTTTAATTTATATATGGTTGAATTATTATATGTTATTGGGTGGTATTAGATCTCTATTTTTTGGAGGGGTAATTTGGGACTTTTTAATGGAAAACTATCGTAGAGGACACTAGGTGCTTGGTGTGGGGAATGAGGTACTCAGTGTTATGTCATGGGGGAATGTATCCTCTTAAGCCCCAGTAAATAGCTAGGGGGAACTTGGTATACTATATCAAAACTCCAGGTACATGGTCATTTTGTGGGAAATATTTATAGGATTTCATATAATTTACTCTCAAACACCCTCGTTAAATTCTCTACTCTTACACCCCTAAACCTAGCTCAAATAAAATATTATTTTTAGATATATCCCATATTCATAAAGAGGTTCCAAACCCTTTTATTGGTGTGTTTGACTCATGTTAGTTGTGATCAGTCCTGATCAGTGAGTCGAGCTCTAAAAAATACCTAGGTGTAAGTTTCTCCCATTGTCTCTAATTTATATATTTCAAATACCTATTCTAGATGGGTTATTGGAAATTAAATTATAGTGTATTAGAATTAACATGGGTGGTGTTCCTTGATGTTTTGGTCCTTCAAAACATGAGGTGGAAATTTATTTCCATGTCACAAAGTTTTTATGTAGATAAAATATTTTTTGTGCATATAGGTGAATGTTTTATGGATATTCCTCTATATAAGATATAAAAGTGGTTAAATTAGTTTCTATATAAATAATAGGCCTTGTGAATAAGTGTTAGAGGTGTAAAATTATGAATTCAACCTATTTATTATGACCAAGGCATAAATATGTTTGTATTTCATTCTTGTATATTAAGAAAAAATTGAGATATATAATCTTGTTCATGTAACTATAGGGAATGTATCATGGATCATGGGTTGAGTATTGAACTCCTTTAATTATGAAGTGGTTTAGGCATTTTCCTAGTGATTATATATAATAGAGAAGGGTTGAGTTAAGGGAGTCTCCAATAGAACATATCATTATGGGTTTGGGGTTGAATTATTGTATTGGTATAGGTGTTTTGAATATGTATCTTTGATTATTGGTTTGGTGTCCTTTGAAACTATTTTTTTTGTCAATGAGATGGGGTTAGCCTTGGGACATTACCTATTTGGAAGATAATGATTCATCTCACATGGAATATTTTCTATGTTATGCCATCCTATGATAATTTCCTATGATCCTAAAAATAAGCAATCCGTGGGAAATTACCTATGATGAGGGTGTTGGTTTTACTTGTTTGGGAGGGTGGATATATTTTTATTCCTCAAACAGATTCCTATTTTCATCAGTGGATATGAGATACTAGATTGGAAATTATTCATCTCAAGGGGATGGTTATGATTGTGTGAGAGGATGGAGATTTTATTTCCTCTTATGATCACTTCCAATGATGACTATGATGGGTTCTTAGTATGGGATGACTCCCTTCATTTCACATTGACTTATTTAGGTATGGTTGAGGTTTTTATAAACCTAGTTAGTACATGGTTAACTAATATATGATCATTCTAGCTTGTTATTAATTTTTTTATCAAAAAAAATTTTCATGTATATATAATTTCATTATTATATTAAGGATGTGTTGGTGGCATCCTACTAGGTTTTATTACTCACACACTACATGAGAAACCAATAATGTGAGTATAATTTTCTATCAATGATTCAATTAAATAAATGATTCCAATATCGAGTGCTTGAGTAGGTGAAGTTGGGTATGGATAGAGGTTTCTCAAGGAAATACTTTTTAATTCCATTAAATTTATTTATTTATAATTTACACATCAATTATTTATCTTATTGATAATTATCTTATAATAAGGAAATAGTCTCCCCAATTTTTGGTTCAAGACCTCAAAGTTTATCAACAATCTCTCATGTATTACATGGTTTTGATAAGGTCATCTAACACTCTGGATTAGATATAGTGAACTGGGTCCATGAATTACATTATAGGTGAACATAATGACGAAATTTTCATAATTGATAAAGTGAAAAAATAGTCCATTAATAATAGAAAAATGGATGATTAAAAAAATGTATGTATGGTATTATTTTTTTTCTATATATAATAAATGTTTTGTTTATATAACTTTTTTATACAAAATGATAATGTATTAAAATTTATTTTCTAAATATATGGTGTATAAAATATATTTTACACCTCATGATGCTTATCAACTTTAAAGTAAGAAATCATGAAAATATATTTATCTATATGTTATTTATTTAATGAAATTTATTTTAGTTTTATGAAATAAAAGTTTACAATTTTAATTTATAAGACATATTTTAGTTCAAAAATGTGTATCATATATCCAAAACAAAGAAAAAATGATCATATTTTCAAAAAAAACCATGAAACAATATTGACTCATTTATGTCTTATAGAAATTAAATATATATAAATTATAATTGTAGTGTTTCGTGGATTACCTAATGTTCTTTTTTTAATTTAAAAGAAAAATTTTATTTTAAACCAAAAAATAAAGAAAATTCACTCTGATTTTCATGAAACCCTATAAAAATGTTTAATAAATAAATTTTTCACTTATAGTAATGAACTAAATATCATTCCAATTCATAGTGTGGATTAAATGACTAAAATTACATTTTTTCAATTTAAAAATGAAATTTTAGTTCAAAATGTACAACACATTATCAATTCTAGGAAAAAGATCTTATATTTTCATAAAACTCTAGAGTAGTGTTTCATAAATTTTTTGGTCTTCTAGGAAGAAAGAAACATATTTCCCAGGCATTTTTCACCTAGAATGACTCAAAGTGTTTGTTTGTAATATATAATCCGTATTTTCATTTATACCACACATCACATGCCTAAAACTGAGAAAAAGTATATTAATTATCACGACAAATTATTAAAATAAACATTATTTCATTTGTGTCATGTATAAATTAAACACACATCATTTTTATTCATGATGCAAATGAAAATTATAAATGTGTATATTTTCAATATAAAAGTCATATTTTAGTTCAAAACCCGTGTCACATGTTCAAAAATAAGAAACAAATTTCATATTGATGATACACTTTATGAAAATGATAGATGAATATTTTTTGATCTATAAGAATTAACATAATATCATTTTTATGTTTAGTGTAATCTGTATGAATAAAACTGAAAGTTTTGAATTTATAATTCATAGATTTTTTTTCTATATTATTAAATTAAAAAACATGCTATTATTATCATGAAACTCTAGGAAAATGACTAAGAAATAATTTATGTCTTCAAATTATGAATCAAACATTAGTGTGGAACATTGCTGTAATGTCGAAAAGTGAATAGTTTAAATTTAAAAGAGAAATTTTAGTTCAAAATGTTTGTCACATGTGAAAAATAATTAAAATAAAGTTATATTGTCGTGAAACTATATGATAATAATAGATTAATCATTTTTTGTCTTATTGGAAAACCACAAATAATTTTTATGCATGGTGTATCTGATATCAGTTGAAGTACATTTAAGAATTTATAAGTCAGGTTTTAGTTTAAAAAAAATGTCACATAATCAAAACTGATTAATTGTTTTTAGATTCTGATAAAAAATTTTAAAAAATAAATAGGTTTCATTTATATCTTATACGAATGATTCAAACCTCACTCATATGTGTTCTGTAGTTGGGATGAATTAATTTCCATTTTTACCTTTCTATTTAGTATTATATTTATTAAATGTTAATTAATTAGAAATATTATTTATTATCTCTTATATAATACTCTTTTATATTATTAGTATATTTATATGCTCAGTTAAAATTTATAATATTTCTTACACATCAAAAAATTATTTTTACTGATCTCCTCTTATGAAAATATAATATTTCTAAATGTTGTATGAATAATTTAATGTAAAAATATGCTGTTAAAATGATATTTTTTAGTTATTTTTATTCTTTTAATTATAATATTATTTATATTTTATCTACTATTGGATTTTATTATTTATGTATTTTTTGATGTTTTTGGAATTTTATAACATTAAATGGTGGTGTAAAAACTGGTGGAGACCATTTTAATTGCTAAAAAATCATAATGAAATGATGTGTTTCTTAGTGTTTTTTAGCACTGATAATGGTCCGCACATTATTAGAGCCAACTTTTGTCAAAAAAAAATATTACTTATAAAAAATTATCCTATAACTCAAACAAAAGTGGATCATATTATAGTGATATAAATATATATATATATATATATATTATAGAAATAAAAATAAATAAATGCCTCACTTGTGTCTTAGGAGAAACATAGTAAAAATTAGTTCTGAAATAGTTAAAGACAAAGATAAATCATTTGAAGCATTGAAAAAAATAAAATAAAAAAAAATTTCAAGTTATGGATGAAAAGGAAAACAAGAAACATTGTCATCAAAAAATTAAGGTCCATTTATTTTCCCCTAAAAAAAGATGATTAATTTTAGAATCTAAACACAATTTTCAAATTTTTTTTAATATTAATTCAATATTTGTATAGATAGAGAGACCTTGAAGTATTCTATAATTTCCCCCAACACCAATAACCATGGACCAATAAAATCATTGTTACATTAATACCGTTTAGAAGAATACTTGTTTATTAAACTAATACATATGTTTCTTTGAGAAGTTTCTTTGAAATATATTTAAAATCTCCAATAAAATATTCTTCTATATCATTCCTTGATAAGAGATACGATATTTCACCACCCATTCCATATATAGAAACATAATAAAATATAAATGATAGGCGGTATACTCTGAAATTTTTAATGAATTGGTAATGATAAATTAATTAATTTTTAATGGAAAGTGGATTTTTTTCATTTTAAGATAGGAATTTACTGAAAAATCTAATAATAAAATTTCATTGATTTCCTTAATAATGTATACCTGATCATGATTTATTTGATTCAAAAAATTTGAATCCTTCTAAATCGACAACAAGATTTTTCCATTGTGGTTGTTTGAATGATAAAATATATCAACATTAGTTTCAATGGGGGATAAAGGAAGGTCACTTTCTTTATCAAAATATTTCTATACATCATGAACCTAAAAATAATTTGATGGTTCTTTCATATCACTGAAGCATAAAAAATAATTTAAAAAACCATCATTTTGGAAAAACATGGTTCACAATCATAATTAGGACTCCTATCACAATTATCATAGACAACATCATGTGGAAATTTATTATTCGAACAAGAAAAAAATATCAAATAAGTTTTTTTACCCATATTAACCCTACCAAAAACCTGGGTTTCCATAGCTCCACCATTTAACAGTGCAAAAAAAAGAATTGATAAAAGGGGTTCCTTTATCATTACCAAAAAAGTGATGATAAAGGGTAGTTTTAACATTGCTAAAAAAACACTATTGAAAGTGACCCTTTATCGACATTTTTTAGTGCTGATAAAGGAACCCCCTTTATCAGTACTTTTTTTAGAACTGTTAAAGGGGACCCCTTTATAAGCACTTTTTTAGGAACGCTGATAACAGGGGGGGTTATCTGTTCTTTTCCCTAGCGCTGATAAAGCGTATATTTCAAAAAAAATTATATTTCATAAAAAATAAAATATTAAAATATAAGTATATTTATAGTGGTATAAATATAATATATATTTTTTAAATATGTTTAAGATCAATTTGATATGTGGTAGACACAAAAAGGACACCCAGAATAGAAGTTATGGAAAAACGGACACCAGGGGCAGAATGTTTGACCATTTAGAGGTATTATAGGGAATTATTGGCCTTAAAGAACGTGATAAGGGGATAAAATGGTCACTGGAGTGTAGATATTTTTAACAATCTTTGATTTGATAGGTCTCGATGCTCAAACAGACACCTAAAGTAGAAGTTATGATTGTTGGAAATTGAGCAACCCTATAGCGCATAAAAACCTATGAAACACATAACTCACTAAAAAATAAATAACATTTGGTACTCATGTTCATTTGAGAACTGAGACTAGTGAAACCTATGCTCGTGAGATTATTGAGGACCAAGTCTAATAAAAACTGTTAGAAGATCAAATCAATAGGAGATAAATCTGTTATACCACTCAAAAAAACTCTAACTTCAAACAACCATATCTTTTGTTCTAGGTGTCCGTTTGGGCTCAAAGATATATCAAATCAAAGGAAGTGAATATATATACGCATCACACTGATTTAAATGTAGTTCCAATCACATATGGGACCATAAAACCCAAAAAACTAATAGAAGGCCTCCAAAACCCTGTTTATGTGTCTGGTGCCCTGTCAATTTTTTCGTAAAACAGTAATTAATCTCGATCCATGTGTCTATTAAGCCTCCTTCACTTATTATATCATAGTTAATTCCATGAGATTAAGTTTTACTGGTCACAGAGCTAAAACAGACACTTCGATCAGAAGTTATTCTCTTTCTTGTGACTCTACTATTTGTTAGGTTTTTCGAGCCCCCATATCTAGCACTTTTATCCTGTCTGTAGTTTTGTCAAATAGATATAACTTATGATCTACCTATCTATTTGGCCTCCAACACCAATCATATCAAATCACATTTTATGATCTTTGATTTGAATTTTCACGGAGCTGGAACAGACTCTTGGATCAAAAGTTTTCGTCGTTACCCTGACATTAGAGTTTATTTGGCTTTCTGACTATATTTACGGGTTTTGAGGGTTTCTCTATTTTTTATCTATTTTTCAGGTTTTCAGGGCTTGTTATCGTTTTTCATAATTTACTGTTATTTATAATCAAATATAAAACAATATATACATATTTTTTATATATTCACACATAAAATTTTAATTTTATAAACAAATAATTAAACATATATTTACATATAAAATATATTTCTCCATATATAAGCCTTGTCTAAATAAAAAAATAATATCCATTTTATTTATAATAAAAATATATGAATATTTATATACCAATATAATGTGTACTTGTATATATATATGTGTGTGAGTCGGTATTAAAAAACTGATATACATTATCTATATATTCTAAAGAAATCTATATACATATTAATATATAATATTTGTATATATATATAAATATGTATAATTATAATTATAGATACACATATAATATGTATATATGTGTGTGTGTGCGCGTGTGTGTGTTTTATATATGTATTTATTTATTTATAAACACACACAAAAATGCATATTTTATAAATGTATTTAAAACTGATCTTATAAATATATCTTAATATACGAATAAATATATTAATATTTAAATATAACTATATATGTATATATATATTAATTTTCAAATACATACATACATACATATACATACATACATACATACATATATATTAATATAACTAGATATATATATATATATATATATTAATATAAATATAAATATGTCAATTAAAATATATATTAATATACGATTAAATATAACTACATATATATATATATATATATAAATAAATAAATACATTAATAAATGAAGAGAAAATAAATATGGTGGAGTGGTAAAGTATTAGGTGTGAAGGCAAAAGGTCCAGAGTTTGAATCCAGGGGAGGCCAGTTGCACGCGTGGGTAGAATAAAGTCTAGAGTTGTTTAAGGGTGGGTGGGGGCACTATTAAAGGCTTGGGGGGGGGGGGGGGAGGGGTGGGGCGTTTGGGATGGGGTGGTGATGCTGTTAAAGGGGGATTCAAGAGCTGTTGAATCCCCTACTAAATTGTAGAAATATTTTATTATTTTCTAATGTTTTTTTAACTTTTATCAGTGCTAAAAAAAGCTTTGATAAAGGCCCTATTTATCAGATCTTTTGTTTTGCGCAGATAAAATTCCCCTTTTATCATCACTTTTTTTAGCGCTAATAAAATGGGCCTTTATCATCTCTTTTCTAAGTGATGATTAAAGGGACCTCCTTTATCTTCACTAAGATTAATAGTTCTTTTTTAGCTTTGTAAATGGTATTTTATAGTGCTAATAAAGGCCATATTTATCGTAGTGTAAGAAACAACGAGGATTAGAATACATGGATAAGAAATATCTTGGTCTGATACATCATATTTTTTATTTTTACCAATAATTATATCACCTTGAACGCCACTATGAACTTCAAATGAATAAAAGTTCTCTTTTAAATCCATTGGAATTTATATAAGTCCATCACCCAAGTGAAAACAATTAGGATACTATTTATCAAACATATAAGCTCAAAATAGAGTATTAACACCCATTAATTATTTAACAACATCAGTACCTTACATGTTAGTCTATTACATCACCATGTTATTCTCCATTTAGAATAAACTTACACCTTTGAGGTGATCCTTGACCAGGAGTCATCCTGTAACTGGTATGTTGAAACCCCATCACATCATAATCCCTATGAATTTCACCTGAGTTAATCTTATAATAGAATACCTTCATATTAAATCATTTTTTATGAATATTCATTCAATACCATAATAAAATGAACCCAAATACCTATAGGTTTAGTGTATTTGGTGAATAAATACATAATCAATTTTTTTTATAAACCTTTATAAATATATCCCCTAAATATTATTTATTGATGAAACCCTTATATACATAATATATAATAATATTATCCATATCTTAAGGAAATGGAAACATAAGAAAGGGGGAGCTTAGATGCTCAGTACGAGTAAACATGGGTAAAAAACCAAATATAATAAGTGAACATAAAATAAACATATGATCATAAGAGCATAATCATGGTGCATGGATATAAAATAATAGAATCACACCTAATAAAGAATAGGTCATAAATCATATTACATTGAACAATATAAGACATGACTAATAGGTCTATAAAAACATGATTCAATAATCACGATCCATGAAAAAGACAACAATATTACATTTTATATCATAAAAATGTGTCCCAAACAAAATAATTGAAATTAAAACATACTTTAGGTTTATCCACCAAGACATTCATATCATAATATACTAGGATTACTACCTTCCCATAACATTTTGGATATGGGCTAACCACTTGTACCATATAACATTTTTGACTTGGGATAAGCACTCATGTCCCATCCGGATCTCACGAGATATAAAACATTACCAAATGCATTGGGTTTATATAAAGGATCCAACCATCATATAATCATAAACCATACATATTTATGCTACATGAAATTTAAAACATATATATTCCCTTCATATCTTAATTAACATGTGAGAAAGAAACTGGTTCCATAATGATTTCGAAAAAAATGATCATAATCCATAAAGATGAAGAAGGTGAATGGTATCATTATTTAAATTACCAAATGGTTTAAAAAATTAATTAAAGGATATTTCGATATATGAAAAAAAATTTCTAAGTGCAATAGACAATTCCTTTTAAAAAATAAGAAGAACTGAATTTTAATTTTTGATAATATTCGTTTAAAGAAAAATATTATATAAAATAAGGATTCTAATAAATACCTATATAAAAACATAAAAACATAGAGATTCATATTCATAAATAAAATGAAGGATGATTGTTGAAATATTCATTTATGTAAATTTTTTAAAAAGGAATATTTTTTACTCTTTTATAAAGAAATTCAAAACAACTAAAAATAGACCATGTAAAAAACAATTAAAATTATTTATTTAAAAATAAACAAATTAAAGACATGGATAAAACAATTACTTAATGAATCACATAATTATATATAAGGACGTCAATAAAACGAAATAAAGAATATGGAAATGGAAGAGAAAGATTCCTGATTGAAAAAGAAGATATATGGATGACCCCCTTTATGAGAATTATTTCAGTTTAATTGTTAACTAATGGGAAATAAAATAGTATGAATACATTTAAATCTCAGGAATAACCAAGGTGGAAGAAAATATATTGGGTTTTAGTGATAAATACTACGTAATTTTCCCAGATGATTGGGGATATCAATAAAAAGGTTTGGGATCCAACACTGATATCAAGCTTGATATAGAAACGGCATATGATATGAAGGAGTGGTGTTTCATCATCAATTTCATGCGTGGTATGGGATTTTTTAAGATGGTGATTGATCTTTTCATCAAATGTATTTGTTTCCCCTGATTCACTATTAATTTAATGGGAAAAAGCTATAGCTTCTTCAAGTCTATCTAGGGTCTAAGTAAGAGGATCCCCTTTCTCCTATCATTTTCATCACGGAACACGACTTTCTAAGTAAATTTTTTAAATAGTAAGTCTATAGAGGGATGCTTAAAAAATTTCTGGTGTAGGACTACCCTCTATGAGATCTCTCACCCCTTATTTATAGATGATATGTATAATGAACCAAGATTGATGTATATGGACATTACATTTCTCTTGAAGAATACATAATACATGACACAAAATGAGGCCCAAGAACATATTAGTTTAGTGACTTTAGAAACATGAAACATAATATTCTAACTCTGTGAAATATCTTCAACATCTCCCATAAAGATCTTCCCTTTTTTTTGTACCAAAAACCTTTCATTATATCCTGGGGAAAATAAAACATAAAAAGGGTGTGCTCAAATGCCCAGTAATAGTAAACATGGAGAACATAAAACAAATCATAAAATAATAATGTAATAACATGAACATAAAGATTAAATATCAAAATCACGAGTCATGAAATAAATCTTGGTAGTTCATAAGGAGTAGATCATAAAAGAACATTAACCATGATAAAATATTATTGGCATAAAACATGGAATTAAGGAAAAAAATTTAGCACATAATATGATATCTATAATAGAAAATTCATTGTTTTCAAGACCATCATAGCGGACAAAGTCAATTACTGAACTCGGTTTACATGTCATTCTAGTCATGTATTGCTAAACTGGATTTACTTTCCATTCCAGTCATGTATATATCATGAGATATAAATAATTACCCAATGAATAGGAGGTATATATAGGTCTCACCAATCTCATAATGAAACCATTCTTACATATACCACAAAAAAATAAATCATTCATCATTTCATAACCCATGAAATATTATGGGTTTATTAAACATCATTCCATCATTAAATAATCAATAAAAGATAAATGGATTTCATAATTCTATCCTAAAAACAATAAAATCAAGGTAATAATAAGGATAGAAACATAACCCTCTATCATATTATATGTAATATAATTTTTATAAAACATTTGAGCTTAATTTCTGAGGAAAATGTCCTTTCTTTTTTAAAAACATTTTCTATTCTAAAAATGCAGTGAAATTTTAAAAGAAAATAATTTAGTAGAAAAAAAACTTGAAATCATGTATAGAAAGATTCATGGAAATAAGGAATTATAAATATTTAAAAATCCTTCCTTATTGTATAAGTTAAAAAAAATCATTCTCCATGTACTTTTACTAGAAAATTAAAAAAATACCTCATATGGTAAACAAAAGAAAGATTCCTTCCATATCATGTAGTAAAAGTCAAAAATGGGTAAAAATGACTTTAAACATACATAGAAGAATAATAAAAATTTTATGAAAAAATTTTTAGAAAACATCGACATGGATGATAAATATATCCCTAGTAAATACATATGTATAAACATATCTAAAAAAATGATATTGCAAAATTATCCCTTACCTTGTATTTTTTGTTAGTCGAGGGTGTGTTCACCTCCTCTTCTTTGTTGGAATTACTTTGGATCTCTTCTTAGAGATACTAGGGATGAAATTTTTGGAAAACCAATACCTCCATAAGTTAACTGATACTTTTAATTGGAGAATTGGGTAGGGATTGGTCGAGCTATAAGGCTCAAGAAGGTGTGGAGAAATGTGGGAGAAGATTCTTTTTTATAAGAGAGGAGAGGGGCACTTAAGGAAAATCTGAAAATATTAAAATATAATAAGAATATACTAGATCCAAATGATTAAAAATGGACTATAAATGAAAATTTTAATACATTTTGTACCATATCTTATACGTTTGTGATTATTTAACATTTTTGCGATTTTTAAATAATTTAATAATAAATTAGTTCAATAAGATATTATTTTTGCCAAATTTAATATTATTAAATTGATTTTTCATAAAATACAATAAGACAGAGGGGGAATTATAATATATTTCTTTCAAACATCTATAATATACCTTATAGATTTTGGAAATTTATTAGACACAATGACTAATCCAAAATATAAGAAAATTAATATTATTATAATCATTTATTCTATTTTTATGTTAATTGTATAAATATTGTTCTAGAATTAAAGAGACATTTAAGGTAATTATATAACTTATAAAAATTAAAAATAATAATATATATTTAAAATGGTTTCATTTATATAAAAATAGAAATTTATATTCATTCATATCTAGATTTTGGCCCTATGTGGACACATAAAAGATATTAAAATACAAGATAGTTTTATTTTGTAACTATCTTTGATTTAAATAATATATAATTTATTTACATGTACAAGTGTCAAGTAAATAACTCAAAATAGATCATATTGTAATAAGTATTTAATCTTATTCATTCAATAATTTTTTTGGACATGTTTTGGTTTTATTTTACACCTTATTATTTTGATTTACCCGTAATTAATTCCTTTAACTCTTACCATGACCACATGGATTTTTCTTCACTAAGGGTTAATATAGTCACTCTAAAATGCCAAAGGATCCATAAACGGACCATTAGTGACATATTTAACTTCATACCAATTAGTTTTCTGAATTTTATATTTTTATGAATTTTATATAATTTAATAAATTATCATTTATTTAAAATATCAATAGTGCCAATTTTGACACTATTCATTAGCTGACTTTTTAGAAATATCATAACATAGATATATTCTTGATAAAACTACTTTAAAACCTAAATAACATGTCAAATTTATCCATAAAATTAGTGGATGACATTAATTCACTCAAATTATATTTATTTTAATATTTTTTATATCATTTATTTGATATTTTTATTAATAAGATAATTTATCCATCACTATTGAGTTATCATTAATGATAACTATATAATCTTTATAAAATATAAATAAATTTCTATGATTTAGGTAATTATATTATCTTTAAAGAGACTACCTATAGTGGATTTCATTCCCTGTTAATCCCAAAATTAAAATTTATATACTTATATAAAATGAGAGTGTGACATTTTGTCACATTCATTATTTTTTTTATATTCATGTAATATTCATGGGAAATTGGAAATTAAGTGATTAAATTTCTAAACATATATGATAATGGTCTAATTTATTCATCCAATAGAATTTTTTCAGGTGTTAAGGTAATTTTATAATATTATTTTTACCTTTAATTGCTCAATTTAACTTTAACCATGGTAATAAAAATAATTACTAAAGTTAAAATTCATAATGCCCAAAAATAAAATTAACATATTAAAATAATTTAACACACCGAATAAAAATATGGAATCCATTTTTCATAATTAAAAACAATAAATTGGCATAAATTAATTTAAAATTAATTCCCATTGTTAAAATGAAAAAGCGAGTTTTTAAGAAGTAAAATCTTTTCAAAATATTGTCATGTGTTTATGTCCAATTTAAATGTGAAATTACTTCCTATGACAAAAATTGTATCAAATGATAAAAATATAATCCTATTAAACTTTAAAAACAATTAAAAATATAATCTAACTATATAAATAAATTAGATGAAAAGGCAGTTTTGAATAAAAATGATGTATTTTTTACTATTCATTAAAATATGAATTTTATCTGAAAAATACCCAAAATTCAAAAAAAGTAAATTTTTATGTTCTGATTCCAATTAAGAAGTTTATTTTGTCATATAGAATATATAAAATTGTCAAAAACTAAGTTTAAAATGGTTTCTCTATCAAAAGGTGGTAAAACGTCATTTTTTGAAAAATAGTTATTTTATCCGAAAAATTGAATTTGATCTTATGTAATGTCTAGAAAATACATAATATGAATATTAATATAATATAAAATAAAAAATGTGGTTAATAATATTCATAGCATCTAGTTTATGTACCATAAAATAATAATATTTAAATAATATATCATTGTTTAAAGAAACTTAGTATTGCGTACAATGAAAGATATTTAGAAACGTCGCTCTTGAGTTTAACACAAGACAAGAATAGTGTTGCATATAATTCAAGATAATACAATGTTGCATATAGTGTATGCTAATATTGGTGTAGTGTACACCACAAGATATAAAAGATATTATGAAGAATCTATCTTATAAAATCTCAGGGTGTCACATTCTACCACCTTTAAAATTAATAACTCTCAAAATTAGTTAGGGTTATAAATGGTTTACTACTTGAAAATATCTTTCATTTAAACCCACATCATATAAAGGAATACTAAAAATTAATTTTAAAAAGTAATCTTAAAAACCTAATGATTGCCCAAATTAACTCATCACCAGGTTTTCACATAGGAGAAAATAGGTGATAAGTGAAAACATGGATATGGAAGAGAAATATAATCATCATGTTTGGATGGATAATGATAGAGAACAAGGTTGGGAGAAATATAACTTCCATAAAGACATAAATTTGTGATGATTTAAGGGACTATCTGATTCATTAGAAAACAAGGTACTAGGATAACATTTTTGGGTTTCAAGATCCTTTTCCTAAAGTTGATGATTTTTAGCATTAGAAGAAATAATTACTTGAGTTCAGTACAATATCACCGGTGATCATTCCCTAAACAATTTCCACTACATCTCTTATTTAAAGAAATGAAGTTGAATTTTTCATTCTTGAAGTGTTAGCAAATCATGTGATGGAATGACAGGTCATTCCATTTGTCTCAACAAAAAGGTTAGAACATGTTATCAAATATGCATAAGTCCACCTATAGTGAGATAATAAATTATACTAACAAAATTCAAATATAATTTAACTTATACTATCCATCAGTGGATAACATTACAATCCTTCCATAACTAAAAATATAAAACATTATAAAGAGGTGAACTAAATTAGCTTAAAGTTTGTCTCCCATATCTCATTTGGAAGTTCTTGGTTATTCCAGACACATGAATACCATATTCATGTATTCTCTTTAAACATGGCAATGACATGAATTACCATATAACATTAGTGAAAACATGCATTCTTTCAAAATTAAATCTTTCCACACACCAAAATACCAAAAATTCTACATACTCAGACCATGATATCACTATCAAACATCTCACTATCCCCTTATACCTTCATTATGCACATATCATGTGTTGTACAAATATATTTCAATCACTTTTCATGGTCATTGGTACCATATAATTATGGAAAAACCCAATGGTCCAATACATATATGTTATAATATTCTATAATAATATAAAATAGATCCTACAACACTTTTTTGAATCCCATTACATAAACACGTAATCATTCCACCACTTCATTGTCATACTCAATATCACCAATAGTGATCACATGTGATTTTCCAGTGTCTTTTACCTTAATAGGTTTCTGGCATTGATCATAATTAACCCTTGGATTATGGAATTGGTTCGTATAATTCCCTATTTTCTTTCACTTGTAGCATTGAAGTGTGGGTGGTGCATTCTCTGTAGTCGTTACTATATTCACATCATTAGCAAACTTTTCTTCATTAATTTAGCACTCAACTACTCTATGACCTTCTTTTACACACTTAAAAAATTTCCTAGTCCCATTTATAAAATCTACACCATTCATATTTCAACAATTTGAGCATAAAGAAACATTCATCTTCTTTTCACTATTGTTTTGATAATTTCCATTGAAATCCATCATTCTTTTCTTGCAAAACCATGAGATTTATATGTAACACAAAATTCCATTTCTACCTTGATGGAACAAAAAAATATCTTTATAGCTATTGAAGTCTCTTATAGAGAACCCCCTTAGAATAATTGGTTTTAAACCACTGAATAATCACTCAAATTTACTTTCAAGTTGGCTGATAAAGCCCAAAGCATAACTTGAAAAATTGTAAAGGTTTCCTCGTATGTACCAAAATATTCATAATATTTATGCTTAAGCTCATGGAACTCATTTTCCATCTTTGTTTGAATTATACTAGGGAAGTAATTATTGAAAAACATTTCTTGAACTCATCCCCTTCCATGGACTCAATTTCATTTGCTATCTTGTATTCTAAATTAGAGTCCACCAATCATATGGTTCACCTTCGAATCAATAAACAACAAAAATAAATTTTTCATGTTCCTAATAGTGAAGGATGAAAAATATATTTTCAATGGTACCAATCCATTTTGAAGCAACAGGTGTATTAGAAGACCCACTGAAAGAAGGTGGGAGTTTCCTCATGAAGGAATTAATAGAATGTTGTTCCCTTATCTACTCATTTGGAAATAGAGAATGATTCATAGCTTTTGTAAGTATAAAAATAAGATTTTTCATTCCATATCTCATAAAATGTGATTATTCAGGAGGAAAATCATTACAGTTCGTAGTGAATTGATCATCAACATGGTTCCTTCGGGTTCTAACCATCATTTAAAACCCCAAAAGAATAGCTTATGATGAAAAAAACACACTAGGAAAACAATATAATCAAGGAGAAGTACATTTAATATATAACATCTTAGGTTTAATCCTAGGTTATTCATGATTGTTACCATAACTATAGTAATGTAACCTATAGTTAGACTTACCCTTAGGGACATCACTAGACATACCTTAAAAATATCTATAGGGATCTGACTAAAGTTTTCACATCCTTGTTTCCAATGGTTAACTAAACCTTTGATCTGATATCAAATATAAAGACCCAAGCTTGATGTACATAGAAATTAATTTTTTTTGTAGAATAATTAATACATGACACAAACCGATGCCCAAGACCATATTAGTTTAGTGATTTTGGAAACATGCATTATAATCTGCTAAGTTGTTGAAATATAAGATCGTCCCTTTTTTTCCTACATAAAACATTTCTTTATATCCTAGGGAAAAGAAAACATAAAAATGGTGATATCAAATTCTCAATAAGGGTAAACATAGAGAACATAAAACAAATCATAAACCTAAGAATGTAAAAACCTGAACGTAAAGTTTAAATATCAAAATCACGAGTCATGAAACAAATCATGGTAGTTTATAAGGTATATATTAAAAAGGAATATTAACCATGATAAAATAGCATTGGCATAAAACATGGAATTGTGGAGAAAAATTAAGCACATAATATGATATTTATAGTAGCCAAGGAATTGTTTTCAAGACCATCATAGTGGAAAAAGTCTATTACTGAACCAGTTTTACATGTCGATCCAACCATGTGTTACTAACCAGATTTACTTTCCATTCCAGTCATGTGTATATCATGAGATATAAATCTTTAGCCAATGCATTATATGAAGATATAGGTCCCAACCATCTCATAATTAGATCATTCTTACATGTCCCACCAAAACATAAATAATTCATCATAGCATAACCCATGAAATATAATGGGTTTCTTAAACATCATTCCATCATAACATAATCCATAAACGATAAATGGATTTCATAATTTCATCATAAACACAATCAAATCAAAGTAATAATAGGGATAGAAACATAACCCTAGGTCATATTAGATGGAAAATATTTTTTTTAAATAGTTAAGTTTAATTCTTAAGGAAAATATCCTTTCTTCTTTTTTATTTCTATTATCAAAAAGCCGTGTAATTATAAAAGAGAAGAATTTAGTTGAAAACAAACTTGAAATAATATAGATGAAGCTTCCTGGAAATAAGGCTTTATGAAGACGTAAAAATCCATTCATGCTGTATAAGTTAAAAAAATAATTCTCCTCGTCCTTTTATTGGAAAAGTGAAAAAGTCCCTTGAATGGTAAACAAAAGAAATATTCCTTCCATACCTTGTAGTAAAAGTAAAAAATGGGAAAAAATAACTTTAAACACACATAGAAGAATAGAAAACATTTTATGAAAACATTTTTAGAAAACATGGAGATGGATGATAAATATATATCCAGTAAATAATTACATATAAACAATCTTAGATAAAAATGAGAATTCAAAATTATCCATTACATTGTACTTTTCGTTAGTCAAGGGTGTAGTCACCTCCTCTTCTTCATTGGAATTCCTTTGGATCTCTTCCTTGGTACACTAGAGATGATATTTTTGGAAAACCAGGACCCACATAAGTTACCTAATAATGTTTATAGGAGAATTGGGTAGGGTTTGGTTGATTTAGAAGGCTCTAGGAGGTGTGAGGAAATATTATAGGATATTCTTTTTTATAAGAGAAGAGAGATTCACTTTATGAAACTCTCAAAATATTAAAATATAATAACACTATTCCAGATATAACTAATTAAAAGTGAACCATAAATCAAATTTATGATAGATGTTAAACTATATCTTATCCTATTATAATTATTTAACATTTTTTTTGATATTTAAATAATTTCATAACAAATTAATTCAATAAGATATAATTATTTCCAAATTTAATACTATTCATTTAATTTGAATTAAAATACAATAAAAAATTGTGGTAATTCGAATATAATACTTTCGCACATGTATAATATATCTTATATATCTTGAAAAATTGGTAGAAATATTAACTAACCCAAAATATAATGAAATTTATATTATTAAAATCATTAATTCTATTTTTATATTAATTCAATAAATATTATTTTTTAATTGAAGAGACTTTAAGGTAGTTATATAACTTATAAAAATTAAAAATAAATTTATATAATGAAAATGGTTTCCATTATATCAAAATATACATTTATATTCGTTCATATCTTGATTTTGGCCCTATGTGGACTCAAAAAATATATTAAAATACAAGATCGTGAAATTTTGTAACTATCTTTGATTTAAATAATATATAATTTATTTTCATGTATAAGTGTCCATTAAACAACTCAAAATCGATAATATTGTAAAAATTATTGAATATTATTCATCCAATATTTTTTTTTGGAAAAGTGTTGATTTTTTTAAACACTATAATTTTGATTTACCCTTAATTAATTACTTCAACTCTTATCATGGAAACATGTATTTTTATTCACTAAGGGTTTATATAGTCACTATAAAATTCCAAAGAAACCCAAAATGAAACATTGGTTACATATGTAAATTCATCCTAATTAGTTGTCTCATGCCTATATTTTTATGAATTTTATATAATTTTAAAAAATATTATTTATTTAAAATATCATGTGTCAATTTTGACAATATTCATTAGTTGAATTTTTAGAAATATCATAACATAGAGATATGTTTGAGAAAAACCCATTAAACCATAAATAACATGTTAAAGTAATCCATAAAATTATTGTATAACATTAATTCACTCAAATTATATTTATTTTAATATTTATAATATCATTTATTTGATATTTATATTAATAAAATAATTTCTACATCACTATAGAGTCATCATTAATGATTACTCTTTAATCTATAAAAAATATAAATAAATTTATATTATGTAGGTAATTATATTAGATTTCTATATACTACCTATAGTCTCTTTAATTCCCTGGTAATACTTAAATTAAAATTAATATACTTATATATAATGAGAGTGTGACATTTTATCACATTTATTTATTTTTTTATATTCAGGTCATATTCATGGGAAAGTGACCATTAAGAGATTCCATTTAGAACCATATATGATAAGGGTTGAATTTATTAGTTAAATAGGATTTTTACAGGTGTTAAGGTAATTTTATAATATTATATTTACCTTTAATTATCTGATTTACCTTTAACCATGATAATAAAAATAATGACTAAAGATACTATTAATAATGGCCAAAAAAATTATCCAATTAACATAATTTGGACCCACTAATTACAAAAATGGAATCAATTTTTCATAATTCAAAACAAATAATTGGAAAAAAATAATTAAATATTAATTTCGATTATGGAATCCTAAAAGAGGGGTTTTAGGAAGTAAAAACATATCAAAAGATTGTCTTGTGATTATGTACAATTTAAATGTAAAATTACTTATAATGACCAAAATTGGATTTATTGATAAAATAATAATCCAATTACACTTTAAAACCATTTAAAAATATAACCTAACCATATAAATAAATTAGATGAAAATGCAGTTTTGAATTAAATGCAGTATTTTTCACTATTCATTAAAATATGAATTTTATCAGAAAAATACCAAAAATTAAAAAAAAGTATATTTCTTATGTTCCAATTCCAAATAAGATGTTTATTTTGTCAAATAGAACATATAAAATTGTCAAAGACTAAATATAAAATTGGTGTGCCATCAAAAGGTGGAAAAACATCATTTTTTGAAAAATACTTCTTTTATCTGAAAATTCGAATTTGTTCTTATATCTTGTCTAGAAAATACATAAGTTGAATTTTAATGTTATATTAAATTAAAAATGAAGTTAATACTATTAATAATAGATAGTTTATATCCCATTAAATAATAATATTTTAATAATATATCATTGTTTAGTGAAACTTGGTATTTCGTACATCGCAAGCTATCGAGGAAGGTCGCTCTAGTGTGTCACACAATACAAGAATAGTGCTGCATATACTATAAGCTAATATGGAATTGTGTATAGCACAAGATACTATTGGTGTATAGTAGAACACAAGACATCAAAGAAATTAAAATGAATCTTTCCCATAAAATCTCAGGGGGTCACAATATGCTTCTATTTATCAATGGAAAACACAAGTATGTTTATGAGCTTAATATCATTCTTACCTTGTATAGTAAATGGAGTAGTAAATTAATTAAATAGGAAAACATTAGTGTCTAACTTCAAAAATTATGCTCCAAAATAAGAGGGATTAAGATTATTGATGGTATAGGGTTTCACAAGAATCCATTTCCCATGGAATATTAGGGATCTTTTCTTTCCCCTATAGAATTCGGATTCACCATTTTGATGGTCTTATTGAATGAATTAAAAACGATATTATCAATTAGAAAAACTAGTTCCTCTCCTTCAAAGGACAAATCGCCTATGTTAATTTTGTACTATAATCCATTATAATAAATGTTCTGTCAGCACCCGTAGTTCCCAAAGTGTTTCTGCATAATATTGAAAATGTGCTAACTACCTTTATTTGGGGCACACATACTAATGGAAGATTTCACTGGGAATCATGGTATATAATGGACAAAGGGATTGGTATTGGTGGAATTTGACTGATACATTTCACTGATTCAATGTAAAATTTTAAAGTGAGACTTTTCTAGGACTATATTGAAGAAACATCTTTATGTGAAGGTATCATTAAACAAAAATATAAGATTAATCTAGATGGTTTGGGAGGAAGATGCTCTAGGTTGTGTGAATTGATTTGAAATCACTTACCAACTCTCCAGATTCATTCTCAATGGATCATGGGGTATGGGTTGATTAATTATTGGAATTATAATTTGTTAGGTAGTGTGATTTCTTTCCCAAGGTTCCTGGTTGAAGATATTTATTTTTCCTAGGTTAGCATATTTACTTTATTTAACAATTCCACTCCCAAGGATCAATTACCAAAGTTCTATAGTAACATTATGATGTCATCATACCTTGATATTTTGGTTTTCACTCACTCTTTGAAAGGGATATTATTGAAAATGGTTTATGATAACTTACAACAGGGGATCTAGGGTCACGATGCATAGGGGATTTTTTGTGGAACAAATAGATTATGATCAAGTTGAATTTACTTATTTAGCATATCTATAATCAAGATTTATCTACTAATGGGGGAGTGTGAAGAAGGGATATTTTCATGGTTTCTTGGTATAGTTGGTTTTGAAGACCCTAGGTGGAGTCTGCAAGTCATTTATTCTATAAAGGTGAGTGGGAATCCTCCATCTGGTGTGGTTTAAGCATTTGTAGTAGACAAGGAAACCGATATTTTTCAAGCAATGATTTTTTTTCTAGATTGGTTCTTTAGAACAAATGATAATGTATACTAACTTAAGGTGAGGGATTTATTTTTCATTGATGGATAGTGGATTATTTGGAAATCTCACAACAAATTTCACCACGAAGGACCACATAGATCTTAACAGCCTGTTATGATCAGGGATTGTAATCTCATGGTTGAGTTAACCTAATTACCTAAGTTTTACATACTAATTAAAAAATTTTAATTTATTTAATCATTATAAATTTCAATATATGATAAATTTATCTTTCATTAGAAATCAATATATATATATATATACTATTTCTATTGGAATATTTTTATATAAATATTAACTTTTCATAATATTATTTCATAAAATTACTAAATAAATTCATATTAATATTTTATTTATAAATTTAAATATTAAATTAGATTAATAATTAAAAAATTATCAAATTAATATATTTTGTTAACATTTTAAAAGTGGTTATTTGAAAAATATCCACTTTTTTTATAAATTAAATGATTCTGATCGTATAGTCATAAAATTAGATTTCATATCTTTTAAACATAAAATTTTATCAATAAAAGGTATTATAATATTTATTTTAATTTTATAAATACATCAAATCAATCCTTGTTATTAATAATAATTAACAGTAATAATAAAAACAATAAAAATAATTTGTGACCAAAAAATTATTTTTATAATAAAATATTATAATAAAATATTATCTTTTTCATTTCAATCCATAATTATTTCTTATTTGTGAATTATATTATTTTGAAATTTTTACTAAAATTAAGAAACACAAATCTATATATTTTATCTATGAAAACACTATGGCTATATTTCTAACCACCATATTTCTAATCATCATATATTTAATAACCATATATATAAAGGTCATATTTCATTTGTATACATATATTTACATATATTCTTAGAAACACTCATCCTATTCAATTAATTCTCTCTTAACATATATATTATATTTATATTTCATTACCATATTTTGATATTTTCAATCGAGGTTATGATCTTTATCAAAAACCACAAGGATAAAAAAATTTTGTTCACCATATTTTTTTAGCTGTTGTTTTATTTATATTCTTAAATTATTAATGATATTTTACCTTGAAAATTTCATTACTATAAGAGAAAAAATTAGGGTAATTCATTTCCATTACATCATTAGGTTTCCATGTTGTTTCATCAAACTTATGATTCCACCATACAAAATTAACCCAATGAGTAGTCTTATTTCATAATAATTTATCCCAATTATTCAATATTTCTACTAGTTATACCTAATAAGAGAGATAGAATTCCAACTATACAAAATTTGAGTTTAGTACATGTGATTAATCAAGTATGTACTTCATTAAAAGTTATTCATAGAACAAATCATAAACTTTATAGAGGTTGGTTGTAGTATATGTTAGTACGATACTATCCCCATATGATCAATGATTTAAAAAGGGTTAATATGTCTAAGGCTCAACTTTCTGTTTTTTTAAAATATCATAATAATCTTCCATGGTGATATTCAAATTAATACCTTATGTCTGACCTCAAACTCCAAATATAAATAATGATTATATTTATAGATATTCTATTGAATTTATTCTATTATAATGTTCCATTGAATGGTTCAAATTTTCTATAATATTTAATGAGAAAGATACAATCCGAGAAAACTATAGTCTCCAACTTAATCCTCACATGTATTGGTTCTACACCACTCTCCATACAAAGCATCATATAGTTCCATTTTAATGATTGAATGGAAAAAATTTTATATTAAAATTATACCAGGGGAAATCATTGATCCCAACCCCATTGAAATCAATTTAATAGTATCTCATTATATCTTCTAGAGTTTGAGTGGACCTTTGATATTGAACATCATTTTATGGATGATAAAGAGTGATACAACTCATCTATATATCTAATTTTTATTAAGGATTATCCAAATACTCAAGGTAATCCTTAGATCTAGATCAAATAAAATTGATTTTGGCACTCTTTAATCCATGAATAATTATATTATATATATATTGACATGTTTATCAAGTGAAAAAAATCCTCTAATAACAATCAAATGTGTTGAATTCATAAAGATATCAAATTCAAACCAAATGGAACTGTAACCATTATATTTTTTATTAAGTCCTCCAATTAACTTCATGGTTGTACTTACCCATTTAAATACATTTATAGGTAATGGTTACATCATTCATTTATACTTATTTCATTTCACCATAAATTTCTATCATACCAAGCATCAATATTCATAATCTTAAATCTCCCCTTCATGTTCACTTACTAGAAATGATTCTTAAGACAACTATACATATTTGTGCCTTGAGGATGGATAGATAACGAGGATATAGATTCCTTAACCAAGTTCCATTTCTATAATTTTTGTATTTATGGAAGACATATTCATTTACCAAGTCTTATAATTCCATCACTATCAAATTTGAACACGAGAATATTTCACACATTCCTCTATATATTCATAAACTCCTCATATTACCCCTTAATCATTAAATGGATTGATGATTTTGTATTATCATGGGAAATATATTATTTCTTTTCTTACCTCATATTTCATGGTACATACATTTAAAATTAAAGAATATTGGGTCACATTAAATTCTTATCATGGATATGGTAGTATGGTTCTTTCTACATAGTGTATCACCCACCTTATTTTCCTCCTAGGGTGGTAATGTAATAAGGATCCATAGTCCTTGATCAAATCCAACCATATTATTTTGAAAACATTAATCTTCTTTTGAGTGAATATATATATTCATATATTTTATTAATATTTATTTCACATTATTCTCTATAGAGTAATACATCTATATCTTCACTAAAACTATTAATAATGCCAAATCTAAATTAAGTGTCAGGTAAATTTTCAAATGAATATATATTTTTTGTGAGGAATAATCTATCAATATATCATAATACATGAGGACTCATACCATTCGATTATTTGATTTATCTTAACATATTACAAACACTTCTCCAATATAAGTTAGTTTGAGAAGAGTTTATATGATTAACCTTTTAATGAGCTCCATGAATATTTTTCAATTTATATATCCAAGGGAACTTAAATCCATTTTGATTTAACTTCGTTAGTGAATTTTATAATCATGATACATTTATTAAAAAATATTGATAATTTTCAACTAATCTAAGAAAACAATGGATCTTTGTTATTATGTTCATTTAGATATATTCTTTAACCACTTATATCTTTAATGGTTTCATAGAAATACCATATATTGTGATTACCTGACCTGAGAATGATGAAATATATATTAGATTCATAATTTTAAAAATTCGGATAAAATTTACAATTTTTTAATTCTAGTATCATAATACTTAAATGATCATCATGCTTAAATTTTATATTATAATATTTGAGAAAATCATCAATAGAGAATACCAATAATTGATCAAGGTAATATCTGAAAACTATATTCATAATAACCATGCATATAATATGATTTTTTTTATGTTTTACTAGAATCACTAGGAAATCATAGTGCCTATATCTTATATGGAAGGTTGTATTGGGTATTTCTTCTCTTTTCACCCTTAATTAGGGATATCATCTCAAAGGTAAATATTTTATAAGTATTGATCCCCTCACAACTCCTTGAGAAATTAATTAGTATTAGTTATATGAAACATATTATTCATTGTTATTTATTAAATTTCATGATAATCAATACAAAAACACAATAATCCATATTTCTTCTTGATAATTCTAACTAGTTGATCCCTTGATGAAACATTTGGGTGTATAAAACCATATTCTATATTCTATTGAAGTTGTCTCTTTAATTACATTAATTCAATTTGGGACATTATATAATAATTATTTGATATAGGAATAACCCCTATAATAAGTTATATAAAAAACAAAACCTTAATATTTTGTATAATACTAGGAAAATATTCATGAAAAACATGTATGTATTCATTCATAATTGGAATATCCACTATATTGAGTTTATTCACACCTATTTGAGATAAATACACGACATGATTGGTTACTAAGACCCATATAAAGGATGTGATATACATATGTAGTTTACAGTCATCCTTTCATTAATAGATGATCATAGGTTTATTTTGGATATGAAATTTGACTTATATATCTCAAAAATTAATGTGGAATCTATGTAGATTATTCCACTCCATGACCAAAATCATATCACACACCCACATAATTATTTATTAATTATAATAAAATAAAGAATAGAATGAAAAAATAAAGAGGTAATCAATCAAAGGTTTTGGGGGGCATAAATAGTGAAGGATAATAGTATCCCATCTCACAAGGTTCTTCCCCTGAAAAGGTAGTGACTTTGTTCTTGAGAAACTATGAATACAAGTCCCTTGAACCGCCAGAGAAGAAAGATATGATTTTTAGGAATCACATTACCATAAACTTATATTCAAGAGGAGTTATAAAATTTAGCTGAAATTAGTACACCATAAGTATTTTTCACTTACAATTCAATATCTATCCATTTGGATTATTAATTATAAGTCCTAGAGACATTTAAAATATAATGGAATTTATAAAACTAGTATAAAATAAGATGATTTCAAAATTTATTATACCTATCACCACCCCAATATTATGTTTATATCTTTTATTGTATAATTAAACATAAAACATTATCATGAGTGTTAAGTAGTAATAATTAGAGTAATAAACCATATGATAAACAAAATTAATTTTATGTTGTCTTAAATTATGATGCATTCATTTCATGTTATGATATCAAAGGTTTATCCTAAAATAAATTTAGTTCATTATAGTAAATTTTAAGTTATATCATATTATTTATCATTTATTTATCATAAAAAGTAACTAAAACTATCACTGATTCCAAATGAGGTTACCTGGGCACACCATATATGCATATGACATAGTTTTATAAGAATATTAATTACATCTAATAATAAAACACACCCGATAACCGATATGTTTAGTGTATTTAGAGACTAGATATATAAGAAAATCATTTTACAACAATTATTCAACATCAACCCCATATATTATTTACACATGATACCTTTTTATATATATCATATGTAGTATTGTTCTTCATAACCTTGGTAAATGGAAAGATAATAAAGTTTGAGATCAGATGCTCTTCAAGGTTAAACATTATATAGAAAAATCCAAGGATATAATTGAGTATAATATATACATCGGAGAATGGGAACATAGTCATGATGCATGGAAATAATATATTATACTCATACAAAAAAAATATTAGATCATAAATCATATGTTATAGAATAACATAAGTCATGAGTAATATGAGTGCATATACATTAGTCAATAATCCTGAGACAAGAAAAAAATAACATAAGTATGTTTCATAACATAAGAATGTGGAAAAAACATAATAATAAAAATATGACCATATTTCATGGTTAACCAATAATACTTTCATATCATGATAAACTAGGATGTCCAACATACCATTATATTGTATACTTCAGCTGACCACCCACACACCATAAGATTTAGGAATTGAGATAACCACCTATTTCATATCCTAATTTCATGAGATATAAAACATTAACCAATGAATTTGAGGTATATAAAATAACTATCTGTCATGTAATGATTAACCATACATATGTGCGCCTACCATGAAAACCTTCATAATCTCATCATAGTTTATTTGACCGATAAGAATGAAACTGGATCCATAATGATTTATAAAAAACATGATCCTATTAAATAATTATGTAGAAAGTGTTTAGTATAAAAAAAGTATATTAAATTTTTTATAAAAAGAATTAAATGATATTAACAAAGATTAAAAATACATTATAAGAGTTTTAGAAGATATATACTTAGAAAAATAAGAAATAATATCCTTTAATTTTTGATAATTTTTTTAAAAAGAAAATGGTTTAAATAACAAGGAGGTCAATAATTATTTTATAAAAACCTTGAAAACATGTATAGGAATATTATTAAATAAAATAAATAAGTTGATAAGAAAATTAATTCACAAGAAATTTGTTAAAATGGAATATTCTTTTCACACTATTCTCAATAATTTTACGAGAAAAAAATACGATATAAAAAATGTTCAAAAATATTTCATTCAAAATATTTTAATGAAAATAAATTTAAATAAAAATGAACTTAATAAATACTATAATTATAAAAAAATATAACTAAAAAACAAAATAAATAATATATAAATGGTGGAGAAATATTCTTGACTGAAAAGAAGACATATGGTCAGTGACTTTTATGAGAACTATGTTAGTTGAATTATGATGAAATAAGAGGTAAAATTGTAAGAAAATAATTAATATTTATGAATAACCATAGTGAATAAATATATATAAAGTTTTATAGATAAATAACATACTATTTACCCATATGTATGTTCAAATAGTTATAATCTAGATTTCAAAATGATATTCATGAAGAAACCCTTACCTTTACTCCTAACATCTATTAAACCACTTTAAACTACTAAATAATAAACATAAAAATCTTAATAACTTACCTTAGAAACATTTTATAGTCTATTTAATTTTATAATATTTTTTTATAATCATTCATCACAAATATATTAGAAATTTATTGTTTATTTTCATCATTAGATATAAGTGATTATGATTATTTCATACATGTTTTGTAAAGATGGAGTAAATATACATTAATTGATTTGAAGTTCAATATTTAAAGATTATTAAAGGTATTTAATTCATTGTTTTTCAATTATTTTTTTAGTACCATGTTAATTTTATGCAATTTATGTGTATGGCTCTTGAAAATCGAATCCATGATGAGCATGTTTTGGGTAATTTATTGATAAAATAAAATTACTTTATAATGATAATTATTTTTTTGTACCAAAATTAATAAACCATATTCATAAAATAAATTACTCATTAATAACATATAATACCATAATTAATGTCTTGCTACTTATTTATGGAGAAAATTATGATGTTGGTATAACAGTGTTCACGAGGGGGGCCGAAACGACCTAAACAAGAACATGTTATACTAGGGAATAAGTATGATTTCAGAGATTTATAATAGTATAATAATTTTATTGAGAGAATAATGATGTTATTATAACATAATTATAGTGGATTATGATATACAGAAAGAGTGGATATGAGAAGTTAACTGAAAATGGTGGTGAAGTTCTAGGTACTTTCTTTGATGAATTCCCACCTTCTCGACAAGGGTCCCTTTAAAATGAATGATTTAGAATTCTTTATTAGAACCGTAATATACAAAATTTCTAACAAGGATTTTATAGATTAAAAATTAAATGGTAATAATAATAAAACTTAAGTAAAAGAGTTGTTTGGGAGGGGTATATGGGTCCTTTTATAAGTGAGTTTTGAGTGGTATTTTCATAATTACCCATTATATAATGTGTAAGGAATGTATTTTAACATTGAAAGTGGATCCAAATCGGAAAATAATTAAATTAGGATATTGTTTAGTTAATAAATACATCATCCACATAATTATATATAATATTTTTTCTACTTTATATCTTTACCCTTTTGTTGAACTCCCTTTTCCCTTATTTATCCTCTTAACTTATTTTTTGAAAATATTTAAATTTAACCTACCTATTTTATTTGGATGCATTGATTAAAATTTTTGATTTTATTTAATATTATTAATATTATAAATATGATAATGTCATCTTTTAATTGAAAAATAAATAAATAAATAAATATATATATATATGGGAAAAACCATATTTACATAAAAAAGAATGCTCAAATATTAAGTGTTATTAAACATATATAATAACAATTAATAATAAAATAAGTGTAAATATATCGATTTATTCATTTAAACATTACATTATATTCATCTTTATTATTTAAGGAATTTAATTTATTATGATAACACATTAAAAATAGTTATTTTTTGAAAATTATCAGTCTTCTTTTAACATTAAATTATTTTAAGCAAATAACATTAAAATTAATAATTTATCTCCTAATCAATAATATTTATAAATACATGGGTATTATAATATTTCTATAATTTTCTTAAATATATCTAATCATTCCTTAAAAATAATTTCAATAATAATAACATGTAATGCATAAACATATATTTTTATTAAAAAATATTTTAGTTAAATATGAGGTTTTTATTTCATTCCCAAATTATATATTATTTATAAATTATAATATTTTTAAAGACCCAGAATTTCCATGTAATATTTTTTTAATTAAATGGGAAGTTTACGATTCTGCAAAACTTGACGGCGTGTGATTCCGAGGCCCAGAGTGCCTGGAATCAATGTCTGAAGTTTTGTTTAGGTACTTTCAGTAAACATACGAACGAGTTTTTATAACTTTTGAACCGATGATCGGAATTAAAATCCGAGGGCACCGTTGAACTCGCAGCACCAGTATTCGCTTAAGGAGACTTTCACCTCGACGATAGTGGGTCAAGAATAAAAGATAGTTTTTTGGGTTTTTAGTGAAAGAATTAAATGAAAATAAAGTTGTGTAGCTTTATTTTTATTTTTTTGGTCAAAGCCTCCATGTGGGAGTTGTAGGTGGGGGACACCATACATTAACCTCCCATGAATGGTTATGGTGGTGGGGCCCACCCGAACCTAACCTTCTCTTCTTAATTATTATGTTGGGGACAACACGGGTTTCTAACCCCTTGAAACTCCCAATTATGGGGAGAAACCATCAAACGTCCATTAAGTGTAGTGGGGCCTCTTCAACTCCCCTAACACTTAATTATGTCAAATCCTCTTCATTAATTATTTGAGCTAACGATTTCAATTAATTGTTTAACCCATTTGAATTTTGTGCCAATGATTAAATAATATATAAACTTAATCTATTATTTTGCCTTGGCATATTCATCTTGGAGGAAGTTTGGAGAGGAGAGATGTTAGGAAGAAAAGCTCTCGACAATGAAGAACGAAAAACACGTTCTTCCAACAATGAATGCCAGTGAGGAGCATCTTCGACTTTCTTCCTCGGAACCTCCTTCAACGTATGAAGTCTTCGACTACGACGAGCCGTCAGACAAACCGATGATCGAGGAAAAAACCGATGTCTGTCTTTTTCCAATAATCCGTCTTCTTCCCCGTGACTCCGTTGATGAACAACGATCAAGGTAGGGGTTTAATTTCATTTATGTTCCATGTTATTACTTTCATTCAAAATGAAGAATGAGTATGTTTTCCTTTTGCGGGTGAGTTTTTGTGCTTCGTTCTTATGAACTGATTACTATCACCCTAAACGCGGAGGGTGTGAGTGAAACTAACATGGCCCGCCTCCCTTCGTTGATCTCTTTTGTTATGTTCTTTATCATGGCGATGAAACGAAGAGGCAAAGAAGGAGACAAGAAACGACCACGCTACCCGCAGTCTCTGTAACCCACGCCTCCCTCAAGGCGCTTCGGCCAAACCGGCCTCCCGGTCGCTCGCCAGCCTCCCGGCTCCCGCCCGCTCGTCGACCTCCCGACTGCCCCGCCGCCCGCCGGCCTCCCAGCTGCCCGGCCGCCTGCCAGCCTCCCGGCAGCCCCGCTGCTCTCCAGCCTCCCAACCGCCCATCGGCCTCTCAGCTTCCGGCCGCCTGCTGGCCTCCCGGCTACCGGCTGCCCACCGACCTCCTGGATGCCCGGCTGCCCGCTAGCCTCCTAGCCGCCCACCGGCCACCAGCCACCCGTCGTCTGGCCGCCCTTCGGCCCCCCGGTTGCCCGGCCACCCGCCTTCCTCCCGGCTTCCGGTCGCCCACCGACCTCCCAGCTCCCGGGCCAAGCCACCCGATCCACAACCCACGCGACGTCCGGCCGAGCCACCGAGCTGCGCCCCTCACGGCGCACCGGCCGAGTCGGCCTCCCACGCTCCTTGCGGCGCTCCGGGCTGAACTGGATCCATGTCACCAGGCTGAGCTGCCTACGCGACCCCCCTCTAGGATGGACTGCCCTAGCAGCCTACTGGGTTGGGCCCAATAGGTCGGACCGAACCCAATTGGTCTATCTATGTTGACCCAAACTAGGTAGGCCAAGACTAAGATGGGTCGGGTCGGTTCGACCGGGTCGGACCAGACCCGAGCCTACTACCGACCCCTTACTTTCTTTTGGCCATTTCTTGGGCACCAGATGTCAGTTTGGCAAACCATCTGCGGCGCTGGCAATCTTGGAGCTTGACGGTCCCTTTGAGTATACCCCACTAGAGTTTGGGGTATAGTTGAGATACATTCAAGTTGGAATTGTGCACAAATTCAATCGGGCCCCCAGGACTAAAAGGCTAATAACTCACAAGTTGGGCATTCGAATGACGCACCATCTATTGCGTTGAGACCTCTATAACCTGGAGGACCTTGGAGATAATTCTTCTTGGGACTTCTTGATATTTGTAGTTTTGACCAGTAGCTTGTGGAGAGGATCCTTCCAGTGATGAGAGAGCAGAGTGCAGAGACATAGTAGTTGGCTGAGACTTGACGACTACTGACCGATTGACTCAGAGTGACTCAACTATCCTAGTAGGAAGTGCCTCGGTATTGTGACAGACCCACGATGGAGGAGCACCTGGTTGTGACAGCAGACCTGCAGTACTCAACATGAGTAGTTCCTTTGCAGGCTATTAGGGGGAGCGCCTAGTTTTGGAGGTAGACCCATGGTGGAGAGCACCTTGGTGATGTAGAAGACCCATGGTACTATACCGGAGGAGTACCTCAATAGTACAAGGTTAGTGGGAAGCGCCTTGGTGTCGCGGCAGGCCCAATGTACTCGATAGAGGAGGAGTTCTCTAGTAGCCGTGGTTTCAATATTGTGAATAAAAATCCTAGTTGATCTGAGTGAGTAACTTTTGTGTTTACCTCATGATTGAGATGAATTACTTGATAACTTAGGTATATGTTTGGGCATATAACTAAGTGGGGTTATCTATTGATTTCATACTTTTTGGTTTATTTTTGTTGGATTTAGTGAGACCATGAGGGTCTCAGGGTCCCTACTGAGTATCGTTATACTCACCCCTACACGGGCTATGCCAGCACCTCATTGTGTTGGATGCAGATGATGGACAACGCTGATCGAGGATGAGAGTACCAGGACTGGAAGATACCTAGTGGTGGACCTTATGGTGTATCGATACATGGAGGAGAAGAACAGACATGGAGTGCTGAGGAGGTGATCTGTACCCACCCTTCAAGTAGGAATCTCGGTGGACGACCCAACATCTATTTTTTCTTTCTTCAGTTGTACTTGTATTTCCAGTTCCTTGTAATTTATAGTTGGGCTTGTATTTCTAGCCCCTTTTACTTTTCAGCACTCTATTGTTATATAGTTTAATGAGTGTTTTGTATCTAGCAGTGTGCTCTATTGTGTGTGATTTGGGTTATAAAGAAAATTCCTTCCTAGTTTTAGAGAATTACATCTTTGGTGATAGTCGCCAGCCCCTGGCCTATGTAAGGTGGGCTTGGGGTAGTCACGACATGTGCCCTGGGGGATGGGTCGGGACTAATTGGTATCAAAGGAGTCATTCTACCTTAGAACTTTAGACTCTGATCTTTTATGTGAAGAAATAGTTTTAAGTGTACTAAGTGTGGTTTTTAGTTCAGGGACTCTAGTGTTGGTGCGGAGGACGATGTATCCATACACCAGGACCCGAACTTCTGATTTCTGACTTAGTGCACAAAATCAATGATTGCGTGTGTGTCTTCAAAAGTTTTCTTTAAGTCATCTCAACAAGGTCAGCTCATCAGGTTTAATCTTTTGACCGTGTCACATCTGTTTCTTTTTGGATTCCTCCTCGTGGGTGACAAGCTAGAGTCCCGAGAGTTGTATGCACAGATAGCCCAAAAAGTGATGATTCCTTGGTGCAAGGACCTTTTACAATGGAAGCACCAGTGGTACCACTTCCCGTTGGGCCACCGATGACACCAGCCCCAACAGAAAAAGATGCACCCCGCTTGAGCGCGTTGCACTAGTTATAGCGCTAGATTCCAGCCATGTTCAGGGGAGAGACGAACCAGCCACAAGCGGATGAGGATTGGATGGAGGCTGTGGTGAGAGTTTTCTGACTGGTAGGGACACCAGCTGACCTCATAGTGATTCTTGTTGTCGGGCCTTCTACAGGAAGCAGTGGGCATATGGTGGAGCTTGATGCTCCAGTTTCATGATGAGATGATTCTTCTCTAGGCAGACTTCGAGAGTCTATTTCGGGTAGAGTTTGTTCCAGCGACTCTTTTCACAGTGCGCATACAAGAGCTACTTCGTCTATAGTAGGGCATCATGACTATAGCTCAGTACTTAGTGAGGCTCACAGACCTCTCATTCTACTCCACTGATATTATACGAGACCTTTTATTTAGGGCCCAGACATTCGAGCAGGGACTCATGAGGGAGATCAGAGATTTGGTGATCTCACTTAGCATCCCGACACAGGTAGGGATGTAAGAGAGAGCCCTCATAGTGGAGAGTCTCCTTTCTAAGTAGTCTCCAGTAGTGAGATCCACCACCAGTCGGCACGTAGTAGTGTCTTCTACAGCTGGTAGCAGACAGATGCCACAGAGGTCCAAGAGGACCATACCTACAGGTGGATGACCGAATGACTCAGGATCGGTTGTGTGGGGCACTCAGAGCAGAGAATACATGCCCAAAGTGGGCAGTGTTTCACATGTGGCGGGCGGGGTCACATGGATCATGACTGTCCGACCCACCATTCAGATGATCAACAGACGGTCTAAGGACTGCCCATGCAGAGATAAGGATTCGATCGAGGCGATTTGTAGGGTGCAGGCGGACATGGAATAAGATATGGTCGTGTAGATGGAGGTGGATAATGTTACGATGTGTTTCCACCACCACCACCAAAAGGTCCACCCTGACCACAGGGAGCATATGGACAGACGAGAGCTCAGCTCCAAGCAGTTGAGGCTTACATTCATGGTGCTCCTGAGATGATTCGAGGTACAATCTCTGTCTACTCCACCATAGCTGCAGTACTTATAGACACAGGTTCCAGTCATTCTTTCATTTCCAATTCCCTCATTCAAATCTTGGATATTCCGACGGAGCCGTTGGCTCGATCATTACGTCTAGAGACTCCTACAGGAGCAGATTCTACAATTATGCACTGGTGCTAACAGTGTGAGCCTACCCAAGGAGGCGAGAGCTTTGATTGAGATCTCCTAGTAGCGGCGTCGAGGACTTATGACGTCATCTTGGGTATGAACTGGTTATCTACAGTCCATGCTCATATTGACTATATTAGGCACAAAGTGTGGTGTGTTCGCACCGATGGGACCAGGTTTACCATTACCGGTGATAAGGGATCCTTTGCAGCACATGATGGACTTACCTGGAGGAGGGTGAAATAGATCACTCATCAGTTGGATAGACTTACCCTCAGAGCTATTGATGTGGACAGTCCGAGGTATCCTGTAGTAGTGGACCAGTACACGCATGTTTCCCCTGATGATGTTCCAGGTCTACCCCCTCACAAGGAGGTGGAATTTTACATTGATTTGTACCCCAGGATGGCACTGATATCTACTCCAGCATATCGGATGGCTCCCGTAGAGCTTCGCAGGTTGTAGGTATAGCTTGAGGACTTGCTGGGGAATGGATTCATCTGGCCTAGTGTTTCTCCCTGGGCAGCCCCAATTCTATTCACCAGGAAGGCGGATGAGAGCTTGAGGCTTTGTGTCAACTACTGGTGTCTGAACCAGGTGACTATGAATAACAAGTACCCACTCACGGGGATTGACGAACTCCTTGATCAGCTGAAGGGAGAATAGTGGTTCTCGAAGATAGACCTCAGATCAGGCTATCACCGGCTTAGAGTTTGAGACAAGGATGTGCAGAAGATGGCCTTCAGATGTTGGTACGACCACTAAGTGTTCTTGGTTATGCCTTTCAGAGTATCCAATGCTCCAGCAGTGTTCATGGGACTCATGAACAGGATCTTTCAGCCATACCTTGATCGCTTTCTTATAGTTTTCATTTATGACATTCTGATCTACTAGACTACTGAGGAGGAGCATGCCTATAATTTGCAGGTTGTACTGGACACACTCCGAGAGAACCAAATTTATGGTAAACTCTCAAAGTGATAGTTTTGGATCCGAGAGGTTCACTTTCTGGGACATGTCATATTGGAGGCTGGATTTCTAGTGGATCCAGCAAAGATTGAGGTGGTACTTGCTTGGGAGCCACCCAAGACTGTGATGGAAGCATGGAGTTTTCTGGGTTTGTATGGTTATTATCGGAGGTTCATACTAGACATCTCCAGAGTAGCAGCACCACTATCAGCCTTGAAGAAGAAGGGGAAACCCTTTGTGTGGTCTTAGAGATGCCAGTAGATATTTCATTAGATAAGGTAGAGGCTGACTAGTTCCCCCATCTTGAGGCTACCGGAGGAAGGCGTAGGGTACGTAGTGTACTGCGACGCATCAGGTACTGGAATCAGGTGTATACTGATATAGGAGTGAGTAGTGATCACATATGGTTCTCGATAGTTGAGACAACATGATTAGAAATATGCTACCCATGACCTATAGTTAGTAGCAGTGATCTTCACCTTGAAGATGTGACGAAACTATCTGATGGGTGAGCATTTTACCGTGTACTCTGATCACAAGAGTTTCAGGTATATATTCTCTTAGAAGGACCTAAACTGGAGACAACGACGTTCTCTTGAGTTCCTCCAGGACTATGAATTAGAGATAGTCTATACTCATTGGAAAGGGGATGTTGTTGCAGATGCACTCAGCAGGAGATCTAGTATACAGCTGCTAAGAGAGGCGACAGAGCAGCTGGTTGCTTTACAGATATCTTTTGCGGATAGAGATGAAGCAGCCTTTCTTCAATCTCTTATAGTAACTCCCCCACTTATTTAGTGAGTCAGGGAGGCACAACATGGGGATACTGACTGTTAGACATGATGTGCTCAGATATCCATAGGGCATGCACCTGATGGATTTTTTGAAGGTGGGGAGCACGTCATCCTCTTCAGAGGACGTACCATTGTACCAATGTAACTTTAGAAGGAATTGTTGAGGGAGTTCCACACATCACCTCTAGTGGTAAATATAGGAGTGGTGAAGATGTACCAGGATCGTCAATGATAGCACTGGTGGCCGGGAATGAAGAAGGAAGTTTTAGAGTTTATCTCACGATGCCTCACTTGTCAGCAAGTGAAGGCAGAGCATCAGGTACCAGCAGGCTTGGTTCAGCCTTTAGAGGTTCCAGAGTAGAAGTGTGATGGGATATCCATGGATTTTGTGACAGGACTTCCACGTACATCCAAAGTTCATGACTCTATTTGGGTGATCGTTGGCCGAATCACCAAGTCGGCCTACTTCCTATTGATCAGAGAGAAGGGTTCAGTAGAGTGCTTGGGATGCCTCTACATGCAGGAGATTGTGCGGCTATATAGAGTACCTTATTCTATTGTCTCCGATCGTGACGCACAATTTACTTCCCGGCTATGGAAGGGGTTGCTGGAGGCTTTTGGGACATAGCTTCATCTAACCACTGCCTTCCATCCTCAGACGGATGGTCAGACCGAGTGGACTATTCAGACCCTCGAGGACATGATGAGTTCTTGTGTCCTCGACTTCGGTTGTGGTTGGGAGGATCACTTACCTTTGGTGGAGTTTGCATACAATAACAACTATCACTCCACCATTAGGATGGAACCTTTCGAGGCATTATACGTGCGACCTTGCAGATCACCTTTGTGCTGGACTAACCCAGGGGAGTCAGCACTAGTGGGACCAGAGATGGTACGGGCTACCACGGAGATGGTGTAGATCATCTAGGAGCAGATGAAGACATCATAGAGCAGGTAAAAGTAGTATGCTGATAGGAGAAGAAGACCTCTGGAGTTCGAGGAAGGCGACCATGTCTTTCTACAGGTCTCACCTCGACGAGGTATATATAGATTTGGCCAAGGCGGTAAGTTATATATGAGATTGATCGGAAATTTTCAGGTCCTCAGCAGAGTTGGCGAGGTGGATTACCGCTTATCTCTTCCACCTCAGTTGCACCGGGTGCATGACGTCTTCCACATTTCCCAGCTGAGGAGATACGTGCATGACACTTCTTACATCATCAACCATGGAGAGATAGATGTTGATGATGGGGATACTTTTAAGGAGGTTCTAGTGTAGATTGAGGATCGACAGGAGCGGGTCCCACATGGATGGTCGATACCTCTAGTGAGTGTTCGCTGGAAGCACGAGAACCTCCAGGAAAGCACATGGGAGAGGGAGACTCAGATGCGTGCTCAGTACCCCCACTTCCCTAAGTTTAAGTTGTAGCTTACGAAGATATAAAGACCTAAGGTGGAGAGAATGTAAAGACCCATAATTTCCATGTAATTTTTTTAATTAAATGGGAAATTTATGAGTCTGCGAAACATGATGGTGTGTGATTCCAAGGCCCAGAGTTCCCGGAATCAATTTCAAATGTTTTTTTCGGGCACGTTTAGTAAACGTACATGCATGTTTTTATAAATTTTGAACATGTGCTCAGAATTGAAATCCAAGGTCACCATTGAACTCACAGCACTGGTATTCTCTTAAGGAGACTTTCACCTCGACATCAGTGGGTCGAGAATAAAAGATAGTTTTTGGGGTTTTAGTGAAAGAATTAAATGAAAAAAAAAGTTTTGTATCTTTATTTTTATTTTTTTGGTTAAAGCCTCCACGTGGGAGTTAGAGGTGGAGACCACCACACCCTAACCTCCCATGGGAGGTTATGGTGGTGGGACCCACTCGAACCTAACCTTCTTTTCTTATTTATTATGGTGGGGACCACCAGGGTTTCTAACCCCTTGAAACTCTCCATTAATGGGGAGAAACCCTCAAACTTCCATTAAGTGTAGGGGAGCCTCTTCAACTCCCCTAACACTTAATTATGCCAAATCCTCTTCATTAATTATTTGAGATAACGATTTTAATTAATTGTTTAACACTTTTGAATTTTGTTCCAATGATTAAATAATAGATAAACTTAATCTATTATTTTGGATTGGCATATTCATCTTGGTGGAACTTTGGAGAGGAGAGAGCTTAGAGAGAAAAGATCTCGCCAATGAAGAATGAAGAAGAAGTTCTTCCAACGAAGAATGGTGACGAGGAGATTCTTTGACTTTCATCCTCACAACCTCTTTCGATGTAAGATGTCTTCGACTATGATGAACTGACACACAAACCAATGATCGAAGAAAATGCCGACGTCCATATTTTTCCAATGATCTGTCTTCTTCCCTGCAACTCTGTCGATGAAAAACAATCAAGGTAAGGGTTTAATTTCATTTTAGTGCCATGTTATTTATTTCCTTCAAAATAGATAATGAGGATGTTTTCTTTTTGCGTGATGGTTGTTGTGATTTGTTCTTATGAACTGATTTCTATCACCCTAAATGTGGAGGATACAGGTCAAACAAAATTTTCTCGTCTCCCTCCGTCGATCTCTTTTTTGATGTTCTCTGGCATAGTGATGAAACGACGAGGCGATGAAGGCGACAGGCAATGACTGCTCTACCCGCGGTCTCCAAAACTGGTGCTGCCCTCGTGACGCTTCAGCTGAACTGACCTCCCGACTCTCCACCGGCCTCCCGACTCCCGGCTGCCCGGCCGCCTGCCGGCAGCCAGCTGGCCTCCCGGCCGCCCGACCATCCACAGGCTGCCCGCTGGCCCCCGGTAGCCCGACCACCCACCAGCCCCCTGGTGGCTCGGCCACCTTCCAGCCTCCAGGCTCCCGACCACCCACCGGCCTCCCAACTCCCGATCGCCCGCCCGCCTCCCGGCGGCCCAGCCGCCCACCGACCTCCCTGCTCCTGGCCCCCTGGTGGCCTCTCGGCTGGCCCGCCGCTCTCCAACCTCTTGGAAGCCCGCCGATCTCCCAGCTTCTGGCTACCCGCCGTCCTCCCGACAGCCCGCCGGACTCTCAGCTTCTAGCCACCCGCCGGCATTCCGGCTTCCAGCCGCCCACCGACCTCCCAGCTCCCGGGCTGAGCCGCCTGAGCGGCGCCCCTCGCAGCGTCCGACCGAGCCGACCTTCTGGGACGAGCCACCTGAGTCACGCCCCAACCGAGTTGACCTTCCATGCTCCTCGTGGCGCTCTGGGACGAATCGACTACGCGTCACCGGGTTGAGCTGCTTACGCGACCCCACATCGGGCCGAACCGCCCTCACGGCCTGCTAGGCTGGGCCCAGTAGGCCGTGCTGAACCCAACGGGCCAGCCCAACCAATGGACCATGCCAGATGCTAGGGGTCAGGCCGGGTTGACCCGAACCAGGTCATCCTAGACTAATATGGGCTGGGTCAGTCCGACTGGGTCGGACCGGACCCAGGCCTACAACCGACCCTTTACTTTCTTTTGGCCATATATTTAGCACCGGACGTCCGTTTGACGAACTGTCAGTGGCGCTAATAATATTGGAGCATGAAAGTCAATTTGAGTATACCCCATTAGAGTTTGGGGTATATTTGAGATACAGTCTGGTTGGAATCGTGCATGAATCCAACCGGGCCCCCGAGACTAAAAGGCTAATAACTCACAGACCGGGAGTCCGAATGACGTGCCGTCTGTTGCGTTGAGACCTCTATGACGTGGCTGACCTTTGAGATACTTATTCATGGGACTTAGTTATTGTTGGAGTTTTGATCAGTAGCTCGTGGAGTGGATCCTTCCGGTGACAAGTGAGCAGAGTGGGAAGACCTATTAGCTGGCTAAGACTTAAAGACTGCTGACCGATTGACTCAGAGTGACTCGACGAGACTAGTGGGGAGCGCCTTGGTGTCTTGAAAAACCCACGATGGAGGAGCGCCTGGTTGTGGAAGAAGACCCGCAGTACTTGACAAGAGGAGTACCTCTGTAGGCTATTAGGGGGAGCACCTGGTTGTGGCGGCAGACCCACGGTGGGGAGAGCCTTGGTGACGCAGTAGACCCACAGTACTCGACAAAATGAGTACCTCAATAGTCCAAGGTTAGTGGGGAGTGCCTTGGTGTTTCCGCATGCCCACTGTACTCAACAGAGGAGGAGTTATTCAACAACCGTGGTTTCGATAATGTGAATAAAAATCCTGGTTGAGCTAAGTCAGTAACTGTTGTGTTTACCTCATGATTGAGATGGATTACTTGATAACTTAGGTATATGTATGGGCATATACCTAAGTGGGGTTATCTGTTGATTTATTACTTTGTGGTTTATCCTTGTTGTATTTTGTGAGACCTTTAGGGTCTCAGGGTCCCGACTGAGTATCATTACTCACCCCTGCAAGGGCTATGCCCGCACCTTATTGTGTTGGATGCAGACAGTGAAAAAAACTGACCGAGGATAAGAGTACCAGGACTGGATGGTACCCAGAGGTGGACCTTACGGCGTATCGGTACACAGAGGAGACGGACAAACGTGGAGCACTGAGGAGGCGATCTGTACATACGCTTCAGGTAGTAATCGCGATGGATGACCCAACAACTATTTTTCCTTTCTTCAATTGTACTTGTATTTCTAGTTCCTTGTACTTTACCGATGGGCTTGTATTTCCGGACCCTTTTACTTTTCATCACTATATTTTTATACAGTTTACTTAGTGTTTTGTATCCATCTTTGTGCTCTGTTGTGTTCTTTTTTAGGTTATAAAGGCAATGCCTTCCCAGTTTTAGGGATTTATTCCTTTGGTGCTAGTCGCCAGCCCCTGGCCTATGGAAGGCGGGCTTGGGGTCGTCACAACAAGGGCCCCGAGGGACGAGTCCTGACAATATTTTAGATTTTTTAATAAATGTTACAAAACATAAATATAAATATTTGATAAATGAATTCCCAATGACCATATTTCTGATGACCATATTTCCAATGATTTTTTTTCTAATAAACATATATATAACATTCAAAATTTATTCCTATAGATAGTCTTACATATATTCTTAGAATTATTAATCCTATTCACTTGCTTATCTATTAATATGTTTCTTATATTTCTATTTATTTACCACTTGTAATTTTCTTAATGATGTTTCTTATTGTATTATCATAATTTATATATATTTTGTATTGAATTTTAATATTTTATATCTATAAAATGTTTCATGGTATGTTGTTGTTTGGTGTTTTATATGAGACACACTATTCAATATACTGTTTATTTAATAGGATATACATATTAAAATCATAAGCTGTTACAACACCCATAAAATTTAAATACATTGAATCTTTTATCCAATCTATAATAATATTAATTTCTAGATTAATTAATGGTGATACATTATTCATAATCGATATAGAAGGACTTTTCTTCAAAATCCAATACATCTAAGATTTCAACAAGCAGACACACGGTGGTATTAATGATTGAAGAGAGAGAAATATAAGGGGATATCCATATAAATGATTTTATGAAAGAACCATTTGAATCTGTTAATAATCAAAACTCTTAATGGTATCTCAAATGAAACATCAATATTGGTTTTCAAATGAGAAACTAAGGGATATGAGAGGATACATGTCTTTGAATCAATCATTATTGGATTACAAAGAATCCTTGAAATCACTGAAAGGTGTCTAGATTAAATAGATAAATAGGGACACCAATGAATCCCACCCATATTGGACAAATTGATCACTCACATGTCTCAATATTTAATAGAGACCATTTGAAAATAACTATTTTGGTATCAATAATCTTCCCTGAATCATGAGTTTAACTTTTATAAAATCTATCAGCATCTATAAAGTGTAGAAAAATGTGAATATAACCAAAGAGATTGATACTAAATATAGAAAATTCAATAATTTCTATTTTATTTTAAATCATAACCAGATTTGGTTAAAAATCTTGGAATGGACCAATGAGATTAATGTAAAAAATATCATATAAAATTTTAACTTCTTTATATGAGAAGGCAATGATTATATACCTAACAAACTGAAAAGTGGGAGATTAAGAAATCAAGGCGACAATGACTTCTACAAAAATTATGAATTGATTTTGGTATCTCCCCACTTGATCCTTATTTAATAATATTTCAAAAATAAACTCCCCATCCTAATTGATCCAAGAAATAGTCGTGATAAACCAAAGTTATATTAGAATGGATATTATCCGGAGGAAGAATTTCTCGATCAGGATCCATATCATGGGTCCCTTATATATATATATATACTTACAAACATATAAAATTAATACCCTTTTATAAAATAATAATATATTTTTAACAATATATATTATTTAATTATAATTATATAATTTATCTTTAAATAACCATTTATTATAATTATGTATTCTTTTATCAAATAATTAATATAAAATATAATCATAATCATTTAAATTAGTATTATAAATATCATATATCATATTATAATAACAATATTATAATTTTTTTAAAAATTATTCTTTTTAATTATATATATAGATATTAAAAATTATAACATTTAATATATAATTTAATTATAAGTCATCACTAAAAAATTAAAAAAATATATTAGTCAAAATAATACTAAAAGTTTTCTAACTATTATTTTAATCTAAAAAATTCATCACACACTAAATATAAAATACATAAAATAGTTCATAAATATGATTAATTTAAAAACAAAAACCCCCAAAATAATATTTTTTCACTAAAAAATTAGTAAATTATATATTTTAATATCAAGATAAAAAATAAATAATTATGAAATAAAATAAATATATGATCTAAAATAGATAATAAAATATAAATGAAATGAAAATAAAAATATCTAGAATAGATGAATAATTTAACCACATAAAATCCTCACACACTTAATTTATTGGTTATCCTTGTAAAATCAATTTATATTATTAATGAAAGTAATTAAACAAAATTTGGATTTAACTTACATTAAAAGTGTTAATTCTCAAAAAATAAATATTATCATAAAATTCAAAAAGCTAAATGGAATTTTAATTCTATAGGAAAATAAGATTTGACTATATACCATTTTTAGTTTTAAAACATGATTGTTCTAAGATAGGTGATAAAAAATAAAAATTAATGTTTTGAGCATTTATTTAATGTAATAATTTAATAGAACCTCCCCATTTAATTATATGCATGAAATATATTCATTCGATTAAGAAACACACACTACTAAATCCTGAATTAAAGTTTTATTATCTTGAAATTTCAAAAATATGAATTTAAAAATTATGATTCCTCTCAAACATATTGATTAATAAAAGTACCCATGACATCGTATATCAATGCTATAGTTGGCCTATCACATGGAATAAATCTTATTCCCAAAAAACATAAGATTGAAACAAGTGTTGGACATATAAAACTATTAGTTTTTGAATGATATTGAAAAGGTAATTTTCTTATAAATTAATGGATTCCTACCTAGAATCTATCATAAATTATCCATACATTAGAATAATCACATATGAGTATAACCATTTTAAAATTAAATTGTATTTAGGGATGGTATACCATACAAATCAAATATATAAGATATTATAAACCATAAACTATAAAAAATATAAAAATTAAAAATAAGTATAAACCTATATATATACATGAAGAATAATTCAAACATATAATATTCAGAAAATATAACAAGATAGGAACTAAAGAGATGAATGGTTGACAAGGGAAAATATCTAAACTCTAAAAATAAGTGAAAAATGAAATCAAAAGTTATCCCATATTTTTATTATAAGAAACCATCCTTCACTTGTCACTTCCACTATAATAAAAATAATGATACAATCTTACACCACATAAAAGTAGAGTATTCTTGTTACATATATCAGGAAAAAAGAGTATACATATTCATCAAAGTTTTTATGTTGGGAGTGAGAAAAAAACCCCTTTAGGATACCTCTGTAGATTCTTTTCACTTTCAATCAAATACTAAATCTGAAATGCTAATTTTTAAAATTGACGATATGGAATATTTAAATTTTTATAGTTTCTATTATTTAAAAACAACAATAAAGAGTTATTCTGAAAAAAACGTTTTTACCATATAAGTAACCAAAAAATTTAAAACCAAAAAATTAGAAATATAAATAATATTAAAATCACTTCAGAAATAAACTCAATGAAATAGTAAAATCATGGGTTGATATAATTTAAGGGACAAACAATATAAATCCTCTAAATAAGAATACTATAATTCTATAATGAATTCTTATCAACTTAACTGACTTGAAAGATCTATGCATGATTAGGGGAAGCACTTGGAATTTACAATCTAGGTGTAACTTGTAGAAACTATTATATCTAGGTACACTATAATCCTTGAATAACTATGAGATATGAAAATAAATATAATATTATAAGATTTTTAATTAAAGAAAATATATCAATTTCCCCTGTAATATTAATAAAAAAAGTATTTTTCCTTGTTATTTAATACTTTACATGAAAATAATCATAATTTCACCACCACAATTCCAAAAGCACCATAGGTGGTAAAACTTTGGTTGTAAATTTATTTTTCATCAAATGGATCATTTTGTTACACAAAAAAGAGTTACATGAAAATATTAACATAAAATAATCATCAACAAAATACAAATATGTCATTTAAATGAGATAAATGAGTATTTTTCTTCATTCACCGATAAGGGATATTTTTAAGTAGCATAAACTGATGATATGAAAATATTACAAAGAAATCACTAATGAACTTTCACGATTACACACATGAGCCTTAGCCTAGTTGGTGAGGAATCCTTATGTGTATTCAGGTGACCTAAGATCAAATTCAGGCGACGGATAATTTCTGGGTACTGTAGCAGGAACTGCACAGTACTATAGTGAGAACTATTATAGGAACTGTTTTCCTCTATAGAAGCCGAGAATATTCCCCCATTTGGGCATTTGGGCCACCGATTGAGGCCCCGAGTCCTTTAAGGCCTTTGGGCCTCCTCAAGGCCTTCGGGCCAACTTTAGTGCCGTTGCAAACTAGACAACATACAAGGAAGAAGCTTCAGAAGGAGGATCAACAAGGAGCTTTAACCATAGCAGAAGCTAAATTGATTGCAATAATGAGAGGGTATGAAACTTTCCATCATGACAAGCCTGTGCATGCATGGGAAATCCTAGCCAAAGAACCATGTAGAGGTGAAGAGATGATTTCATTATGAAGATACTAGGGAGGAGCAGTTCCAAGTATTAATCTAGGTTGTATGTAATGTTTGAATCTAACGGGTAATAAATTCCTCTAAGGCCTACGTGCTATGAATTACTTACGCCTAAATGCCTTGTAAGGGTTCCACCTCACCCCTAAAAAGGTGGATTATCAAAAATCAATAAAAAATGAATGCCTTTGGGCCATTAGAGAATAAAAACTATTATGATTACTATGTTTTTGTTTGGATCACTAAAAAACCAAGGGTTGTTCCCCCTTATACCTATATTCTCATGGATTCAAGATAGATTTTAAGAAATAACTCAACCAATATGTTACTCATAGTTTATATAAAATAATATTCAACACTATATTTTAACAAAGGTGTTTATATTTTTCTTTAGCCTCATGATAAAATATAAAATTTTGATGATACTTCAATTTTTCATTGACATAATTAAAGGAAATTATGATGATAATGTAACGACCTGAAATTTTGAATAAATCTTGTTTCCTAATTTTATGTGTTATTTTATTTTATTTTTATACTCAACAAAAATGTTTCTTTTGATAAAATGAGTATAATTAAAATGAGACTGTTGGGTTTTGACTGGTATATGACCATTGGTCAATATGACAGCTGGAAACTAAACTTTTTGATTATTGTCTCTAAATACACATAATCTTGGTTAATTATTATAGAAAAAAGATTTGATGGCCTCACCCAGTAGTCTTGGACCGATCGAAGCCCATCTAACAGAACTTGGGGAGGAGGTAGCACCACTGGGCTTTGCTCTGGACCAAACCCAAGCCTAACGTCATCGTGTGAAGCTAGAACGGAATTGCATTCGCGAGAAGTTCAACCTAATAGAAATTACTACTCGGGCAATGTTGGCCGAGCCTCCCTCAGATTCTCTCACCTTAGAACACCTTACTCTTAGGTCATATGCCGGTGTGATAAGGGGCTATGTAAGGAGACCGTAACTGCCTTGTGCAACCCTTTGTTTTAAATAAAAATTTTGATTTCTTCTTATGATGAAGTTTATGAATTTTCAAATGTCCGGATAAATATAGTATGCATATTTTTGATGAATTTTAGAAAAAGGATATTTTAAAAATGTTGGTAAACCTTAAATAATTAAAAATGTGTAATGATTTTCAAAAAATGGTCTTCTACAATTATGTTCAGTACAAAATTTAGAGTCTAATAAGACCAACTTGATTTTTGATGAATAGTAAATTATGAATAGTGATTTTATGCTTAGGATTAGTAATGTGACTAAATAGATTAGTAATCTCAGTTAATGAAAGTATTAATATAATCTAGGCACTTTGATTAAGTAATGTAAAATGGTTAAATAACGGTTTCATAAATTATTATTCAAGTATTAGTTTTTTTCGGGAGAATAGTGTTTTTTAATTAAAAATTAAATTAAAAATATTTAGAAAAATATTTTTATAAAATTGATTTCATTTTTGAACTCAGAGCATCGATGTTATGTTAAGGTAAATTTTGGGGTTTTTTCTGAAAAAAATGAATTTTTGGTGAATAGTGTATTTATTTAAAAAAATAAATTCAAAATATTTAGAAAATTATTTTTATAAAATGGAGTTCATTTTTGAAATCAGAGCATTGATATTTGGTTAATGTGAAATTTTGGGATTTTTCTGAGAAAGTTAAATTTTCAGTGAATAGTAAAAATACAGTTTTAGGGTTTCAGTATGTTTAATGACATCATAACTATGTCATGATGGTTTCATGAGATATTTTATGGGTTGGCCGACCAAAGGTGATGAATTATTGTATGGGGGCCCCATGTGGCCTAACTCCATGGGAAATACCCTGGGAGAGCACATGGTTTTGAGAAAACCACTTTTGAGGTGTCCCTTGGCCATTAATGCCTTGTCCTCTCACTTTCCCTATAAATACCAAGCCATCCTCTCATCCATTTTGAATCCCTACTCTCCCCAACGAAGTTATGGTCTCATTAACTCCCATGGAGTCCTCCCAAGGTGCCCCCAAGCCCTCAAGGTCCCAACCTTTGAGTTTTAAGAGTTACGTTTTAAGGTAAGGGATCCGACCTCTCTCTTTCTTTTCAAAAAATCTCTTTTATGTAATTTCTATTATGCTTCTTGTTCTTATGTTAAAGGATATTATTTTATACTCCTCTTACTTCCCTTTTCATGTTCATATAATGAGATATCCCCTCTTACTCTCATTATTTCGTTTTATGAAGGTTTAAATGGCGTCGTTAGGCTGCCGAAATTTTTGTAACGGATTCTTTGCCCCTTCTCATTTCCAAAGATCTATTTTCATGTAAAGTCTTTCAAGTTACTTTTTATTATGTTGGGGTATGATCTATAAATTTATCATACTTATATTTTATGATCATATGATGAGATACCCCATTTGATCCCTTCAATTCAGTATTTTGACGTTTTAAGTGGCGTCGTTAGGCTGCCGAATTTTTAAGTGGTTCTTTCAGCTTTCTCCTTTTTCAAAGTTCTAATTCCATGCCAAGTCTTGAAAGTTCCTTTTTATTATGTTGGGGTATGATCTCTAAATCTATCATACTGATATTTTATGTTCATATGATGAGATACCCTATTTGATCTCATCAATTCATTTTTGTTGAAGTTTAAGTGGCGTCGTTAGGCTACCGAATTTCTAAGGGGTTCTTTCACCCTTCTCGTTTTCAAGATCTACTTTCATGTCAAGTATTTAAAGTTCCTTTTTATTATATTTGGGTATGATCTATATATCTATCATACTGATCATTTATGGTCATATGATGAGAGACCCTATTTGATCTCATCAATCTATTTTTGGATGTTTTAAGTGACGCCGTTAGGCTGCCGAATTCTCATAAGAGAAATCTTATTTTTGTATTCCTTTCAAGTTCTTCGTTTCATATGGTATATAATTAAAATTTCACTACCATGTTATTAAATACTATATATTCTGTTCCCCTACTATTTTATGTATCATTTTTGAGTGGATGACCTATGTACCCTCTCTTTTCAATGTTTTCTAAAACCATGTATCGTAGACGTTATGCCGCATAGTTTTCGTCTCAAAATGCCTCCCTCTTTATCTCAAAATTATTTTATGTTATTAAGTGAATACTAAAGGCTCTTATTTCTATAGGGGTATTCAAATATATATCAAAATTTTCTATTTTAGATTCTGGGATTTACATACATGAAACCCGCTTTCCCTTTTCCGTGGGTTTAAAGTGACATAAAGATCATGTCTTTAAAGCAGTTTTTAAAACGTTATGATTATGAAATGAAACCCATTTATTTTATGCTATATGTGTTGTTTATGAAATGATTGATGATGATATATGTGGCTCACATGATAATAAAGACATGTCAAGGGTGCGCCCAGATAGCGCTCCAATGCATTGGGCAAAGACTTAATCTCTAGAGATGACCTTTTAGACTGAAACCTCGGTGAATAACCTTGGTAATTTCAAAGACACCTTAGGGATGGAAATTGGTGAAACGAAATTATTGTCAATATTAAATGTTGTATCCACATATTCAAGTTATGAAAAATGTTATTTTTATTATGATATGTCTCACGATTGCTTTATCATGCCTTAAAGTTCTTTTTTATGACATTGTTGAAGTATCTCAAGTTCACATGTAAAATGTTTCTCTTGTTTCCCTTACTAGGACTTCTGCTCACCCTTTCATTTGATGTATGTCCCCAGGTTATGAGATGCAGTAATGAACCTAGGATGAACATGAGGAGAATCATTTCAAGTGTTTAAGAAGAATGTTTAATGTTGTCATGTTTTAAGTTCCCGGTTTTCAAGACACTAAACCTTAAAGATCCTCGGTTTTGTAAAATGTAATGAAAGTTTATGTGATAAAAAGGCGGGATGCTATAGTTGGTATCAAAATATGGTTTAGTTATTTGTGGAAATTAGGATATGAAAAATTTAGGAAAAACTTATAGAAAAGTTTAAATATAGGAAATATTTTTGGTATTTTGGTGAGTATTGAGTAAGGGGTTGCCAAGCGAATACATCTCTATCTGGATACGAGTAAGTAGATGTGGCTCTGGCATAGATGTACATAGGGGTAAAACCCGAAAACACCTCTTTGATCTAGACTCGAACGGGAACTGGTACACGACAACAGGCCTTGCTGCACTCTTGGTTACAACACTCTCGGGGGATATGCTTTGGTAAATTCATAAGCTTAGTATGATCCATTGTTAAAGGAACAAAGATATAATAAAATAAAGATTCACATAAGAATATATTATCATGGATAACCTAGATGGGAACCTAGGGGATCACAAGTTAGGGTATACTTTTCTTCTACAAGTTATCCTTATATGATTTAAGTTCATTTTCATGATTATTGGCTAAGTATTCAAGCCCCTAATTTGACTTTATTTTCGTAGTTAATGGAGGGAAATGGAAGAACATGTCCCAACAAACAATGTGATAGGAAATGTGACGATTTCCATATTAATATGACACAGATGATTAGGGTATTAAAAGATGATTATTATTTTGGAAGATGTTCACTATTTTGGGGACCCTATATGATCGAGGTAAATAGATTACTACGGTATTTTCATTGAGGAGTAAGGTTGACTTATATTTTGAAGAATCAATGAATTTAAGGTGGACTTATAGTAATTTAGGTTACTTATGGGAATGATTAACCTATCTTGGGTAAAATATTTTTAGGTTAGCTACTTTTTTTATAAGATGTTAGGAGTTGTTGATGTTGTTTGGAGATGAACAATGAAGTTTATTTTGGAAGACAATGTTATCAAATCCCTCTTGTATTTGAGTTTCAATCATAGTTTGGTTTATTTTTTGGAATTTTAAGGACCGTTATTTATGGAATGGTCTATGATGAACATTGGGTAGTACCATGGAACTTTGAATATTTAAAATAGTTTCCATTCCTATGGGATTATTTCTTTTTGAAGAGTTGTTTTACCTTACCCTTTCTGTTTTTGGGATAATGTTTAAAGATAGATAAAATATATAGTTAATCTTTTGTGGATTATGTGATTCTCTAGAAGATGATTCTTGTGTTTTGATGAGACCAAGTAGTTTTTAATGCTCATCGTTTGGAGAAAAGATTAGTTTTGGGTAGAAAATTATTAAAGGATGAAACTCTACATAAAGGTAGGTATATTTTCTATGTAGTAAATGAATTCCTCAAAATTATGAAAAGGAATGTAAAACAAAAACGTTGTTGTTTTACGTTTCTTACTAGGTAATCAAAGTCCATTTACACACATCATAAGTTTGGGATTTTCTTATGGTTAAATTTTTCCTAATCATGTTTTCTATCACTGTCCCTCAGAACTTGACCCTTTGTTTTCTCCTCCATGTCCATGTTTTCCTACATGGAATCCTAGTGTGGGTTAACTCGGGTGACCTTTTCACTTCAATTTATTTCTTTTAAAGTAATAGTTTGACTGACTCCTTTTCTGATGTGGGACATTCAATGAAATTTCAAAACCCAATTTTAAAAATTTTGAGGACGCAATTTCTTAAGGGGGGAAGATTGTAACGACATGAAATTTTGAATAAATCTTGTTTCCTAATTTTATGTGATATTTTATTTTATTTTTATACTCAACAAAAATGTTTCATTTGATAACATGAGTATAATTAAAATGAGACCGTTGGGTTTTGACTGGTATATGAACATTGGTCAATATGACCGCTGGAAACTAAACATTTTAATTATTGTCTCTAAATACAAGTAATCTTGGTTAATTATTATAGAAAGAAGATTCGATGGCCTCACCCAGTAGTCTTGGACCGATAGAAGCCCATATAACAGAACTTGGGAAGGAGGTAGAACCACTGGGCTTTGCTTTGGACCAAACCCAAGTCGAACTTCATCATGTGAAGCTAGAACGGAATCGCCTTCGCGAGGAGTTCAACCTGATAGAAATTACTACTCATGCGATGTTGGATGAGCCTCCCTAGGATTATCTCACCTTAGCACACTTTACACTTAGGTCCTATGCTGGTGTGATAAGGGGCTATGTAAGGAGACGGTAACTGCCTTGTGTAACCCTTTGTTTTAAATAAAAATCTTGATTTCTTCTTATGATGAAGTTTATGAATTTTCAAATGTCCGGATAAATATAGTATGCATATTTTTGATGAATTTTAGAAAACGGATATTTTAAAAATGTTTAGGTAAACCCTAAATAATTAAAAATGTGTAATTATTTTCAAAAAATGGTCTTCTACAGTTATGTTCAATACGAAATTTAGAGTCTAATAAGATCAACTTGATTTTTGATGAATAGTAAATTATGAATAGTGATTTTATGCTTAGGATTAGTAATGTGACCAAATGGATTAGTAATCTCACTTAATGAAAGTATTAATATAATCTAGGCACATTGATTAAGTAATGTAAAATGGTTAAATAACGGTTTCATAAATTATTATTCAAGTATTAGTTTTTTTGGGTGAATAGTGTTTTTTAATTAAAAACTAAATTAAAAATATTTAGAAAATTATTTTTATAAAATGGATTTCATTTTTGAACTCAGAGCATCGATATTATGTTAAGGTAAATTTTGGGGTTTTTTCTGAAAAAAATGAATTTTCAGTAAATAGTGTATTTATTTAAAAAAATAAATTAAAAATATTTAGAAAATTATTTTTATAAAATGGAGTTCATTTTTGAAATCAGAGCATTGATATTTGGTTAATGTGAAATTTTGGGATTTTTCTGAGAAATTTGAATTTTCAGTGAATAGTAAAAATACAGTTTTAGGGTTTCGATATGTTTAATGACATCATAACTGTGTCATGATGATGCCATGAGATATTTTATGGGTTGGTCGACCAAAGGTGATGAATTATTTTATGGGGCCCCATGTGGCCTAACTCCATGGGAAATACCATGGGAGAGCACATGGTTTTGAGAAAACCACTTTTGAGGTGTCCCTTGGCCATTAATGCCTTGTCCCCTCACTTTCCATATAAATACCAAGCCATCCTCTCATCCATTTCGACTCCACACTCTCCCCCAACGATGTTTTGGTCTCATTACCTCCCAAGGAGTCTTCAAAAGGCACCCCCAAGCCCTCAAGGTCCCAACCTTTGAGTTTTAAGAGTTACGTTTTAAGGTAAGGGATCTGACCTCTCTCTTTCTTTTCAAGAAATCTCTTTTATGTAATTTATTTTATGCTACATGTTCTTATGTTAAATTATGTTCTTTTATACCTCTATTACTACCCTTTTCATGTTCATATAATGAGAGATCCCCTCTTACTCTCATTATTTCTTTTTATGAAGTTTTAAGTGGCGCCGTTAGGCTGCCGAAATTTTTGTAACAGATTCTTTCTCCCTTATCATTTTTCAAGATCTATTTCCATGTAAAGTCTTTCAAGTTCCCTTTTATTATTTTGGGGTATGATCTATAAATTTATCATACTGATCTTTTATGATAATATGATGAGAGACCCCATTTTATCTCTTCAATTCAGTATTTTGAAGTTTTAAGTGGCACCGTTAGGCAGTAGAATTTTTAAGTGGTTCTTTCACCTTTCTCATTTTTCATAGTTCTAATTCCATGTCAAGTCTTGCAAGTTACTTTTTATTATGTTGGGGTATTATCTCTAAATCTATCATATTGATCTTTTATGTTCATATGTTGAGAGACCCTATTTGATCTCATCAATTTATTTTTGTTGAAGTTTAAGTGGCGCCGTTAGGCTGTCGAATTTCTAAGGGGTTCTTTCACCCTTCTCATTTTCAAGATCTAATTTCGTGTCAAGTCTTTCAAGTTCCTTTTTATTATGTTAGGGTATGATCTCTATATCTATCATACTGATCATTTATGTTCATATTATTAGACAACCTATTTTATCTCTTCAATCCATTTTTGGAAGTTTTAAGTGACGCCGTTAGGCTGCCGAATTCTCATAAGAGAAATCTTATTTTTGTCTTCCTTTCAAGTTCTTCGTTTCATATGGTATATCATTAAAATTTCCTTACCATGTTCTTAAATACTATATATTATGTTTCCCTACTGTTTTATGTATCATTTTTGAGTGGGTGACTCATGTCCCCTCTCTTTTCAATGTTTTCTAAAACCATGTATCGTAGACGTTATGCTGCATACTTTTCGTCTCAAAATGCCTCCCTCTTTATCTCAAAATTATTTTATGTTATTAAGTTAATACTCAAAGATATTATTTCTACAGGGGTATTCACATATATATCAAAATTTTCTATTTTAAATTCTGTGATTTACATACATGAAACCCGCTTTCCCTTTTCTGTGGGTTTAAAGTGACATAAAAATCATGTCTTTAAAGCAGTTCTTAAAACGTTATGATTATGAAATGAAACCCATTTCTTTTATGATATATGGTTTTTTTATGAAATGATTGATGATTATATATGTGGCTCACATGATAATAAAGACATGTCAAGGGTGCGCCCAGATAGCGCTCCAATGCATTGGGTAAAGACTTAATCTCTAGAGATGACCTTTTAGACCGATACCTTGGTGAATAACCTTGGTAATTTTTAATGACACCTTGGGGATGGACCTTGGTGAAAAGAAATTTATTCCAATATTAAATGCTGTAGCCAGATCTTCAAGTTATAAAAAATTTTATTTTTATTATGATATGACTCGCGATTGCTTTCTCATGCCTTAAATTGTTTTTCATGACATTGTTGAAGAATCTCTAGTTCACATGTAAAATGTTTCTCTTGTTTCCCTTACTGGGCCTTCTACTCACCCTTTATTTTTATGTATATCCCCAGGTTATGAGATGCAGTAATGAACCTAGGATGAACATGAGGAGAATCCTTTCAAGTGTTTAAGAAGAATGTTTATGTCTTCATGTTTTAAGTTCCCAGTTTCCAAGACACTAAACCTTAAAGATCCTCAGTTTTGTAAAATGTAATGAAAGTTTATGCGATAAAAAGGCCGGATGCTATAGATAATTTAATATATCAATGTATGGTTTCATATATTTTAAAAAACTCTAAAATTCATAATTAATTTCTCTAATTTTTTCTTCAAAAACTATCCTTCTTTTACTACAACATTTCACCCAATAATTCAAATTAAAAAAAATATCTTCTGTTTGATTCAATGATCCCTTAAACGATAATAATTTTTGATAATTTTAAATGTACCAAACTTTCTAAATTTCTAAAATCCTTGAAATTCATGTTGTGGAAATGTACAATATGATGTGTCTTCTTATTATAAAGTATATATTCAAAAGAAATGGTTCGAATTCCTTATATCCCATAAAATTAATGGTGTACATTATTAAAATTTAATGTCTAAATCACACCATGGCATGGATTTTACCAGAATATGGCATGGTTTTGTTCAATTGATTTATAATAGTTTAATGAAATATTTTATAGAAAAACTCCTTGTTATTTGATATTCACCATGATTAAGTGTCCCTTTTTATGAAAATAATACCTTTATGAATTTATATAGTCTCTTTAAAAGCCTTTATTATGAAGAAATATATAATTCTCAGGTATCCCCATAATGTCCAATTCAATGTGGTTTCCATTAGTCTTTTTTTCCAACCATATATGAAACAAAAGAACATTTTTTCTCTATAAACCATGATAACTCCTTATTTTATTTTAAACCATTGTGTAAAACAAAAAAAGGTTTAACTTCCCATACACTCTAAGTTATTTTATAAAAAATATATTTCCACCATCATTATGATTTTCACATTATAACATGGTATATGTAACCATTATGTTATTCATGTTCAATTTTAAACTTTTTTTAGATTCTTTGATTATTTAACCTGTACATGGTGTTTTAGTAACCACCCTACCATAAATTAGACTATTTAAAAAAAAGATATGGATGTAACAATGATATGGTGTCTCTTTATAGTGATATTTGTGACTTTTTATCTTCACACTCAATCTCATAACACATCTCATGACATTTAAAACACCTTATAAAAACACTGGTGGTTACACGACAATGATTTTAAATGACCAAATTATAAAATAGTATACCTTCACTAAAAAATAACATATCTTAACACAACCTATTCATCTATATATTTCATTATGATTAAATTGTTTTCAAATTTTATGTTTTTTCTTAAATTTACAATAATGTCATGAACAATTAACCATGATTCATTAACCAACTCGACTTAAACAACATTGATTCCATTATTATCCACATCAATAACCTATGTTCTAATATTATCCCCATTTGAGTCTCTTATTAATACTAAATGAAATTCAACACTATTAATGATATAAAAATTATAATTTCAATAGAAAAACTCATATATCACTCTGAGACTATCTGAGGAATGAATGGTGTAGAAAACAAGTGTTCAAGAGAAAAAAATTATTATATTTAGATCTTAAACTCTTTTAACTTGTTATTAACCACTGAATCATATATAACTACCCATGTTTTTATCATTCCTAGATTCTATTCACCGTGGATCATATATCCCATATATTTTGTACCAAAAAATCTGCTCAAGAGTTGAATTCACTCACTTAAATTAGAGTAATGACTAATGATCATATTCCAATAAATCCTATTTCATTACAGAGACTTTTAAATTTTATATTTTCAAAATTCACCCCATTAATAAATAAGTCAAAAGTGTAAAAACCCACTAGTTGAAGAAAACAAATTTTTGAAATAAATTTATATAGAGAGAGGGGGTATGACAAAACCCCTTATGATTTAGGTGGTTATTGAACACTAAGATTCAAATTACATTTATCAAATGATTAATCATATAATGGATCTATAAAAATTAATATATGATACCATTTCATTAAGTAGAGGGTAAGTAAAATAATTATCAATATAAAGAATGTGAGTATTTGTCAACAAGTGGTAGAAATCTTGACAAAACCATTGGCCCCATAGGTATTAGAGAATAATTGGAAGAAACATGGTGTTTAACCACCCAAATATTCTTGATGAAATTCAAAAATTAACATATTTTCTACAATAATTCTCAATATAAAATAATATTATTTAATTTTTTAATGAATCATTTATCAGTAAATAAAAATTAAAGGGTTTTATGATTTCTTAGATGTGATCAAATATATAATATGAGTAACTCTTTGAACTTTATTATCAACATTGATAATTACTATAGGGGGAAACGAAGCATATATGGATGGATTAACAGGAACAATGGAAAAAATTTAGTTGTAATTGGATTTAATATCGAAGGATACATGAATTAATTAATAAGAAAATACCAAATGGGGGAAAATTCCAACCACAGTTTTCAATGATGGATTTATTTTCAATTAGAATTAAATTTACTTTGTGTATTGTTATAATTTGTATGGTGAGATTTCATTGTAATTATAGAGAAATATAGTTAATTTTTATCATAATGAAAGCACATGGATCACACCATGAGTGAAGTCACATGAAAAAATATTGATGAAGTAAAAAGGATCACACCATGAATGATTTTCCACATTATAGTAAAAAAATAAATAAATAAATTTATGTAAGGGTCAGAATCCTATTACATAAGGGTCTTCTAGATGGTATTTAAGGGACACATGATAAGTTTAGGTGAATCTTGACTTTACCAAAAAATTGATTGTGATTGACTGATAGTGTTTTAAAAATATTTCAATGTCACACACCAAATTGGTACTAAAACAAGGATTTACAAGCTACATTATGACCAATTATTCCATAAATGGTGTGTTAGGGGAATAATTTTATGAGGATAGATTTTATACAATACATGGCCTCGTAGTGTAATTGATAAGATGATGTCAAAACTAGTTTGAGTACTTAAAATATTTGAGAATAACATGATGTGATTTCTAAATGATGAAAATATGATATTTTTCTTGACTACATATATCTAGTTGTTGACTTGGATCAGGGCATGATAAAGTAATTCAGGCCATAAAGAATATAAATCTAGGAAACTTTTGTGGTTAAAATCAATCCATGATTTCATGGGATTATATTTTAATATTTCAACTTAATGGGTGGTTAATAAGAAGTTTAAAGTCCCAATTAATGGGTAACAAGTGCATAATTAAAAGATAATTACTTAAGGAGATTAATCATTGATAATGGATACTATTTTGGGAAGATACATTAAATATCATGAATTTTAGGGGTAATAGAAGTAAAAATACTAAACCCATATTGTTCTGATGATTATCTATTTTAAAACATCATTGGTATTTATCATTATGTCATATTTTATTTTATTCCTTGTCTTAAAGATTTTCGAAGAGATATAAGATGAGGAATTACCCCAGGATTGATGGTATATCATTATAGAACTTTTTAAACACCTATAGTGAGTAGTGTTTCCCCAGTTATGTGAAAACACCATCAACATATGCTCATTTTATTATCCCTTTCTGGTGAACTAAGTACAATATTCATGTACTTCATTTTAGTTTTTGTATCTATATATTGTGTGGGATTAAATATTGATAGTTTTAAGATTTTTTTCACACCTAAGAAAAATATCCAGTGAAAGATAAGAATAATTGGATAACCTAATTCCCCCCACCTCTTGGGGTGTATTGGGCCTCTGATTTCAATAATTGGGACACCACATAAAGATCTAAATTCACACATAGGGTGCTTCCTTGATCATTTTTATACAATCATATTTAATATAATTTCCAAAAATGTGGTAAGGATTAGGTTCTTTAAATATTCATTGTGATACAATTAAAAATAATATATTCAAATCTTGGAAATAAATTCCCTTAAAAATGGGATGAAATGAAAAAATAAATGATAATAATAAATTTTTCTACCTCAAAATTGATGAATAATCAAGTTTATTTTTTAAATTTAATTCTATTTAATGATGAATCACTTTTAGAAATATATAATAAATTTAGTGACTTGTTAATAAAGGCTACGCATATTGTATTTGTGTTGTGGTTTATAATTCAAATGTTTTATAAGGGTTCATCTTTGGTAAATAGTTCCATTTTTGTTGTAATCACTATTGTATTATTCATAAGGAAGAAACTAAGAAGATATATGAATTATTGAAATACAAGAAATAATATATAGGCATATATCCCCATCCAAATAAACCACCACCCTTATTCCCTTAAAGTATAAATCAAGGGAGGATATTGGATAAATTTTTTAAGGTTTGTAGAAATTTTTAATGAAAAATTATATTTACATTACCTTTTTAGAAACATTAGAAAATAGTAACACATATTAAAATTTCATTAAGTAATAGTTTCAAATAAGTTAAATCTTCATGATATGGGTATAGTTCCATAGACATCAAAATATATAGCAGTGGTTTTATAAATTATATTTAAGAAGTAATAAGATCAATGTAGTATTTCTATTCTAAATAATATTATATATTATAAACTTGTAAAATCATTTGTATAATTTATGTGAGGCTACCAACATCATGTTTAACGAACTTTAAAAATCATGGAACTTTATGAGATGAAGACCATATAATTTTAACATCAATTAGTGGATATGATATTGATATATCAATGTGGGTTTATTATGTATGTTTTCATTAAATTGTATAAAATTTAATTTTTGGTGCATTTTCTTGTTCATTAAATAGATGAAGAGAAATCATCCCTTATACTTGAAGAACTATTTTTAGAAATTCGAAGGGTTATTATTGATGTTTAAACTAATTTGTTTACATTGAATTTTGGGGATTAGAAAGTCATTTTCGACATTCATTAATAAATGAAAATCTAAAATGATAAAAAAAAAATTGGAGAGAGGAAAGAATGTTTAAAAATGAGGAATTTTTAACTATTGGTAAAAGGGTAGATTGTGATACTTTTAAAAATATAGAAAAATCATGAATTTATGAATATAAGGGAAAAGTGAGTTAGATGAAAGGATTTAGAATATTTAAAAATATACAATGAAGGTGAAGATATATGTATGAAAATATGTTTGGTTAGTTCAAGATTAGTTTTTTATATTATAGTATTAACTAAATATTGGAATATTATACCATTGGAAGAAGATAGATTGTTAACTAAAGGAGGAGTAAATATTATTTCAAATAATGAAATAAGAACGATTTATGGGTAAAAGACTCAACCTAAACCATTCATGTATACAGATAAAGTTCTTGTTTCCCAATTGTTATCACATGTCATATTGATATTATTATAATCTAAAGTAAATTATTAAAAGATATTTTTGGAGGAAGGGTGTTTTTTTATTACTTTCATTGTAATAAGTTATTGGAATTTATTTTGGATTATTTTAGTATATTTATTTTGATAACCTAATATTTTGTAACATTAAGGGATTAGATTATGTAATTTGACTTTTTTATTCTCATTTTATAGGTCCATTATTGGGATTCAATAAAATATTAAACGATAAACATAGAATGGATATAAGATTAAAAGGATTGAAGAGTCTTATTTTAAATTGCTTAAATTTATGCCCCTATCTTTTTAATCATCTTTTAATTGGTAGGTGTAGAAACTTATATAGCAGAAATATTTTTTTTCTATATATCTGATCTAGGATATAGAAAATTACTTATTATTACAATAATACCTTCTTTGAGATTTCATTTATGATATATTTAAATGAGTAAGATAATTGGTGGATTAGTGGAGATAATAAATAGAATATTTATTTAATAAATCATGATGTGAAAATATCTATTGATTACTGTAAATGAAATTTCCAAGAGACATTGATACTTTAATATTATAAAAATTGTGTTAATTAACTAGTTATTTTTACTCATTACATGAGTGATTGACCAATGTTTTTAATTCCCATTCCAAATAGATATTCTAAAGAATTTTGCACACTCATTTTAACATCATATATCTTGAGATACATTTGGGATATGTGGATGCATATAAATATCATTTATTAATTTTTAAAACTAGAAAAATCAATTCACATTAAGATGATTAAGTCTATATTTTATAATTTTTATCCCTTTAACTATTATGTCCACCTTTAGATTTTATTTTTCTACATTCCCTATAAAATCATGAATAATTAATATGAGATCTACATTAAAAGATTGATTTTTTCTTTCCCACCATACTCTTGGTATTTAAGATGATTAAATTTTAAATAATTATGTATAATAAGATAGTTTCATTGTATTTTTAGGGATTAATAATGATAAAAAAGGGAGAATGGGAGGATTTATTATTGGTTGTGGGAGAAATGGTTATTAATTTATTTTTGTAGTACTTTATTTTTAATAAATTAGAAATAATAAAAAGATAAATTATAAATAAAAGTGGTATGATATTTCACTGGGTTCATTATTAGGATTTATGAGCCTTTTATGATAATTGAATGATTTGTGGTGTGTTATTTTATTTTAAAAATAAAAATAAGTACATAATTCTTATTGAATTTGAATTTCTAATCATTAATTTTACTTCACCATAAACCTTTTCAATGAAACTTTTGAATTTCAACTTTAATACACACAATTACATGTCCTCATAAATTAATTCTATTAATTCCTTAAGAAAAATGTTATTTTTTATTTCAAATTATATATTTATATTCATTACAAGACTATGGTTAAAATATATAAACATAAAGATTTTACATAGCTCTAAATAAATAATCCATGAATGGTGAGAGAAATAATATTATATTAAGGTAGATCATATGTTTTTATGAATTATGATGAGAATTTTAATGATTTGAATAAAATTAAATAGGATCCTTTTAAATGAAAGGAAAAGAAAAATATTAGACTGATTGGATTTCATGAAAAGTTATGAGTGAAATAAATGATATTTTGGGATGATAGAACATTTATTCTTTATGGTGAATTTTTTGAAAATGATGATTAGAATTTGGTAATGATGTATTTTATTTTTGATGATGTAGATATTTATTCTTAAGGCAAAGTAATATTTTATGCGTGAGTAAAATTGATTTTCAAAATAGATGATTATTTTTTTTCTAATTTAATTTAACAAATAAATACACTTACATTATGTTGTTTCTAAATTTCATTTGTTGTATTTTTTTAAATAAGTCAATATGTTTTTATTGTAAATATTTATTGTGGATTTTGATAATAAAATTATTTCCTTTAATAAAGTAACATTATTATATTCGATGATGTTTGTTGTAATAATTCAATAGAGGACTATCACATTGATGGATGATAAAAAGTAGTTAAATATGAGATTATCTAATTATAACCCAATTGGCTGTAGTTGGAAATTCCATTTTCGATGTATTCTATAGAATGATATTTTATATTCAATGAAGGAAGTAAAATGTGAGTTTTTAGATGGGGTTTTTCAAATATAAAATAAGCATTTCAGAAATGGGAAATTGAGATGGACAATCATATATTCCACTAAAAAGAAAATTTGGACTAATGAAAGTGAAGAATTCTAGGAGATGGAAAGTATTGAGTTTAACAAATAAAACTTCATTCTCTTGGTAAGTTGATTATATGTTTTTATAAGAAATTTTATAACTCGAATAAAATGTGTTCTGGAAGGATAAAAGGTATTCTCACTAAAAGGATAATCTATATGTTCCCCAAGAGGAGATTCAATGATCACATTTATGTGTTCATTGGAAGGTATTATGAGTTTAGAGTCCAAAAATGCTAATAGTTTTAAAATAAAAAGTATATAATTAACTTTTTATACCCTAAGTATATAATATAGTGATTAATAAAGTTTTCATGATTCTAATTTGAATTTGTTCAATTTAATAAGATAGTGAAAAAGTGGTGGAACTAGGTTTTTGAAAATATTTTTGTTAGAATAATATTTATAGAAATAGCTTATAAAGTTTATTTTTACATCATTTGACAAATAATTTTTTTTCATTCAATGGTTTATTTAATGAATTTAGTTGTAAAAAGTTCAAGTTCTGAATTTATTATGATTATTTTGGGATGTAAGTTCAGTGTTAGTAAATAAAGATGATATTTGAGGATGATTTGAAGTGTTTATTGATTCCAAGATCTGAGTAAACATTTATTGAGAATAATGAATCAGATTTATTTTGAATCATTGAATACAGTAAAATGAAGAATGAAAATGTGAGAAGTTCAAAATGACATTCACGGATTCCCCATATATATCATAGGAATCTTTCTTATATAAGGGGTGAAAATAAATTGTGTTAAATTACATGAAAAATGTGATAATATATTTAGAATGAAATTTTTAGTGTTTTTAATAAGAAGATATTTCATCATACATTCATCAAAATTTCATTTTGGTTGAATGATTCTTGCAGACCTGGAATAAAAAAGTTTCATAAGAAGAGAAACTGAAATGAAATGTTTTTGAATGAAAAGTTTCCAAAAGAAAAATATTTGGAAGAGTAATATTGAGTATATAAAATTTATTACAGAATTGAAACAATTTTCAAGACTATTATAACATTCTTAGAATATATTTAACACCTTTAAGATGTTATGGAAAATACAAGTTGATCCTACATGATTATGGAGTAAGACCATCTAAAAAAGAAGATCATTTTATGCTCGGCTAACTCTAAAAATGAGGTTTTGTATGGGTTATATATTCACATGTCAGAGTATTTTGGTCGGGGTGTATATCTAATATTAGATGGAGTTTGAAATTAAGATTTCTGACTAATTATTAAATAAGGGATATGGTGTATGACTATTTAAAGAAAGATTTTAGTTGGGGTGTATAACTAATTACTTGTTGAAGTTATTGGAGAATCCTTGTTGGGTTATACAACCAATATAGAAAAGGAGTTAGATTTTATGCCAGGACTTGTAAATCCTAATGTTCTTGTTTTTTGATTATAATTGCATACGTTTGAGGAATATCTATGTTTAAAAAAAATAAAGGATTAAGGATTTAACTAGTCATATAGGTTAATGTTCTTAAAAATGAGAAACATCATAAAAATAAATTAAAACATTATGTTATCCCCTCCCCCTATCAGTGATCTTACTAGTCCTAGGTACACATATCAGATCCAGACACCTCTATAGATCCAATCATAGAGGTTGAATAATTTATATTTATTCAAAAGTAGAGGTATTCTTACCTTTAATGGAAGAAACTATCATGGCTAGAATAATAATATAATTCCTTATCTTTGTTTACTTTGACTAGAAGTGGTTGATTCACTAACCATTGTATTTAGACCTTGAAAAATGGATACAAAAATAATTTTTTGATATATATAATTTTGACGTTAATGTAAAAACATTAAATTATTTTTTAATTTTCTTTTCTCATAATGCTAATATGAAGGTTATTTGACTAAAAACCGTAGAGGAAACATAAAAAAACACAAAATCATATTCAAAGTGAATGTAAATGTAACAGAAAAAAACCACAAATTTGGAGAATCATGTGTGAGGATATCAAGATAGAATAAAAATAAACTATCCATGATTACTTCACCCAAGTTAATAAAATTGTTATAAGTATTAGAAAATTAAAATATGTCTTACAATATTAATCTATTTTTAAAAAGTTAAAGAGTTTAATTTTATATATGTTTGATCCAAAAGTGTTCACTTTAGATAATTGTGATAATTTATCTATTCATAAACTATATAACATTCATGTTGTTTATGAAATGAGAAAATATCTAGAATTCAAAAAAGGTTGAGGAGATGTACATTTAAGAAATGAGAAAAGGAAAATTTAAAAGAGAAAATTTTGTTAAGATAAGTGATTCAGAAGATAAGGAATGTGAATTGGACTTCAATAAAAAAATTTCTATTCTCTCAAAATATTTTTGGAAAATAATAATGTTAGGGTAAGAACAAAAAAATCATTAAAGTTAAATTTTTTGATGATCTTGGAAAATTTTCTTGTTATTTTAAAAAAATAAAACACAGGATTATAAAACTGATTAGGATGATGAGAAGGTCCAAAAATTGTAATGGGCTAAAAAGAAGAAGAAACATTCTAGTAGTAAGAAAATAAATTTAATTAGAAAGCATGAGACATATTATTTATCATCAAGAATCAATTCAGATAATGATATAAATTTTCATGAAATGTTTTAAAAACGTATTAATACATTAAGAATTGATGATGATAGAGAATGTATAACCAAACTAGAAAATAAATTAAAGAATGATTTTGAAGCATGCATTGAGTTGGTAAAAAAACTAAATAATGAAGATAAAAATTATAAATGGGGAAAATATGTATATTTATGAAAATAAATATTTTATTAAAATAGAAGAAGGATATCTAGAGAAAATTAAATCTATGAATGTTAAAGTGGTTGAGTACAAAAATTTCTTAAAATAAAATAATGGGAATTAATTTATTAAATAATAAGAATTGGAAAGGTTTAATTAAGGTGTTTGGTAGTAGAAAATCCTATAAATATATGAATCATAATTTGTAAAAAGAAATTGATAGTAAAATCAAAACATCATGAAATTCTAGATAAATCGGTATTTATAAAGAGGTTAAATCGAATTTTTCTATTATAACTAGATTTTTGTAATTTGTTTTGGTAAGTTAGAAGAATTGGAAGAGTAAAAGGATAGATAATGAAAAATTTACTAAAATAATAAAAAGAACTTTTCCAAATAGAAAGATAATTTTGGTTAATTCTTGGAATAAATTATAATGAGAATGTGGATTCATCAAAAAATATTTTCCACAAAAAATAACGGATAAATTCACACGTTTTTAAGAACCTCAATTGTAATATAAAAATTAGTATTCATATGGAAGAAAAATAATTTACAGGTATTTTTGGTGTTGTGGAAAAACAATGAACAAATTATATAATTTTTAGTTCAATATGTCATTAATGGGGAATAAAAAATAACCACAGGTTAGTTTGTATAAGAAAATAAAGAATAATTTGAAGAAAAAATGAGTAGTGATCATATTTTCATCTCACCTTCCCCTGAGTAATAAATTTGAAATTTTGAAGGATGTTTTTTTATAACTGTGGATTAGAAGATCAAAAAAATAAGGATTTTAAGACTTCTCATTAATTAAAATATCATTATAATATAAAATTGAAGAAATATTAATGATAGTAAAGTAAAAGTATGGTGATGGTAATTATAATAATAAATGGTGTGGGAATCCCAATGAAATAAAGCAAGGGAAGAAATACTCCTTGGTTGTTTGGCCTCAAAAACTTGTTAAGGATATGAAAATAAAATAATATTAAAAAATAGATAAGGGAAAGAAAATTTAAAATGGTAATGATGATATTATTATGGTATCACCCAAAATTAATGGCTTAAAAGTTCGGAAAAAGAATATTGAGGTTAGAAGGATTGAATAATATAGGCTGAGAAGAAATTCATAGTCGGAATGTTACTTCTAAATACCAAATATGTTTCTTCTTATTACCTATAATATTATGTGTTTTTTAAATTAAGTAATCTAAATTGAAGGAAATTATTGAGCTCATCAATGGTAGACTAATATTAAGAATATACCATCTTGGAGTTTTCCTAACAACCATGAAGTGTAACAGTTAAGGGTTCTTTATATGGGAATGATTCTATATATAAATAGTGATTAATTAACCAATATATCATTAAAAAATTAATTATGTATTGAACATGAGGTAGGCCAATCACACTCTTATCCTATATTATTTATTGTATTAATTAATGGGTATTGTTTGGTTGATGAGAAGATGAGATAAAAGGGGAGTTTTTTTATCTTTACCTTAAATATCCCAATGTGATTATTTAAGTGCATACATGATTTAACATTTAATTGAATGTGATTTTATAAAAACCCTACAATTTTAATTGAGAGTTTCTAAGAATGGTACCATTTATGAGTTTGTTTTTTGTAAAACATAGAAAATCATGGTTACATATCTAATATTTTCTACACTAGGTTTTATCATGTAGACTTAGAGTTGATTAATTAAAGGAACTTTACTATTAACCATGTGATACAATCCCTACCTATAAATTTTTTAGAAAAATGAATATATTTTTTTGATTAGAAACTTATGAAACATAAATTGATAAGACCCCAAAGTTACATGTGAAAACCCTTGACCTAGTATCCCAGAATCATTAGATATTTTATTATAATGAATTAGATACAAGATATCACATCACCAAGGATCGATCCATTTAGTAGTCTTGAAGAAGTTTATATAAACATGGTTCCATTATTACATAGGTAAATATACATAGAACATAACAAAGGAAAATAAACTACTTCCTTGACACTTATTTAAAAATTTCATCATCATAAAATGAGGATGAAAAATAAATAATAGAGTAAGCTAAGATGATCATTAAGGGTTATATAAAGTAGAAAACAATGAATAAATAATAAGATAAGAATAGTTAATAAGTTATAATTATTATATAATGGTAAATAATTGAGAAACACATGCCATCAGTAAACTCATAATGGTGATGCATCCATAGATTTGGTCATAGTGAAAATATTCCAGATGAGTAATTACTAAATAATAAATGAAAAAAATGATTCATAATTGGATGTCATGTATAATGAATGTGAACCATTATACTATAAAGATAGTTTATTTCTATGGGCATGAACATGTATTATTCTATTTCTAAATAAACACGAAGTGTTTGTTTCTAATTGTTTTGTCTCATGAGACCTGTCGATGAATCTAGGGGCTACAAAATGTCGGGCCCCACCTATCCCTACAAGTCCAAAGCATTGTTCAAACATATGTTTAATTAAAGAATAATATTCCTTATCAAAATATCTATATTATGTAGAGGATATTTATTCATTAGTATTTCCCCAGTTAAAACTACATTCAAAATAAACACTGTATGTAAAATGTTATACAACTAAGACGATAATCATACCCATGATACAAGAAATTTGGATATGTAAGAGAAATATAATGTAAAATTAAATATTTTATCAAAGAGGTATTATATACCCCCCATAATAATTATTATATGCATAAAATAGGTAAGTCTCAACAAAATTGAAATTGATACTAAGTCCCTTACCTTAATTCCTGCTTAATTTTTTCCTATTTGTGCATCCTGAATAATAAACATATTTAAAAAAAATTGAAATAGAAGTGAATTATATTCATTTATAAAACTATTTAAGAATTATAATAATTGGATTATATTTCTTAATTTTTGTTGATTAAACTAAATCATTTTTATATATTGTTTTCCATAAAAATTTCTTGTTTTGCCTCGATTTCACAATTTTGTTACATGTAAATAATGCTTTAGAATAATTAATTCCAAAAGAATATAATATATGTAATTAAATATTTATATATTATATATAATTCATACTATCCATCCATGAAGTCAGTTATAATTATTTTCTTCATAATGTCTTTATAGGTGGTAAACTAACCTTTAATGGAATGTTATTGAAAGAGTGGGAAACAGGAGTATGAAATTTATATATGTCACATATATGAAACTTGTAGTATAATAACATAAAAAATATATTGTTAAATTAATAAATAAATAATTTTATATTATATGGTTTCGAAAGGAATTTGAAAAAATAAGAAGAAAAATTAGAATAAAAAGGAAGAGTTAATGGAGACTTAATCATTCCTCGATTTGGATTCTGTTATATGAAACTATAAATCATTTAATTTTTGGAGAAAAATTACTCTAAAAAATGCCTATGAATTCAAATTAAATTAATAGATATTATTTCAAAATATTTTATGCATTTTAATGGGCGGGATGAGTATTTTTCTATGGGAAGAGAGATGGGGTATTTACACTAGAGGAAATGGGTATTTTTATAATAAGATATTAAATAAAATATTATATCAAAGGTGGGACTTGTAATAGTGATTTTTTTACAATATAACTAATATATTAATATAATATAATTGTTTTAAGACTTAAAATAACCTCTACAATTATAATTCAATAGTTTATCAAAATGTAAAGTGGAAAAAAGAAAAATTGTTTTATTAAAGAATCTCTCTTGAATTTAGGTTTAGGAATATACCTTTTTTAGGTTTGTAAATTGAGTTTAATGTATTAAAATGATTAATTTTTCAAATAAAATATACAATTGCCTAACTTTATTTATAGATATAATTATGTCACTAATACATCATGAATGATGTAATTTAATTTACACCTATTACATGAAAACTATATTTTTACTATTCATTATAAAATGGATGTATTTTAGAAAATTACCAAAAAAAAACCCATGGATAATTATGACATGATGATTTAATAATTAGACTAAATTTTATGAAAGTATTTTTATATAAATTAGAAATTCAATCTTTAATTGAAATCACCATTTATTTTTGAAAAATACGGATTTTATTATTATAAATGATTTTAGGACACATTTAAAAGTTAATTACTATCTCATTTAATTATCTAATAATTATAATATAGAAAAATACTAATTTATAAATATATTTATGAAAATAATTATTTTAAATAATTAAATTTATTATAACATTGTGAGTAACCATTTACATTTCACAAAAATACCGATACTTTATTTATAATTTAAAAAAAATTATTTACATATTCCATTATATTTTCATTTATAAGGTTCATAAATTTTATTTATAAATTCATAGGAAAGGATACTATTATATTGGATATTTTACGATTCCAAATGGTCACATTACTATTTCAATAACCATGTTAATATTCAATAGTATAATATATTTTTTTAAGCTAGTGTCAACATGAACTGTCAAACAAATTGAATTTATTTAAGAAGATACACACTGTAAAGTCTTGGGGTGTTATATTCTTCACTCCTTCATAAATTTCATCCTTTAAATCGTTCATGAATATTTAATTCTAAATAGATGAGGTTGGTTCATCTCTATAATATTCTAAGGTTTCAAAATTGCTTCTTTCATTTTATGGTTTCTCCAAATAACTTTTACCATTCGAGCATCTAATTTCCCAATACTTTTTCTCTAGTATCAAGAATATCAATAGGCACTTCACAATAAGAAAGATAAATTTCATATTATATTTCATCATAGGTAAGAACATGTGCCAGGTCTAGCATTTATTTCTTGAACAGTGATACGTGGAACACAACATGAACAATAGAGAGACAAAGTGAAATTACTAATTAGTAAACTATAGATCCAAATCATTCTATAATTTCAAAGGGTCTGATGTACTTGGGGCTCAGTTTAAATTTATTACCAAACCTTACCATACCCTTCCATAGAGATACTTTTGGAAATACATGATATCCCACTTTAAATTGAAAATCATTTCTCTGGTTGTCAACAGAAATATTTTTCCTACTTTTGACTATAATAATATGGGTCTGAATAGTCATTAACTTTGTCATTTTTCCTTCAATTAATTATTGTACCAATAGCTTACTCTAACCAAATTCATCCCGAAAATTTTGAGAATGAAATCTATTTCTATATAATGCTTTATATGACACCATTTGAATGCTTGAATGGAAACTACTATTATAGAAAAATTATTCAAAAGGTAAATATTATCCGACTTTCCTTGAATGTCAAGTGAGTATGATATCGACATGTATTCTAATGTATGAACTGTCCTATCAGGTTTTCTATTAGATTGAGAGTGATAATAAGTTCTCAAATGAATCTCAGTATCCTAACCCTTCTAAAGGCTCTTCTTATACTTTGATGTGAAACAAGGATCTCGATCAAACACAATCGATAGAGGTGAACCATTAAGTCATAAAACTTTATTAATATCAAGTCATTCTAGGTGATGAAGAGGAAAATATTCTCTTATAGAAAAAAAATGTTTTGGTTTTTTAAGGAAATCAGTAATAAACCACATCACATCATTATTTCAAGGGTGTTTGGTAATCCAATGATGAAGTCCATAGTAATTTCATACCACTTCCACATAGGAATAGATAGAGGTTTTATGAATCCTCTAGGATATTGTATCATAGACTTAACTTGTTGAAAATATAGACATCCTTACCAATAGTCATCAATTTCCTACTTCATATTATCTGACAAAAAATGTTCATTCAAATCTCTATAAATATTGGTAATACAAGGGTGAATTGAGAAATTTGAGCTATGAGCGTCATCTAATAGTTACATTTTTAGCTCAGGTATTGATGGAACAACTAAACTCTTTCAAAATTTCATAATTCCATATTTATACATGAATTTTTCCAATATTCCATCCTTAATGGATTTAATTTTATTTTGAAAATCATCATCATCCGATTGATAGATTTTTATCATTTTCTAAAAAATACGGTTTCACAATTATATGAAAAAGGAGTGATGTTTCCTCTTCCCTATAAATTTCCATATACATGTTGTTCTGCCCAAGTGACGTAATTGCATTTGTTGTCAATAACTTGTCATGGTGTGCCATCTGATGAAGTACATCTTGAAGATTGATGATTACAGAAGCATTAAATCAGACGATTGCTAAGCTGATCATAAGTTCAAAGCACGTGTATCAAGGAGATACATTGTCACAACATGATTAGAAGACCATGCACTATCTCTTAGTGCATGAGGATTTAAATTTGTTCCGACCTCTCTGATTAGATCAATGAAGTTCTTTGAAGAATATGTTTGATTTAGGAGCTCGGTTGATGAAGAAGACCCTTCGGGAATTCCACATTCTATGTACTGAGTATATGTGAGGAGGATGGAAGAATTGTAATGAAGAAGAAAAATGAAGAAGGTTGAAGTGGCATTTGAACTTGGTTACTTTGTTTTTAACAAAGTACTTGTTCTATTACTTGCAAAAAATTAGCCATCTCAAGCCAGCCTTAAGGGTTCAACCCAAGGCACATGTGGGACTAGGTCACCACGCCCAAGGGGATCCCATGGGGCCAGCCCGAGAGGCCGCGGCCGTGTGTAAGCCGGGGCCACGCAAGGGATCAGGCCTGCGCAGCATGGGCACCAGAGCGCGCCCGGAGGATGCATAGTGGGCGCTAGAAGCGCACCCGCAGAGGCGAGAGTGGGCGCAGAGCGCGCCCGCAGGGAGAACACGGTGCGGGGCGGCACCATGGAGGGAGAGGATTCAACTGAGCCGGCTGGGGGAGCGCTTAGTTGATAAGGCGCGGAGAAACCGGGTGCCATTTTGATGTGGGACGCGAAAAAAAATTCCAGGAGCGAATCCTGGCCGTCCGAGTGATCGCGCGGCAGATCTCGGCCGCCCGATGCATCGCGCCATTCGCGATCAAATCCAGGCCGTCCAAAGACCTGATCCGATGGCTCCCCGTCCATCTCCTTCCTCCAGCCATGCCGCTGCCACCCGCGTGCCTCCGTCGAACCAGGAGAAACCCAAGCACCGATTTCGAGTTCCCGGCCACCATTGTCGAAGATGAAGTGTCCGTTGAGTTCGTCTCCTCAAACCGAATCCAACCATGCTATAAAATAAGCATGCATGCAAGGTGAAATGGAGTTTTTCGAAGAACGGCCGAGGCAAATGAAGTTGCCGAGGCTTCGTGCATTCTTGCTTTGCATGGTTTGTGCTTTAACAGAGACATGCATGCGTTCGAAAACTCATGCACGTGAGGGGAACCATAAATGAGAAAACCCGCATTAATACAGTGAAGAAGAACGTGATATGCGGAAGATCATTTTAACGCGTTTGAAGTTTTCAAAGACGCCGCAGATTTCGGGCATTCAAAACGTATTTCCCCGCGGATCATCCATGCACCTCCTCTGCCTATATAAAGAGGAGTCCGAGGCCGAGTGAATGTTGCTGTTCATTCTTGAAGACCCGCGACGCTCTCTGCCTCGCGAAGTAAAATCCTGCGCATCACTTGCGCGACAAGAGGCTCCAAGTTTTGTTCTCGCGCAACCCTTGTGCGAAGGGTTTCTGTTTGAGAAGAAAGGACCTTGCGCGCTACCTCTTTGTGCGACAAGAAGAGAATTCCCCCTGCGTGCTACTCCTTGCGCGACAGGGAAGTTTGGGCAGTGCTCTTGTGCGCCTGAGGTGTCTTTGACACCCTGCGCGACCCAAGGCAGGAGTACCTTGCGCGCCCCTTGAGGCCTTTGTGTTTGTGTGCCAAGTGAAGAGGAGTATACTGGTAGAGTGTGTGCACAAAGAGGAGAAGGCCGAGGACCTTTGTGCTTTGGGTGCAAAAGGAAGACCACACTTTGTGTGTGGTTATATATTGAAGAAGAAGGACAAGTCAAGTGTGTGCACTAAAAGAATGAGTAGTGCATGTGTGCACAAGTGAAGAAGACCAACCTTGAGAAGAAGAGTACACACTCAAGTTTGTGAGTACAAAAGAACTGATCATTCTAAGTGATTGGTTTTTTTGTGAGCAAGACCAACGAGATCTTTTGAAGACTGTTGAAGCTACTTGAAGTTTCGAACAACACCTTTGAAGAAGTGAAGTGGAGGCATGATGAAGATGATGCTGTGGAGTTGGGGGGTTTAACCAATTACTGTGTAATCATCTTTTGGCATAGTGAAGAATCCGTGTTGGGGGGGTGTAACCAACACGGCAAGGAGTAGGTCTTTGTACCGAACCTTGTAAATCTCTGTGTTCTGTGATCTCATTATTACTGCACCACTAAAAGAGTAGATCTAGGCTTTAACCAGCTGCAGAGGTTGAATTGATAATCCAAAGGGAACAATTCATAAAAAGAAAAAAAAAAGGTTATCACTGATTCACCCCTCCCCTCTCAGTGATCACAACCGATCCAGGCATTTCAAGTGGTATCAGAGGGAGGTTCCCTCTGTAAGGATCTACTTCTGAGAAGATGGACAATCTGAATTCTGTTAATAGTAGGGGTGTTCCTACATTCGATGGAAAGAATTACCACAGCTGGAAGAATCGGATGTTACCCTACCTTCTATCTCTCGGCCTTGAAGTTAGAAATGCAGCCTTATTTGGATTCCCTCCTCTTTCTAATGAAGCTGCTATGACACTCGATGAGAAAATAAATATGGAAGTTGATGGTAAAGCTCAAAATTCCATTCTTATGTCACTCTCAGAAAAGGTATACACAAAAGTCATGGGACTCAAGAATGCTAAAGAAATTTGGGACAAATTGGAAAGTAGTTATGAAGGAAACATGAAAGTCAAGGAAGCCAAATTACAAATTTGGAGAAGCAAGTTTGAAGATGTCAAGATGGGAGAAGAAGAAAATATTGATGATTATTTCACAAGAGTCAATGAAATTGTCAGTAACATTCGGGGCTTTGGAGAAAAGTTGGAGGACTCCACTATTGTTAAAAAACTAATGAGAAATTTTCCTGACAGGTTTGACCCCAAAGTCTCAGCATTAGAAGACAGAGATGATCTCTCTCTTGATGAACTACACAACATTCTCATTGCATATGAAATGAGGAAGATCCCAGTATTCAAGAAGAAGATCAAGGATGAGATGGCTTTTGAGGCTATGAGACAACTCAAGATAAAAGATGACGAGGTCCTAGAATCAAGTGATTCTGACAATGAAGAAAAGGATGAAGATCTCAACACGATTATTTCTCTTTTTTCTAAAAGGTTTGGAAAAACTAAATTCAGGGGAAAAGGGAAATCACCATCGAGATGTTTCAATTGCAATAACATCGGACACTATGCTGTTAACTGTCCTAAGAAAAGATCTAGTACTCCAGATATTGAAGATGATAAGTCACAAAAGAAGAAATGGAGTAGATACCCAAGAGAAGGAAACAGATCTGGTGCAAGAAAGAAAAGGATCATTCCTGGTGAAAGAAGAAGCTATGTAAGCAAAGAGGAAGAATCAGACTTCACTTCAGCCAGTCAATCAGAAGAAGAAACGAATTTTATGGCTCATGTGGAAAAAGGGTTTGACACCTGCAGTAGTGAAGATGATAAAAGTTAACGAACAGAGCTAGAACACATATTGAAAGATGAACTAGTGGCTTGCCTTGAACAGAACACTGAACTCAAGAAAGAGAAGAGATTGTTACAAAAGGAAACCAAAAGGATGACTGAGGAGTTGGAAGAATGTATGAAGAAAGAGACAATGTACATTGATGAAATCAAGAGACACAAACTGAAGGTAGCTGAGCTGGACAAGATAGCAAAAGATCTTGAGGAGAAACTTCACCTCAAAGAAGAAGAGCAATCATTGACGCATTCCAAGTGGATTGAAGCACAGAATAGCTTGACAAAGATGAGAGAAGACTTCAACAAGGCTGTTGAGGTCAAGGCAGAATCATCTTATGCTGGTGCTCAGAGGCAGGTCAATTTACCACTAAGTAAATCTCTAAATACATCTGTTATTTCTAACAATGCAGGTTCAAAGATAAAATTGAGACAAACATGGCATGAACCAACCTGTGTAAAATCATCTTCAATGGAAGAAAGGAAATCCTCAGGAAGGACTACTCAAATCTTGGACAGAAAATTACAACATGACTCTTATCAACAAAGAAGGTCAAGGTTCACAGGCTACTACTGGTGTTGTGGTGTGTTTGGACATAAGGCCTATGCATGCTGGTATAACATGTCTCGTCCAAACATGAGGCATGAGTCAAGGGGGAGACATCCTGAAACCCAGAGTGTTTTGCAGAAAGCATCAAAATCACCAACTCAGAACTCATTTGACTGCCTGAGTGAAGCTTGTGGAAGATGTGACCAACAAGGTCATAGAGCTGATAAATGTATGACAACTCTTCCTAAACAAAAAGTCAAAGACATGAAAGGGAAAGGAATTCAAGAAACCAATGATGAAATCACATGCTTTTCTGAATTGGCTCTAAAAGCCAGCAGTAAAACTAAGTCATGGATTCTTGATAGTGGATGCTCATCCCACATGACTGGTGATACAAAAATTCTAAGCAACATTGAAAGTCATGAGGGAGGAACCGTGGTGTTTGGAAATGATCGTTCTCTGAAAATCAAGGGAGTTGGAAAGGCTATGATTGCAACAACAAATCTAAAATCCAATGATGTGTTGTTTGTTGAAGGATTAAAGCACAACCTACAGAGTGTAAGTCAATTATGTGATGATGGACATGAGGTGTTGTTCCAGAAGGACTCATGCATCATCAAGAGCTCAAAGGATGGAAAAATCATCACTCAAGGAAGAAGAACCACTGGAAATCTATTTCAAATTGGTGATCCCATCAATTCTTGTTTTCTTAGCTCTAAAGATGAAAACAACCTCTGGCATAGAAGACTTGGCCATCTTGGTCAAAGGAGTATGAGTAAAATTCTGAAGTAAAATGTTGTACGAGATCTACCCAAATTAAAGAGAGAAAGAGATGAAGTCTGCGACACATGTCAGAAGGGAAAACTGACCCATAGGTCACACAAAGGAGTTGATATCATGTCTACTAGGCCTCTTGAACTCATCCATACAGACATATGTGGACCGATGAGACAGAAGTATACAAGAGGAGATTTCTATTTTATAACCTTCATTGATGATTACACTCGGATGACCAATGTCATGTTCATGAAACACAAGTCAGAGGCAATCACGATGTTCAAGACTTTCAGAAGGCAGGCTGAGAAGGAACTAGAGCTCTGCATCAAGAAAGTAAGATCAGACAACGGAAAAGAATATACCGGTGATGTCTTTGAAAGCTATCTGGTCAATCATGGAATCAAACATCAATATAGTACACCATATACTCCACAACAGAATGGAGTGGCTGAACGAAAGAATCGAAGCATAGTTGAAATGGGGAGGACTATGTTAGCTGAGCATGATATCTCTAAGTTTTTCTGGAGAGAAGCAGTATGCACTGCTATACACATACAGAACAGATGTCTCCTGAGACCAGAAACACAAACGACATCCTATGAAATGTGGTTTAACAGAAAACCAACTGTTAAATATTTCAAAGTCTTTGGCAGTCCCTGCATCATCAAGATTAAAAACATCAATCTGGGAAAGTTTGAAGAAAAAGCTGAAGAAGGAATCTTTATGGGTTACCTACCTGATGGAAAAGGCTACAGATGCTGGAATAAGAGGTTGAATAAAATGATTGACTGCAGTGATGTAATAATAATTGAAAACAACACCAAGCCATACACTGTGGATGATGATGACTCAAAGAATGACACAGCCTTGGAACAGAAGAATGCAGAATTACCTAAGCTAACACCAACTGCTGGTGAGATCAACTCTGAATATACCAGTGATGAAGATGAAGGTAATGAAAATGGAAGAATCAGATACAACAAATTGAATAAACATGTTGACACAGAAAATGTCCTTGGAGACCTACAGTCCTCAGTAAGAACTAGAAGAAGATTGAGATTGGAAGATCAGACTGCACTGGTTTCTCAAGTTGAACCTCACACAGTGGCTGAAGCAGTTGTACATGAGGAATGGATACAAGATATGCATGAGGAACTCAATCAAATTGAAAAGAACTCCACTTGGGATCTTGTTCCAAGGCCCAAAAATAAAAATGTTATTGGGACAAAGTGGGTGTTTAGAAACAAACTCAATGAAAAGGGAGAAGTTTCCAGAAACAAGGCCAGACTTGTATGTAAAGGATATTCACAAATGGAAGGAATCGACTTTGAGGAAACCTTTGCACCAGTTGCAAGACTGGAAACTATCAGAATGTTATTAGCAGTTGCAGCACACAAGCAGTACAAGGTCTATCAGATGGATGTGAAATCTGCATTTCTGAATGGAGATCTTGAAGAAGAGGTGTATATTGAACAACCAGAGGGATTTTTGCTGGACAAAGATGGTAGTATGGTGTGCAGATTGAGAAAAGCCTTGTATGGATTGAAGCAGGCCCCTAGAGCCTGGTACTCAAAATTGGATGGTTGTCTTAAAAACATGAAATTTGTCAAAGGAACAGTTGACAGTAACCTCTATGTCAGAGAAATGGCCAATGGTACCCTCATAGTTATTATTTATGTAGATGATATCATTTTTGCTGGTAACAAGGAAGGACTATGTGAAGAATTTGCTGAGCAGATGAAAAGAACTTTTGAAATGTCGATGCTTGGTCAAATGACATATTTTCTAGGATTTCAGGTGGAACAAAGACAAAACTCCATATTTCTTTCACAAGAGAAGTACGCAAGGGACTTAGTGAAAAGGTTTGGAATGGAAAGTTCAAAGGAAGTCTCCACACCCATTTCTGTCGGAACCAAGCTATGCAAGGATGAAGAAGGCAACAATGTTGATCAGAAAGAGTTCAGAAGAATTATTGGCAGTCTACTTTATCTCACGGCTTCAAGGCCAGATATAGCATATGCAGTGACTTTGTGTGCCAGATTCCAAAGTGACCCAAAAGAATCTCATTTAACTGCAGCCAAAAGAATCCTGAGATATGTTAAAGGAACCCTCAACTATGGACTCTTATACAAACACAGTGCAAACATACAGTTGTTGGGATTCACAGATGCTGATTGGGCTGGTGATTGCACTGATAGAAGATCCACATCTGGTGGAACCTTCTTTCTGGGAGAAGGATGTGTTAGCTGGTACAGTAAGAAACAAAATTCTGTAACATTGAGCACATCTGAAGCAGAGTATGTGGCCGCTACACATGCATGTACTCAAATGATTTGGATGCAGGTGCAGCTAGCAGATTTGAGGATTAAAGCTGAAAAACCATTGAGGATCTTATGTGATAATCAAAGTGCAATTGGGTTGTCTAAGAATCCTATCCAACACTCCAGATCCAAGCACATTGATATAAAATATCATTTCATCAAAGAAGGGGTCTCCAGTGGAGACATCAAGCTAGACTACATTCCTACTCAAGATCAGGTGGCAGACATTTTCACCAAAGCTATGCCTACGGAAAGATTTGTTGCATTGAGGCTGAAACTTCATGTTCAGCCTTCTACTCTCACTTGAGGAAGAAGAAGGTCCCTCCTTATTCCCTAAATTTTTGTATTCTTGTACTTACATGCAGGGAATTGAAGGAGATGAGTGCATCCCCTGAGGGGGAGCATTGGTAGTTGAAGATGTGCAGGTTCCAGAAGCTCTATACTCTGAGTATGGCTTTCCTTCATCCCTTTGCATTTGTTGGCCAATAAGGGGGAGAAATCATCAGGCACACGACATTCTCTCAGTGTGCTTCGGAGTATTGACAACCAAATACAAAGGGGGAGATTGTTGTGCCCAAGTGAAGTAATTGCATTTGTTGTCAATAACTTGTCATGGTGTGCCATCTGATGAAGTAAATCTTGAAGATTGATGATTACAGAAGCATTAAATCAGACGATTGCTAAGCTGATCATAAGTTCAAAGCACGTGTATCAAGGAGATACATTGTCACAACATGATTAGAAGACCATGCACTATCTCTTAGTGCATGAGGATTTAAATTTGTTCCGACCTCTCTGATTAGATCAATGAAGTTCTTTGAAGAATATGTTTGATTTAGGAGCTCGGTTGATGAAGAAGTCCCTTCGGGAATTCCACATTCTATGTACTGAGTATATGTGAGGAGGATGGAGGAATTGTAATGAAGAAGAAAAATGAAGAAGGTTGAAGTGGCATTTGAACATGGATACATTGTTTTTAACAAAGTACTTGTTCTATTACTTGCAAAAAATTAGCCATCTCAAGCCAGCCTTAAGGGTTCAACCCAAGGCACATGTGGGACTAGGTCACCACGCCCAAGGGGATCCCATGGGGCTAGCCCGAGAGGCCGCGGCCATGTGTAAGCCGGGGCCACGTAGGGGATCAGGCCTGCGCAGCATGGGCGCCAGAGCGCGCCCGGAGGATGCATAGTGGGCGCTAGGAGCGCGCCCGCAGAGGCGAGAGTGGGCGCAGAGCGCGCCCGCTGGGAGAACACGGTGCGGGGCGGCACCGTGGAGGGAGAGGATTCAACTGAGCTGGCTGGGGGAGCGCTTAGTTGATAAGGCGCGGAGAAACCAGGCGCCATTTCGATGTGGGACGCGAAAAAAAATTCCAGGAGCGAATCCTGGCCGTCCGAGTGATCGCGCGGCAGATCTCGGCCGCCCGATGCATCGCGCCATTCGCGATCAAATCCAGGCCGTCCAAAGACCTGATCCGAAGGCTCCCCATCCATCTCCTTCCTCCAGCCATGCCGCTGCCACCCGCGTGCCTCCGTCGAACCAGGAGCAACCCAAGCACCGATTTCGAGTTCCCGGCCACCATTGCCGAAGATGAAGTGTCCGTTGAGTTCGTCTCCTCAAACCGAATCCAACCATGCAATAAAATAAGCATGCATGCAAGGTGAAATGGAGTTTTTCGAAGAATGGCCGAGGCAAATGATGTTGCCGAGGCTTCGTGCATTCTTTCTTTGCATGGTTTGTGCTTTAACAGAGACATGCATGCGTTCGAAAACGCATGCACGAGAGGGGAACCATAAATGAGAAAACCCGCATTAATACAGTGAAGAAGAACGTGATATGCGGAAGATCTTTTTAACGCGTTTGAAGTTTTCAAAGACGCCGCAGATTTCGGGCATTCAAAACGTATTTCCCTGCGGATCATCCATGCACCTCCTCTGCCTATATAAAGAGGAGTCCGAGGCCGAGTGAATGTTGCTGTTCATTCTTGAAGACCCGCAACGCTCTCTGCCTCGCGAAGTAAAATCCTGCGCATCACTTGCGGGACAAGAGGCTCCAAGTTTTGTTCTCGCGCAACCCTTGTGCGAAGGGTTTCTGTTTGAGAAGAAAGGACCTTGCGCGCTACCTCTTTGTGCGACAAGAAGAGAATTCCCCCTGCGCGCTACTCCTTGCGCGACAGGGAAGTTTGGGCAGTGCTCTTGTGCGCCTGAGGTGTATTTGACACCCTACGCGACCCAAGGCAGGAGTACCTTGCGCGCCCCTTGAGGCCTTTGTGTTTGTGTGCCAAGTGAAGAGGAGTATACTGGTAGAGTGTGTGCACAAAGAGGAGAAGGCCGAGGACCTTTGTGCTTTGGGTGCAAAAGGAAGACCTAACTTTGTGTGTGGTTATATATTGAAGAAGAAGGACAAGTCAAGTGTGTGCACTAAAAGAATGAGTAGTGCATGTGTGCACAAGTGAAGAAGACCAACCTTGAGAAGAAGAGTACACACTCAAGTTTGTGAGTACAAAAGAACTGATCATTCTAAGTGATTGGTTTTTTTGTGAGCAAGACCAACGAGATATTTTGAAGACTGTTGAAGCTACTTGAAGTTTCGAACAACACCTTTGAAGAAGTGAAGTGGAGGCATGATGAAGATGATGCTGTGGAGTTGGGGGGTTTAACCAACTTGTAATTGGGGGGTATAACCAATTACTGTGTAATCATCTTTTGGCATAGTGAAGAATCCGTGTTGGGGGGTGTAACCAACACGGCAAAGAGTAGGTCTTTGTACCGAACCTTGTAAATCTCTGTGTTCTGTGCTCTCATTATTACTGCACCACTAAAAGAGTAGATCTAGGCTTTAACCAGCTGCAGAGGTTGAATTGATAATCCAAAGGGAACAATTCATAAAAAGAAAAAAAAAGGTTATCACTGATTCACCCCTCCCCTCTCAGTGATCACAACCGATCCAGGCATTTCACATGTTTACTAAATACATTAACATTGTATCTTTATCAGTCATCATTTGTGTCACAATTCCATGATCATTCATGCTTAATCCATCTGTAACCTTATTTTCTTTTCCTGGGTGGTAGTGTATTGAGAAATCAAAATCTTTTATTAACTCGATCCATTGTTTTTCCTCATGTTGAGTTATTTCTCTGTGAATATGTTGTTTAAAATCTTGTGATCCATATATATTTCACATAATTCACTATATAGATAGAATCTCCGTATATTTAGAGAAAATATTATGGATGCTAAATTAAAATCATGATTTAGATAATTTTGTTCATGTGTCTTCATCTATCTTGATGCATATCTAATTAATTTATCATTTGAATATGGAAAAAACCCATTACTTTCTTTGATGCATCACTATATATCACAAAAACATAATTTATTGATGGTAGAGTCAAAATCACAACATTGACTAATCTTCTATTCAATTATTCAAAATATTTGACATATTATTGTATTTATACAAACAAAACCCATTTACATGTGAGTTTGCTTAATGGGTTAGCCAATCAGTCAAAATTCTAAACAATACGCTGATAGTAACCTACTAAACCAATTAAATGGTGCACCTCTGTTATGTTCATTGGTGTAGGAAATTCTTGGATTGTATTTTTCTTTACAGGATCAACTAAGATTGCATCCTTAGAGACAATATTTCTATGAAAAGATATTTCATAAAGCTAGAATTCAAACTTTCTAAATTTACCGTATGATGCTTTCCTTTTAAGAGTCTCAAATGTAACCTACAAGTGATTATCATGGTATTCATAGCATTTAAAATATGAAATAATATCGTCTAATAATACTATAACAAAATTTTTATGATATTTTTCTAATACTCTATTTTTTAGATAAATTAAAATAGATAGTTCACTAGTCAATACAAATGGAATTACTATAAATTCGTAATGTACATACCTCATCAGAATATCTTCCTTCTTTACTAACAAATTATGGCACCCATAATGAAGGCCATTCTTCAGAAAATTTTGAACTCCATTAAGTTGATAAAATAAATAATCAACACGAGTTAGATGATACTTGTTATTTATTGTAATATAATTTATTTCTCTATAGTAAATATATAGAATCAAGTATCCATCTTTCTTTACAAAAAAGAGAAAAATAAATCCATACGGAGAAACACTAGGGAGAATAAATCCCTTAATACTCAACTCATCTAGTTGTTTTTTCATCTCCACTAATTCCACAGTGGAAATTCTATAATGAGTCTTTGATATTGGTCTTTCATTAGGGATTAAATAAATAGTAAACTCAACATCATGCTCTAGGGGGAAGGGTATTGGTAATTACATAATAAATACATCAATATATTCATTTAAAATTTGTATATCCTCAATTTTAAGATAATCTTCTTTACCCCTAGATGATTTTTTTCTCTTCATCTCTAATAATTTCATTCAGTTGAGCTACCAAGGGTGGATCTAGATAAGAATCATAAGATGAATTTTCTTCTATAAATATGAGGAATTATAAATATTCCAAAAAATTGTAATTGATTTCTTCTTGTAATAAATTTTCACATCATATTTTAAAATACAATACATATAAAGGATTATATAAAATTTAACTATAGGTTTGATGATAAGTTCAGAAAATAAAGAAAATTTATATTTCATAATGGAAACTACCCAACACATTTGTTTTTGCAATGAGAATTCCCTTAGAAGTTTTGACTAACAAGAACCTAGTTAAATCAAAATGGAAATATCTTACATTCTTAAAAAATTAGGTTGATATAAATGAGTGTGATGATCCTGAATCAAATAAAGAATTTTATAAATTTTAAGATAGTATTATTGTACCTACCTCTACATATTTGGGTTCTTTAACTTAATTTTCAGTGATTGCCTAATCTAGGCCATTTCCCCTTGGACTATTCTATGGTAGATTCCCTTTGATCATGGAACATTAATTTAAATAATGAACCATTTAATTATAGTGTAAGCATAAAAAATTGTTTATTTTTTTCTTGCATTATTTAACTCGACGACCCTTTTCACCACACTTATAACAAACTCTCATGTATTTCAAGAATTTCACTATATGATTCATTCCATAATTTTTGCGTAATGGGATTTTTTTTCTTTAAAATATTCTTTATTGATGCTTCAACTTTTACATGGTTATTAGCAGAACTATTCTTATCTTGATTTCCCTTGAAAATATAGGATCTAACAAATTCTTTCTCTATTTATATAGAACTTTATACTATTTAATCATATGATGATTTTGTTTGAGAAGCCAGTGCCTTTCGAAGACTTGGATTAATACCTTCAAAGAAATGATAAGTCTTGTATTCAAAATCATGTTTGTAATCTATGACATACCTGGATAGTCTTTTAAATGTATATTCACACTCTGAAACACTCTCTTCTTACTTTTTCTTGAAGCTAATAAATATTCTCTTCATTCCAGTTTGTTTCTCTCTAGGGAAATATTTTATGAATAGTGTTTATTTAAAAGTTCTAAATTCTATGTATTATATTTTATCTAAACCTTTAGTATTATAATAAAAAACTATCATTTATCAGTATCTACATTTAGATAATATACTTCCAGTATTACCTTGTCATTTTCATCACATCCCAATGCTAGAAATATCTTTTCAATGGATCTGATCTACTCCTCAACTACAGCTGGATTAGTAGTCCCAATAAAATATGGTGTTTTATAATGAATGAAATGATTCAAAAAAGGTATAGTATGACTATTATTCATAACTTAAATAATATATACAAATATGGAACTGATCTTCTCACCTCCAACACTAAATGTGTTCTCTATCTCAGTGGAGAAATCCTAACATTGTCTATGGGTTTTGATTCCATTTCTTCCATTAGGAGAAATCACAAAATAAGGGCACACACTAAGTTAGCTCATAATAATAATGATCATTGAGAAAAAAATTCACTATAAGGAAATATTATAATAATCATATTTTTATAACATCTAGTTCCCAAGATTTCTATTAAACTATCTCTTATACCAATTTTAACAACCTCGACACCACTATCCCTGAATCAGTGGTTGTTTTAGTACAATGGAATAGATAAAAGAGATAATATCACTAAGGATAGATCCATTTAGTATATTTAAAAATTAGATAAATACATTGTTCCATTATTAAATTGGTTAATATACATAGAACATAAAAATGGAAAATAAACATATTCCATGACACTTATTCCAAAATTTCATATTCATAACCTAAGGAAAACAATTAATATGGTGAGATAAAATTCTCATCAAGGGTTATATACAGAAAAAATGAATCAATAATAGATGAATCATAATCATTAAAGAATAATTATTATGGAAAGGTAAATAACTAAAAAACACTTGCCATCAATAAACTGATAAGGAAGATGCATATATAGTTTTTTTTATAGTGAAAATCTTCAGGATGAGTAATAACTGAATAGGGAATGAATAAAATGATTAATAATTAGATTTCATCTATCAATAACATAAACCATTATACTATCAAGGTGTTTTACGTATGTGGGGAGGAACTGTCTAATTCTATTTAGAAAAAAACATGAAGGGTTTGTTGCTATCTATTTTGTCTCATGATACCCATCGATGCATCGAGGGGATATATAATGTCCAAAACCACCCATATCTATAAGTATAAAAACATTACTCATACATATATTTAATTCAACAATAATATTCCTTATCAAAATATCTGTATTGAGTAGAGGATATAAATTTATCGATAATTCCCCAGTTAAAACAATATTCAAAATAAACGCTATATGTAAAATGGTATACGACTAAGATAATAATCCTACCCATGATACAATAAATATGGATATCTAAGAAAAAATAATTTAAAATGAAAAATGTTCCCAAATAGTTAGTGATACACCACAAAAGAATTATTATGTGCATAATACCATGTATGTCTCAATGAAGTAGTTATTGATATGAAGTCTCTTACCTTAATTCCTACTTAATTTTGTCGTGTTTATTCCTCCTAAATAATAAAATAATAATTGTTATAAAATTTATTCATTAGTAAATTATATCCATTTAAAAAAATATTTATCAATTATAATCATCGAATTATATTTATTAATTTTTTTTAATAAAATTCAAGCATTTTGATAGCACAGTTCTCTAAAAAATTCCCATCTTCCCTCAATTTTATTATTTTGTTGAATGTAAATAATAAATTAGTATAATTAATACCAAAATCATATAATAAATGTAATTAAATATTTAAATTTTATATATAATTCATATTTATCATCCACAAATTTGGGTATAAGAATTTTCTTGGTAATGTCTCCACAGGTGGTTAACCAACCTTTAACGAGACGTTGTTAAAAGAGTAAGAAAATGTAGTATGAAATTTATATATGTCATATATATGGTACATTAAATATGTTAAATTAATTAATATCATGTTACATTATAGAATAAACAATTTTAGAGTATATGGTTTTGAATGAAATTGGAAAAAAGAATAATAAGAAAAAATAAAGAGTTAATGAAGACTTACTCTTTCCTCGATGTGGCTTCTCTTGTACGACACTATATATACTTTGATTTTTGGAGTTGGATTCCTCTAGGATGTGACTATTAATTCTTATAGTATTAATAGAGAATATTGTGGAAGATATTTTTCTTTTTAATGGGTGGTATGAGTGGTTTTGGTGGGAAGGATAAAGGGTTATTTATACTTGGGGAGAGGGGTATTTTTTAAATAAAATATTAAATAAAATATCATATCAAAGGTGAGAGATTTAATAGTTATTTTAAGACAATATAAATCATATATTAATATAATTTAATGGGTTTATAACTTTAAAACATATTTATAATTCTAATTCATTAGTATATTAAAAATGAAAGTGAAAAAAAGAAAAACTGTTATTTTAAAAAATCACTTTTGACTTCTAGTTTTGGAAAATACTTTTTTGGTTTGGAAATTGATTTTATTGTATTTTAATGAATTATTTTCCAAATAAAATATATAATAGTATTAATTTAATTTCAATAAATTATTATATCACTAATACATCATGAATGAGGTAATTTAAGTTACACCGATTACATGAAAACTGTAATTTTACTATTCATAAAAAATTGATGTATTTTAGAAAATTACCCAAAAATAACTCTTGGATAATTTTTAAATTATTATTCTAAAAATTAAATCCATTTTTTGAAAATAATTTTCTAAATATGATATATTTAATCATTAATTAAAATCATTGTTTAATTGAAAAATACTAATTTTAATATTATAACTAATTTAATAACATGTTGAACAATTAATTATGGTCCCATAAAATTATATTATAATTACTATATAGAAAAGTACCAATTTAAAAATAAATTTTTAAAAATAAATTTGATTTAAATCATTACATTAATTATTAAATTTTAAGAAAACATTTATGTTTTTAAAAAATATCAATACTTAATTTATCATTTTTAAAATATTTATTTACTAATTCAATTATATTTTAATTCATAAGATAAAAAATTTTATTTATACATTCATATGTGATGTAAATATTTTATTGGTTGGTTTACTATTTCTAATGGCCACATTATTGTTCCAACGATCATGTTAGTATTTAATTGTATAACAAAGTTTGTTAAATTTTAATATAGCCTGCAACAAAAACTATCAAATAAATTGAATTTATTTATGAAGATAAATAATATAAAGTCTTAAGGTGTTATATTACCTTTTTCATTTGACTATCAACATGGATTATAAATAAATAATCACATATATCGACTTCAAGGATGTGCGTTTATACTAAAAAACAAGGAAATTATTTTGCTAAATGTATATTGGTTTCATTTTTTTAGAAAGTAAATATAAATTTTTAGATAACATTTCTTAGTAAATTTGATGTAAATTTTATTTAATTGAAAAAATTAATATTATAATGGTCAATGATGCTTGTTCAAATCATTCAATGAATAAAAATATGTTTTATAGAGATCAAAATGGATTCAAGCCGAGATGATTAAATGAAAAGTAAATTGGTTAAAGTTTATAATTCCATTATGTTGATATTTATGGAAGGATTTTTTTAATATATTAAGGAATTAAAATTTGAGTTTTTGGTATTAGTTTTTGTGATGATGAAATATGAATATTTAGATTGGGTAATATGGAAGGATAATCATAAATTCCACTAAAAAAGAAATATAGACTAATGAATGTGAAGCTTTTTGGGGGATGAATAAAATTGAGTTTAATAAAGGGAAATTTTATCCCTCTATAATAATATTCAATGTGTTTTATAAAAGAAAATTTTTAAGTGTAATAGAAAGAATTAAAAAATTATAAATGGTTATATAACTGATAAGATATTCTATATGTTCACCAGGGGAGATTTTGTGTGATATTTTGTGAGTTCAATTAAAGGGATTCCAAAAGTATTATCTCAAACCAACAAAGATTTCAGAAGATCATGTTTGAGGAAGTTTATTTATCCTAAAATTTGATAGTATCATGATTACTAAAATTTTAATATTTGTTTCTGAAGTTTCTCTAAGGAATAAGTTGGTGAAAATGATGTGGAATAATGTTTTTTAGATAGGGTTTATGAGAATGATATTTCTTTTTTGGTTTTAAAAATTTGAGCAAAAAAATGTTTGAGTAATAAAGTCGATTTACAAAATGTTTTAGTTATAAAGCTGTGTTGTACGAATTTTGATATTTGAAGTAACAGTGAAATTTTTCCATCAAATGGTGGTTTTGTTAAGATTTTAAAAACATTATAAAGTAAAATATTATGGTTATTTTAATCTTTATTTTCAACATTAATAAATCTAGTTGATATTTAAAGAATATTTTATGAGTTTTTTTATTTTTATTTGAGGAAAATTCTACGAATAATGATGAATATAATTTACTCATATACTTATAAGGAAGTTTAATAAAGAATAATATTGTGGGAAATTCAAACTGAATCCCACAAATTCCCCATATCTATCAAAGGAAGATTTCATATATAGATGTAGAACATCACTTAAATTAAATTGTATGAAAAATGAAGATAAAATATTAAGAATAAAGTATTAATAATTTTATGAAGTGTTTCTAGACTGTTTTCATTAGAAGTGAATTTGGGTCAAAGAAATCATGAGGAATTAGAAGCATAATTTTCTATAAGAAGTGTAACTAAAATTAAAATATTTATAAAGGATATATTTTTTAAGAATACGTTTCAAAAGAATAATATTTATTAAATCCAGATCATTAAATATCTATCAGAATATTCAAGACCATCTGAACTTTCTTATAAGATACCAGAGATCTTGAAGAATTTGTATACAAGCTAAGCTGATCCAATATTCTTATGGGGGAATAAAATATGAAGAATAACACATTTCTATACATGATCAACTCTAAAAAGGATATTGTCGTGCAATTTATAACTATCTAATACAAGATTGTGATTGGGGAATATAACCAATCATGGAAGAAATTTTCAATTTGGATGTGTAATTAATTAGGGAATAAGGTATGGGAATATAAAATTTTTAAAGAAGATTATATTTGGGGTGTATCAACAATTACTATTTGAGTGATCCTAAAATCCATGTAAGGTTGTATAACCAATAATGAAATTATTAGGCTTTATTTCCAAACCTTGTAAATCCCCTTGTTCTTTTTTGTGCTTACATTTTCATATGAACAATGTAAGGATATGTTTTTAATGAAGTGAGGATTGAGGATTTAATCATCTATAAATGTTGATTTTTTTAATATTAATATGATTTTTTAAAATATAAGAGATCATTGATTCACCCATAATAGTACTAATTATCTTACTAGGAATGGTTAGATCAATTAGTATCATTAATAGGCTCCTCTATAGATCCTCTCAGTGATGATGTATAATTTAGAATTAGTAAATTGTACAATTATTCCTACTATGGATATAATTAACTACTATGACTAGAAGAATTAGATGATAAACTATATTCTATCACATGACATATAAGTGTCCAATAAAATATCCATTGGATTTCCAATGAAATAAAATTATTCACTAATTTTTTTTCTATGTTGAATCTTGAGTTTTGTTGAAAATATCAAAATTATTTTATAACTTCCTTATCTGAAAATGTTTATTTGAAGGTGATAGATCTACAAATTGAAAAAATAATTTTGTTAAAACAAGTTAGAAACATCAGAGGTAATGTAAAAGTAAAGGATGAAAAGTTTTATATATAGAGAATCTTGTTCAATGATATTGGTATAGAAAAATAAGAAACTATTAATGATTATTTCACCTAAGTGAATGGAGTTATAATCAATATCAGTTGATACAAGGAATTCATGTAATATTGGGCTATTGTTAAAAGTATTTTTTAGAACTTTATAGAATGGTTTGACCCAAAAGTCTCAAACTTATTGTATATAGACAATTTATCTCTTGATGAACTATATAAAATACATGTTAAATATGAAATGATGAATAATCCAACATTAAAAGAGAAATTTAAAGAAGAGAATGCCTTTAATGTAATGAGAATAGGAAACAAATCAATGAAGAAAAATTTATTAAAATAGGTTCTTCATAATATGATTAAAATGAAAATTATTTCAATATAATTATTTACCTTTGATCAAAAATGTTTGTAAAAGGATAATGGAAGGGTAAGAAAAAAATCATCATAGTGATGGAATTGTGATGATCATGGACACTTAGACTATTAATATCCAAATAGGAAAATTACAAGAATCAAAAAATTATGAGAATAATTAAAATATAAAATAAATATTATGGATATGAATAAGAAGAAATATTCTAGAAGCAAGAAAAGTAGTTTAATGAAGAAACCTTGAGAAAAATGATTCATTATCAAGTAGTTTTATGGGTATTTGAAAAATATATTCCTACAATGGTTGAAAACTATCTTGATAAATCAAGTATTAATGATGATGGTGAAGGTATAATTGAATTACAATGTAAATTAAAACATTATTTTGAAGCATGTTTTGAATAGGATAGGAAAGAAAAAAATTTCAAAGGATAAAAATAAGGTTTTGGAAGAAAATGAATATTTTCTTAAAATGATTAAGGATATATTGAAGAAATTAAATATAAAAAATATGTTTTTTTGGGTAAGAAAATTATTAAAATACATTTATGATAAACTTTATCTAAAATAAAATGAATTATTGAAGGTTTAACCAAGGTTCTTTGTTGCTAAAATATCTCTAAAGATGTTGAATGATGTTTTTTATGAATAAAAAGATGCTAAAAACAAAATTTCATAAATTTATGAATCCACTAGAATTTAGAAATATTATAAATATGATTTTTTAGTATTACTATTATTTTTTCAAATGTTTTTGTATATTCAAATACTTGGATGAATGAAAGGAATTATAGTGAAAATGTTCCTCCAGTAATAAGAATTATTGTTAGAAATGGAAGGAAAATTTCTAATAATTCTAGGAATAAATTGGAAGAATATTATAGATCCTTGAAAGACTATTTTCCACAATTAAGGATTTCAAAAGAACAATTATAGAATTACCCCAGATAATATTTTTATATAATAGAAAAATTCAATGAGTATTTGTAGTTTTGCAGAACAATGTAGCACAAAACATATAATTGTTGGTCAAATATGAATTTACTAAAAGCGAGTGAGGAACCAAGGGGGGTTCACATGAGAAAATAAGGAATAATTTAAAAAAAATATCTTTGAACATATATTCTTCTAATATACACATGTGAAATAAATTTTACAATTTTAAGGATGTTTGTGATAGGTGTGGATTAGTAAGTTACAAAGTTAAGGATTACATGGATAGTCTTCAAGGTGATGCTTTATATGATTTTAAAGGGATGAAAATTTAGAAGTGAGTTAATGAAACTTACTTCAATATTGATTATAATATAAAATAGTGTGAGAAAGAAAAAAATAGAGCAAAATGATGAAAGAGATATCATTTGTTTAACCTCGCCAACTGGAAAAGGCTAAAGAAATAGAAGAAGATGAAATAAAATAAAAAAACAAAGAAAAGATAAAATAGATGACTACGATTCTTGATGTGTCATCCAAATGAGATGATTTGAAAATGTGGAGGAAGATTAATGAGGTTGGAAGGAAAAATGGCCAAGTTTTAGAATATATTCTCCACCTAAATGTTACATTTGAAGCAGATTGTGGTTCCAATTATTCCCTATTATTTTATGTGTTTTTAATTAATATTTATGAAATTAGAGGATATTTTTGATGTTTTAATTGTTATGATAGTAATATAAATGACCTCTAATATATTTTTTCTAATTATCATAATGATGAAATGTTGAGTTCATTCCTTGATGAGAATATTATATGGAGCAAAGGATATCAAGGAGGTAATAACTCATAAAAACATTAATCACCTATTGAACATGAGGTATTCCAATCACAACATCATCTATTATTCTTGAATTTTTTAATTAAGGGGTAGTTTTTGGTGGAAAAATATATGAGGTTATGGGGGAGTTATTTATCATTCAGTTTAACTTCTTAATTTGTTTATTTATGTGTGTTCATGATTTTTCATTTTATTAAATCTAATTTTGTAAAAACCCAAAAATATATAATTGAGATCTCTAAATAATATTATTTCATGTGAGTTTGTTTAAGTATAGCTTATCAATCTTTGGTTATGGAACTATTGTTTTTTTATATCATGTGAACCCACATAGACATAGAGTTGATGGACTAAAGGCTATTTTCTAAGAATAATGAGATATTATCCCTTCCTATAATTTTACAAGAAATTTTATGATTAGTTTTTATGAGAAACATAATTTCAGAATTCCCTATTGTTTTATATTTCATTACATTTTCATAAATATGGATAAATAAATAATAAAAAAATTTGACTTTGAGGATGTTTGGTGGCAGTGACAATAATAAATATATCAATATGTGTTTCTTGGAAAACGTTCTTGGATAAGTTAAATAGATTTTTTCCCTTGAATAAAGTAACATTATTATGTTTAAAAATTATTTTTCTAAAATTTCACGAGAAAATAACACTTTGATCGTAGATAAAATGTGATTCATTTTCAAATGATCTAAATATAAGTCTATTGGTTGAACTTGAAAATTTTAGTATGTTGAAGTATATAGAAGGATATTTTATAATCTATGAAGTAAATAAAATGTGATTTTTGGAAAGAGTTTTTGTGAAGATGATATAAGTATTTTTGAAAGGGTAATTTAGAAGTACATTCATAATACTCACATATAGGGAAATCTAGTTTAATGATTGTGATTTTTTTTATAGTAGATGAAAAACATTGTGTTTACAAAAGAAAATATTTTCTCTCTAGAAGTATATTCAATATGATTTCTAGAAGAACTTTTTTATATGAAATAAAATGTGTTCCTAAAGGTGAATATCTAGGACCTCTGAAGAGAGATTCTATACATTCAACGATAGGATATTCAATGTGATATATTATGGGTTCAATGAAATCTATTATAGAAGGCATGTCTTGAACCATTAAAGGTTTTAAATGAATATTTATGCTGTAATTTTTAAATCCTCAAAGTTTATACTCTCAATATTTATAAAGTTTCCATAATACGTTGTTTATTTTTTTGAATGAAGAATTTGGTCAAAACATAGTGGGACTATGTTTTCGAGACTCAAATTATTAGAACAATACTTGCTAGAAATGTTTATAATGCTTAGTGGTATAAATTTTTAGTAGCAAAGTCCAGTAGAACAAAATTCAATATATAAAGTTAATTTGTAAAAAAAATTAGTTATGAAGTCATAGAAAATATTTTACCTAAAAAATAGGTTTTAGGATCTAAATAAAAAATTTTAGTAGTAAAACATTGTGATGATTTTGAGTTTTTAATTCAATGTATATAAACATTGATAAGATTTTAGGAAGATTTGAAGATTTTTTTATGATGTTATTTAAGAAAAATTTAAATAATAGGATTGAGTCATATTTATTCAATGTCTTTGAAGGTAGTTTAATGCTAAATGATAAAGCAATAAGTTCAAAGAAAATCCCATACATTCCCTACATCTATCAGAGGAATATTACCTATATAAATGGTGAACAAAACTTGAGTTAAATTGTATTAAAAATTGAGATAAATTTTTAGAATGAAATATTAAATGTTTCATAGAATAATAGTTTCTGAACTACCTAAATTAGAAGTACATTTAGGTGGATGGAAGTTTGAGGAACGAGAAGAGACATTTTCTAGAAAAAAAGTCAAAAGGACAACCTTTTGTAAGGAGAAATTCTAGAGGAATAAGTTATGGAATAAAAATACTGAGTATATCCCAATCATTCAATATCTTGGGCAAGTTTCTAGACTAGACAATCAATCATGAAAGCTATAGAATATCTTGAATAGGCTTTACACAATATATGGTGATCCAAAATTCTTGAAGATCAAAACCATCTGAAGAATAAGATCTTTCTATTCTGGATCAACTTTAAAATATGGATTTTGAATGGGGTGTATAACCAAAATTTTAAGACTTTTTGTTGGGATGTATTACTAATCAAGAAAGGATTTTTCAATTTGGTTTTATATATTATTTTTAAAAAATATATGTTTTGTATAACTAGTGAAAGGAATATTTTTTTAGGGTGCATAACAAATTAATATTGATGTTAGTGGAGAATCGATGTTAGGGGGTGTATAACCAACACAAAAAAAGAGTAATATTTTTTGTTGAACCTTGTAAATCCTTGTGTTCTAATTTTGTGCATAAATTTTCATACATACATGGTAAGAATGAGTTATTAAAGAATATATGATCATGGATTTAACAAATCATATATGTTAATGTTTTTAAAAGGGAGAAAATTTGTAAAAATAAAATAAAATATTGATTCACCCCCCCCCCCCTCTTAGTGATCCAATCAGACATGTGTACTTAAAATTTCAAAATTCTAAGTGTTATTAATAATATAATGTATGATTCACAATTATAATGAATTTATAGAGGCTTTGAATCATTTTAATATTAAATTAGTAAATCAAATCATAATACTTATAAACTATGGAGTGATATTTTTAATGATAAAAGATATAATGACCTGAGATATATTGTTCTAAAATGAGAAAATAGAGTTTTGTAATTGTTGTGTATGGTTGAATAATGAATAAGAAAATAAGATATTATGCTGGATAAAATAATGGCTAACTAAGAACCATTTTCATAATAAGAATTCATTAGGGCCATTTAATTCTAATTTTATATGTTATTACATGATGATATATATTGATCCATAATAGATGAGAAAAATGAACTATAAAAAGGATGTTTAATCACAACCTGAGGTTGTGGAATAAATTATATAGTGATAAATATAGAGGAGAGAAATATATTATAATTGTACCACAATGTGTTTGTATGACATAATATTATTCTAAATCCAAAAATATTTACTAATATGGGGTCTATTTCATGTTAAAAAATATAGTATAATATAACAAGGTTTCCTAAAGAATTATATATTACTTTATAATGAACTAGTTAAGGGTTAATTTACGTTGACTAGAAAAAATTATAACTAATTGTTTCATTTTCTTGGATAAATAATTGAACACTTTATGGAAGAATTTATCTTGAAATTGTTGAAGGAAATGATTTTTTATATAAATTATTTAGGATATAAGGAGATACTATTCTAGGATAAACTTGATTTTCTATTTCAATTATTTTAGTGTTATGGATGATTAAATGTTTTGAACATATTTTTATAGTGAAGCATTATCGAGTGAATGAATTCATTTGTTTTTTGTGGTGATTCATATTAGTTTATAAAATATAGTTATTCTTATATATCCATTATTCCTTTTTTATTCATGATTATTGTTTATTTATTAAATAATTTACAATGAATTAATGAACTAGTTATGTAACATCCCCAGATTGGGAGCCACTAAACTGGTCCCCCAATTCGAGTCGTCACATGACCTCAAGCATGACTCCTCGTACACTAGCGATTTCCGACTAACGGTGATAGTATAAGGACTCTCATGGGGAGACTATACCCTCTTTACTAGTATAATACACAACAGAACAAAATATAAATAGAGAAATAATATAAAATAAATAATAAACATGCATAACCAAACAATTCCCAAATGGGGTACATAACCAAATCAAATACAATAATTTAATGCCATACCAGTAGTGCAGAGTGAAGGAAACCCAAAATAAAAGAAATGACCAAATCCCCAACAGGCCCTGAATCTAAGTTTGGATCTTTCTCCATGTAAATTTACCAATTCCAACTGAACTCTCTAACATACTGACCTTTCCATTGTCCTGACCTGTAAGCATGAAATTAGCTTGGGTACACATTGGAGTCCTAAATTGGGTGTGAGTACAACTCAGTAGGCCTACTTAATTAATTCTGATTATTAGCTTGGGTACCCATTGACCCATAATTATTATTATGGAAATGATTATAAGAATCCCATCATGATGCATTAAGAAATATTAATCCCTTATCAACAATATCATAGTTTTTTTTCTTCAATTATTGCAAATCAATCAAGGTCATTCTATATAGAGTCTTTGAAATATTTGAACCATAGAGTATGAGATCTTTTGAAAGCTAAACATCACGATTTAGGGTAACTATTGGAAATTTTATAGGAAATGAATTAATATATTTCTGAAAAAATAGTCATATAATTATTTTTTAGTTTATTCTAAAACATTAGAGAAAAATAACACATAGGTGTAGGTAGTAAGAGTCATATAGTGAAAGTATTTTTCTGAGGCTTCATAGGAATAACATTAAAAAAATTTATATAATTTTATATGAATATTATATAAATTTAACTACAAGATAAACTCTATAACTATAATGTTTTAGTTTATTTTGATTCACATTAACAATCATTATATTTAATGAACTATATTCAACATGATTTACAAATTTCTTCTCACATTGTATACTTCTTAGAGATACCCTACATAAAATATTTCTTCCTAACCTAGAAGAAGGAAACTTAATAATGTGTGATCTCAGATGATTAGTATAGGTAAATATATGATATGTCACTCAATTATCATAAGTGATAATAAGATTATAACAACTATATATGTATATTATCACAACCTAAAATAATCATCCATAATTATTCAAACATAATTAAACATAAATCATGGAATAAATGTTTTTCATAACAATATCAATATGTCATTAATTTATGAAATCATCAATAATATGTAAATTGTAAATAGAAAATATCATAATAATAATAATTTATATTTTAGCACATAAATTATCATAGAAATTCATTTCCTTAGTCATGGATCATTGGAATGACTATCATAGTGGATTAGGATCACACCGTAGTCCATTATTTTCCTAGGCAAGGTTCACTCACATGACTATCTTATTATAAAGAGTCCCTTATTGAACTAGTTTCACTCCTCATTCTAGTCCATATTATCTCATGATGTTTATATATATACCCAATTCATTGGTGGGATAAATCTAATCCCACCCAAAAAATAATTAAGACCATTCATATGTTTTCCATAAGATAAATAATTCATCATAACAATATATCTTTACTAATGTAAAATAATAATGTTTTATAAACATTTCATTATTTCCTTATATTATATCTCATAGAAAATAAATGAGTTTAATAAAAGTTTCATCATAACTTAAATTAACAATGGGAAAGAAAAGAGTTTGATAGAATCATCATAAAATCATTATCATCATAGGCTATCTAGAGGAAAAAAATTGATGGTATCATAAGATCATGTTACAAAAAAAATACTCCAAAAATTATGATGAAATATATGAAAATAATTTTAAAAGAAACTTTAATCCTTTATTTGAAAGAATGAGAAAAATATATATTTTATTTGATATGATTTTGATTGATTTTTTTTGGAATATTGATAATGTAATTGTATTATAAAATAGTAATTAAATCTTATTAAGGAATATTCAATGAAAATTAAAATAATTACAATAAGAAAATCCCTTCAAAGAATGTATGTTGACAAATAACATTTGTATCACACTTTTATTGAAAAAGACAAATAATGACTTGTTCAAAAAACATATTCTTCAAAAATAATCATTTTAAACATTATAACATAAATTAAAAGGTAAATAAGATGAAATTTCTAAAAAAATGGTAAAAAAACTATAAAATAATTTTGAATATCATAATATGGAATAAATAGTTCGTTGACCAAAGTAGAAATAAAACATAATTTTCATTAAAAAAAGTTTGTCGGACATTTTGAGAACCCAAGAGTGAAGAATAATAATAGAGAATTAAAATCATATAAATACGAAATGAAAATAAAAATTATTTATTTTACATTATAATATCTATAAGAAATAACTCAAATAAAATATTTCATTGATTATAATAAAAAGTATGTATATTTTTACATAAACCCTATCCTTAAGTCTCATTTTTATTCTTACACATTAAAATATAATTTATAAAAAGTAAATATTTATTATACACATATTTCATATCTATATTCATATATAACATATTATTTATCATTAATTTATAATTTTAAAATATCATTTTAGTAAAATTATCTTTCTTAAAATAAACATTCAATTAAAAACTGGTCAGTTTTCATGCATTTTTCAGTACTATGGTTCTAGTAATCACACCTTGGTGTCGGTTTCATAATCTCAATAATCATAATCATAACATAATTATAATAATTTTTCATTATACACACTTTTATAATTATTCATATACAGTAGTGGTAAAAAATTAACCCCATCGCTTTATGGATGTGGTAGCCCCCACTTATGCACGAGCAACATTATCATTTTCCAATGGATATGAAGGTAAGAAGGTAGAAAAGATATTATAAATTCATAAGAATAATTATTTTATAAATATAATATATAAATATTAAATCCATTATAATAACTAACCCTGATTTATGGTGATGTAAAATTATTTATATCGCTTAGTAGAAGTGGTGGTCCAAATGTATGCATAGATGATATTTTTTTCCAATTTAATGGATTTATGATTGAAAATGGTTTTCCCATAATCATAAAAATATATTAGTATATTTATTATATTGTATAAATTTTTTCAGTATGGATATAACCAATTTATAGTAAATAAAAGAATAATAAAACATGAAAAATATGTGTAAGAACATATACCTCTTTTTTTAAGAAACGTTCATTGAATATTTTATTAAGAACACTTAATCTAGTCATTTATGTAGATAATAACATAAAATACATAGATAGGTAAGTTTATAATATATTTGGGTATGTTTTGGTGGATATAAAAGGCTCGTTTATTGTGGAAAAGATAAGAGAGTGGGTTCCATTTTATAAGTGAGGAGATTAACACACTTATAATTAGTAGGAAAGTATGAAGAATAAAAGTAACTATCAAGAGAAATTAGATCCAATTTTTCTACAGTTTTAAGATAATATGATATAGAATCAATTTTTTTATAATTTTGGATTTAGAGAAGTATTTAGGTTATTTATACTCTTATCACTTTAGTTTAAACCCTCAGTAACCCCTTATAACCTTTACCATAGTAATGATTTTTACATCAGTTACCTTTCATAATGAAAAAATAAAGTTGAACATATTAAATAATTTTAATTATTATTATTACAAATTTGGGATCATTTTTTTTATATTCAATTTTTGTATGTCATAGAAACCCATTTAAAAATAAGTGTGTAGAATGCAATTAAACCATTTTGTTTGAAAATGAATTTTAAAGATGATACATGAGCTTACCATTATTGCATACCACGAGAAAAACTACTAGGTAAAGGTTAAAATATATTATTTAATATATTATCTATATATTTAATTTAAATCATCCAAAAATAGAGATATATTTAATTTATTTAAATAATAACACCTTGGGCAAATAAGAATAGTTTTTTAGAAAAAACTTATCTTTTTTCCATCAAATGAGTTTATTCTAATTTATAACCAATTGAAAACCAATGAATTATTTTTAAAAATATTTAAATAATTTATTTAAATAATTTATTTTTTACTATTTATATTCATCAATATATTGGATGGTGATGATTATCATATTAAATAATAATAATTCTATAGTATATCTTGGTCCTTTTAAACATGATTTTGTGTGAGAAGAAAGATATCAAAGAAATAAATTTATTTATGGAGAAATATATCTTAAAATATTTAGTGGTTACATTATATCCTCTTATATGAATTTATCCATTGAAACTCTATCACTCTGATAAATAAAAATAAAGACACTTATTCTTGATCATATCTTTGAGTTCCCATATATCTTCCTAAAACAAATTATTCTACCCAAAACTTTGACTGTGTTAGCGATCCTGTTTCTCAAAAATTTCTATCTAAAATAAATAATCTTCACTATGTAATAAATACAATAGAGATAATATTTATTTATTATTAAAAATATGTTCAGTACATTTTTAGATCATATATGCATTTCTTAAGAGAGATACAACAAAAATATCATGAACTTTAGATATAATCGGTGGAAGCGACACGAAATAAGAAAATTTCACAACATGATAATTAATTTTTAGGGGATTTTATACCGAGGGATAAAATTTCACTTCTTTATAAATATCAGAACCTTATTCCAAGGAGGTATTTTTATCAATACCTTTTTATAAACATCGAGCTATAAATCTCACTAATGATTATTAGTAAAACATTTCTTTTGAGTTTTCACATAGTTGATGTACTGCTAAATAACTTCAAACCTCCCCACCATTTAATTAGCTAATTCATCTCCCATTACATATACTTCTCTAACTTTATCCCATAGTGTTGGATTTATTTACTTCCTTCGATATAGTGTTTGACAATGAGCCATCTGAATGCTCAAGATAAATATATTTTTTTAATTTTTTTTTCAAATGATGGTGTGGATCCGTATGAAATTTAAAATCCATAGAATAAGATCCCAATATATCTTATTTTGTCTGAATTTTCCTCACAAATTGAAAATTTTTCTTAGTATTATATATGATGGTAAAGTTCATCTCAATATTCAAATTTCATTGAAAACATCTCTAGAATGTCAACAAAAACTTCAAATCCAAATAAGAAATAATAGATTATGGTACTCCCTAAAACCTTACCACTAAGTTAATGTATATCCTTTAAATATAGTCAATATGTACCTCTACATTGATGGAAATAAAATGTTTTTATTTCATAAGGTGATTGATTATGACCTAAATAACATTTTTAACTTTATTTATTTTTGGGAGTTGAATGATGAGATCCATGTTAATATATTCTCATTTCAATTAATTTATTGGTAAAGGTTGTAAAATATCATGAAATTCTATCTAAAATACATAAAATTTAACATACTAGGAATCAAGACACATAATTTTCAATATAACTTTCCATTTTATCCCACCATAAATTCTATTTTAGATATTTATATATCTTTATACTTCAAGGATGAAAAGAGAATGATGGAATTTGAGTTTCATTCAATTTATCCTTCTTTATGTCTGATATACATGGAACACATACAAAACTCATAAACCTTATCATTCCTTTATAATCATTGTTGAACTCAAGAAAATTTCACTCCATCTTCTACAGTTCCACATTATTAGATTTTGCATATTTATTCCTCACATGGATGGATGGTTGAATATTCATATAATAAATATATGATTTATCCCCTTTCATCATTATCTCAGGGTTTATCATCTATAAATTCATAAATTTTTGAACTATTTCAATACCAATTATTAGAAAACTATCATGGGCTATATGACTCAGAGTATTAGTCACACTTTTCACATTCACAAGGTGATAGTTCATTGACCCATGATAATATTTAATTGAGTTAAACCATCTCCTTTAGAACACAATCAACCATTTATATGTCAATATATACATAAATATTTTTATTAGTATATATATGACATAATTAAAAATAAATATATTCCCTCCATATTTTTAATACAAAAATTACTACTCCTAACTCCATATCATGATTCAGGTAATTTTTCTTATGAACTTTCATTTGGTGTAAGACATATTATTTCATAATATTAGTATAAAAGAAGATAAATCACTATGCCTTCCCTGAATCATAAACATAGATAATAAAAACTTATATGTAGTAGGGTAGTGTAAGTACATGTGAGATGACCAAATTTATTTTTATCTCATTGAAATATTCTTCAAATTAATATTTCGAAAGAAATATTGCTCCCCTATAAGTAAACATGGTTATTTGGTTAGATAACACCGATACATGCTTCAAAAAGCATCCATAGTATACATATAATGTCACGTCCCGTCCTCGGGGCCCGTGCCGTGACTACCCCAAGCCCGCCTTCCATAGGCCAGGGGCTGGCGACTAGCACCAAGGCGTAAAATCCCGGTAAACAGGGAAGGCATTGCCTTTATAAGTAACAACCACCACAGAGTCAGCAAGCGGAAAGTAACTACAAGTGCAGAAAAGTAAAGGGGGCCGGAATACAAGCCCAACTGAAAGTACAACTGAAAAGGAAAAGAACAGCAACTGAAGAAAAGACGGCGGCCTCGTGTCGTCCACTGGCAACCCCACCTGAAGGGTGGGTACAGATAGCCTCCAAGCTCCTCGGGTCCCACGTCCGCTCCGAGCACGTCCGCCTAGTGGTCCGCCTCCAGGTACCGTCCTGCTCCACGCCCCAACCGAGATCAGCTCTGTCCGTCGTCTGCATTCAACACAACAAGGTGCGGGCATAGCCCGTGCAGGGGTGAGTATAAACTACTCAGTAAGGACCCCGAGACCCCCGAAGGTCTCCCGAAATCCACAAAGGATATAGCACAAAAGAAAGGGGCAACCACGAAGAAACAACTGACTCGACTTAGGTATATGCCCATACATATACCTAAGTCCCCAATTCTAGCACTCCTCACGAGCTCAAGAACAACTCAATCCACCCAGGAAGGCAAGACTCAAATCCATAAAGGAGAGTAAACAGTAAATAGTAAATGCACATAGGATAGTTCAACACATTCCACAAAGGAGAGTAACAAAAGATTCAGCTCAACCAGGTATACTTTTTCAGATGACGTCAAAGATGATCACTGATCCATCTAAGTCGTCGGACCCACGAAGGATCGATAGGTACTAACCCCCGCAGAAGACCCACATAGGATCGGGCTCACACAGAACCTGTAGGCAGTGGCTCACACAGAACCGGTAGTAAGGACCCACACATGATCGGGCCCACACAGGACCTGTAGCACTGATCCACGTGGGATCGCTGAGTGCAGTAGTCGACGCAGTCCACTGAGGATCTCCGCACAGTCGTCGCTGCAGTCCACGAAGGATCTCTGCCCTGTCGTCGTCGCAGTCCACGGAGGATCTCTGCTCTGTCGTCGTCGCAGTCCACGGAGGATCTCTGCTCTGTCGTCGAAGTCACAGCCAGCGCTAGGGTTCCCGCACACAGCGAGCTCGTTTAGGAGGGTCCGCTCCACGAGCCGAGAGGCTGATACATCAACTGACACGTAGTCCGAAGTTGATGTATCCAAAAGTTCCGTATCGACAACAGGATCTCAACGCAACAGACGGCGCGTCAATCGGACGCCCGGTCTGAGAGTTATTGGCATTTTCGTCCCAGGGGCCCGGTTGGTTTTTAGGGAAAAACCAACCCGACCGTACTCTGCCTGTGTCCGATCCTCGGGTGGAGTATGCCAAAAGTTCCGTCTCACTTAGAGGAAACTACCACAGCTGACGGTACGTCGTTCGGACGTCCGTAGCTCAAGTTATGAGCGTTTCCGCTCCGAGGGCCCGGTTGGTTTCGTGTACGAACCAACCCGGCCGAACCCAAAGTCTTCCTAAACTTTGAGTGTAATATACCGAAACGACCGTCTCGATCCAAGGATCGCGTAGCCGCTGACGGTTCGTCAATCGGAGGTCCCAGGCCGAAGATATGGGCAAAAGACCGAAGAGGGCCCGAAAACGGGGGTTCTAGGCCCGAGGCGACCCGGCCTGGGCGCGGCCCGGCCGACCGGACCGGCCGGCTCGGCTTCGGCCGAGCGGCCGAAGGAACTGCCGCGGGTTTGACCCGCGGTTTGGAGGAACGCGGCCCGCGCGAGCCGCGTGCTGGGTGGCCGGACCGCGGACGCGGTCCGGCGGTTCGCCGCCGCCGCGGCCGAGCCGCACGCCGCCGCCTCCGGTCGCCGGCGCCGCCGCCTTCCGCGGGCTGCCGGAGTTGCTCTGGTGGCCCGATTCTTCTCCCGTCTGCGCCGTTGCTCCTCCCGGGGGCCGATCTTCACTGCGGGATCAACGGATCGCCCTTGCCGCACGGTTCGTCGTCGTCCGCCAAATCCGCACAAAAAAGGGGAGATCGGCGGAGGGTTGCCGGGCCTTGTTTGTTAGGCCCGCACCCTCCGCGTTAGGTAAAAATCAACGGGAGGAAAAGAAATGACCAATAACAATTTTAAATAAATTAAAATTGTTCCGAGATCGGTTTCTTTATTTTAAAAGAATAAACACGGGAAAGAAACATCAAGAAAATAAATCCCTACCTCGCAGCTGTCGTTGCCGAACGGGGGATCGTCGCGGGATTGCTCGTCGCGGAAGAAGGGGTTCGTCGCGTCGTCGCGGTATCCGGCGTCGCGTCGCCAATCTCCGGATCAAGATCAAACGGATTTAATTAATTTAAATCCGTTGATATCGAATTATAAAAAGGGGAGAATTTAGAAGTTTCAATTCTCACCTTTAACCGCCGATCGTAGGTCCGCCGCGGAAGAAGAGGCACCGAAGAAGAAGAAGAAGAAGAATAAGGTCGCGGAAAAGTTGTTGACGTCGCGGATCGTGCGTCGTCGAATTCTGGTTCCGGCGTTCTTCGCGTTCTTCGCGTTCTTCGCGTTCTTCGCGTTCTTCGCGGGGAGGGTGGAGGTTTAGAGGATCTCGCACAACAGAAGGATCCTCCAAAATAGACAAGTTTGTCTATTTTATTATTTTTCCAACAAACGCAAACGCGTAAGTAACGACCCATTAAAACCGTTGAATTAATTCAACGAATGAAACAACCATTTAATTCACGAAATAAACCGCCCAATTAAATGGTCTGTTAAGAATTAAAGAAAACGCGTCGGTTGACTTTTCAGTTACTTTGACGGGTTTTCGCGGGTGCGTTACTTAGCGAAAGAAACGGCGGGGCTCGTGCGGGCCCCACCGCACAAATATCCTAACAAGGGGTAGGATATTTCTGGATAGCACCCTATCCGCTTTAACTCAGTTCAAGTGGCTTTCAAGAGACTTCCAAGCGGCTTAAGTGAAATAAAATAAAGTTGTCGCACAACCTTTATTTTATTTCCGACTTAAAGCCCAAAATTTTAAAAACCACGGTTGAGCAAACGCAACTCCGGAAGAGGCGTTTCTAAGAAAATACCGGCGCTGCGATTTCATCGGTGCCCTCAGAATTCGATTCCGGGCACCGGTTCAAAAGATAGAAAAACCCGCTCGTCCGTTCACTGAACGTACCCGAGCCAAACTTCGGAAATTGATTCCGGGCACACCGGGCCTCGGAATCAGGTGCCGTCTGAAGCTGCGCTCTTGTAAAATTCCAAAGAAAATTAAGAAAAAAATTTCCTTGAAATTTGTGGGTCTTTACATTACTCCCACCTCAGGGCTTTACGTCCTCGTAAAGATACATCAAAAACTAGGGGAACAAATGGGGGTACTGAGCACGCATCTGAGCCTCCCGCTCCCAAGTGCTCTCCTGGAGGTTCCCGTGCTGCCATCTGACGCGCACAAGAGGAATCGACCGCCCACGTAGGACCCGCTCCTGTCGATCCTCGATCTCCACTGGGACCTCCGCAAAAGTCGCCCCATCGTCCACGTCCAGCTCCCCAAAGTCGATGATGTGCGTCGGGTCGTGCACATATCTCCTCAGCTGAGATACGTGGAAGACGTGTTGTACCTCTCGAACTCCTCGAGGTTTGATTTTCATGATCACAATCACCCTCTTTCTTATCTAACTTGTTTTCAAGTGTTTGTGTTGATAGGCACAAGGTTGCCAAGAAAATGGCCCAAGAAAGCTGGCAAAGTGGACTGAAATTCAGTCCACCGGCCAACCGGTGTGATAGCACCGGCCAGCCGGTGGACCTGGCAGAGGCATTGCCCACTGCCAGGCTCCACCGGTCAGCCGGTGGCCTGACCACCGGCCAGCCGGTGGCACCCAGATCAAACAGTGTGAGCTACTGTCTTGCCACCGGCCAGCCGGTGGCTCTGGCACCGGTCAGCCGGTGGAGCCTGGACCAGAATTCTCCTCCTCTGCCAAGGCACCGGCCAGCCGGTGGCCCTGCACCGGCCAGCCGGTAGCCCAGTCAAACTAGCCGTTGGCTTTGACCAGTCAACCCTCTCTTGGCTCCCAACGGCTCTTTAAGCCTCTCCAATGGCTCCGAAGCCTCCCCAAGGGTTCCATGCCTATAAATAAAGGCTGAGGAAGCCCTGGACACAAATCGGATCACATACCAAGCGCCCGGACATATTGTTGCACATTTGGCGAACCTCCGGCGCTCCACCTTCAAAGATCCTCAAGTTCTCCAACCAATTTCCAATCCAAGGAGCACCTCAAGAAGCTTGGGTGAGCACGCTACATCAACTCCATCTATCCAATTGGCGCCCAAGTCTTCCTCATCTACGGTTTTTCTTGTTTATTTATTTTGAGCTTTAAATTTGGGTTTGTGCCTACAAACCCCAAACTCGTTCTCATCCCCCTTTCTTTTGGGTTCTCACATCACCATTAAGGTGTGAAGAGGTTTCTTCAAGCCTTTCCTTTTAAAAAGGCTTGAGTTTTCGGTGAGCTAGCCTTCACCCGTTAAAAAGGCTAGTGGGTTCTTGCTAAACCATTAAAAGCAAGTGGGTTCTTGCTCAACCACTAAAAGCAAGTTGTAATAGGTCCTAGTGCTACCTCAAAGCCTTGTGGGTTTCTTGCTAAAACCATTGAAAAGCAAGCGGTAGGAATCTCTCAACGGTTGAGTTGGGAGCGGAGACGTAGGCCGGGTTTTGGCCGAACTCCGTTATCAATTTCTTGTGTCTTGCCTTATTTATTTCCACTGCATTCTTTACTTTGATTTTTAATTTGTCATTCCTTTTTTTTAAAAGGCAATTCACCCCCCCCTCTTTCCATCTTTTCCTCGTTTATTCCGACCCAACAATTGGTATCAAAGGACGTATTTGAATAATTCCCTAAACCAGTTTCAAATTAAAGATCCTATTTTAATTTTTTTTGATGGCTTCTACCGCTTCTTCCTCTCAATCCCCCGAAGGACATTCTTTGGATCGTGCTCCATTCTTTGATGGAGCCGATTATACTTTTTGGAAAACCCGTATGACCACATTTCTTAAAAGTATTGGATATCCTATTTTTAAAATTGTCATGCATGGTTATACTCTCTCTAGTAAAGATGAATCTCAATGGACCCCCGCCGACATTGCAAATTTCGAGCTTGATGGCAAAGCCATGAATGCTCTTCATTGCGGGTTAGATAGAAATGTTTTTGATCATATTTCTTCTTGCACATCTTCACATGATATTTGGAAGTGTTTAGAGCTAACCCATGAAGGTACTAGCATGGCTCAAAAGCAAGAACCCGCTCAAAAGCAAGAACCCGAGGCAAAATCCGTACCCGCTTTCCCACGTCACAAGAAAAGGGCCAAAAAGAAGAAAAAGAAGAAGGCTTCAAAGGCAACATGGAGTGATAGCTCCACCTCTTCATTCTCCTCCTTCTCCTCGAGCGACCAAGGTAAAAAATTCCTAATGGAAAATCATGAGGTATCATCTTCCGACTCTTCTTCCTCGTCTTCTAGTTCTTCAAATTCTTTCAACCATTTGTCATATGAAGAACTCCAACACGTTAGAGATCAATTAGAAAATGGTTTTCATGAGCTTTCATCAAAATTTGTCGCTTTGAAAAAGAATTTCAAAAAACTCTCCTCCGAAAAAGAACAACTTCTTAAAGAGAAGGAGGAACTCTCCCTAAAAATCCAAAATTTTCCCAATGTTGATTCTTTGGAATCAACCATCAAGGACCTTAGAGAAACTCTAGAAAAGTTCACCCAAGGGGAACAAAATTTGAACAATTTGCTTGGTTCCCAACGTGTTTCCCGAACCACCCAAGGGGTAGGCTACACCAATATAGCTTCCTCCTCCCATGCTCCCACTGTTTTTGTAAGGGGGAGCTCTAGTTTTAAATTTTGTAACTATTGCAAAAAACCCGGGCACATGATATATGAATGTAATTGCAAAAACGCCCGGTATGGTAGGCCCAAATCGATTTTTTATTCGGATGAATTTTATAGGAGAAGACCCGCCATGAGACAAGTTTGGATTGAAAAATCCCTTCTTGCGAGTCTCTCCGGGCCTAAAATTGTCTCTTTTCAAAATCCCTCTCCCCGGTGACTTTTTGTTTTATTTAGGGGGAGTTAGGATCATTTTAGTCTTTTTGTCTTTCAAATTCAACACTTGGTTTCAAATTTTTCAATTCAAAAATTTCTATTCAATTTTTGATTCAAAACTTTCAATTCAAACTGTTATTCAATTTTTTCAATTCAATTTTTCATTTCAAAATCTTTGATTCAAAACTTTCAATTCAAATTTCAAAAATTTCAATTGGTTTAAAAATCTCTATCTTGTTTTTCAAAGTATTCCCTCAATAAAGTTTTATGCCCCATTCTATTTTGATAATCACAAAGGGGGAGAAATTTCTTGATTGATTGGGGGAGAATCCTTTTCATCATGCTTAGCATTTCCTTTCAATTTCAGTTTTTTACATTAATTGTTTTGGTGATTGTGATCAACAAAATAGGAGGAGATTGTTGTACCTCTCGAACCCCTCGAGGTTTGATTTTCATGATCACAATCACCCTCTTTCTTATCTAACTTGTTTTCAAGTGTTTGTGTTGATAGGCACAAGGTTGCCAAGAAAATGGCCCAAGAAAGCTGGCAAAGTGGACTAAAATTCAGTCCACCGGCCAACCGGTGTGATAGCACCGGCCAGCCGGTGGACCTGGCAGAGGCATTGCCCACTGCCAGGCTCCACCGGTCAGCCGGTGGCCTGACCACCGGCCAGCCGGTGGCACCCAGATCAAACAGTGTGAGCTACTGTCTTGCCACCGGCCAGCCGGTGGAGCCTGGACCAGAATTCTCCTCCTCTGCCAAGGCACCGGCCAGCCGGTGGCCCTGCACCGGCCAGCCGGTAGCCCAGTCAAACTAGCCGTTGGCTTTGACCAGTCAACCCTCTCTTGGCTCCCAACGGCTCTTTAAGACTCTCCAACGGCTCTGAAGCCTCCCCAAGGGATCCATGCCTATAAATAAAGGCTGAGGAAGCCCCGGACACAAATCGGATCACATACCAAGCGCCCGGACATATTGTTGCACATTTGGCGAACCTCCGGCGCTCCACCTTCAAAGATCCTCAAGTGCTCCAACCAATTTCCAATCCAAGGAGCACCTAAAGAAGCTTGGGAGATCACGCTACATCAACTCCATCTATCCAATTGGCGCCCAAGTCTTCCTCAACTACGGTTTTTCTTGTTTATTTATTTTGAGCTTTAAATTTGGGTTTGTGCCTACAAACCCCAAACTCTTTCTCATCCCCCTTTCTTTTGGGTTCTCACATCACCATTAAGGTGTGAAGAGGTTTCTTCAAGCCTTTCCTTTTAAAAAGGCTTGAGTTTTCGGTGAGCTAGCCTTCACCCGTTAAAAAGGCTAGTGGGTTCTTGCTAAACCATTAAAAGCAAGTGGGTTCTTGCTCAACCACTAAAAGCAAGCTGTAATAGGTCCTAGTGCTACCTCAAAGCCTAGTGGGTTTCTTGCTAAAACCATTGAAAAACAAGCGGTAGGAATCTCTCAACGGTTGAGTTGGGAGCGGAGACGTAGGCCGGGTTTTGGCCGAACTCCGTTATCAATTTCTTGTGTCTTGCCTTATTTATTTCCGCTGAATTCTTTACTTTGATTTTTAATTTGTCATTCCTTTTTTTTAAAAGGCAATTCACCCCCCCTCTTGCCATCTTTTCCTCGTTTATTCCGACCCAACAGACGTCGTGCACTTGGTGCAACTGAGGTGGTAGAGCCAGGCGATAAGCCACCTCTCCTATCCTGCTGAGGACCTGGAAGGGCCCGATGAAGCGTGGAGACAACTTGCCGCCTCGGCCAAATCTCCGTAAACCACGTCGAGGTGAGACACGCAAAAAGACGTGGTCGCCATCCTCGAACTCTAGTGGCCTCCGCATCCTGTCAGCATATGACTTCTGCCGGCTCTGAGCTGTCCTCATCCTCTCCTGGATGTTCTGGACCTTCTCTGTCGTGGCTCGGACCATCTCTGGTCCCACGAGTGCTGACTCCCCAGGGTCTGTCCAGCACAACGGTGATCTGCAGGGTCTGCCGTACAACGCCTCATATGGTGCCATCCCGATGGTGGAGTGGTAGCTGTTGTTGTACGCGAACTCCACCAAGGGTAGGTGGTCCTCCCAGCCGCGACCAAAGTCGAGAACACATGCACGGAGCATGTCCTCGAGTGTCTGTATGGTCCTCTCCGTCTGACCATCCGTCTGAGGGTGGAAGGCTGTGCTCAGATGGAGCCGCGTCCCGAACGCCTCCTGCAACCCCTTCCAAAGCCGGGAAGTGAAACGCGCATCTCGATCAGAGACGATAGATGATGGCACACCGTGAAGCCATATGATCTCCTCGACGTAAAGACGTCCCAAGCTCTCCACTGAGCCCTGCTCTCTGATGGGTAAGAAGTGTGCTGACTTGGTGAGTCGGTCGACAATCACCCAAATGGAGTCGTGACCTCTGGAAGTACGTGGAAGTCCAGTCACGAAGTCCATAGATATGCCGTCCCACTTCCACTCCGGGACCTCCAAGGGCTGTACCAAGCCTACTGGTACCTGATGCTCTGCCTTCACCTGCTGGCAGGTGAGGCACCGTGAAACGAACTCTGCCACAGCTTTCTTCATGCCCGGCCACCAGTGCTGTCGTCTGAGATCCTGGTACATCTTCGCCACTCCGGGATGCACCGCCAAGGGAGAAGTGTGAAACTCTCTCAGCACCTCCTCTCGTAAAGCGACTGGTACGAAGGTACGTCCTCTGAAAAGGATGTCGTGCTCTGCTCCAAGGGAGAAGCCATCAGGCACCTGACCTGAGGATATCAGTGCACGCCGGGTCTCACAGTCAGCGTCCCCACGCTGAGCCTCTCTGACCCGCTGTAGAAGTGGAGGAGAGACTGTGAGAGACTGAAGAAAGGCTGCTCCGTCTCTATCCACGAAGGATATCTGTAAGGAGGCTAGCTGCTCTGTCGCCTCCTCAAGTAGCTGAATGCCCGTCCTCCTGTTGAGGGCATCGTCTACCACGTTCCCCTTCCCAGGAGTATAGACTATCTCAAAGTCATAGTCCTGGAGGAACTCAAGCCATCTCCGCTATCTCAGGTTCAGGTCCTTCTGAGAGAAGATATACCTGAGACTCTGGTGGTCAGAAAAGACTGCGAAGCGCTCTCCCATCAGATAGTGCCGCCAAGTCTTCAGAGTGAAGACCACTGCTCCTAACTCCAGGTCATGAGTGGCGTAGTTCCGCTCATGCGGCCTCAACTGACGGGATCCGTAGGCGATCACGGCCCGCTCCTGCATCAGGACGCACCCGAGTCCAGTCCCTGATGCGTCGCAGTAAACTACGTATCCAACTCCCTCCTCAGGCAACCTCAAGATAGGTGCGCTGGTCAATCTCTGTCTCATCTCCTGGAAGCTCTGCTGACATCTGTCTGACCACAAAAAGGGTTTCCCTTTCTTTGTCAAGGCTGAGAGTGGTGCCGCAACTCTGGAGAAGTCTGGCACAAATCTCCGATAGTATCCGGCTAGGCCCAAGAAGCTCCGCACCTCCGTCACGCTCCTGGGTGGCTCCCAAGCTAGCACTGCCTCGATCTTCACGGGATCCACTGCAACTCCCGCCTCAGAGATGACGTGCCCCAAGAAGTGGACCTCACGTAACCAGAACTGGCACTTTGAGAGATTTCCATAAAGCTGGTGCTCTCGGAGTGTGTCTAGCACAACTCGCAGGTGGTAGGCATGCTCCTCCTCAGTCGTCGAGTATACCAAAATGTCGTCATTGAAGACCACGACAAATCGGTCGAGGTATGGCTGGAAGATCCTGTTAATGAGGCTCATGAACACTGCTGGAGCATTGGTTACACCGAACGGCATAACCAAGAACTCATAATGGCCATACCGACACCTGAAGGCCGTCTTCTGCACGTCCTCGTCTCAAACTCTGAGCTGATGATAGCCTGACCGGAGGTCTATCTTCGAGAACCACCGCACTCCCTTGAGCTGATCGAAGAGGTCGTCAATCCGTGGCAGCAGATACTTGTTCCTCACTGTCACCTGGTTCAGGCGACGATAGTCGACACACAGTCGCAAGCTCCCGTCCGACTTCTTGGCGAACAATATCGGGGAAGCCCAGGGTGAAACACTGGGTCGGATAAACCCCTTGCTCTGCAAGTCCTCCAACTGTACCCGCAGCTCTCGAAGCTCGGCGGGGGCCATCCGATATGCTGGAGTAGATATCGGGGCTGTCCCGGGGTACAAGTCGATGTAAAAGTCTACCTCTCTACGAGGAGGTAGCCCTGGAACGTCGTCGGGAAAGACGTCCACGTACTGGTCCACCACTGCAGGAAAAACTGGACTCCGCACGTCCACTGCTCCTAGGATGAGGCTAGCCAACTGATGAGAGATGGGCTGCACTCTCCTCCGCGGAAGTCCATCCTGTGCTGCAAAGGTTCCCTTCTCGCCGATGAAGGTAAACCTGCTCCCGTCGGTGCGAACACATCGCACCTTGCGCCTAAAATAGTCGATCTGGGCATGAACCGTGGATAGCCAATCCATGCCCAAGATGACGTCGTAAGGCCTCGACGCCGCTATAAAGAGATCCCAGCCGAAGCTCTCGCCTCCTAGAGTAAGCTCACACTGCCGGCACCAGTGCGTAATCGTCGAGTCTGCTCCCGTAGGAGTCTCTAGCCGTAAGGATCGAGCCAACGGCTCAGTCGGAATCTCCGAGCTCCGAACAAGGGCAGAGGCTATGAAAGAGTGACTCGCTCCTGTGTCTATAAGTACTACAGAAAGGGTGGAATAGACACAGATCGTACCTCGAATCATCTCTGGCATGTCGGGGTCGTAGGCCTCCACTGCCTGGAGATGGGCCTGTCCCTGCCCGCCAGCTCCCTGTGGTCGAGGTGGCCCTCCTGGTGGTGGTGGGGGTAGAGCCTGGAAGCGTCGCCCACCACCCGCTGCTCGGACAGCTCCTCTGCCTCGTCCGCCTCCTCCCTGCGGACCGCCACGATCGACCCTCTGCCTCTGCCTGGGTGGCCCCTCCACCGTCTGCTGCTCCTCTGATCGGCGAGTCGGGCAGTCACGAGCCATGTGACCCTGCCCGCCGCAGGAGTAGCACAGCCTGCCCCTCGGAAGGCTGGCACTCCGCTGGGTGCCCTTCACTGCTGAGCCAGTGTCCCGAGGTCGCCTGCCGGAAGGTCTGGTCCGCCTGGAACCCTGGGTCATCCGTCGGCTACCTGCTGCCAAAGACTCAGCTACCTGCCGCCCTGCGCTAGGTCTCGCCGCTGAAGAAGGCTCTGCCAGGAAGCTCTCGATCAGGAGGGCTCGCTCCAGCACTCCCGCCTGGGTCGGAATGCTGAGGGAGATCAGCGACGCCCGAATCTCCTGCCGCAAGCCCTGCTCGAAGGTCCGGGCCCGGAAGAAGGGGTCCCGTACCATGTCGGTCGAGTAGCGAGATAGGTCAGTGAACCTTGCCGCGTACTGAGCGACCGTCATGCTGCCCTGGCGCAGCTGGAGAAGCTCCTGGATGCGCACCGCTCGGAGGGTGGCCGGGACGAACTCAGAGCGGAAGAGGCTCTCGAAGTCCGTCCAGAGCAAGGATGCCTCATCGTGAACCTGGAGCATCAAGCTCCACCATCGTCCTGCCGCCGCCTGCAGGAGGCTCGCCGCGAGAATCACCATGAGATCCGCTGGTGTCCTCACTAGCCTAAAGATCCGTACCACCGCCTCAAGCCAGTCCTCGGCGGCCTGGGGGTCCGCCTCACCGCGAAACCTGGGCGGTCGCTGGCTCTGAAACTCATGCAGTGCCCTGAGGCGACGTGCATCGTCAGCGTCTGGTACTGGTAGCATCGGTGGCTCGGCGGGGAAAGCTACCGCCGGTGCCACTGCTGGCAAAGGGCCCTGCACCGAGGCCTCATCGCTCGGTGGGCTGCCGTCGCGCCCAACACTCCGAACCCTAGCTGGCTGTCGTCGCGGGGCCATCCTGAAAAGGAGAACAAGAGCACCACAGTCAGAATAGTATACCTGGTGAGCTGGCACAAGTAATCACAAGGAAAACTTGAGACTTTCATGAAGCAGATCAGTATACCCGGTGAGCTGACACAAGTAATCACAAAGAAAACTTGAAACACACACGCAATCAATGTTTTCATGCATTAAGTCGGAAATCAGGAGTCAGGGTCCTGGTGTACGGATACGTCGGCCGCCGCACCAACACTGGGCTCCCTGAACTGATAACCACACTCAATACACTAAACACTATTGCTTCATATAGGAAGAAAAGACGATCAGAGTCTGCGGTAGAACCGACCACCTCTGATGCCAATTTGTCACGTCCTGTCCTCGGGGCCCGTGCCATGACTACCCCAAGCCCGCCTTCTATAGGCCAGGGGCTGGCGACTAGCACCAAGGCGTAAAATCCCGGTAAACAGGGAAGGCATTGCCTTTATAAGTAACAACCACCACAGAGTCAGCAAGCGGAAAGTAACTACAAGTGCAGAAAAGTAAAGGGGGCCGGAATACAAGCCCAACTGAAAGTACAACTGAAAAAGAAAAAGAACAGCAACTGAAGAAAAGACGGCGGCCTCGTGTCGTCCCCTGGAAACCCCACCTGAAGGGTGGGTACAGATAGCCTCCAAGCTCCTCGGGTCCCACGTCCGCTCCGAGCACATCCGCCTAGTGGTCCGCCTCCAGGTACCGTCCTGCTCCACGCCCCAACCGAGATCAGCTCTGTCCGTCGTCTGCATCCAACACAACAAGGTGCGGGCATAGCCCGTGTAGGGGTGAGTATAAACTACTCAGTAAGGACCCCGAGACCCCCGAAGGTCTCCCGAAATCCACAAAGGATATAGAACAAAAGAAAGGGGCAACCACGAAGAAACAACTGACTCGACTTAGGTATATGCCCATACATATACCTAAGTCCCCAATTCTAGCTCTGCTCACGAGCTCAAGAACAACTCAATCCACACAGGAAGGCAAGACTCAAATCCATAAAGGAGAGTAAACAGTAAATAGTAAATCCACATAGGATAGTTCAACACATTCCACAAAGGAGAGTAACAAAAGATTCAGCTCAACCAGGTATACTTTTTCAAATGACATCAAAGATGATCACTGATCCATCTAAGTCGTCGGACCCACGAAGGATCGATAGGTACTAACCCCCGCAGAAGAACCACACAGGATCGGGCTCACACAGAACCTGTAGGCAGTGGCTCACACAGAACCGGTAGTAAGGACCCACACAGGATCGGGCCCACACAGGACCTGTAGCACTGATCCACGTGGGATCGCTGAGTGCAGTAGTCGACGCAGTCCACTGAGGATCTCCGCACAGTCGTCGCCGCAGTCCACGAAGGATCTCTGACCTGTCGTCGTCACAGTCCACGAAGGATCTCTGCTCTTTCGTCGTCGCAGTCCACGGAGGATCTCTGCTCTGTCGTCGAAGTCACAGCCAGCGCTAGGGTTCCCGCACAAAGCGAGCTCGTTTAGGAGGGTCCGCTCCACGAGCCGAGAGGCTGATACATCAACTGACACATAGTCCGAAGTTGATGTATCCAAAAGTTCCGTATCGACAACAGGATCTCAACGCAACAGACGGCGCGTCAATCGGACGCCCGGTCTGAGAGTTATTGGCATTTTCGTCCCAGGGGCCCGGTTGGTTTTTAGGGCAAAACCAACCCGACCGTACTCCGCCTGTGTCCGATCCTCGGGCGGAGTATGCCAAAAGTTCCGTCTCACTTAGAGGAAACTACCACAGCTGACGGTACGTCGTTCGGACGTCCGTAGCTCAAGTTATGAGCGTTTCCGCTCCGAGGGCCCGGTTGGTTTCGTGTACGAACCAACCCGGCCGAACACAAAGTCTTCCGAAACCTTGAGTGTAATATACCGAAACGACCGTCTCGATCCAAGGATCGCGTAGCCGCTAACGGTTCGTCAATCGGATGTCCCAGGCCCAAGATATGGGCAAAAGACCGAAGAGGGCCGAAAACGGGGGTTCTGGGCCCGGGGCGACCCGGCCCGAACCCCCCCTGGGTCGGCCGAACCGGGTCGACCCGACCCGGATGGGCCGTGTCCGGTCCGGCCTGGGCGCGGCCCGGCCGACCGGACCGGCCGGCTCGGCTTCGGCCGAGCGGCCGAAGGAACTGCCGCGGGTTTGACCCGCGGCTTGGAGGAACGCGGCCCGCGCGGGCCGCGTGCTGGGTGGCCGGACCGCGGACGCGGTCCGGCGGTTCGCCGCCACCGCGGACGAGCCGCGGCGGATTCCTCCAGCGGCGCGCCGGGCGCTGCCGAGCCGGCGACCCGCGCCGCCGCCGCCTTCCGCGGGCCGCCGGAGTTGCTCCGGTGGCCCGATTCTTCTCCCGTCTGCGCCGTTGCTCCTCCCGGGGGGCCGATCTTCACTGCGGGATCAACGGATCACCCTTGCCGCACGGTTCGTCGTCATCCGCCAAATCCGCACAAAAAAGGGAAGATCGGCGGAGGGTTGTCGGGCCTTGTTTGTTAGGCCCGCACCCTCCGCGTTAGGTAAAAATCAACGGGAGGAAAAGAAATGACCAATAACAATTTTAAATAAATTAAAATTGTTCCGAGATCGGTTTCTTTATTTTAAAAGAATAAACACGGGAAAGAAACATCAAGAAAATAAATCCCTACCTCGCAGTTGTCGTTGCCGAACGGGGGATCGTCGCAGGATTGCTCGTTGCGGAAGAAGGGGTTCATCGCGTCGTCGCGGTATCCGGCGTCGCGTCGCCAATCTCCGGATCAAGATCAAACGGATTTAATTAATTTAAATCCGTTGATATCGAATTATAAAAAGGGGAGAATTTAGAAGTTTCGATTCTCACCTTTAACCGCCGATCGTAGGTCCGCCGCGGAAGAAGAGGCACCGAAGAAGAAGAAGAAGAAGAAGAAGGTCGCGGAAAAGTTGTTGACGTCGCGGATCGTGCGTCGTCGAATTCCGGTTCCGGCGTTCTTCGCGTTCTTCACGTTCTTCGCGTTCTTCGCATTCTTCGCGTTCTTCGCGGGGAGGGTGGAGGTTTAGAGGATCTCGCACAACAGAAGGATCCTCCAAAATAGGCAAGTTTGTCTATTTTATTATTTTTCCAACAAACGCAAACGCGTAAGTAACGACCCATTAAAACCGTTGAATTAATTCAACGAATGAAACAGCCCATTTAATTCACGAAATAAACCGCCCAATTAAATGGTCTGTTAAGAATTAAAGAAAACGCGTCGGTTGACTTTTCAGTTACTTTGACGGGTTTTCGCGGGTGCGTTACTTAGCGAAAGAAACGGCGGGGCTCGTGCGGGCCCCACCGCACAAATATCCTAACAAGGGGTAGGATATTTCTGGATAGCACCCTATCCGCTTTAACTCAGTTCAAGTGGCTTTCAAGAGACTTCCAAGCGGCTTAAGTGAAATAAAATAAAGATGTCGCACAACCTTTATTTTATTTCCGACTTAAAGCCCAAAATTTTAAAAACCACGGTTGAGCAAATGCAACTCCGGAAGAGGCGTTTCTAAGAAAATACCGGCGCTGTGATTTCATCGGTGCCCTCAGAATTCGATTCCGGGCACCGGTTCAAAAGATAGAAAAACCCGCTCGTCCGTTCACTGAACGTACCCGAGCCAAACTTCGGAAATTGATTCCGGGCACACCGGGCCTCGGAATCAGGTGCCGTCTGAAGCTGCGCTCTTGTAAAATTCCAAAGAAAATTAATAAAAAAATTTCCTTGAAATTTGCGGGTCTTTACATATAAACAAATAAAATTATGGATCTTGTCCACCATGCTTGGTTCATGAAATTTGTCAATAACTTTCATCTTTGAATGATGTACTCATATACTCTCTCTTAAGATTCTATGGCCCAAGAATGAATATTTTAATATGAATAATTCACACTTATTGAATTTGGAATAAAAATTATCCTTCCAAATGGTCTTTAATACAATACTTAAATAATCCTCATTCTCTTACTTTATCTTGGAATATATAAGAATATCATCTATAAAGACTTTCATAATATACAGTGTAAATATATATAGTGTCTATTCATTAAATATATGAAGATAATGGGGGTATTAGTAAGTCCTAATAGAATCACTATAAACTCATTATCACCATAACTCTCACAGAAGGATATCTTGGGTATACCCTTCTTATTGACCAGCAATATGTGATTTACAGAATCAAGGTCAGTTTTTAATATATATTAAGCTACACATGGTTGATTAGAAAAGTCATCAATATAGGTTTGGGGATACTTGTTTTTTATAGTGATATTTTTAGGTTTTTGATAGTCAATGGAAGGATCCATTGACCCATAATTCTTATTAAAAAAAGAACAGGTTCACCCCGCAACGATGCACCCAGATGTATGAAACCAATATCTAAATTATCTAGGTTTTATTATAAACTTCCTAAAACTAAATTGGGTCAATTTTATATGATGTCAGTAAAATAAGTGTTGCACCAGGTTTGAGTTTTATTGAAAACTTAACTTCATGAAATGGGGTAAGACTCTACATACCTTTTTAAAATACATTAGCATAATCCTAAATAATATGAATATCATTTATGTTGAGTTTCTTCACAGCAATTAGAGATAAATATTCCTCATGAATAAGAACCATGACCCATAAAGAAAAACTAACTTCAAATATTTTAATTTAACATTTTTTATCACACCAAAATATGATCATAGGTTTATTCATAATATCAAACAAGACATTCCTTAATATAAAATTAATATGCAATCTGTATGGAGAGAGCCAATAAATTCCCAAAATCTCATTAAATTCAATTGGAGAGAGAATCACATTTTTTTTTTCAGGAAACACATTCCAATATACTATTATCAAAGAGAAGTTGTACACTTGAGATGTGGTATTTGTAATTTTAGGATTTTTTGGTTCTAAATCATGTTATAATCATTGAGGTAGTGAAGTAATATCCATGAAACAATTATACTCTATAAAAGAATGGGTAGATTTAGAATAAAAAACATTTGCAGTTATAGAGTGAATAGTAAGTGTACCTTTTATTACTTAATCATCATGATCCATTTCAGCTGTTATGATCATGTGGGATTTCACTTTTACTCTTTCATTAAGAGGTCATTGTCACTTATTATTATTATCTTGAACCCTCATATTCTAGTAAAAATTGGAATAATGTAAATACTTATTGTAATTATTTAATTGTATTGTGCATGGGACAATTTATTGTTATTTTCACCATTCATTTCATTTATATGAATCTCCACATGAATTCACCACTTTGTGTCTAATGTAATTATATTTTATTCTAAATAAATTTTCTAGGAACCATAAAGAAATATACTCCATGAATCATTCTAGACTTCTAACTTGGAAGAATATTAAATTTCTTTCTTCCATGGGTTTTATTTTTATAATTTCTATGAAACTCCATCATTCCATTTTGTCCCTAAGACTAAAAGAACACTAAGAGTCTCCAATTTCCTTCTCAATATTGAAACAACATCAAACAATTTCTTTATAACTATCAATGTCACTTATGGACAATTTATTTTAGAGATTGGTTTAAAGCCACTAAAGAATTGGTCAACTATTCTTTGAGGATCAATGATAAAAAGGAAGCATACTTGGAAATCCTAGTGAAATTTACCTCATATATACTAATAGATTCATCATCATTCAAATTTAGTTATATAAAATATATTTCCATTATCACATGAATATTTTAGGTAAAATTATCATTAAAAATCACCTTTATAAAATTTTCCCTTAACATAGGGTCAATTTTATCATCCTTCATAGTATTCATAGTAATATTCCACCATTTATGAGGTTAAACTATCAAATAATAGACAAAAAATAAGCATCTCATAGTCTAGGAATTGGAGAACATGGATTAATTTTTTTAGAATTAATACAGTTCTAAAAATAACTGGATCATATAAAACAATGAAGGAAGGTGAATATTGTGGCATAAAATATTCAACAGTGATTTTTTTCCTCTAATAAACATTTGGATGTTCAATATGGTTTATATTTTCATGCATATAATGAGATTTTTGGGTCGGTGTAGCTGTAAGATTTCACATAATGAATCATGATTCAATTGGTTTCTTTTAAAGATAGTCATTTTATTACCCTTCACAATCTGTGTTAAAATGATTATTCCTGGGTATATCCATTGATTATGTCTTAAAATAAAAATGTGAGGATCAATAATCATATTGAGTAATACAGTAATCATGTAAAATCATTTACATGATTTCTAAATCATCATAAATGTCCTTAATATATAACACTTTAGGTTTATCCAGAGTCATTCCTGGTTATGATATATTAAAATCCTTCATAATGGTTCATACATAAAAAGCGAATTAACCAAAGAATAAAACATAGAGAGTCCAGAAAAGTTTGTAGTCTTAGACCCACTCATCAATCACAGGTGGTAATCAAGTTAGTAACCAATCAAACCCTTTTAATGTTTTTACCCCTAGGTTCCTCAACACAATAACCACATCCACTTTACAGAATCAAAAAAATGGATTCATGCTCTAGGAGTACCATAGAATATCAACATTACCAAATCCTCATGATTTTATTATATAGTTAGACATATCTCTATGGTTTTAATTTATTTTTAAAATCCCAAACATCAAAAAATAACTAAACCCAACTCTATTACAAACTAAGGATACCCAGGAATACAATATATAAATATTTCATCATATTAAAAGAATATACATTACATTTGACAACAATATTCACCTCTGAACTATAATGGTTTATTTTATTAGAAGACTATATAAAAAATTATCTTATTTAATGAATGATATTAAATATATTATAAAAATTTCTTTTAACATGGAACACATATTTAACATACCCTATATAAAACTATTTTTTATAACTTAGTGAAAGGAAACATAATAAAGTGCGAGATATGATACTCAGTATGGGTTTACCTAAGTGATATCAATCATTGATCATAAGTGAGAATAACATTATTATAAGGGTATGAGAACATGATCATAAAATAAAATAATCACACCCAGTTTGTCAATGACCATTAATCATAAATCATAGAATAGATCTATGTCATAACAAATGAATTATGTCATTAGTGTGTGGAATAATTAATAATCAACTATGAGACTTGATAAAATATTATAAGGATAAAATATAAGTTTTTTTCATACACAAAAGAATATACAATCATTTCCTTAGTCAAGGATCATTGGAAATACAATAAAATTTGATTGGGTTCACTCCCCATTTTATCATTTACTTAGTCAAATGTTCATTCCCAAAACTATCTTATTGGATAGAGTCCCTTACTAAACAAGGTACAATCATCATTATAGTTATTATAATCTAACGAGACATCCATATTAACCCAATGCATTGAAGAACTATATATTTCTAGAACCACTAATAAAATAATGAAAACTATGTATTTTTGTACCAAAAGATCATAAAATATCCATCATATCATAATTTCATAACCTATATAGAAGAAATTGATTCCATAAAAATTTAATTTTTTTGTCATAACATAACCTCAATGGGTTAGATTTTTTACTTCTTAATTTTCCATTCCTTTAGTTTTGGAAATAAAAAAATCATGAAAATATGTTTAATAAATTTTTTATGTGCCAAGTGTTTTGGTATGTTTTTGTAAAAATCATTATATTACCTAACATAGAAATAATTCGGATGTATTATGAATGAAAACATATTATTATTCAATATGATCCATCAAATAAAGGATGAGTCAAATTCATCCAACAGGCCTCAATCCTGTTAATTGGTTAGAAGTTTGTCTTATTTATTATACTATAGAAGGTCATGTCCATCAGACTGAAACTGGTATTGATGCATTAAAGAGATTCTTATACTGTTTTTCGTATTAAAAAATGATAAGGAAGTCTATAAGACTATCCTAAGTTTAAAATATAATATATAGTCTTTATTTATATCATAAGGTATAAACTTTATCATTTTAATGGTGCTAAATAAAATAATTTCAAACATTCAGTTATGTCAGATCATGAGGTATAAACTCTATCATTTGGTCATTTCTTAGATTCAGGTTCCTTTAGACATCCAATATTCACTTAATTAATTCCTATTACTTATCCCAAATTCATTTCTTATACCATTTTTATTATTCTTGATTTTTTTAATTAAGGGGTAGTTTTTGGTGGAAAAATATATGAGGTTATGGGGGAGTTATTTATCATTTAGTTTAACTTCTTAATTTGTTTATTTATGTGTGTTCATGATTTTTCATTTTATTAAATCTAATTTTGTAAAAACCCAAAAAATAGAATTGAGATCTCTAAATAATATTATTTCATGTGAGTTTGTTTAAGTATAGCTTATCAATCTTTTGTTATGGAACTATTGTTTTTTTATATCATGTGAACCCACATAGACATAGAGTTGATGGACTAAAGGCTATTTTCTAAGAATAATGAGATGTTATCCCTTCCTATAATTTTAAAAGAAATTTGATGATTAGTTTTTATGAGAAACATAATTTCAGAATTCCCTATTGTTTCCTATTTCATTACATTTTCATAAATATGGATAAATAAATAATAATAAAATTTGACTTTGAGGATGTTTGGTGGCAGTGAAAATAATAAATATATCAATATGTGTTTCTTGGAAAACGTTCTTGGATAAGTTAAATAGATTTTTTCCCTTGAATAAAGTAACATTATTATGTTTAACAATTATTTTTCTAAAATTTCATGAGAAAATAACACTTTGATCGTAGATAAAATGTGATTCATTTTCAAATGATCTAAATATAAGTCTATTGGTTGAATTTGAAAATTTTAGTATGTTGAAGTATATATAAGGATATTTTATAATCTATGAAGTAAATAAAATGTGATTTTTGGAAGGAGTTTTTGTGAAGATGATATAAGTATTTTTGAAAGGGTAATTTAGAAGTATATTCATAATACTCACATATAGGGAAATCTAGTTTACTAATTGTGATTTATTTTTATAGTAGATGAAAAACATTGTGTTTACAAAAGAAAATATTTTCTCTCTAGAATTATATTCAATATGATTTCTAGAAGAACTTTTGTATATACAATAAAAGGTGTTCCTAATGGTGAATAGCTAGGACCTCTGAAGAGAGATTCTATACATTCAACAATAGGATATTCAATGTGATATATTATATGTTCAATGAAATCTATTATAGAAGGCATGTCTTGAACCATTAAAGGTTTTAAATGAATATTTATGCTGTAATTTTTAAATCCTCAAAGTTTATACTCTCAATATTTATAAAGTTTCCATAATACGTTGTTTATTTTTTTGAATGAAGAAGTTGGTGAAAACATAGTGGGACTATGTTTTCGTGACTAAAATTATTAGAACAATATTTGCTATAAATGTTTATAATGCTTAGTTGTATAAATTTTTAGTAGCAAAGTCCAGTTGAAAAAAATTCAATATATAAAGTTAATTTGTAAAAAAATTTAGTTATGAAGTCATAGAAAATATTTTACCTCAAAAATAGGTTTTAGGATCTAAATAAAAAATTTTAAAAGTAAAACATTATAATGATTTTGAGTTTTTAATTCAATGTATATAAACATTGATAAGATTTTAGGATGATTTGAAGATTTTTTTATGATGATATTTTAGAAAAAATTAAATAATAGCATTAAGTCATATTTATTCAATGTCTTTGAAGGTAGTTTAATGCTAAATGATAAAGCAATAAGTTCAAAGAAAATCCCATACATTCCCCACATCTATCAGAGGAATATTACCTATATAAATGGTGAACAAAACATGAGTTAAATTGTATTAAAAATTGAGATAAATTTTTAGAATGAAATATTAAATGTTTCATAGAATAATAGTTTCTGAACTACCTAAATTAGAAGTACATTTAGGTGGATGGAAGTTTGAGGAACGAGAAGAGACATTTTCTAGAAAAAAAAGTCAAAAGGAAAACCTTTTGTAAGGAGACATTCTAGAGGAATAAGTTATGGAATAAAAATACTGAGTATATCCCAATCATTCAATATCTTGGGCATGTTTCTAGACTAGAAAATCAATCATGAAAGCTATAAAATATCTTGAATAGGCTTTACACAATATATGGTTATCCAAAATTCTTGAAGATCAAAACCATATGAAGAATAAGATCTTTCTATTCTGGATCAACTTTAAAATATGGATTTTGAATGGGGTGTATAACCAAAATTTTAAGGCTTTTTGTTGGGATGTATTACTAATGAAGAAATGATTTTTCAATTTGGTTTTATATCTTAATTTTAAAAAAGATATGTTTTGTATAACTAGTGGAAGGAATATTTTTTTGGGGTGCATAACTAATTAATATTGATGTTAGTGGAGAATCGATGTTAGGGGGTGTATAACCAACACAAAAAAAGAGTAATATTTTTTGTTGAACCTTGTAAATCCTTGTGTTCTAATTTTGTGCATAAATTTTCATACGTACATGGTAAGAATGCGTTCTTAAAGAATATATTATCATGGATTTAACAAATCATATATGTTAATGTTTTTAAAAGGGATAAAATTTGTAAAAATAAAATATAATATTGATTCACCCCTCCCCCTCTTAGTGATCCAATCAGACATGTGTACTTAAAATTTCAAAATTCTAAGTGTTATTAATAATATAATGTATGATTCACAATTATAATAAATTTATAGAGGATTTGAATCATTTTAATATTAAAGTAGTAAATCAAATCATAATACTTATAAACTATGGAGTGATATTTTGAATGATAAAAGATATAATGACCTGAGATATATTGTTCTAAAATGAGAAAATAGAGTTTTGTAATTGTTGTGTATGGTTGAATAATGAATAAGAAAATAAGATATTATGCTGGATAAAATAATGGCTATTTAAGAACCATTTTCATAATAAGAATTCATTAGGGCCATTAAATTCTAATTTTATATGTTATTACATGATGATATATATTGATCCATAATAGATGAGAAAAATGAACAATAAAAAGGATGTTTAATCACAACCTGAGGTTGTGGAATAAATTATATAGTGATAAATATAGAGGAGAGAAATATATTATAATTGTAGCACAATGTGTTTGTATGACATAATATTATTCTAAATCAAAAAATATTTACCAATATAGGGTCTATTTCATGTTAAAAAATATAGTATAATATAACAAGGTTTCCTAAAGAATTATATATTACTTTATAATGAACTAGTTAAGGGTTAATTTACGTTGACTAGAAAAAATTATAACTAATTTTTTCATTTTCTTGGATAAATAATTGAACACTTTATGGAAGAATTTATCTTTAAATTGTTGAAGGAAATGATTTTTTATATAAATTATTTAGGATATATGGAGATACTATTCTAGGATAAACTTGATTTACTATTTCAATTATTTTAGTGTTATGGATGATTAAATGTTTTGAACATATTTTTATAGTGAAGCATTATCGAGTGAATGAATTCATTTGTTTTCTGTGGTGATTTATATTAGTTTATAAAATTTAGTTATTCTTATATATCCATTATTCCTTTTTTATTTATGATTATTGTTTATTTATTAAATAATTTACAATTAATTAATGAACTAGTTATGTAACATCCCCAGATTGGGAGCCACTAAACTGGTCCCCCAATTCGAGTCGTCACATGTGAAGTGCATTGTGTTGCATTTGTTGTCAATGAGGCATGAAGTTGTCTTGGAATGAATGGAAGTCAGGGAATGTCAATATGTGAATGACAAAGGTTGTGATGGTGTTGGTGATGAAAGGAGAATGGCCATGGTACTAAGATGCATGTCACTTAGGAGATTCACTAAGTGGTATTGGAAATTGTGGTTGAAACATTCTCCATGGAAATCTGACGATTGCTGATCTGATCTTTAAGTTCATAGAACTTGTATCAACTGGATACAAAGTCACAACATGATTAGAAGACCATGCATTGTAGTGACAATGCATGATGAGTTGAAAGGAGTTCCATCCACAACTACTAAGTGGATGATGCGCATTAATGAAGTCCATGCACTATCACTTAGTGCATGTGAACATGAAGATGATCCAATTGATCTCTGATTAGATCAATAAAGAACATTGAAGATTATAAGTGATTAAGGAGTTCTATTGATGAAGATGAACCTTTTGAATTCCATATCCTAAGTGAAGATCATGTGAGGATAAGACATGGAGGAATTCTTAAGATGAAGAAGAGAAGATAAGAAGAATAGAGGAGGAGGCATTTAGCATTTAGAATTGGTATTTTTCATGGAGGACTTTGTTTTTGACAAAGTCTTATTTGTTACTTTGCCAAAAAATTGGCCAGCCCGTGGACACCTTGAGGGTTCAACCCCAAGGCACATGTGGGCCTAAGGCGCCACGCCCAAGGGGGAACCCGTGGGGCGAGCCCAGGGCGGCAGGACGCACCCAAGACACCGCAGAGGTGCTGGGGCACGCCCGGAGGAGCGCATGGTGGGTGCATAGCGCGCCCGTGTGTGCATAGTGGGCGCTAGGAGCGCGCCCGCAGGGAGCAGAGTGGGCGCAGAGCGCGCCCGCAGGGAGAACACGGTGCGGGGCGGCACCGTGGAGGGAGAGAATTCAACTGAGCCGGTTGGGGCAGCGCTTATTTGATATACCGCGGCAAAACCGCGAGGCGTTTCGATGTGGGACGCGGAAAAAGTCCCGGGAGCGCATCCTGGCCGCACGATTGATCGCGCGCCAGATCTCGGCCGCCCATCTAATCCGCCGCGGCCCATCCTGATCGCGACCGTCCAAATCTTCGATCCGACGGCCGTGGCTCGTCTTCCACCTCGAGCTCGAGCCGAGGACACCCCGAAGCCTCCCGCGAGCCTCCGTTGAACCAGGAGCAACCCGAGAGATGTTTTTCGAGCTCCCGGCCACCTCTGATGAAACTGAAGGCACCCTCGTGCTCGTCTGGCCAAACCGAACCGATTCATGTATAAAAATATGCATGCATGCAACAAATGGAGATCTTCGAAGAACGACCGAGGCAAGCAAAGCTGCCGAGGCCACGTGGTTGGTGGTTTGCATGGTTTGGACCGAAAGAAGCCATGCATGCGTTTGAAAGTCGCATGCACGTAGAGGAAAAAATAAAGGAAGAATCCCGCTTGAAACAGAGGATAAAAATAAAGATTTTGAAGATTTTAAAAGATCCGAAATCTTCGGGATTTTGAATTTAAAACCACGTGGAAGTTTTGAGGATTCTATGCCTATAAAAGGAGAGCTCGAGGCCTTGGAGTGTTTGCTGAGTTTTTGAAGAAAGAAGTCCCGTGAGAAGCACTCTGTGCCTCACGAAGTCGAATCCCTGCGTGCACACTTGCGTGGCAGTGAAGCCCGGAGCATCCCTTGCTCCGCGAGGTTCCTTTTGCGCACCTCTTGCGCGAAAGAAGAATTGAGAGGTCCCCTGCGCGCCTCCCTTGTGCGACAGGAAGACCCGTGGCCACAACATCTTGCGCGCCCACGGTTGAAGCCCGAGGTGCCTTGCACCCGAGGCCTTGGGCGACCCTTGTGCACCTTGAGGACTTGCGCGCGGCATTTGAAGACAGTAGAGGCCTTTGTGCCTTGTGTGCAAAAAGAAGAGAAAGGCCGTAGCCTTGTGCAAACAAAGAAGACCACCACACTTTGGGTGTGTGCAAAAACAGAAGAGAACCCGAGGCTTGCACCTTGTGTGTGAAAAGAAGGCCGTAGCCTTGGGTGTGTTCAGAAGAAGTGAATGGCCATAGTCATTTGGGTGTTGCACTTGGGTGCCCCGCGGCCAGTGCACACTTGCGCGCCCTTGTGCTCCAAGCACTTGTGTGGCCAACTACACCCGAGGTGAACTCACACCTTGCGCGCCTTGAAGAGGAAGTGAAGTCCTGAGGCTGTGTGTGCTCAACAAAACAAGAGAAGGGCTGTGGCAGTGTGTGTGCAAATGGAGTAAGAGGACCCTACGGTTTTGTGTGTGCAAGGAGAACCCGAGGCCATACCTTGTGGTTGTGCCAAATTGAAGAACACACTTTGTGTGTGCATTTGAAGAAGAGGCAGTAGCCTTTGGGGTGTGCAAGAAGAGAAGGCTTAGTGCCTTGTGTGCAAAGTGAACAAGAGAAGGCCATAGCCTTGGGTGTGTGAAAAATGAGGAAGGCTTGCACCTTGTGTATGCAATTTGAAGAACACCCTTAAGAAGAGTGGAATAGGCCAAGTCTCAAGAGTGAGCAAAGTGAAACAAGTGTGTGCAAAAAGACAACAAGGCCGAACCTTAGTGTGTGTGTGCAAACTAAAGTGTACACACTAAGAAGAAAGAGAAGAGGACACTCACACTATTGTAGAACACACAATCTATGTGTGTAGACAAATTGAATAAAGTGTGTGATGTTTGAGAAGTTGGTGTGTGCTTAAAGTGTTACACCCTTTGTGGGTCTACTGCACCAAGAAGAGGAAAGGGGAAGTGCATGCATACATGCATGCACGTGCACACGTGAAGAAAGTTAAATCAGTGGTGTGCATTTGAGTTGTCCAAGACTTGAAGTTCTTGAAGAGTGAAGCCAGGTCATCCTGAAGAAGGTGATAAAGCCTGAGCAAGACGAGAAGACCTGTTCACCACAAGTGATCAGAAGAAGAGCAAGGCCAGGAGCCTTTATCCCAGGCTGCTGAGGATACTTGAAGAACTTAAAGTGAAGAAGAGCTACTCGTGTGACTCGAGGAGCCAGGAGAAGACCCTGTGGGACTCAGGGAGAAGAAGTCTTCAGTGGGATTCTAGAGCAGGCCAGTGGGACTCTGGTAACACTGTGGGACGCAGTATAAAGACCCTCCTGTGGGACTCAGGAGAGATACAGTGGGACTCTGTATCAACCATTGTAATACTAACCGATTATAATGGGAGAATCCATGCTGTGAGAGCATGGCAAGGATGTAGGCCTTTGGTGTCGAACCTTGTAAATCCTTGTGTCCTGTGCCTTTTCATTATTGCATTATCCAGGAAAGGTTGAGAGACATAAGAAGAGTGGATCGAGGCCTTAACAAGCCATAGAGGTTTAATTGATAAGAGTCAATTAGTAAAAAGTTTTAAAGGATCACTGATTCACCCCCTCCCCCTCTCAGTGATCACACTGATCTGGGCACTTCAATTGGTATCAGAGGGAGGTTCCCTCTAAAATATCCAAGAGAGTCTTTATGGAGTGCAGATTTGAGGAAATGAGTGACCAGCCTCAAATGGAGATATCTGCCAAGACTCAGAAAAATAGAAAGAAGAAACAGGCAAAGAAGATGAGGAAGAAGGTTGTTGCAATCAGAGAAACTCCTTCTATGTAAAGAAATGTGAATGTCACATCAGATGACAATTCCTTTTATCATTCTTCTGATGAAGCCTGCTCTAACTGTGATGAAGATGGAAGAAACAATGATCTTCTAAATGCAATCAAATATCTTCAGAAGAGAGTCCCCAAGAAAGTTTCAATGTGTATAGCTATAGGCCTCCTTGATCTTCAAGAAGAAAAATTACAGCTAGAAGATGAAGCCAATTCTCTGGAAGTCCAATTGGCAAAAAGGGTTGGCATAACCAACAGTCTCAGAAAGCTGGTGAAGGCCAAAGATGAAACTGTTTCCCTTTGCAATGAAAGATATGAAGATACCTGTGAAGAATTGCAAAGGAGCTCTTCTGAGAAAGAAATATTTTTGATAATGATCAAAGATGTTTTCCGTGCACTGGAAAAGAGACACAGAGTTTCAATGGTTTTCAAAGATGCTCAACTTGAAGACAAAGCAAAAAGGGTGAAGGAGCTTGACAATTCATTTCTTGAATTGAAGACAGTGCATGATGACCAGATGAATCAGCTGAAAGAAAGTTGGGAAGGAAAGCTAAGAGCTGTTGAGGATGAGAAGAACTCCCTTAACATGAAGTGCTTAGAACTAGAGGTGATATTGAAAAATCTGCAATCACCCAAAGCTGAAGCCTCCCAGTCAGCTAAAAGGAGAAATGTTGCTACTCAAGTATGCATTGAGCAGGATGATTCTAAGAGAAAGACATCCTCTAATAAAAGTGCAACATCTTCTAGAAAGAAGGTACCATCCATACCATCTTGTACTGATGCTTCTAATTGTGTTTCCACAAAAAGTGCAGGATGGAAGAATAATTCCAAACAAATATGGATGAAGACAGTAAAGAAGCAGAGCTCTCCTGAAACAGCACAACAGGTCAAGAAAAGTACCCTACAATCAGAAGGACTGAAGAGGTCAAGATTCGTGGGACAATGCTGGTGTTGTAACAAGTATGGGCATTGTGCAAAGGATTGTTGGTACAATCCACTGAATGCCAAAGCACAAAGGAAGACCATGCCAAGGGGGAGCAAGCTAGAAGAAAAGAAGCAGCATCCACAGGTCCAGAGACATTTGTTTACTGCAAATAGATTTGGATTACTTGACAACATCTGGGATGGTTGAAAAAGTGGTCAACAAAATGATACATGTCAATCTCCAACTGTATCCAAAGATGAAAAGAAGAGAAGATCACTGAACCTGGCTAAAAAGTAATCCTTGGGAAGCAAGAAGAAGAAAGCTGAAAAAGCTCCCAAGAAGATGTTGAAAAAGGAAGATAAGTCCTTGGAGTCTAAATCCAAGAAGGGTGAGTCATCTAGAAGGACCACCAAGAAAATATGCTTCTACTGTGGGAAGAAAGGTCATATCATTGATCTTTGTGAACAAGCCATGAAAATCAATAGAGGCAGACCAGACTCAAACAGACAATCAATCCAGAAGAAGCAGAAGGGATTGGTTGAAAACAAGTTGCCCAAGAAAGGTAGATTGAAAGCATCAAAGGAACCATGTGGAATATCCAGAACTGAGGCCACACTTCCAAGTGACTTACTAGTCATATGGACAAATCAGTTGCAACTTGCCAAAGATCTGCAAAGAGCTGAAGATGAAGTTCTGGCAATTGCTAAGGCAAAAGGGAAGAAGAATATTTCACATGAAGATGTATTGAGATCCACACCAGCACAACCATCATTGAAGATCAAATGTGCAAGTGTGAAGAATGGTGAAAATGGGACATCTCGGTTGAGAGAATCTTCTCAACCTTGTTGTTCACATTGATGAACCAAGGAGGTTCCATCTTATTCCCTAATCACTTGTATTTACATGTGCTGACATTGCAGGGAATTGAAGATGATGATCATTCTCAACTGGAGGATGGTTTGGACAGAATGGAGTGCACCCCTTGAGGGGGAGCCAATCTGGAGAAGATGGTATTCTAAGATTTAATATCATCTTGAGAAAAGTGAAGGTATACCAATCATACTTTCATCCCTTGTTTCTTAATTGAGTTTATATTATAAATTAAGGGGGAGTATGGATTGAAGACAAATGGATGAAAGGGGGAGCTTTATCTTTGCACTGAACTTTCTAATGAGTCTTGTGAAGTATGTGCAGGATTTAGCAATTCATTGAATATCTGAAAAAAATTCAACCCCTAAGCATGATCTCACATGTTTATAGTGAATGTGGACAGCATTGAGTTCCTTGGTTATATCACTCTTGTTTTCTACACCGGGTTAGCCCAAGTAGACTTAGGGTTGATTTACTAAAGGTTCTTTGCTAAGAAGAACATGTGGCATCATCCCTCTCTTAGTGTTTTTCAAGAAGATGCTATTCGAAGGGAGGAAGAGATATTGTGGAAGAATACCACACCACACCTTTGCATTTGATTGCCAATAAGGGGGAGAAAATATTGGCACACATATTGACCCATTCATATGTGCTGAAGTTGTGATATTGACAACAAATACAAAGGGGGAGATTGAAGTGCATTGTGTTGCATTTGTTGTCAATGAGGCATGAAGTTGTCGTGGAATGAATGGAAGTCAGGGAATGTCAATATGTGAATGACAAAGGTTGTGATGGTGTTGGTAATGAAAGGATAATGGCCATGGTACTAAGATGCATGTCACTTAGGAGATTCACTAAGTGGTATTGGAAATTGTGGTTGAAACATTCTCCATGGAAATATGACGATTGCTGATCTGATCTTTAAGTTCATAGAACTTGTATCAACTGGATACAAAGTCACAACATGATTAGAAGACCATGCATTGTAGTGACAATGCATGAGGAGTTGAAAGGAGTTCCATCCACAACTACTAAGTGGATGATGTGCATTAATGAAGTCCATGCACTATCACTTAGTGCATGTGAACATGAAGATGATCCAATTGATCTCTGATTAGATCAATAAAGAACATTGAAGATTATAAGTGATTCAGGAGTTCGATTGATGAAGATGAACCTTTTGAATTCCATATCCTAAGTGAAGATCATGTGAGGAGAAGACATGGAGGAATTCTTAAGATGAAGAAGAGAAGATAAGAAGAATAGAGGAGGAGGCATTTAGCATTTAGAATTGGTATTTTTCATGGAGGACTTTGTTTTTGACAAAGTCTTATTTGTTACTTTTCCAAAAAATTGGCCAGCCCGTGGACACCTTGAGGGTTCAACCCCAAGGCACATGTGGGCCTAAGGCGCCACGCCCAAGGGGGAACCCGTGGGGCGAGCCCAGGGTGGCAGGACGCACCCAAGACACCGCAGAGGTGCTGGGGCACGCCCGGAGGAGCGCATGGTGGGCGCATAGCGCGCCCGTGTGTGCATAGTGGGCGCTAGGAGCGCGCCCGCAGGGAGCAGAGTGGGCGCAGAGCGCGCCCGCAGGGAGAACACGGTGCGGGGCGGCACCGTGGTGGGAGAGAATTCAACTGAGCCGGTTGGGGCAGCGCTTATTTGATATACCGCGGCAAAACCGCGAGGCGTTTCGATGTGGGACGCGGAAAAAGTCCCGGGAGCGCATCCTGGCCGCACGATTGATCGCGCACCAGATCTCGGCCGCCCATCTAATCCGCCGCGGCCCATCCTGATCGCGACCGTCCAAATCTTCGATCCGACGGCCGTGGCTCGTCTTCCACCTCGAGCTCGAGCCGAGGACACCCCGAAGCCTCCCGCGAGCCTCCGTCGAACCAGGAGCAACCCGAGAGATGTTTTTCGAGCTCTCGGCCACCTCTGATGAAACTGAAGGCACCCTCATGCTCGTCTGGCCAAACCGAACCCATTCATGTATAAAAATATGCATGCATGCAACAAATGGAGATCTTCGAAGAACGGCCGAGGCAAGCAAAGCTGCCGAGGCCACGTGGTTGGTGGTTTGCATGGTTTGGACCGAAAGAAGCCATGCATGCGTTTGAAAGTCGCATGCACGTAGAGGAAAAAATAAAGGAAGAATCTCGCGTGAAACAGAGGATAAAAATAAAGATTTTGAAGATTTTAAAAGATCCGAAATCTTCGGGATTTTGAAGTTAAAACCACGCGGAAGTTTTGAGGATTCTCTGCCTACAAAAGGAGAGCTCGAGGCCTTGGAGTGTTTGCTGAGTTTTTGAAGAAAGAAGTCCCGTGAGAAGCACTCTGTGCCTCACGAAGTCGAAGCCCTGCGTGCACACTTGCGCGGCAGTGAAGCCTGGAGCATCCCTTGCTCCGAGAGGTTCCTTTTGCGCACCTCTTGCACGAAAGAAGAATTGAGAGGTCCCCTGCGCGCCTCCCTTGTGCGACAGGAAGACCCGTGGCCGCAACACCTTGCGCGCCCACGGTTGAAGCCCGAGGTGCCTTGCACCCGAGGCCTTGCGCGACCCTTGTGCACCTTGAGGACTTGCGCGCGGAATTTGAAGACAGTAGAGGCCTTTGTGCCTTGTGTGCAAAAAGAAGAGAAAGGCCGTAGCCCTGTGCAAACAAAGAAGACCACCACACTTTGGGTGTGTGCAAAAACAGATGAGAACCCGAGGCTTGCACCTTGTGTGTGAAAAGAAGGCCGTAGCCTTGGGTGTGTTCAGAAGAAGTGAAAGGCCATAGGCATTTGGGTGTTGCACTTGGGTGCCCCGCAGCCAGTGCACACTTGCGCGCCCTTGTGCTCCAAGCACTTGTGCGGCCAGCTACACCCGAGGTGAACTCACACCTTGCGCGCCTTGAAGAGGAAGTGAAGTCCCGAGGCCGTGTGTGCTCAACAAAACAAGAGAAGGGCTGTGGTAGTGTGTGTGCAAATGGAGTAAGAGGACCCTACGGTTTTGTGTGTGCAAGGAGAACCCGAGGCCATACCTTGTGGTTGTGCCAAATTGAAGAACACACTTTGTGTGTGCATTTGAAGAAGAGGCAGTAGCCTTTGGGGTGTGCAAGAAGAGAAGGCTTAGTGCCTTGTGTGCAAAGTGAACAAGAGAAGGCCGTAGCCTTGGGTGTGTGCAAAATGAGGAAGGCTTGAACCTTGTGTATGCAATTTGAAGAACACCCTTAAGAAGAGGGGAATAGGCCAAGTCTCAAGAGTGAGCAAAGTGAAACAAGTGTGTGCAAAAAGACAACAAGGCCGAACCTTAGTGTGTGTGTGCAAACTAAAGTGTACACACTAAGAAGAAAGAGAAGAGGACACTCACACTATTGTAGAACACACAATCTATGTGTGTAGACAAATTGAATAAAGTGTGTGATGTTTGAGAAGTTGGTGTGTGCTTAAAGTGTTACACCCTTTGTGGGTCTACTGCACCAAGAAGAGGAAAGGGGAAGTGCATGCATACATGCATGCACGTGCACACGTGAAGAAAGTTAAATCAGTGGTGTGCATTTGAGTTGTCCAAGACTTGAAGTTCTTGAAGAGTGAAGCCAGGTCATCCTGAAGAAGGTGATAAAGCCCGAGCAGGATGAGAAGACCTGTTCACCACAAGTGATCAGAAGAAGAGCAAGGCCAACAACCTTTATCCCAGGCTGCTGAGGATACTTGAAGAACTTAAAGTGAAGAAGAGCTACTCGTGTGACTCGAGGAGCCAGGAGAAGACCCTGTGGGACTCAGGGAGAAGAAGTCTTCAGTGGGATTCTGGAGCAGGCCAGTGGGACTCTGGTAACACTGTGGGACGCAGTATAAAGACCCTCCTGTGGGACTCAGGAGAGATACAGTGGGACTCTGTATCAACCATTGTAATACTAACCGATTATAATGGGAGAATCCATGCTGGGAGAGCATGGCAAGGATGTAGGCCTTTGGTGCCGAACCTTGTAAATCCTTGTGTCCTGTGCCTTTTCATTACTGCATTATCCGGGAAAGGTTGAGAGACATAAGAAGAGTGGATCGAGGCCTTAACAAGCCATAGAGGTTTAATTGATAAGAGTCAATTAGTAAAAAGTTTTAAAGGATCACTGATTCACCCCCTCCCCCTCTCAGTGATCACACTGATCTGGGCACTTCAACATGACCTCAAGCATGACTCCTCGTACACTAGCGATTTCCGACTAACGGTGATAGTATAAGGACTCTCATGGGGAGACTATACCCTCTTTTCTAGTATAATACACAACAGAACAAAATATAAATAGAGAAATAATATAAAATAAATAATAAACATGCATAACCAAACAATTCCCAAATGGGGTACATAACCAAATCAAATACAATAATGTAATGCCATACCAGTAGTGCAGAGTGAAGGAAACCCAAAATAAAAGAAATGACCAAATCCCCAACAGGCCCTGAATCGAAGTTTGGATCTTTCTCCATGTAAATGTACCGTTTCCAACTGAACTCTCTAACATAGTGACCTTTCTATTGTCCGGACCTGTAAGCATGAAATTAGCTTGGGTACACATTGGAGTCCTAAATTGGGTGTGAGTACAACTCAGTAGGCCTACTTAATTAATTCTGATTATTAGCTTGGGTACCCATTGACCCATATTTATTATTATGGAAATGATTATAAGAATCCCATCATGATGCATTAAGAAATATGAATCCCTTATCAACAATCTCATAGTTTTTTATTCAATTATTGCAAATCAATCAAGGTCGTTCTATATAGAGTCTTTGAAATATTTGAACCATAAAGTATGAGATCTTTTGAAAGCTAAACATCACGATTTAGGGTAACTATTGGAAAGTTTATAGGAAATTAATTAATATATTTTTGAAAAAATAGTCATATAATTATTGTTTAGTTTATTCTAAAACATTAGAGATAAATAAAACATAGGTGTAGGTAGTAAGAGTCATATAGTGAAAGTATTTTTCTGAGGCTTCATAGGAATAACATTAATAAATTTTAAATAATTTTATATGAATATTATATAAATTTAACTATAAGAAAAACTCTATAACTATAATGTTTTAGTTTATTTTGATTCACATTAACAATCCTTATATTTAATGAACTATATTCAACATGTTTTACAAATTTCTTCTCACATTGTATACTTCTTAGAGATACCTACATAAAATATTTCTTCCTAACCTAGAAGAAGAAAACTTAATAATGGGTGATCTCAGATGATTAGTATAGGTAAATATATGATATGTCACTCAATTATCATAAGTGATAATAAGATTATAATAACTATATATGTATATTATCACAACCTAAAATAATCATCCATAATTATTCAAACATAATTAAACATAAATCATGGAATAAATGTTTTTCATAACAATATCAATATGTCATTAATTTATGAAATCATCAATAATATGTAAATTTTAAATAGAAAATATCATAATAATAATAATTTATATTTTAGCACATAAATTATCATAGAAATTCATTTTCTTAGTCATGGATCATTGGAATGACTATCATAGTGGATTAGGATCACACCGTAGTCCATTATTTTCCTAGGCAAGGTTCACTCACATGACTATCTTATTAGAAAGAGTCCCTTATTGAACTAGTTTCACTCCTCATTCTAGTCCATATTATCTCATGATATTTATATATATACCCAATTCATTGGTGGGATAAATCTAATCCCACCCAAAAAATAATTAAGACCATTCATATGTTTTACATAAGATAAAAAATTCATCATAACAATATATCTTTACTAATGTAAAATAAGAATGTTTTATAAACATTTCATTATTTCCTTATATTATATCTTATAGAAAATAAATGAGTTTAATAAAGGTTTCATCATAACTTAAATAAAAAATGGGAAAGAAAAGAGTTTGATAGAATCATCATAAAATCATTATCATCATAGGAAATCTAGAGGAAAAAAATTGATGGTATCATAATATCATGTTACAAAAAATACTCCCAAAATTATGATGAAATATATGAAAATAATTTTAAAAGAAACTTTAATCCTTTCTTTGAAAGAATGAGAAAAATATATATTTTATTTGATATGATTTTGATTGAATTTTTTTTGGAATATTGATAATGTAATTGTATTTTAAAATAGTAATTAAATCTTATTAAGGAATATTCAATGAAAATTAAAATAATTACAATAAGAAAATCCCTTAAAAGAATGTATGTTGACAAATAACATTTGTATCACACTTTTATTGAAAAAGACAAATAATGACTTGTCCAAAAAACATATTCTTCAAAAATAATCATTTTAAACATTATAACATAAATTAAAAGGTAAATAAGATGAAATTTCTAAAAAAATGGTAAAAAAACTATAAAATAATTTTGAATATCATAATATGGAATAAATAGTTCGTTGACCAAAGTAGAAATAAAACATAATTTTCATTAAAAAAAGTTTCTCGGACATTTTGAGAACCCAAGAGTGAAGAATAATAATAGAGAATTAAAATCATATAAATAAGAAATGAAAATAAAAATTATTTATTTTACATTATAATATCCATAAGAAATAACTCAAATAAAATATTTCATTGATTATACTAAAAAGTATGTATATTTTTACATAAACCCTATCCTTAAGTCTCATTTTTATTCTTACACATTAAAATATAATTTATAAAAAGTAAATATTTATTATACACATATTTCATATCTATATTCAGATATAACATATTATTTATCATTAATTTATAATTTTAAAATATCATTTTAGTAAAATTATCTTTCTTAAAATAAACATTCAATTGAAAACTGGTCAGTTTTCATGCATTTTTCACTACTATGGTTCTAGTAATCACCCCATGGTGTCGGTTTCATAATCTCAATAATCATAATCATAACATAATTATAATAATTTTTCATTATACACACTTTTATAATTATTCATATACAGTAGTGGTAAAAAATTAATCCCATCGCTTTATGGATGTGGTAGCCCCCCCTTATGCACGAGCAACATTATCATTTTCCAATGGATATGAATGTAAGAAGGTAGAAAAGATATTATAAATTCATAAGAATAATTATTTTATAAATATACTATATAAATATGAAATCCATTATAATAACTAACCCTGATTTATAGTGATGTAAAATTATTCATATCGCTTAGTAGAAGTGGTGGTCCAAATGTATGCGTAGATGATATTTTTATTTCCAATTTAATGGATTTTTGATTGAAAATGGTTTCCCCATAATCATAAAAATATATTCGTATATTTATTATATTGTATAAATTTTTTCAGTATGGATATAACCAATTTATAGTAAATTAAAGAATAATAAAACATGAAAAATATGTGTAAGAACATATACCTCTTTTTTTAAGAAACGTCCATTGAATATTTTACTAAGAACACTTAATCTAGTCATTTATGTAGATAATAACATAAAATACATAGATAGGTAAGTTTATAATATATTTGGGTATGTTTTGGTTGATATAAAAGGCTCGTTTATTGTGGAAAAGATAAGAGAGTGGGTTCCATTTTATAAGTGATGAGATTAACACACTTATAATTATTAGGAAAGTAAGAAGAATAAAAGTAACTATCAAGAGAAATTAGATCCAATTTTTCTACAGTTTTAAGATAATATGATATAGAATCAATTTTTTTTATAATTTTGGATTTAGAGAAGTATTTAGGTTATTTATACCCTTATCACTTTAGTTTAAACCCTCAGTAACCCCTTATAACCTTTACCATAGTAATGATTTTTACATCAGTTACTTTTCATAATGAAAAAATAAAGTTGAACATATTAAATAATTTTAATTATTATTATTACAAATTTGGGATCATTTTTTTTATATTCAATTTTTGTATGTCATAGAAACCCATTTAAAAATAAGTGTGTAGAATGCAACAAAACCATTTTGTTTGAAAATGAATTTTAAAGATGAAACATGGGCTTACCATTATTGCATACCACGAGAAAAACTACTAGGTAAAGGTTAAAATATATTATTTAATATATTATCTATATATTTAATTTAAATCATTCAAAAATACAGATATATTTAATTTATTTAAATAATAACACCTTGGGAAAATAAGAATAGTTTTTTTAGAAAAAACTTATCTTTTTTCCATCAAATGAGTTTATTCTAATTTATAACCAATTGAAAACCAATGAATTATTTTTAAAAATATTTAAATAATTTATTTAAATAATTTATTTTTTACTATTCATATTCATCAATATATTGGATGGTGATGATTATCATATTAAATAATAATAATTCTATAGTATATCTTGGTCCTTTTAAACATGATGTTGTGTGAGAAGAAAGATATCAAAGAAATAAATTTATTTATGGAGAAATATATCTTAAAATCTTTAGTGGTTACATTATATCCTCTTATATGAATTTATCCATTGAAACTCTATCACTCTGATAAATAAAAATAAAGACACTTATTCTTGATCATATCTTTGAGTTCCCATATATCTTCCTAAAACAAAATATTCTACCCAAAACTTTGACTGTGTTAGCGACCCTGTTTCTCAAAAATTTCTATCTAAAATAAATAATCTTCCCTATGTAATAAATACAATAGAGATAATATTTCTTTATTATTAAAAATATGTTCAGTACATTTTTAGATCATATATGCATTCCTTAAGAGAGATACAACAAAAATATCACGAACTTTAGATATAATCGGTGGAAGCGGCACGAAATAAGAAAATTTCACAACATGATAATTAATTTTTAGGGGATTTTATACCGAGGGATAAAATTTCACTTCTTTATAAATATCAGAACCTTATTCCAAGGAGGTATTTTTATCAATACCTTTTTATAAACATCGAGCTATAAATCTCACTGATGATTGTTAGTACAACATTTCTTTTGAGTTTTCACATAGTTGATGTACTGCTAAATAACTTCAACCCTCCCCACCATTTAATTAGCTAATTCATTTCCCATTACATATACTTCTATAACTTTATCCCATAGTGTTGGATTTATTTACTTCCTTCGATATAGTGTTTGACAATGAGCCATCTGAATGCTCAAGATATATATTTTTTTTATTTTTTTTACCAAATGATGGTGTGGATCCGTATGAAATTTAAAATCCATAGAATAAGATCCCAATATATCTTATTTGGTCTGAATTTTCCCCACAAATTGAAAATTTTTCTTAGTATTATATATGATGATAAAGTTCATCTCAATATTCAAATTTCATAGAAAACATCTCTAGAATGTCATCAAAAACTTCAAATCCAAATAAGAAATAATAGATTATGGTACTCTCTAAAACCTTACCACTTAGTTAATGTATATCCTTTAAATATAGTCAATATGTACCTCTACATTGATGGAAATAAAATGTTTTTATTTCATAAGGTGATTGATTATGACCTAAATAACATTTTTAACTTTATTTATTTTTGGGAGTTGAATGATGAGATCCATGTTAATATATTCTCATTTCAATTAATTTATTGGTAAAGTTTGTAAAATATCATGAAATTCTATCTAAAATACATAAAATTTAACATACTAGGAATCAAGACACATAATTTTCAATATAACTTTCCATTTTATCCCACCAGAAATTCTTTTTTAGATATTTATATATCTTTATACTTCAAGGATGAAAAGAGAATGATGGAATTTGAGTTTCAGTCAATATATCCTTCTTTATGTCTGATATACATGGAACACATACAAAACTCATAAACCTTATCATTCCTTCATAATCATCGTTGAACTCAAGAAAATTTCACTCCATCTTCTACAGTTCCACATTATCAGATTGTGCATATTTATTCCTCACATGGATGGATGGTTGAATATTCATCTAATAAATATATGATTTATCCCCTTTCATCATGATCTCAGGGTTTATCATCTATAAATTCATAAATTTTTGAACTATTTTAATACCAATTATTAGAAAACTATCATGGGCTATATGACTCAGAGTATTAGTCACACTTTTCATATTCACAAGGTGATAGTTCATTGACCCATGATAATATTTAATTGAGTTAAACCATCTACTTTAGAACACAATCAACCATTTATATGTCAATATATACATAAATATTTTTATTAGTATATATATGACATAATCAAAAATAAATATATTCCCTCCATATTTTTAATACAAAAATTACTACTGCTAACTCCATATCATGATTCAGGTAATTTTTGTTATGAACTTTCATTTGGTGTAAGACATATTATTTCATAATATTAGTATAAAAGAAGATAAATCACTATCCCTTCACTGAATCATAAACATAGATAATAAAAACTTATATGTAGTAGGGTAGTGTAAGTACATGTGAGATGACCAAATTTCTTTTTATCTCATTGAAATATTCTTCAAATTAATATTTCGAAAGAAATATTGCTCCCCTCTAAGTAAAAATGGTTATTTGGTTAGATAACACCGATACATGATTCAAAAAGCATCCATAGTATACATATAAACAAATAAAATAATGGATCTTGGCCACCATGTTTGGTTCAGGAAATTTGTCATTAACTTTCATCTTTGAATGATGCACTCATATAATCTCTCTTAAGATTCTATGGCCCAAGAATGAATATTTTTAAATGAATAATTCAAACTTATTGAATTTGGAATAAAAATTATCCTTCCAAATGGTCTTTAATACAATTCTTAAATAATCCTCATTCTCTTACTTTATCTTGGAATATATAAGAATATCATCTATAAAGACTTTCATAATATACAGTGTAAATATATATAGTGTCTATTCATTAAATATATGAAGATAATGGGGGTATTAGTAAGTCCTAATAGAATCACTATAAACTCATTATCACCATAACTCTCACAGAAGGATATCTTGGGTATACCCTTCTTATTGACCAACAATATGTGATTTACAGAATCATGGTCAATTTTGAATATATATTGAGCTACACATGGTTTATTAGACAAGTCATCAATATAGGGTTGGGGATACTTTTTTTTGATAGTGATATTTTTAGGTTTTTGATAGTCAATGAAAGGTTCCATTGACCCATAATTATTATTAAAAAAAGAACAGGTTCACCCCGCAACGATGCACCCAGATGTATGAAACCAATATCTAAATTATCTAGGTTTTCTTATTAACTTCCTAAAACTAAATTGGGTCAATTTTATATGATTTCAGTAAAATAAGTGTTTCACCAGGTTTGAGTTTTATTGAAAACTTAACTTCATGAAATGTGGTAAGACTCTACATACCTTTTTAAAATACATTAGCATAATCCTAAATAATATGAATATCATTTCTTTTGAGTTTCTTCACAGCAATTAGAGATAAATATTCCTCATGAATAAGAACCATGACCCATAAAGAAAAACTAACTTCAAATATTTTAATTTAACATTTTTTATCACACCAAAATATGATCATAGGTTTATTCATAATATCAAACAGGACATTCCTTAATATAAAATTAATATGCAATCTGTATGGAGAGATCCAATAAATTCCCAAAATCTCATTAAATTCAATTGGAGAGAGAATCACATTTTTTTTTTCAGGAAACACATTCCAATATACTATTATCAAAGAGAAGTTGTACACTTGAGATGTGGTATTTGTAATTTTAGGATTTTTTGGTTCTAAATCATGTTATAATCATTGAGGTAGTGAAGTAATACCCATGAAACAATTATACTCTATAAAAGAATGGGTAGATTTAGAATAAAAAAACATTTGCAGTTATAGAGTGAATAGTAAGTGTACCTTTTATTACTTAATCATCATGATCCATTTCAGCTGTTATGATCATGTGGGATTTCACTTTTCCTCTTTCATTAAGAGGTCATTGTAACTTATTATTATTATCCTGAACCCTCATATTCTAGTAAAAATTGGCATAATGTAAATACTTATTGTAATTATATAATTGGAGTGTGCATTGGACAATTTATTGTTATTTTTTCCATTTATTTCATTTATATGAATCTCCACATGAATTCACCACTTTGTGCCTAATGTAATTATATTTTATTCTAAATAAATTTTCTTGGAACCATAAAGAAATATACTCCATGAATCATTCTAGAATTCTAACTTGGAAGAATATTAAATTTCTTTCTTCCATGGGTTTTATTTTTATAATTTCTATGAAACTACATCATTCCATTTTGTCCCTAAGACTAAAAGAACACTAAGAGTCTCCAATTTCCTTATCAATATTGAAACAACATCAAACAATTTCTTTATAACTATCAATGTCACTTATGGACAATTTATTTTAGAGATTGGTTGAAAGCCATTATAGAATTGGTCAACTATTCTTTGAGGATCAATGATAAAAAGGGAAGCATACTTGGAAATCCTAGTGAAATTTACCTCATATATACTAATAGATTCATCATCATTCAAATTTAGTTATATAAAATATATTTCCATTTTCACATGAATATTTTAGGTAAAATTATCATTAAAAATCACCTTTATAAAATTTTCCCTTAACATAGGGTCAATTTTATCATCCTTCATAGTATTCATAGTAATATTCCACCATTTATGAGGTTCAACTATCAAATAATAGACAAAAAATAAGCATCTCATAGTCTAGGAATTGGAGAACATGGATTAATTTTTTTAGAATTAATACAGTTCTAAAAATAAGTGGATCATATAAAACACTGAAGGAAGGTGAATATTGTGGCATAAAATATTCAACAGTGATTTTTTTCTTCTATTAAACATTTGGATGTTCAATATGGTTTATATTTTCATGCATATAATGATATTTTTGGGTCGGTATAGCTGTAATATTTCACATAATGACTCATGATTCAATTGGTTTCTTTTAAAGATAGTCATTTTAGTACCCTTCACAATCTGTGTTAAAATGATTATTCCTGGGTATATCCATTGACTATGTCTTAAAATAAAAATGTGAGGATAAATAATCATATTGAGTAATACAGTAATCATGTAAAATAATTTACATGATTTCTAAATCATCATAAATGTCTTTAATATATAACACTTTAGGTTTATCCAGAGTCATTCCTGGTTATGATATATTAAAATCCTTCATAATGGTTCATACATAAAAAGTGAATTAACCAAAGAATAAAACATAGAGAGTCCAGAAAAGTTTGTAGTCTTAGAACCACTCATCAATCACAGGTGGTAATCAAGTTAGTGACCAATCAAACCCTTTTAATGTTTTTACCCCTAGGTGCCTCAACACAATAACCACATCCACTTTACAGAATCAAAAAAATGGATTCATGCTCTAGGAGTACCATAGAATATCAACATTACCAAATCCTCATGATTTTATTATATAGTTAGACATATCTCTATGGTTTTAATTTATTTTTAAAATCCCAAACATCAAAAAATAACTAAACCCAACTCTATTACAAACTAAGGATACCCAGGAATACAATATATAAATATTTCATCATATTAAAAGAATATACATTACATTTGACAGCAATATTCACCTCTGAACTGTAATGGTTTATTTTATTAGGAGACTATATAAAAAATTATCTTATTTAATGAATGATATTAAATATATTATAAAAATTTCTTTTAACATGGAACACATATTTAAAAAACCTAATATAAAACCATTTTTTATAACTTAGTGAAAGGAAACATAAGAAAGTGCGAGATATGATACTCAGTATGGGTTTACCTAAGTGATATCAATCATTGATCATAAGTGAGAATAATATTATTATAAGGGTATGAGAACATGATCATAAAATAAAATAATCACACCTAGTTTTTCAATGAACATTAATCATAAATCATAGAATAGATCTATGTTATAACAAATGATTTATGTCATTAGTGTATGGAATAATTAATAATCAACTATGAGACTTGATAAAATATTATAAGGATAAAATATAAGTTTTTGGCATACACAAAAGAATATACAATCATTTCCTTAGTCAAGGATCATTATAAATACAATAAAATTTGATTGGATTCACTCCCCATTTCATCATTTACTTAGTCAAATGTTCATTCCCAAAACTATCTTATTGGATAGAGTCCCTTACTAAACAAGGTACAATCATCATTATAGTTATTATAATCTAATGAGACATCCATATTAACCCAATGCATTGAAGAACTATATATTTCTAGAACCACTAATAAAATAATGAAAACTATGTATTTTTTTACCAAAAGATCATAAAATATCCATCATATCATAATTTCATAACCTATGTAGAAGAAATTGATTTCATAAAAATTTAATTTTTTTTTCATAACATAACCTCAATGGGTTAGATTTTTTACTTCTTAATTTTCCATTCCTTTAGATTTGGAAATAAAAAAAGTCATGAAAATATGTTTAATAAATTTTTTATGTGCCAAGTGTTTTGGTATGTTTTTGTAAAAATCATTATATTACCTAACATAGAAATAATTCGGATGTATTATGAATGAAGACATATTATTATTCAATATGATCCATCAAATAAAGGATGAGTCAAATTCATCCAACTGGCCTCAATCCTGTTAATTGGTTAGAAGGTTGTCTTATTTATCATACTATAGAAGGTCATGTCCATCAGACTGAAACTGATATTGATGCATTAAAGAGATTCTTATACAGTTTTTCGTATTAAAAAATGATAAGGAAGTCTATAAGACTATCCTAAGTTTAGAATATAATATATAGTCTTTATTTATATCATAAGGTATAAACTTTATCATTTTAATGGTGCTAAATAAAACAATTTCAAACATTCAGTTATGTCAGATCATGAGGTATAAACTCTATCATTTGGTCATTTCTTAGATTCAGGTTCCTTTAGACATCCAAGATTCACTTAATTAATTCCTATTACTTATCCCAAATTCATTTCTTATACCATTTTTATTATTCTTGAATTTTTTAATTAAGGGGTAGTTTTTGGTGGAAAAATATATAAGGTTATGGGGGAGTTATTTATCATTCAGTTTAACTTCTTAATTTGTTTATTTATGTGTGTTCATGATTTTGCATTTTATTAAATCTAATTTTGTAAAAACCCAAAAAAAAGTAGAATTGAGATCTCTAAATAGTATTATTTCATGTGAGTTTGTTTAAGTATAGCTTATCAATCTTTGGTTATGAAACTATTGTGTTTTTATATCATGTGAACCCACATAGACATAGAGTTGATGGACTAAAGGCTATTTTCTAAGAATAATGAGATGTTATCCCTTCCTATAATTTTACAAGAAATTTGATGATTAGTTTTTATGAGAAACATAATTTCAAAATTCCCTATTGTTTCCTATTTCATTACATTTTCATAAATATGGATAAATAAATAATAAAAAAATTGACATTGAGGATGTTTGGTGGCAGTGAAAATAATAAATATATCAATATGTGTTTCTTGGAAAACGTTCTTGGATAAGTTAAATAGATTTTTTCCCTTGAATAAAGTAACATTATTATGTTTAACAATTATTTTTCTAAAATTTCATGAGAAAATAACACTTTGATCGTAGATAAAATGTGATTCATTTTCAAATGTTCTAAATATAAGTCTGTTGGTTGAATTTGAAAATTTTAGTAAGTTGAAGTATATAGAAGGGTATTTTATAATCTATGAAGTAAATAAAATGTGATTTTTGGAAGGATTTTTTGTGAAGATGATATAAGTATTTTTGAAAGGGTAATTTAGAAGTACATTCATAATACTCACATATAGGGAAATCTAGTTTAATGAATGTGATTTTTTTATAGTAGATGAAAAACATTGTGTTTACAAAAGAAAATATTTTCTCTCTAGAAGTATATTCAATATGATTTCTAGAAGAACTTTTGTATATACAATAAAAGGTGTTCCTAAAGGTGAATAGCTAGGACCTCTGAAGAGAGATTCTATACATTCAACGATAGGATATTCAATGTGATATATTATGGGTTCAATGAAATCTATTATATAAGGCATGTCTTGAACCATTAAAGGTTTTAAATGAATATTTATGCTGTAATTTTTAAATCCTCAAAGTTTATACTCTCAATATTTATAAAGTTTCCATAATACGTTGTTTATTTGTTTTAATGAAGAAGTTAGTCAAAACATAGTGGGACTATGTTTTCGAGACTAAAATTATTAGAACAATATTTGCTAGAAATGTTTATAATGCTTAGTGGTATAACTTTTTAGTAGCAAAGTCCAGTTGAATAAAATTCAATATATAAAGTTAATTTGTAAAAATATTTAGTTATGAAGTCATAGAAAATATTTTACCTCAAAAATAGGTTTTAGGATCTAAATAAAAAATTTTAAAAGTAAAACATTGTGATGATTTTGAGTTTTTAATTCAATGTATATAAACATTGATAAGATTTTAGGAAGATTTGAAGATTTTTTTATGATGTTTTTTAAGAAAAATTTAAATAATAGCATTGAGTCATATTTATTCAATGTCTTTGAAGGTAGTTTAATGCTAAATGATAAAGCAATAAGTTCAAAGAAAATCCCATACATTCCCCACATCTATCAGAGGAATATTACCTATATAAATGGTGAACAAAACTTGAGTTAAATTGTATTAAAAATTGAGATAAATTTTTAGAATGAAATATTAAATGTTTCATAGAATAATAGTTTCTGAACTACCTAAATTAGAAGTAAATTTAGGTGGATGGAAGTTTGAGGAACGAGAAGAGACATTTTCTAGAAAAAAAGTCAAAAGGACAACCTTCTGTAAGGATACATTCTAGAGGAATAAGTTATGGAATAAAAATACTGAGTATATCCCAATCATTCAATATCTTGGGCATGTTTTTAGACTAGACAATCAATCATGAAAGCTATAGAATATCTTGAATAGGATTTACACAATATATGGTGATCCAAAATTCTTGAAGATCAAAACCATCTGAAGAATAAGATCTTTCTATTCTGGATCAAATTTAAAATATGGATTTTGAATGGGGTGTATAACCAAAATTTTAAGGCTTTTTGTTGGGATGTATTACTAATCAAGAAAGGAGTCTTCAATTTGGTTTTATATCTTATTTTTAAAAAAGATATGTTTTGTATAACTAGTGAAAGGAATATTTTTTTGGGGTGCATAACTAATTAATATTGATGTTAGTGGATAATCGATGTTAGGGGGTGTATAACCAACACAAAAATAGAGTAATATTTTTTGTTGAACCTTGTAAATCCTTGTGTTCTAATTTTGTGCATAAATTTTCATACATACATGCTAAGAATGAGTTCTTAAAGAATATATGATCATGGATTTAACAAATCATATATGTTAATGTTTTTAAAAGGGAGAAAATTTGTAAAAATAAAATATAATATTGATTCACCCCTCCCCTCTTAGTTATCCAATCAGACATGTGTACTTAAAATTTCAAAATTATAAGTGTTATTAATAATATAATGTATGATTCACAATTATAATGAATTTATAGAGTCTTTGAATCATTTTAATATTAATGTAGTAAATCAAATCACAATACTTATAAACTGTGGAGTGATATTTTGAATGATAAAAGATATAATGACCTAAGATATATTGTTCTAAAATGAGAAAATAGAGTGTTGTAATTGTTGTGTATGGTTGAATAATGAATAAGAAAATAAGATATTATTCTGGATAAAATAATGGCTAACTAAGAACCATTTTCATAATAAGAATTCATCAGGGCCATTAAATTCTAATTTTATATGTTATTACATGATGATATATATTGATCCATAATAGATGAGAAAAATGAACTATAAAAAATATGTTTAATCACAACCTGAGGTTGTGGAATAAATTATATAGTGTTAAATATAGAGGATAGAAATATATTATAATTGTAGCACAATGTGTTTGTATGACATAATATTATTCTAAATCCAAAAATATTTACTAATATGGGGTCTATTTCATGTTAAAAAATATAGTATAATATAACAAGGTTTCCTAAAGAATTATATATTACTTTATAATGAACTAGTTAAGGGTTAATATACGTTGACTAGAAAAAATTATAACTAATTGTTTCATTTTCTTGGATAAATAATTGAACACTTTATGGAAGAATTTATCTTGAAATTGTTGAAGGAAATGATTTTTTATATAAATTATTTAGGATATATGGAGATACTATTCTAGGATAAACTTGATTTACTATTTCAATTATTTTAGTACTATGGATGATTAAATGTTTTGAACATATTTTTATAGTGAAGCATTATCGAGTGAATGAATTCATTTGTTTTTTGTGGTGATTTATATTAGTTTATAAAATTTAGTTATTCTTATATATCCATTATTCCTTTTTTATTTATGATTATTGTTTATTTATTAAATAATTTTCAATGAATTAATGAACTAGTTATGTAACATCCCCAGATTGGGAGCCACTAAACTGGTCCCCCAATTCGAGTCGTCACATGACCTCATGCATGACTCCTCGTACACTAGCGATTCCCGACTAACGGTGATAGTATAAGGACTCTCATGGGGAGACTATACCCTCTTTACTAGTATAATACACAACAAAACAAAATATAAATAGAGAAATAATATAAAATAAATAATAAACATGCATAACCAAACAATTGCCAAATGGGGTACATTACCAAATCAAATACAATAATGTAATGCCATACCAGTAGTGCAGAGTGAAGGAAACCCAAAATAAAAGAAATGACTAAATCCCCAACAGGCCCTGAATCTAAGTTTGGATCTTTCTCCATGTAAATGTACCATTTCCAACTGAACTATCTAACATAGTGACCTTTCCATTGTCCTGACCTGTAAGCATGAAATTAGATTGGGTACACATTGGAGTCCTAAATTGGGTGTGAGTACAACTCAGTAGGCCTACTTAATTAATTCCGATTATTAGCTTGGGTACCCATTGACCCATATTTATTATTATGGAAATGATTATAAGAATCCCATCATGATGCATTAAGAAATATGAATCCCTTATCAACAATCTCATAGTTTTTTCTTCAATTATTGCAAATCAATCAAGGTCATTCTATATAGAGTCTTTGAAACATTTGAACCATAAAGTATGAGATCTTTTGAAATCTAAACATCACGATTTAGGGTAACTATAGGAAAGTTTATAGGAAATGAATTAATATATTTTTGAAAAAATAGTCATATAATTATTGTTTAGTTTATTCTAAAACATTAGAGATAAATAACACATAGGTGTAGGTAGTAAGAGTCATATAGTGAAAGTATTTTTCTGAGGCTTCATAGGAATAACATTAATAAATTTTAAATAATTTTATATGAATATTATATAAATTTAACTATAAGAAAAACTCTATAACTATAATTTTTTAGTTTATTTTGATTCACATTAACAATCATTATATTTAATGAACTATATTCAACATGTTTTACAAATTTCTTCTCACATTGTATACTTCTTAGAGATACCCTACATAAAATATTTCTTCCTAACCTAGAAGAAGAAAACTTAATAATGGGTGATCTCGGATGATTAGTATAGGTAAATATATGATATGTCACTCAATTATCATAAGTGATAATAAGATTATAATAACTATATATGTATATTATCACAACCTAAAATAATCATCCATAATTATTCAAACATAATTAAACATAAATCATGTAATAAATGTTTTTCATAACAATATCAATATGTCATTAATTTATGAAATCATCAATAATATGTAAATTGTAAATAGAAAATATAATAATAATAATAATTTATATTTTAGCACATAAATTATCATAGAAATTCATTTCCTTAGTCATGGATCATTGGAATGACTATCATAGTGGATTAGGATCACACCGTAGTCCATTATTTTCCTAGGCAAGGTTAACTCACATGACTATCTTATTAGAAAGAGTCCCTTATTGAACTAGTTTCACTCCTCATTCTAGTCCATATTATCTCATGATATTTATATATATACCCAATTCATTGGTGGGATAAATCTAATCCCACCCAAAAAATAATTAAGACCATTCATATGTTTTCCATAAGATAAAAAATTCATCATAACAATATATCTTTACTAATGTAAAATAAGAATGTTTTATAAACATTTCATTATTTCCTTATATTATATCTCATAGAAAATAAATAATTTTAATAAAGGTTTCATCATAACTTAAATTAACAATGGGAAAGAAAAGAGTTTGATAGAATCATCATAAAATCATTATCATCATAGGCTATCTAGAGGAAAAAAATTGATGGTATCATAAGATGATATTTTTTTCCAATTTAATGGATTTATGATTGAAAATGGTTTTCCCCTAATCATTAAAATATATTTGTATATTTATTATATTGTATAAATTTTTTCAGTATGGATATAACCAATTTATAGTAAATAAAAGAATAATAAAACATGAAAAATATGTGTAAGAACATATACCTCTTTTTTTAAGAAACGTCCATTGAATATTTTATTAAGAACACTTAATCTAGTCATTTATGTTGATAATAACATAAAATACATAGATAGGTAAGTTTATAATATATTTGGGTATGTTTTGGTTGATATAAAAGGCTCGTTTATTGTGGAAAAGATAAGAGAGTGGGTTCCATTTTATAAGTGATGAGATTAACACACTTATAATTAGTAGGAAAGTATGATGAATAAAAGTAACTATCAAGAGAAATTAGATCCAATTTTTCTACAGTTTTAAGATAATATAATATAGAATCAATTTTTTTATAATTTTGGATTTAGAGAAGTATTTAGGTTATTTATACCCTTATCACTTTAGTTTAAACCCTCAGTAACCCCTTATAACCTTTACCATAGTAATGATTTTTACATCAGTTACCTTTCATAATGAAAAAATAAAGTTGAACATATTAAATAATTTTAATTATTATTACTACAAATTTGGGATCATTTTTTTATATTCAATTTTTGTATGTCATAGAAACCCATTTAAAAATAAGTGTGTAGAATGCAACAAAACCATTTTGTTTGAAAATGAATTTTAAAGATGAAACATGAGCTTACCATTATTGCATACCACGAGAAAAAAATACTAGGTAAAGGTTAAAATATATTATTTAATATATTATCTATATATTTAATTTAAATCATTCAAAAATAGAGATATATTTAATTTATTTAAATAATAACACCTTGGGCAAATAAGAATAGTTTTTTAGAAAAAACTTATCTTTTTTCCATCAAATGAGTTTATTCTAATTTATAACCAATTGAAAACCAATGAATTATTTTTAAAAATATTTAAATAATTTATTTAAATAATTTATTTTTTACTATTCATATTCATCAATATATTGGATGGTGATGATTATCATATTAAATAATAATAATTCTATAGTATATCTTGGTCTATTTAAACATGATGTTGTGTGAGAAGAAAGATATCAAAGAAATAAATTTATTTATGGAGAAATATATATTAAAATCTTTAGTGGTTACATTATATCCTCTTATATGAATTTATCCATTGAAACTCTATCACTCTGATAAATAAAAATAAAGACACTTATTCTTGATCATATCTTTGAGTTCCCATATATCTTCCTAAAACAAATTATTCTACCCAAAACTTTGACTGTGTTAGCGATCCTATTTCTCAAAAATTTCTATCTAAAATAAATAATCTTCACTATGTAATAAATACAATAGAGATAATATTTCTTTATTATTAAAAATATGTTCAGTACATTTTTAGATCATATATGCATTCCTTAAATACAAATTAGATGTTTCTAAATATGTCTTTCCTAATAAAAAACTAACTATATTTTTTCACATTTATAAATACACTGAATATAAAATATCATGTTATCTCCTTTACCTATGATCTGTCTCAATCATTTAAACACATGTTTTTCCAAACAAATTTTCATCCCCACTAGTTTTACTTGAATTAACTAATATACTCAATCATACTTATTTTATCTTCCAAGGATTTTATTCTTTATGTATTTCTCCTCTTTTAAATATAGACTCAAAGTGTTCTCAATTCATAAAATGTTGTTAAATAAACATATAGAACCAAAAGAACATCATTTAAAACAAATACCTTAGGGATAAGGGTGTTAGACTTTATTCCTTTAAGTTAAGTAAGAGATTAAATCATATATAGTTACAAAAATATCATTATCTTTTATTTTAATATATTGTATGTGTCCACATAGGGCCAAAATCAATCTATGAATGAATCTAAATGTCTATTTGGATATAAATGAGACCATTTTCATTTTATAAATTTATTTTGAATTTTTATAAGTTATATAATTACCTTCAATGTCTCTTCAATTCTAAAAAAAATATTTATTCAACACACATAAACATAGAATAAATTATTTTAATAATATTAATTTTGTAATATTTTGGATTAGTTAATATGTATAACAAATTTACAAGATCTATATGATATATTAAAGATGTTTGAAAGCATTATATTCAAATTCCCACTTTGTCTTATTGTATTTTAAGTCAAATTAAATGAATAATATTAAATTTTCAAATAATAATATCTTATTGAATTAATATATTATTGAATTATTTAAAAATAATTTTTTTTAAATAATCATAAGGTGATAAGATATGGCCTAACATGTATTATCAATTTCATTTATGGGAAATTTATAATTATTTAGATCTAGATTAGTCTTATTATTTTTTAATATTTTTAAATTTTCCAAAATTTACCTTCTCCTCTCTTTTAAAAAAACATATAATCCCACATTTCCTCAAACCTCCTTAAGACTTCTATCTTGACCAACCCCTTCCCAATTCTCTTATAACATTATTAGTTAACTTTTAGAGGCCTTAGTTTTCAAAAATGTATAACCCTAGTGTCCCTAAAAAGAGATCCAAATGAAGTCCAATGAAGAAGAGGAGGAGATCACACTATTGACTTATGAAAAGTACATGGTAAGGGATTATTTTGAAGTCTAATTTTTATCTGAGATTGTTAAGACATAAGAGTTTATGGGGGATATATTTACCATCCATGTCCATGTTTTCTAAAAATGTTTTCATAAAATATTAACTATTCTTCTATGTATGTTTAAAGTCATTTTTACCCATTATTACTTTTACTACATGGTATGGAAGGAATATTTCTTTTTTCTACCATACGAGGTTATTTTTGACTTTTCCAATAAAAGAACAAGGATAATGATTTAACTTATATGGAATGAACAGATTTTTACATATTCAAAATGAATTATTTCCATGAAGCTTCCTCTATACGATTTCAAGTTTATTTTTAACTAAATTATTTTATTTTAAAATTACATGGAATTTTGAAAATATAAAATGTTTTTGAATAAGAAAGGATATTTTCAAGAGGAATTATTCTCAAATGTTTTATCGAAATTATTTTCCTTATAATATTATATAGGGTTATTTTTTATCCCTATTTTTAATTTGATTTGATTGTGTTTAAGATGGAATTATGAGATAGATTTATCTTGTATGTATTATGTTATGATGGAAGATGTTTAAGAAACCCATAATATTTCATGGGTTATGTTATAAAGAATGATTTATGTTTTTGTGGAACATGTAATAATGATTTCATTATGAGATGGGTGGGACCTATATCTACCTCTAATTACTTTGGTAAAGATTTATATCTCATGAGATAGAAATTTATGAAATGACAAGTAAATCTGATTCTTTAATACATGGATGAAATGACATGTAAACCCGATTCAGGGATGGACTTTGTCCACTATGATGCTCTTGGAAAAAATGCCTCGGATACTATGGAAATAATATTATGTGATTAATTTTTTTACCCAATTACATGTTTTATTCCAATGCTATTTTATCATGGTTAATGTTCCTTTACGATCTATACCTTATGAACTGCCAAGATTTTTTTCATGACTCTTGATTTTCATATTTACACATTGTGTTCATGTTTTTACATTATTAGGTTTATTATTTGTTTTATGTTCTCCATGTTTACCCTTACTGTTCATTTAAGCTCACCCTTTTTATATTTTGTTTTCCCCAAGATATAAAAAAAGGTTTTAGGTACGAAAAAAATGGAAGATCTTTATTGTAAATATTGAATAACTTTCACCATGTTATAAGATTATGGTCCAAATTACCCAAGTCACTAAACTAATACGGTCTTGGGAGTCAGTTTGTGTCATGTATTAATTATTACACAAATGAAATGTAATGACCATGTATGTCAAGCTTGGGTCATTATAGTCGGTATCAAAGTGAAGGTTTAGTTAACCTTTCGAAACTAGGATGTGAAAAATTTAGTGATATCCCAATAAATATTTCTAAGGTATGTCTAGGGATGTCTCTAAGGGTATGTATAACTATAAGTTATAGTTATATTATTATGGTAATGATCATGAATAACCTAGGATTAAACCTATGATGTTAGAGATTGAAAGTAACCCTTGATTATATTGTTTTTTGAGTATGATTTTTTCCTCTCACACTATTATTTTAGGGTTTTGGATGAGTACTGGAACCCAAAGGAACCATATTAATGATCAATGCACTAAAAAATTATATTATTTTTCCCTTTAACAACTAAATTTTACGGTTTATGTAATGAAAAATATTATTTCTATACTTACACATCCTAAGAATCATTCAAGACTTCCAAATGAGCAGAGAAGAGAACAATATTCTATTGAGTCCTTTATGAGGAAACACCCACCTTCTTTTAGTGTGTCTTCTTACCCACCTATTACTGAACCATATATCAGTACCGTTGAAAATATATTTTCCATCCTTCGCTGTTCGTAACATGAAAGGACATTTTGGCTATTTATTATTTAGAAGGTGAAGAAAACTAATGGTACACTCTAATTAAGAATACAAGAAAACAAGATGAAATTTAATCCATGGAATGGGATGAGTTCAAGAACTTGTTTTTAATTAAGTAATTCCCTCATATTCTTCAAAAAAATATGGAAAAATAGTTCCTTGATCTTAAGCAAAAGGATAATGAATCAGTTGGTATATACGAGGAAAATTTTACAAGACTAGTAAGGTATGATTCTGGATTTATCATCTAACCTGAATGTAAAGTTGATCAATTATTTAGTAGCATAAAAACAAGTCTTTAAAGGGAATTGGATATAAGAGACTTCAATAGTTATGAAGAGATTGTGTGCTGTTCTATCAAGGTAGAAATGGATATTGGTGTTGCATATCAATCTCATGGTTTTGAATAAAATAAAAGATTGAATTCAAAGGAAAATCTTAAAACAACAGTTAAAAGAAGATGAATGTTTCCTTATGCTCAAATTGTGGAAAGAGGTATGGTGGTGATTTTATTAAAGGGAATAGAAAATGTTTTAAGTGTGGAAAATAAGGTCATTGAGTAGTTGAGTGTTTTAGTAATGGGAAAAGGTTCCTAATGGAGTGAATAAAGAAAAGACTACTGAGAATGAACCTCCCACACTTAAATTCTACAAGTGAAAGGAAATAAATACCCTTATCAAAGGGTTATTGATGATCAACATCAGAAACCTCTTAAGGTCAAAGAAAAAGTAAAATAACATGTGATCATTATTGGTGATGTAGAGTACAGAAATGAAGTGGTCGAATTATTATGTGTTTATGTAATGGGATTCTAAAATAGTGTTATACGATCTCTTTTATAGTATTTTGGAATATTGGAATATATATGTATAGGTAAATTGTGTTTTTACATAATTATATGGTTCTAGTGACCATGAAAAGTGATTTAAATATTTTGGGACAACACATGATATACGCATAATAAAGGGATAAAGAGATAGTGAGATGTTTGATAGTGATATCATTGTTTGAGTATACTGAATTTTTCGTATTTGTGGTGTGTGTAAAGAGTTAATTTTGACAGAATGAATGTTTTCACTAAGGTTATATAGTAATTAATTTCATTACCATGTTTTAAGATAATACATGAATAAGGTATTCACATGTTTGGAATAACCAAGAACTGCCAAATGAGATGTGGGAGACAAATGTTAAGTCGATTTAATTCAAATATTTCTAAAGTTTTTTATATTTAGTTTTTGTAATTATTGTAATTTCATCCATTGATGGATAGTATAAGTTATATTCTTCTTGAAGTTTGTTAGAATAATGTATTATCTCACTATAGGTGGACTTATACATTTTTGATAACATGTTCTAACCTTTTTGTTGAGACAAATGGAATAACCTATCATTATATCGCGTGATCTGCTAAAACATTAAGAATGAAAAATAAAAATTCATTTCTTTAAATTAGATAGGAAGTGTAAATTTTTTAGTTACTGATAAATGATCTGATTTTACTGAAATCAAGTAAGTATTTCTTCTAATGCAAAAAAAATATCAACCTTAGGGAAAGGATCTTGAAACCCAAAAATGTTATCCTAGTAGCTTCTTATCCAATGAATCAAATGGTTCCTTTAATCATCATAAATTTATGGATTTTTGGTAGTTAAATTTCTCTAAACCTTATTCTCTATCACTATCCATCATAAAATAATGGTTAGATTTCTCTTCCATATCTGTGTTTTCACTCCTCACCTATGTTCCCCTATCTGGAAACCTAGTGATGAGTAAATTTGGGTAACCATTATGTTTTTAACATTCATTTTTAAAATGAAGTTTTGGAATTAATTTTTACTATGTGGGTTTCCATGAAAGAAACTTTCGAGTAACAAAAAATTTATAAACCTGATGAATTTTGAGGGCGAAATTCATTTTAAGGGTGGTAGAATGTGACACCCCAAGATTTTATGAGATATATTACTTCTGATTTCTTGGATGTATTGTTTTTTATGCTACACCAATATTATCTATAACTATAGGAAACACTGTATTATCTTGCAGTATATGGAACACTATTCTTGTCTTGTGTTACGTACAAGAGCGGCCTTCATTGATAGCTTGCGTTGTATGCAATGCGAAGATTCACTAAACAATGATATATTATTAAAATATTATAAATAAATTAAATATAAACTATCCATTATAAATATTATTAATTACATATATAATTTTATAAAACATTAAAATTAATCTTTTGTATTTTCTAGACATGATATAAGAACAAATTGAATTTTTCAAATAAAAGATGTATTTTTCAAAAAATAAAATTTTCCAAAATTTGATGGAGCACCCATTTTAAATTAGGTTTTTGAAACTTATATATATTATATTTGAAAAAAATAAAATAATTCATTGTAAGTGGAACAAAAAAATTTACTTTTGTTGAATTTTGGGTATTTTTTTAATAAAATTCATATTTTAATGAATAGTGAAAAATAATGCATTTCAATTCAAAAATTCATTTTCATCTGATTTATTTATATTTTTAATTGGTTTTAAAGTTTAATTGGATTATTATTTATAATTTAATTCAATGTTGGTCATTGTAAATAATTTCAAATTTAAATTGGACATAAACACATGAGAATATTTTGATAGATCTTTTACTTCTTAAAAACCCATTTTTTGGGTTTAACAACATGAATTAATTTTAAATTAATTTATGCAATTCTATGTTTTTAATTATAAAAAATGGATTCCATATTTGGAATCAGTGGGTCCAAATTATTTTTATAGGATAATTTTATTTTTGGTCATTATGAATAGTAACTTTAGTAATTATCTTTATTACCATGGTTAAAGGTAAATCTGGTAATTAAAGGTAGAAATAATTTTATAAAATTACCTTAACACCTATCAAAATTCTATTGAATGAATATATTATACCCTTATGATTTATGGTTCAAAATAGAATCACTTAATGGCCACTTTTACTTGAATATGACAGGAATATAAAAAAATTATTGAATGCGACAAAACATCACACTCTCATTTTATATAATTATATTATTTTAAATTTAGGGATTACCAGGGAATGAAATAAAATATAGGTAGTATCTATAAATCTAATGGAATTACCTAAATCCTATAACTTTTTTTATATTTTTAAGAGATTAAATATTTATCATTAATGATGACTTAATAACAATGTTGGAATTATTTTATTAATAGAAATAACAAATAAATGATTTTAAAAATATAAAAATAAATATAATTTGAGTAAATTATTGTCATCCAAAAATTTTATGGATGAATTTAACATGTTATTTATGGTTCAAAGGTGTTTTCTCAAACATATCTTTATGTTATGATATTTCTAAAAATTCAACTAATGAATAGTGTCAAAATTGACATATGATATTTTAAATAAATAATATTTTATTAAATTATATAAAATTAAAAAAATTTTAAAATTAGTCCAATTAATTGGTATGAAGTTGAATATGTCACCAATGGTCCGATTATGTCTTCTTTGGAATTTTAGAGTGACTATATTAACCCTTATTCAATAAAAAGACATTTTGTAATGGTAAGAGTTAAAGGAATTAATTAAGGGTAAATCAAAATTATAAGGTTTAAAATAAAACCAAAACTTGTACAAAAAAATTATTGGATGAATAAGATTCAATACTTATCAAAATATGATATATTTTTGATTTTTTTAATGGACACATTTACATGAAAATAAATTATATATTTTTTAAATCAATGGTAGTTACAAAATATCACTATCTTGTATTTTAATATCTTTTATGTGTCTACATAGTGGAAAAATCAAGATATGAACGAATATAAATTTTAATTTTGATATAAGTAAATTAATTTTCATTACTTAAATTTATTTTTAATTTTTATAAGTTATATAATTACCTTAAAAGTCTCTTTAATTCTAAAAAAACATTAATTAAATTAACATAAAAATAGAATACATGATTTTAATAATATTAATTTTGTTATATTTTGGATTAGTTAATATTTATAACAAATTTCAAATAACTATAAGATATATTATAGCTTTGTAAAATCATTATATTCTAATTCCCACTTTTTATTATTGAATTTTAAGTAAAATTAAATGAATAATATTAATTTGGAAATAATAATATCTTATTGAATTAATTTATTATTAAATTATTTAATAATAAAAAAATTTAAATAATAACAAGGGGATAAGATATAGTGAAACATGTATTATAAATTTCATTTATGGGATATTTTTAAAAATTTAGATATAGAATAGTCATATTATATTTTAATATTTTTATAGTTTCCTAAAATTCCCATCTCCTCTCTTATAAAAAATATCTCATCCCAAATTTCCTCACACCTCCTTGAGCCTTATTTCTCGACCAACCCCTACCCAAGCCTCCTATAAAAATTATTAGTTATATTATTTAGGTATTGGTTTTCAAAAAATTCCATCCCTAGTGTCCCTAAGAAGAGATCCAAAGGAACTTCAACGACGAAGAGGAGGCAACCACATCCTCGATTAATGAAATATACAAGGTAAGAGATAATTTTTCAATCTCATTTTTATCTGATATTTTTTATACGTAAGTATTTACTAAGGATATATTTATCATCCATGTCCATGTTTTATAAAAATGTTTTCATAAAATTTTTACTATTCTTCTATGTATGTCTAAAGTCATTTTTACCCATTTTTGACTTTTACTACATGGTATGGAAGGAATCTTTATTTTCTTTACCATATGAGGTAATTTTTTTTAATTTTCTGGTAAATGTATGAGAAGATTTTTTTTAAATTATATGACATGAATATATTTTTACATCTTCATAACGCCTTATTTCCATGAAACGTTCTCTACACGATTTCATGTTTGTTTTCAACTAAATTCTTTTCTTTTAAAACTATAACTCATTTTAAGAATAGAAAAAGTCTTTGAAGAAGAAAGGATGTTTTCCTCAAGTATTAAGCTCAAGGGTTTTATCAATATTATTTTCTATATAAGATGATAGAGGGTTATGTTCCTATACCAATTATTAATTTGATTTTATTATGTATATGATGGAATTATTAAATCCATTTATCTAGTTTGGATTATGTTATGATGGAATAATCTTTAAGAAACCTATAATATTTCATGGGTTATGCTATGATGAATGATTTATGTTTTGTGGAAAATGTAATAATTATTTCATTATGAGATGGGTGAGACCTATATCTCTCTTAAATGAATTGGTTAAAAAATTATATCTCATGATATATTCATGAATGTAACGATAATTAAATCTGGTTCAGTAATACATGGATGGAACTGCATGTAAACCCGATTTAGTGATGGACATTTTCCACTATGTTGGTCTTGGAAATAATGATGTGGCTACTATAGAAATAATATTATGTGATTAATTCTTTTATTTAATTCCATATTTTATTCCAATGCTATTTTATCATGGTTAATGTTTTTTTATTATCAATGCCTTATAAACTGCTAAGATTTATTTTAGAACTCCTGATTTTGATATTTAAACTTTATGTTCATGTTTTTAATTTATAATGTTTATGATTTTTTTATGTAATCCTTTTTTAACCATAAAAATAATTTAAGCTCACCCTTTTTATGTTTTATTTTACCTAGGATATAAAGAAATGTTTTAGGTTGGAAAAAAGGGTAAGATCTTTATAGGATTTGTTGAAGTTCTTTCACCAAGTCAGAAGATTATGTTACAAGTTTCCAAAGTCACTAAACTAATACAGTCTTGGGCATCAGTTTCTGTCATATATTAAGTATTCTATAAACTAAAGTAATGTACATGTACATTAATATTAGTTCGTTATAACTTATATCAATTGAGATATGAAATCATCCTTCGTGTGTACGAAGGACCACCACCTCGCAAAACAATTTCCTTCGTATTTCCATTACCAAATATCACAATTGGGTAAGATGATGGATATAAAGTATATATATATTTTTTATAAAATAAGTATAACTTTTAAGTAATTATATATTATATATTATTTTACTTTATATTCAATATGGGATAAAATAATATCACTCGTGTGTACGATAGACTACCACCTCACGAAGCGATGTGATTTATTTTTCCCTAACACATTACATGTAAGGAAATAAAAAAATTGATATCCATGAAATAATTATGATATTATAGATATATTTATCATTATTAAAAGACAATATAACCTTTTATTTTTTTCCTTTTCACTCACTGAAAGAGGATAACATCATTCGTGTACGTGTGGACTACCACCTTTACAAAACAATGTGACTCTCTCTTCTCTTCACCGCACCACATGGATGATATATATAAGTATATTTAAGGAAATAATATTTTATTTATGATATTGTGATCATTATTTAATGATAATATATTACTTAAATCCTTTATATTCTGATCATCAAAAAATGGAATCTTTACTCACACGTACGTATGACCCACCTTCTGAATGATTGTAATGTACTTCATTTATCAAAAACCATTTCTCAAGATTTGTCTTAAAATTATAATGCGTTAATAAATATAATAATTATTTTATGATTATTATTCTGTATATTAAGTAACCATGATCAATTTAATAGGACTAAAAATCAACAATCAATACATATATGAAAAAAGCAGTTACTACCCAAAATGTGACTTTAAAATGGAATTGTTATTAAACAGAGAGTAAATTGACATAATTAAATCATATATAGTATTATATATACAATTATGGTTATGTAATATATTAATATTTATTATAAATTAGGTTATAATTAGTACTATGTAAGTTAATAATTATGGTAATAATATTTCCCATCTCACATTTATTTCTGAGAGACTTATGCAATATTCAACACCAGTTTATTTTGTGTGGGGTGTATATACATCCATATGACATGATATATCATAAGTCAAACTAATTTCATGATAATTATAATTTCTATTAATTTTATTTTTTAATGGTAATTATGATTCAAAATTTACTCAAGAAGTAAGGGATTTGTGTCTTAATTTTCATTCTTGGAGACATATGTTATGTTATGTATCCATATTCTTTTACAACATATATATACATCCCTTTTAAAATGTAATATCATCAATTCATTTGTATTAATGATATTTTATTTTTCATTTAATTTTATTCCTTCATGGGGATTATGTTTCAACGTTTCCAAAGTGGTAAGAGTTTTATGTTACAATTCATCGTTTATCAAGATTCTTTATGATTATGCTTCCAATGATAAAATCTTATGATCTATCTCTCAATAAACTCATGATTTTTAATCCACTCTAGTTATTTCAGGAGAATAAACATTTTAACTTCAATTTCATCCCATTTATGTACTTAAGAATACAAAAATAATGTTTTTAAGAAAAATCATCTTTTCTGTTGAGACCCCTTTTCTTCCAAAATCATGTGTTAAAAAAAGTTTTCAGAACTGTTTGTAACATTTTTAATATTATTCACTATTTTTTTCACACATGTTTTAATTATTAATAAATATTTTTAAATAAACATTCATGTAATTTTCCAAAAACTCATGTTTAGTTTTTACTGAAAAATATTAAAGGATTTTTTGTTTTAACTTTTACGACATGAATGGAATTTCCTACCATCATGACTATTGTTTTATTTTAAGTTTTCTTTATGAGTTTTCTAGATTATTTTCAAATAAAAATATTCAGAATATTTTTTATGTTATAAAAATTTTCCTTCAATGTTGAATGAATATTTTTGTCAATAAATTTTTTAAATTATTGATCAAAATCATTTTCCATATAATATGACATTTGTTAATGTTACCTATGCATTACTGGGTATATGATCAAAGGATACAATAATTGTTATTTCTTTGAATGGTATATGTTTATAATGACATGATGTTTATGAAACTTGATTGTTTTTCATGGGGATTTATATGATGTAAAAATGAAATTATTGTGAAACATTTCTCTTTTATATAGGTTATGATATGATGAAATGTTTAGGAAACAACTTATAGTTAATGGGTTGTGATATGATGATTTTTTTATGATATTGTGGAACACATACTTATGGTGTTCATTATGAGATTAGTGATATATATATATCCCTCTAATTAATTGGGTAAATATGTATATCTCATGAGTAAATATGTTTTGAATGAACTAGATTAAATGTTCACAATGTAATACATGAACCTGATTACAAGTTCATAATTTTATTCGAGAACCTAATTATATGTTCATAATGTCATTCAGGAACCTGATTACATGTTTATTGAATTTGTCGTAGACCAATATTTTTTCTCTATAATGATATGAATAGACCTGGTTGCATGTTTAAATGTTTATATTGGAGCTTAATTTCATGTACTTAACTTAATAAGTTAATATGTTTCTATTTACATAGGTTCATAATGTTATAAAATGATGTGTGTGAAACAAATCTATGTCTTATTCCAATTTCATGATCTTATTTAACATATTATTTATTTACTTATGACTCTGGTCTTTTTAAATTCCAATCCTTATTCCATGACTAATGATTATGAACTTTGATATGCAAGTTATGGTTTTCAAATGTTATACTCATGCTAATTTACACTTATGCTCATGTTATGCTTATATATCTCCCTTTTTACCCTTAATGAAAATATAATATCACCTTTTCTTTTGTTTCCTTTCCCCATTTTATGAAGAATGGTTTAATATAGGATTAATAAAGGAAAATATCTTTATAGGTGACATTGAAGATCATAAATGACCTACAAATATTGTGTTCCCTGTATCTAAAGGCACTAAACTATTATGGTCCTAAAGCATGTTTTTGTGTAATGTAATGAATATTAATCAAAAAATATTTAATATCCATGTATGATAAGCCCATATAATTATAGAAAAATCCCCTTAAGGTCTCCCTAACATCGATCTGGAGTACTTTAGTTTTATTTCCTACCACACTCACCTCATGATTGGGTTGAAACTTCTCACATTAAGAACATTGTAGATATGCTCATGTAAGTGATACTACATGATGATTATTACTTTATCCATCCATAGAATTTGATATGATTAATCTTCCAAACTAATGATATATTCTAATAAAAAGGTTTAAATTCCATTGAATATTAAAAAGAGTAATTTTAATCATTATCATCCAAGTTTAAATAAGATTTTATTGTTAAATTTTGAACTAGTTCACATAACATTACCATTATTAATAGTATTATTAAATTAATTAGTGTTTTATGTGTTATAGTATGTTATTAAACCATAGAAAAATTCTTATTAATTTATTATATTAATTTTTGTATAATTATTATTATATTTATTAATAATTAACTATCAAAGTGTTTTAAGTGATAGTCCTTAATTAGAATCTAGATTACCAACTTTATCAGGAATATCCTATTATCCTAGTTGGTTTTCCATATATCATATTTTAATTCATTTAGAACATTTTAATGACCTATTAAATATTGAAAAAACTCTTAGAAAGTCCCATAATGGTTTATTCAACCACTCTTCCCAGAATTCCACCTATTATATGAGTATATCTTGAAGTTGGTGTCTCAAAGTACATAGTCAATTTTAGTAAGATCTTTAATGGGAAATATGGCCTTACAAAATAGAGTATTTTGAAAAACCGTACCCTACTATAAATTTTTTAATTATCTCATACACTCTTCATAGAATTTTTCTTTTCTTTAAGATTATTCTTTACAACTTAATTTAAAGAACCATCTAAATATTTTAAATAAATATTAATTATGACCCTAAAATTTTTAAAGTAAAAAATACTATTAATTATAATGAAATTAATACAAATAATAAATCTATGAAATCTCACACTAAGGTTTTTAAAAATTTATTAATGATAGTTAAATATGTTGTAGTAGACAATTTCACTACCTAACCAATATTTATTGAGAATACTAGGGTCTATTATTTTTCCCCATGCTCTTGGGAAATCCTCATGGAGGGTGAGAAGAATTTGAGATTGATAAAATGTATTCTAACACTAATGAAGATATAATACTAAAATATATTCCTTATAATATATATCCTAGGTTAGTCTATTTATTACTTTTGACAAGGAATATACTGAAGATTTATCTTCCAATACTTTTATTATCAATAAACATAAAATGTTAAATTAATATGGAATCAACTTTTATTGGAAAATTACTACACCTATAAATGATGAATGTTTTATGAAATTTTAATAAACATTCCAAAATTATGTTGGATTAATCTATCTAAAAAATAAAAATATCAAATTTATATTAATCTAAGGTCTCTCAAAAGGATTTTTTGATGGTTTGGAGTGTTAAATTACAATCATCCTTTGAAAATATGTAACCTACAAAATTTATGGTTTCATTATCACTGAATATAAAGGGGATACGATGTATTATACATATCCTTTGGTGGATTTTAATATTGAGAATATTTCTTAGATTCTCATTTAAGACTGCATCTTTAACAATGGTTTAGAATATAGAATATATAAGGATGATTTTTATATTATCACTTTAAAAAAATTTATTTATTTATTTTAATAAGAAAAAAGGTACACTTATTTGAGGGTCATTAAGCTTTTATTAGGTTTTTATATGGAATCAAATTCAAGAATAAAGTTTTTTAATTAATAATCATTGATGATTTACTAATCTATATTTATTTGATTTATAGTTTTTCTTTGTGTTTTTTAGTATCTTATTGGTCATAGAAATGTTCATAAGAATTGATATTTTTTTATTGTGATTATAGTTGTGGACTATAGAGTTTTTTAATTTAGTCATTTTAATATGTTTCCTAGGATTATAATTTATTATGTATTATTGGTTTCCATTGGTTTTTAATTTGTGAAAGTTTATGGTCTTTGTCATGTTAAACTATTAGATAGATCACTAAATTTCTTGCAAATTTTATCATTTTCACTAGATTATTATGTCACTTATCTTTTAATTATTCTCATTTTAGATAGATATAGAAAATGTTTATTAAAATTATCCCAAACAATTTTTTTCAATTTACTTTCATTTTGGGGAAGTTTTAACATATTATTTTTCTCTATCATTTTATTCTATCATGTAACTATATTATCTTACCCTAAATAGTAAAATAGAGAAAGAAATAAAATTAGGATATATACATGGGTAACTTTTGAAAAATATATATCATATAAAAAATATTATAGGGTATCTCCTTACACATTTAAAAAATAATTTTCCCAAAATTTTATATTATATGAACATTTTATTCACTGATTTCTCATTTTAATTTTTTCCTTGGAATATTTTTACTTTATTTTAATCCAAGACTATCTGATGTTCTATATTAATATAAAATATTCATTTCCTATATTATCTATCTTTAGGGACCTATTATTCAAATGGATGGTTAATCATTGATTCCAAAGCCTCACAATTATAATATTCAATAAATTTTATTTGGAAACCATTGTAATTTTTTCTTTGTGAGTGAATAATATTCTCTTTTATGATTTATCTATTCATATTTTTTCATTCCTTTTATACATTTTAATTGATTCTACTTAGAGATTACGATTACTTATATTAATCATGGAACGTAGTTAGACCCTTAGATGAAATATACCTAAATTTTTTATATCAAAATCCTATAAGTTGAACTTTTTATTTGAGTTTTCCATTCCTTATTTTTAGTTTATAATTTATTAATAACATTAAATATTTAAATTAATTTTCTTTTATATTTTTTTCCACATCAACCTATTTGATAAACATTAATCCAGATATTTTTATACACTTTTAGACATTCCCCGTTCATTCTAATTTAAAATAAAATGTATATTCTTTAAAGATAGTCCAATCACACAGTCTTGAGATCTCATTATTAAATCAATTGCACTTTTGGTTTGAAATAAATAGGTTTTATACACAATATTTACTTTTTAATTTTAAAATATTCAATAAATTTTATAATTCCTTACACATTTATAACTATATCAATCACACATATAAATAAAGTATTAGTGAAATTCATTGGAAACATCTGTATTTATTTTAACCCTTTCCATAGACCATGGTAATCTTATTCCTTGAATTTTGAATCACCTTTTTAGATGTTAAACTACACATCCTAACAATAATTTCATTATTTTCATGTCATAAACTTTATGTACTCCAAAAATACCTAGACCCCCCATCATTAAATCTATTTCAATCCATTAATATATTCATTATATTGATAATATTTTATTGAATAAAAATTTATTTTTCTAGTCATTAAGTTTATAATAATTGGGAACTAATATATAATATATTGGATATAATATATAAAAAATAATTAAAATATCTTTATGATATATTGATGTCCTTATAAACTATATTCCCAACATAATATATTTTCTTTTTAAGTGATTTTACATGTATCTAAAGGGGTGATTTAAATAACCCAATAACTATAATAATAACCATGGTACAATTTCAATGAAGATAACGCCAGATGACATGAATAAAATAAAACATAGTAAAAATAATGATACATATAAAAAATAATTTTATATAATTAATTCATTATAATATTATCATTAAAAACATGTAGTCTAAAGTCCTTCGATGATATGGATACCTTCCAAATTCATGGTATCATAATGTCTCATTCAGTATGGAGATCTTCCAATATGACATCATCACAATCCTTTGATATATATTGTGTTTATAGAGAAAAAATTACTCATCTATTTTAGGTATATATGATTTTACCTAACTTTCATATAAAATTTACAGTATAAAATAAAAAAATCCAATACATACATTATAGATAGAATAAATATAAATCATTTACAATTTATATCTAGAGTCAATATTAACAAATTATTTTGTGATTGTGGGTGTAAAACTATTAATTACCTATTTAAAGAATGAAAATGTTTTCTTTGTTAGTAACCTACAATTTGAATATGTCAGTATGAGGTATTCGTGTTTTATAGTACATGTAAGATGTGACCACTGTAATAATGTTTTTTAAAGGGATGTATGAATGATATTTTATTATAAAAATAAAATGAATCACTATATAAGGAGAATGCTATGATAGGATTATATGTAGGATCTCATAAAGAATATACTAGATGTATAGTTTTTTCTAAATCAAGACATAGAGTATGAGTGACCCCACACACCTAAAATTTACCTTTTAAACTATATATCTTCAATATCCTACCTTGGAAAGGATTGGATATATTTATAAACAATGTATTTTTTTTGAATGGATTATTTATAATCATACTGAATGAAAATATTCCATTATTAAATATATATAATAAGGAAAGAAAAATTTTATGATAGATAATACACTCTCAGATATTTCCTTTCTAGTGAACCGTTGACACATGTGAATTTATATAATGGATCATGAATCATGAGATTATCTAAACCTTAAAATGACTTTTGAAATGTAAATAATAAGAGGTAATGGGTAATATATTAGGGATAATTAATCTAATAAATAATATTAAAAAATAATATTGGTCATAATATAATAGGAAATAGAAATTTTAAATATATTATTACCATAAAAATTTAATTTGAAAATAAAGAGAGATGAATATGAACCCTTATCTCACATAGGATATGTTTCATAGAATTTACCTTTAGAACCACTACAAATTCTCAAAAATTCATTAACATATGGGGTATAATCCTTGATAGAAATATGATGAGAAAAGTCAGTCTTTTATGAGGATAAATGAGATGAGTGTGGGAGTATTTATAGGTGTGGTGTGTGGAATCCTATGAAAAAATAAGTGAATATTTTTTCCATTATCTCAACTGCCGCATTACACCCCATAATTTTCCATAACCTACATTAATATATCACTATAATTTTTTTTATCAAAATTAGACAAACTGAACTATAGAATTATATAATTCCTCGAATATACATATATGTTTTCATATTTGCCATATATTACTATATTTCACTTTTTTAACAATATTTTATTTTTACCAGAAATAATAAAAAAACTCACCTAATAAATATTTTTAAAATATTGATTATATATATTTCATTTGTTTTATAAAATTCACCCAATAATTTTTATAAATGGATCACTTTGATAAAAAAATAATAAATAAATAATATAGTAATAACATGAATGTCATATTTTTATTAATAAAATTACATATACTTACCACATTTACTTCATGATATATAATCCATAATTATGGTAGTATAATAACTGAGGTATTGTTTGAAATGGTAGTACTCTAATGGGGTGCCACACCAAATATTTCTTTTTGGATGATTTCAATTAGCATGAAATTCTATTATAGATGATTCTGCTAAAATCCCAATTGATGATTATTATCTTGGGTCTTGTCCTATAAAAGCCTTAAGAATGAAATATATATACTAAGACTAGTTATATATAATTAATAAGGGAAGGTTTTACTTTTCAAATCCATATATTCTCCTATATACACAAATTAACTTATTTTATTATCCTCACTAATATAAAAATATTCTAAAAGTCAGGTTTTAATAACTATATTAAAACATTATTATTGAAAAATTCCCATAATGCATGTCATTAATTTTAAAACAAAATTATAAATTTTACCTATTAAATATCAATTCTCCTTTTCATGTTTAGTTTTCCCATATTTTACTCTACAAGTCCTATATTATTTTTCTTTTTCTATGGAACTTTTATATTGGTGATGGTTATTTTAGAATCGGTTCTAGGAGATTTTTACATTATAATAAAATAATTTAGATTCTTTCATTATCCATTGGTATTTATAAAATATTTTTAATATTTGAATTTGTTTTTAATGGAATAATTATGTTGTAATAAAATATTTGTTACCATAATTTCTTATGTGTTTTATTCTCCATTCTTCATAGCTGATTTCCTGCAAAATTCTAGTTTATGCTTGATTTTATTAATAAATATATAGAAATTTTAATTATTTATTATATAGTATCCCATGTTTTTTCATAAACATTTGGTTACTATAGAGTAATTTCTCTACCGGGGATTTAAAATTTAATATAACCTTTTGTCCACTAATTGAGAATCCAATTTTTTTCTTTGTATAATTGATTAGGTTACTGTCTAATATTTTAATAGTAAAGTATATATGATAGGTTCTTCATATGAATATTTTATAAAGATACAAGAAATACATCATGTACTTAGAATATATGATGTGATAAATCTAATCAATTATTCACTAGTTCTACTCAATAAATATTTCAAATTGAAAAATTTACATGGGCTTTATAATTCCTTTTATTCAAAATCTAATGATTTTTTAAATGATATATCTTTAAGAATTCTTGATCACTAAATTTAAAAATATAAATCTCAATGTTAGTTATCAATATATCTATTTAACTTTATTTAAACAACTTTTATGTGTTTTTTGATTATATTTACATTCATTATATTCTCCTGAATCATCTATGGACCATTAAACTTCTACTCACTAACTCCATTTGAGTAATATTTAATCCCATAGAGATCATATTAAGGATTAATTTTAATGATCAAATTATAAGAATTATTATATGTGATTCCACCAATAGAATTTTGTGACCTGATTGTCTATAAAAATAGATTTTGAAAAACCTCAACATTTATTCTAATGTCAATATTATCAATTCATATTATTTATCATTTTCAATTTGGTAATTAGTGTTAAGATATATATTTCTTTAGATATTTACGATTGAATACGAATCCAAAATTTGGAGCTAAAACAATGATTATGATCAGATATAAAATAGATTGGTTCACCAATAATCCTTGCTACTTTCCATATATATCTCCAATAAAACTATTAATGGGATGTATCTTCCCTTAATGTTGTGATATGTGATGAGTATTTTTAAAAATTTAACCATAAATAAAATAGAATTATTACCATTTTCTTCCATTATAATACCAGTGATTTTTTTTTGATATTATATCACTTATATACTAGTAATTATAATGGTTACATCATTCCATTAAACAAAATCTACTCAAATTTGAATTAGTGGCACAAAAGAAAAATTTAAATATTTTAAGTAATTTCATAATTTATTTTATCCCACTAAAATTTATCCTAATGATCCTGATACATCTTGGTGCTTAAAAAAATATAGATAAAACTAAGACATGAATATCATCCATCAATTAATTTTTTAACCATTATGCTGATGGATCAGACAATAAACTCCCAATTCATATGACACTTAATTTTTATTTATTTAACATACTAGACAAGTCCATCTAGAATCAAAGATTATGATTTTTTTCTAAATAAAATAAAATGCACAAGAAAGAAACAGGTGGGGATAAACAAAGAAACATTCTCGCATCCATCAGGAAATAAAGTTAAAGATCATAACAAGACATGTAATTCTGATATTCAGAATCATTATCAGTTTCCCAATCATATTGATATTTACATTAATTGGGGATCTTGAAGAAATATGCATTATCCCTCTTTGAAGTAGATCTGGTGGACATAGGCCGTGGTAGAATATAATAGTTTCTATGTGACCATCTCTTTGAAGGAACATGAGGGAAAACCTCAGTATCAATTACCTTTTCTTATCCATATAAAATTTCATCCTTAAAAGAGGAATGACCATAACTACCCGATGCATTAAGTGGGGTGTTGATATTATCCCCTTCATCATTAGTGATGTGAGTTTTCTATTGATATTCAACCTGTAATTGAGTATCAATTTGATTTTAGTCATCATCCACCGGGGTTGAAGGATTAAAATCCACTAGCTGTATGCATCCTTGCCCCAAAGGAGACTGTTTAGAGATGTCCTTTAAAATATCCAGATGAGTCTAAAAATTATCGATAATTTTCATGCACTGTTTTATATAATCATCACCTAGTTTAAGAGAATGTACATCCACCAACATATTCTCATCGAAGATAGGACATGTATGCTACACTAGCCTACCGTGTTTTGAGATTCCCTCATGTATAGCATTTAGACTAAGTTCTTGAATGTCTGTACCTATATAAAACTGATGACCAGGCCTTATTAAAGAGGGGGAGCTCTTCCCTTTCAAAAAATTATCTATAACCTCAGAAATAGGTTCCCTCTCAAATGTACATCTACCATCAACATTATCCACATTATTCTTCACCTTTATTTTATTTCTACAATATTTCTCTTGATTCAATTTAAATTATAATAAGAGAAAAACAAAATTTTAAGGCATGTGTCTTTATCATTACAAATTGTTTAAAGTATGAAAAATGAGGAATTCTATCATATTCTAACTTAAGGGGAATTTCATAATCTAATGAATATAGTATTATATTATTAATTAAGAACATTCTTAATTCATCCTCAACTGTTATCAACAACCCAAAATCACCTTATTGTATTCTCATGCTCCACTCTTATAAAGATTTTTGTGTCACCACATGGGAAGGATTTGAGGTAATTCCTTATTTTATGATTTTCAGATTCAACCTAATGATATCATTGACCATATGATCATATTTTATCCTCTAATAGTATAAATTTTCGTAATCATTCCATATTAAAATATCAACTATCTTGTTTACAATTCCATTATGATAATAAAATTTTGTCGTATTAATCCTTAAATAGTTTTAATTATCTCCACTAAATAATTCTTGAATCAATTTTTGTGAATATATATTTAAGGATTATTCTATCTAAATACGTATATTAAAATTTTATATATAAAGATAATGATGCAAAATATTTTAGAAAAATATTACTGCCTCTAGTTTCATACCATATGGGGTATAATTATTCACATGAATCTTAAATTATTGAGATTTATATGGTCTAATCCTCACATTTTTCATAATATACAACAAAGTCCATTATCTAAGGTGATATTATAAATAATAAAGTATTAATCTCTAGGAGATATTGTTTTTATAGGTGTAGTGTTCAACCATCCCTTAGGCTATTGGAATATTTCTTTACTCTCTATCCTCCATGTAAAATCAACCATATTGTTTGTTAATGTGGATAGTAGAATGGATAATCATGATAAAATATTAAAAAAACCAATAGTACCCATCTAAACAAATAAATATATAGCTAAATGACACCGTCAAATGGAATGGACTCTTTTTATGCGATTTTAGTCTTTAATGGATCTACCAAAACTCCATCGCTAGTTATTAAATTCCCTGATAATTATAAATAATATATATGGGATTTAAACTTACTTAAAATGGAATATACCATATTACTCCTTCATTTTAATAAAATAATATTTATATAATTTTCTTTCTCATACCAATTTTTTGAATAAATTAGAATATCATCAATAATTACCACTATAAACATATCAATGTAATCATTAAAGATTCTATTCATTAAATCTAAATAAATATCAAGGGAATTTAGTAAACTAAAGGGAATCACCATAAATTCATATATCACTCTCCTCATTAAAATTGATGTCCTCGTGAAATATTTATTTTAGATACATCTTCAACTCCTATAATTAGTGTATTTCCATTCTATATGTAGTCATAAATTTAGGGAGACATATGAGGGATATTTAAAAAGAAAACAATAATTATCAATCTAATAAAGGTCTAAGAAACTATTCTGAGAATAAACCTATAAATTATTTCACAATAAGAATATACTCCAAATTTATTCCCTCGTTTCAATATATTATTTGGGTGAGAAAACTATACCCATAATGTTTATGATGTATTTACATATCAAAAGTACAAATATAAGTATGAGTTTCATTATCATATTTATACTTGAATATTAATTTACATTAGTTTAAAAGTGTAAAGTTTAAAACATTATATCAATAGTTTATCATGGATCTATGGATTAATATCCATTCTATACCCAAAATGATAAAAAAATTCTACAAATAAATGAATTACAATATTTTTAGTTAATACCTTCTCACACCACATAATATAGAAATCCCATAAAAATTGGTTAGTAATCAATAAACTATTTAGTGTTCCTATTAAAAGGTCCTATTTATAATTTATGGTGATATATTCATATATTTATATATTTATCTATAAAGATTTTTCATGAGATAATCCATAAAATAAAATATTTTATAATCCATTCTTGAACTAATAGTTAGAGTTCCCATGATTTTTTTACATTGTTTCAACAATGTTATTTTGGTAGAATATATATGATATTAAATTAGAAGATTTGGATGTTGAGAATGATGATTCCTTTCATGAATAATCTTATTGGGTATATTATTATTTTAATGATGGACCACATTAAAATTAATGACTGAAATGATGGTCTTAGGACTCTAGAAAACCATATTTTCTATTTCATTAGTCCCAACATGTTCTGTTATTTTCCATTTGTTTATTCCTTGTCAATTTTCATTATCTTATTGAATAATATTTACACATTTGAAGTACCATACAACTATTTGTAAACAATTTGTAAAATCTATTCTTCTATATTGTTTTAACTAATATGTTAGAACTATTATTAAAGTGGGTTCCCTAGACCAACCTTGAGTATAATTATTTTAGTCACCATATCAAGAATACAATATAATATATTAATGATTTATACTTATAATAATAGTTTATTTACTTGTAAATATTTATATAAGTTAACTTTTATATATTATATTTCATATAAAAATGTTATATTCGTTCTTAAATATAATGTGAATTTTGTGATACTATGCCCAAAATAAAAATTTATGTTATATAGTCTGGATATATAAATCTGACAAGAAATATATGATATTTGAAATTCAGTGTAATGACCCAAAATTATTTCAAACAAATTTCCCTTATTATTATTATTATTTTATATAGTATAAATAACATTAAATCACTTTGAGAAATAAATATAAACATTATAATATTTAAATAAATAAGATGTATTTGTATAAACTAAGGAACCTAAACCAATGGAATAATAACTTGAGCATTGGAATAGTAATATTACCGTTAATAATAGTAACCCAAAAATAGAATAGTAACCTCAACTATTAATGTATAAATAAAACCTAGGAATATTATAATTAAAAATATGATATATTTATATCATGTAATAAGAAAATATATGTTTTAAAAAAGATAAATTAACTATTGGTATTTTTGTAAAACATAAAATTTATTTAAAATTTTATAATAAATATAATTATTTGAAAGAAAAATAATTTTCATTAAATAGATTCATAAACTAATATTTTATTTTCTTGTGATTATAATATGATTTTATGACACCTTAATTAAATTAACAAAGTGTTATAAAAATAACTATTATTTTAAAATCAATATTTTTCGAGTAAATGATGATTTTATTTAGAAATTAAATTTCAAATATATAGAAAATTATTTTAATAAAATTGAGTTCATTTTTTAATCTTACACATCAATAACTATTTTGTGAAAATTATTGGGATTTTTCTAAAATAGTTGATTTTTTAATGAATAATGAAATACAGTAATTTATCATATAAGCTAAATACATGAATTATTGAGTCATGATTAATGTATGGATGATATAAGAACCATTGTTTTAAAATCAAATGCATTATTTTCTATAATTTTTTACAATAGTCCACACTATTTATAGTCTTGATACAAAATAAAAAACTAATGAATAAACTAATCAAAAAACACCACTCTCCTCCCTCATAAATACTACCCTTGTCCTCACACATCCAAAGGCATGAAACTTGAAAAAAGTCTTCCCAATAATCTCCAAATAATCTCCCCCACATCCCAATTCATTTGGTCTCAAAAAAATACCAAACTCATTTCCCTGCGGAGGTTATTATGAAGAAATAATTCAAGGGGTAAAATAATCTTCTGTTATCTTTAAATTTATTTTATTATTCTTTCATTTTTTTTGTTATCTTCTCAAATTACCTTACATAGGTTACATGATAACTCTAATAAATTTAATATACCTTAATTTTATTTTGTTAATGGAACAGCCTATCATCAGTTATCTTCCCCTCTCCTTTTGTACTAAAAATGAAAACATCGTTTTTGAAGTGTTGATTTGTTGCATTCAAGGATGATGATTTTTAAATTTTTGTTACCACATTCAAGAATGGTCATACAAAAATTTATATGGTTCAAAAATATTATAATATATTTATTATAGACTATTAAATTTTCTATAATAATTATATATACATTATATTAATTTATAAAACAAAACTAGTTAGTGATGACAAAAGACACCTAAATAATCTAAAGAGTTATCATTAATGTTTTTTATAATTGATAATACTCTCATATGTAAAAAATTATATATTAGAAAATTTCATATTATTAATTTTCATTAATAACAAATAATTTTAATTTTAGACAAATATTCTCAATTTTTATTATTTTCCATACATGTATACAAGTAAACCGATCATGAAAACTAAGGAAACGAACACTCTTGAATGATAAAATTATATATTATAACTCATAAAAAAACCATAAACGAACATAATAAAATTATACTAAATATAATAAATATATATAATTGTATGAATTAATTACATAATTAAATTAATCTTATTATATAGTACATTAAATTCATGTGCATAACACTTTCGATCATAAGGTAAGGGATTCTTTCGGAGCCTCAATTTTTTTTTCAGGTTACACTCTCTCTATATTTAACCAAATTTAATTATTATTTATTTTTATATAATTATTATAAATAATTTATATATGTTCTAAACTCATGTATCAAGATAATATCATAGTTTTTTGATTGAAAATACATGTTTTATAAAGGTTCAATTCTCTATTCCTCCTGACATGTAAGCTCGATTTAAGGGAAATTTCTGATTTCTTACCTGTTTTCAAATTCCATAAATTATATATTTTAATCCACCATTATTTTTATAAACTCATTAATTTTATAATGAATAAATATTATTTTTCATTCTTGTTTTTATGAAATAATATATGTATTTTCTTCTTTAAATTCTCATTAATATTTTACTTAAACGATACTAAAATGTTTTATTTCTAAATATTATTAAACACTATTTTTACACATTTTCAATTCATTTTGACATAACACATAATTATTTATGTTTTTTTCTCCCTTATGAAGGTTGATTTATTATTTAAATCCACTATTTAATGGAAAATATTATGATATTTACTTTTATTATACTTTTTTACATGGTTGTGAAACCCATTTCTTTCCATGGGTAACCCATATGTTAATGTTTTATTCCTTATGTATGATTCTTCATGTCACACAATATCCACGAATATAATATTATGGATGTTACTATATATAAATCTAATTCATTGGGTAAGGTTTATTCATATGATACATTTTGTTTAATGGTCTTGGTGGTTATCCTTGACTCTTACTCCCCATGTGAAACGGTCCTAGTGGTTAGCCTTGACTCATGATCCTCCATGTGAAATGGTATTGGATTTTAAACTTGACTCATTCTTATTCCATGTTGTATGTTGTTTGAAAAGTTCTCTAATTCTAGGATTACATGATCCCATGATCAATATTTTATGCTTCTATATATCTATTCATGTTCTAGTCCTTTTTATGTTTTCATGTTATGAATTCTAACTCATGTGCTATTCTTTTCCCTTACTAGGATTTTTTGTGTACCCCTTTGTTAATGTATTCCCTAGGTTATTTTATAAAGATGTAAGGGCTATAAGGAAGTTAGGTTATATTTATGAAGATTAAATAAACGATAATTTTATTTTAGTTTCATGCTGTTAAAATATGCACCTAATCTTCCAAAGACACAATAATTTATGATCCTTGGATTATAATTGTTGGATAATTATTATTAATATCATATACTAATATTTTTAAAAGGATAGGTACATTATAGTTGGTATTAGAGGATGGTCTAGTTATATTTGGAGATTATGACTATAACACTTTAGTACGATCTCTAGGGATAATTCTATCTCCATGGATAACCTAGATTGAATCATAGGGAATCAATAGTTATTATTTACTTTTCATTTATAAGATTGTCCATCTATGTTAAATGTTTCCTATTATTATTATTATTATCTATGTATTAAATAACCCTAATTGTAATTTATTTATTTTAGTTAATGGATAACAATAGAATAACCTGTTCCAAATATCCATGTAATAGAAATTTTATGATTTCCCCAATGATATTCCAAATATGATGGGAATAGGAGATATGAAATTCATGACAATAATTTCTAAATTATATTAAGTTATGAATAATAACTTGAATTTTGTGGAATGCACTCCTTCTCTTAGGAAATAGAAATTTGTGGTCAAATACATTATATAGAAAATTCCTCTCAGGTTTAGTGGATATTATAATCCTCTCATTGCGGAACAATGGATTAACTCAATTAAAAAGATATTATTTGTCCTCCAGTTCTTGGATGAAGTGAAATTTGTGGTGACAGTTTATCATTTTGTTGGGAAAACTGATCAGTGTTGTAAAATGATCAAGAACAAAAAGTGTACATATGAAATTGATTCTATGTAATGATAATATTTCAAGAAAAATATTTTTCAATAAATATTTTCACCGAACCCTCGATGTTAATATATAAAGAGTGTTATTAAAACTAAAGTAGAAGGAAGATGATTCTATACACGTGTATGAAGAAAACATTATAAGGCTTGCACGATATGCCTTCAGTTTGGTAATGATCACTAAAATGAAGGTAGCTAACTTCTTTATAGGACTAAATCAAAATTTACAAAAATCCTTGATGATTCAAGATATTGTTAGTTAAGAGGATATTTTCTATTGTTCCCTTAAGTTTGAAATAGACACTGGAGACTCTTTGTCGTCTCATTGGATTGGAGAAAAAAGAGGAATATTGAGTTTAATGTGAGAGGATAAATAGATAAATCCCATGATGGAAATAAATCCCAACATCCCACATGTCATATTTATGGGATAAAGTATCAAGGGAACTATCTAAAGGGAACTGAGAGATGGTTAAAATGTGTAAGAATTAGGAATATTGATAAAAACTTCCAAATAAATATTAATAATCTCACTAATGTGAAAGAATAAAGGAATGCTCAGATCAACACTCAAACTATAGTTTAGTGTTTCAACTCCATGGAACATGTGCATTATGTAGACCATTTCCCTTTGCCTAGGTTTTTTGGACGAAATCAACAACAACAAACTACAAGTAATAAATGATTCGAATATGCTACCACTACTACTGAGGTGATGCATGAAAATTATGTGGTGAAATGCATATTGGTTATTCATTCAAAAATAGAAAATATATATATTTTTTGTTTTGTTTCAATTCATTCTTTCATATCATGAAAGTTTAGTAGAACTATTAAAACACCTCCTAAAAATATGGAGGTTGAGTTATCTATGAGAACAAAAAATGGGTAAATTATTGAATCCAAAATTTATACCTCGACCCCGATTAATGCTTGTGTACCGAACCACCTAGAAAATCTTGTCCTACTTCTTTTGGAAGAGTTTGATGATATATTGGGCATTGAATGACTATCATTATACCAATCAAACATCAACTGTTAGGAAATGGAGATTAATCTTCCCATCTCGAGACATCCTCTACAATTATAAGGATGGATTAATATCCTTTAGAATCATTGACTCATGTATGGGTATTGTTGTCTTATGAGAAATAATTTCTAGCTCAAATTATTGAGTGAAAGCATATAATCATTCTCGATGACATGCCCATTATGAGGGAATACACAGATGTGTTCCTTGAATAATTGTATAGTCATCCTCTTGACCAAGAAGTTGTTTTTTCAATTGAACTGATTTCTCAATATCTACCAATATCAAAGAGACATTATAGAATGGAAACTAATGATTTGGAAGAACTAAATAAGTAGTTATGGAAGAATCTAGGCATGGGGTTTATATGCCCGAGTGCTTAACCATGGGGTGAACCAGTCTTCAGTTTTCAAGAATAAGGATGGATCAATGTTACTCTTCATTTATTATTCTGATATCAATAAAATCACGATAAAGAACATGTATCCCCTACCACAGATAGATGAATTGTTAGATCAACTACCAGGGGACAAGTATTTATCTAAGGTGGAACTTTGGCCAGGATATCACCAATTAAAGGAGAGGAAGGAAGATATTTCCAAGACTTACTTTTGAATGAGGTATAGACACTTTGAGTTCATAGTGATTCCCATCAAACTCACTAATCATCTTGAAATTTTCATGGATTTAATGAATATATTTTTTAGAGATTAACTCAAAATATTTGGGGGTAGTCTTTATTAAAGTTATTCTAATATACTCTATGACCAGGGAGGAACATGAGATGAACTGGAATACTATTCTAAAGGCTTTGTGAAGGGGTAAAATATATTTAAAGTACAATAAATATGAGTTTTTTATAAAGGAAGTATCATTCGTGGGGAATGTTATCACTAGAAAAGGAATATATTTGGACTCTTCAAAGACAAAGAAATCAAAGAGTAGCCTCAGTGAACATCTGTAATATAGATCTGTAGTTTCATTAGCCTACCAAGGTATTAGTGATTATTTGTGAATAAATTCTAATGATTTTCAAACCCACTAACCAAGATGACTTGTAAGGGAGTAATGTTTATATGGACTAGTGAATTTAAAGACTTCTTCAAAGAGTTGAAAAAGTATGCATATCACTCTACTAGTACATACTCATCCGATATGTGGGGAACTATTTTTAGTATTAAACATTGCTTAAAATAATGGATTAGGCTATGTACTAATGAAAAATAATAAAGTGATATCATAAACCACAATTTAGTTTAAAATTCATTACAAAAACTATACCACACATGATTTGGAGTTAGAGGAAATGATATTTTTATTGAAAATATATTGGAATGATCTCTTTGAGGAGTAGTGTAAAATATATGCTGATCACAAGATCCTCAAATATACATTCACATAGTAGTAGATTAATATGTTCCATTGAAGATGGTTGGACCTCATCAAATATTACAACTTCTCAATAAACTACCAGCATAGTAGAGAAATTAAGGTGGCATATTCTCTAAGTGGAAAGGATCTTGGATATTTTTTAATGATAAGAATTAATAACAAGATAATAATATTAGATTTTTAATGAATGGACATGAAAATAATCATGTAAGGGACATAATAAATCCTTTCTCAAATGATTTCTCAACCATCCCTCAAGGAGTAAATAAAGGATTCTGAAATTAATGATGTGGAAATTTAGAAAAAGGTGGAAGATATCATAAATGAAAAATCTTCAGAGATCAAAATGGATGAGAAAGGAGTCATGAAATTTGGGTCACAACTATGCGTACTATCTAATATAGAGATAAAGAAAGATCTTCTGAATGATGCATATAGTTCAACCTTATCTATTATCAAAGGGATCACACAGATGTATCTATATCTCCAATAGAAATAATGATGGGATAATATGATGAAAGATATTACTGAGTATTCATCAATGTTTATGGTATGTCAGTTAGGGAAGGCTGATAGAAAAATGTCTTATGGGATGATGCAACCATTTCCCATACCAACATGGAAATGGGAAAACATTACCATGGACATTGTCACTATAAATCTAAATACATCTATAGGTTACAAGGATATATGATTTATTATGGATTTTATTACAAATACAACCCACTTTACAACAATTCAGGAAGACTGATTAGCAGGTCAACTTTCATGGATATACATCAAATAAGTGGTAAGGTTTCATTGATTACAACTATAAATCGAATATAATTGAGATCCAAGATTAACCTCCATGTTTTGTAAATTTCTTGAACATGATCCAAAAATTTAACTAAAATTTATTATGACCTATCATCCTCAAAATAATGGAAAATATAAGTGGAAAATTCATACACTAGATGACATGTTGATAGATTGGTCTATGAACGTCAAGTGAGGATGGTACCAACATCTACCTTTGGTCGAGTTCTTTTATAATAATAGTTTCAATTGAGCATCCAAATGGCTCTATATGATGCTCTTTATGGTAAAATATTCAGAACACTAGAATGATGAGATGAAGTCAGTGAACCTAAGATACAAGAACGTGAAATAGTCGAAGAAATGGTGGAAAAGGTGAAAACCATTTAGTATTACATCATGGTAGCCGAAAGTCGATAGAATAGATACATGGATAATCATTAATGGGATCTTGAGTTTATGTTTGGAGGTATGGTTTCCCTCCACATATCCCTATGTAAGGGGATCATGAGATTTGGGAAGAATGTAAAGTTGAGTCCCAGGTACATCAGCCCCTTCGAGATTCTTGATTTTGTTAGATCTTTGGACTATAGATGAGAACTTCCACAAAATATATCTCAATTACATTATGTATTCAATGTAGCCATATTAAGAAAGTACATATGAGATCCCCCACATGTAATTAATTTAAAGTTGGTATAGTGGGAAAATGGTATCTCTTATAAGGAGTTGTTAGTGAAGATCTTGCACTATAGAGATAAAGTTCTTCACAACAAGACTACCCACCTCGTCAATGTACTATGGAATAACCATAAGTATGAAGATACAACATGGTAACTATAGGAAGTGATGAAGGATAAGTACCCACACCTATTTTCTCCATAGAGTGTAAAACAAAATGTTAAGGGTGAAATTTCATAAGGGGGGAAGAATGTAGCAACCCATAATTCATTCCATGAAACTTCCCTTCTCATAATTATTTTATATAGTATAAATAAAATAAAACCACTTAGATAATACAATGAAAACGTTATAACAATGAATTAAACAAGAAGTATTTATATAAATTCAGAAACCTAAATCAATAGAATAATAACATGACCTTTAGAATAGCAATATCACCCTTAATAATAGTAACCCAACAAATTGAATAGTAACCTCACCTATTAAAGTATAAATAAAACTTATGAATCTTATAAATAAAAATATGAAATATTTATATCATGAAATATGAAAATAAATATTTTAAAAATGATAAATTATGTATTTGTATTTTTATGAAACACAAAAGTTTTTTACAATTTTATAATTAATATTTTATTTAAAAGAAAATTTCATTTCATAAAATATATTCATAAATGAATATTTTTTTTATTATTATAAGACTAAGAACTTATTTTATTTTTCAATGTCTTATAAAATTATTTATACTTTTAAAATTGGTATTTATTGAGTGAAAGATTATTTTAATTAAAAATAAAAAATATCAAATATATAGAAATATTTTCCAAAAAATGGAGTTCATTTTTGAATTATACAATTAAAGGAAGGTTTAGTATTAATTTGTTGGATTTTTCAAAAATAATTTATTTTTTGATGATTAATGAAATATATTAATTTACAGTATTAGATAAATACATGAAATATTTATTAATGGTTGATGTATGAATGATTTTATTACCTTTGGTTCGAACTCACTTGAACTTGTTACTATACATAGTCATAAGAATCCACACTATTTGTAGTATTGATCCAAAATAAAAAACTTATAAGTAAAATAACCAAAAAAACCCCTCTCTTCCACTATAAATTCCACCCCTCACCACCCCTTATACTCACACATCCAAATCCTTGAAGCTTGTAAAAATTATTATAAATCATCTCCCAAGAATCTTCACTAAATTCCAAGAGCCTTTAGTCTCAAAAAAAGTCCGAAACCCATTTCTCTATGGAGGTTCTCAAGGAGGAGAAATTTGAGTGGTAAAATCTCAATCTATTCTCTTTTAATTTCATTTATTTTTCTTTTATTTTCTTATACTCTCTACACCTCCCCTTATCCAAGTGAAATGATAAATCCAGTATCATTTATACATTGTAATGTTATTTTCTTAATATAACAACCCCTCATATTTTCTCATCCCTTCTCCTTTTGTACTAAAAATGAAAACATCGTATGTAATGTGTTCATTTATCGCATTCAAGGATAACAAGTTTTCAATTTCCATTACCACCTTCAAGGATAGTCATAAAACAATTTTTATGGTTAAAAAGTATTATAATATATGTATTAAATCCAATTAAATGTTATTAATTAATTATATATACATGATATTAATTAACAAAAAAATAGTGTGTGATGATCAAAAAAACCAAAAAAATCTAAATTGCTATCATTAATGTTTTATCTAATGAATCTTCCTAATATCTTGAAAAAATGATATATAAGAACATTTAATATTTTTTAAGGCCATTATTAATATATAATTTCAATTCTATAAAACCATTCTCATTTTACACGATTTTCCATACATGTATGCAAGTAAACCAATCATGAAAACCAAGGAAATGAAAACTCCCGAAGGATAAAATTGTATCTTATAACTCATAAAAAATGTCATAAATTAACTTAATGAAATTATAATAAATTAAATACTGGTATTAAATATTATTAATTAATTAATTAATTAATTTAATATGATTTATAGGTCATTAAGTTCATGTTCATAAGACTTTCCGACATAAGATAAGGGATTTGTTCTAAACCTCCATTTTTCCTTCTTGTTACATCTCTATCTCTTTAACCCTATGTAATTCTTAATTAATTATTTTTTAAATTAATCTAAATTTTTTATATATGTTAAAAACTCATATATCCATATCATATCATCCTTCATTTATGGGTAAATACACGTTTTATAAAGGTTCTCTTCCCAATTTCTTCCAATAAACAAACCTAATTAAAGAGAACATTATAATTTCTCACCCCTTTTCAAGTACCATACATAATATGTTTTAAACTACCATTATTTTAATAAAACCACTAATTTTATCATTAAAATTAATATGTTACCATTTTTGGTTTTAGAAAAACAAATATTACTCATCTCATTTAAATTATCTTTATTATTTTATTTAAACTGAACTAAAATATTTTATATCTAAAGTTTCCCAAACACTTTGTTTTTCATTTTTTAGTTCAGTTTTACATGACTAATCATGACATGTTCCTATCACCCCATATGAATTTCCATATTTTATTTAAATCCATTCTTTCATGGATTACATTATGAAATTCCCTTTTATTATACCTTTTTACCTGGTTATGATACCCATTTCTTTCCATTGGTAACCCTTATGTTAATTTTTGATTACTTATGTATGATTATTAATTTGGGTCACATATTCATGAAATTTAATGATGGTTTTTCCCATAATTCACTCCAATTCATTGGGTAATTTTTAGTATCATGAGACATTATGTGCAATGGTCTTGGTGGTTAGCCTTAACTCATGATCCTCTATGTGAAATGGTCTTGGTGGTTAGCCTTGACTCATGCCCCTCTATGTGTAATGGTCTTGGTGGTTAGCCTTGAATAAAGATCCTCCATGATCAATGGTATCAGTAGTTAACCTTGAATCATGATAATATCATGTTGTATGTTTTGCCCCATTTCTATGATTCCATGATTACATGATCCTATGCTCTATATGTTATGCTTGTATATGTTTATTCACATTACATTTCTTTTTTATGTCATCATGTTATTCCTTATAACCAATGTGATATTATTATTCAATTAGTGTTATTTTTATCTCATACCTTTGTTCAGGTATTTCCTAGGTTATCCTATATAGGTATAAGGGCTCTGAGGAAATTATGATCTCATTATGAATATTAAATAAAAGATGTTTTTTTGGTTTCATGCTATTTAAATATATACATAATATTCCAAATACACTATACTTTTTTATTCTTGGATTATAATTGTTTGTTAATTATGATAAAAATCATGTAATAATATGTGTAAAATGCTAGGTCCAATATAATTATATTTTAGTAGATCCTAATGATTGATAATTATTCTCATTAAGTCCACACTTAATGATCTCATGTATAATATTTCATGATGACCAACCTAGGAAAAACCCATGTTTTATGTTTCATTATATATTCTTATCTACAGGCATGTGTATTGGTCCATCAAACAATGATAATTATTAGTGTGTCTCATGAATCATATACTTTTATACATTATAGAAAAAAATTATATTTTATGTTTTTCAAAAGGTAGATAGTGTGAGGTGTTTCATTAGTGGTATAAAATTAATTAAATGATTAAGATATAGTTTCTCAATTCCATGTATTGGATGAAAATATCTCTAGTGTATAAGGTACATATAAATAAGTATATAAAATATAGTTAAATAAATATAAATAAATCATGAAAGAACTATAATATAATGAATACATCTTTATTTATGAGATATGAGTTGACAAAGAGAATATATTATATAGTTTTTGTTCAATAGAGGTTATCATAGTTATGGATTATAATAATCTATTTATAAGATATTATGTATTTTGTGATACCATTCTTGGTCAATGAGTTATGATCACTATATTAAATATAATTCCCTAATGTTACACTTAGAGTATACCTAGAAGATCAAAAAATTTAGTCCAATCAATGTTTAGGAAAAATTTGAACCCATGCCTATATGATAGTGATCAACCATGTATGAATGATTAAATGTAAAATTAATTATTAAAACCAATTTTAAGTTGTTTATGATTTTAATAATGTGATATTAATTAATTTTTAAAGTTATTAACAAGTTATTTAAGTATATATTAGTGAATATAGAATTTTTTTTTCTTATTGACACTAGATGTTTGTAGTTTATTGAACATAATGAGGAGGGAAAAAAAATTATTGGTTTTGAATTCATCATCTAAAAATTTAGAGTGTTACATGTTACTGATGAAATATTTTGGAGACGTATGTTATGTTAAATAAGTTATAAATGAAATCTTAGCTTACTTTATATGTTTAATTTCTTGAATGATTAAAGTTAAAATTAAGAATTTTTATCCTAGGTTTCAAAATATATTTTAGACCAAAAAAAGATGTTGGAAATCTAGTGAATGAGTTTTTACTACCCCCTAATTTGTTAATGTTCTATAAATAAAAATTATAGTAAATTATATGTTCATTTTTATTCATTCTTCCCAATTATTTTTTATAGTTTTATAAATTAAAAATGTGTTTCAAAAAGGATTATATTTATGTTTACTATAACATAAAGGATGAAAGTTGTAAACTCAATGGGGTTCATAGAATTTTTAGATAATATAGGTGGATTCAATATTGAATCCTTCAAGCTATAATTAGAAATGAGTATAAAATGTCAATGTATCATTTCTCTTATGGTATTCATTACTATTTTAATTATATGAATTCCATAATTGAAATAAGGTGTTTTTATATTAGATCTGGTGTTATGATATAGATATATTCTAAGAATTTTGAAAAATAATGATCCCCATATTATTCCAATGAACCTTATTTTATCCAACTATTTTAAAAGTATTTTTACTTAATTTAATCCAAGAAGTTTAACAAAATTTTCCAAAATTAAAATGTAGAGCATAAATATGATCTTAAATGTAAATATTATCTTTTAATTAATTTAAAAATGGGTGAGATATGGTGAAAAAATAAATAATGACTACTATTTGTGGGAGGGTGAGATCTAACATGTGTTTCCCACATTCTAGTGTGGAGGGGCTTCATATAACGTGTGAAAATTGTAAAATAATATTAACTGATTATTGAAACTATATATCACTCCAACAAACCCTTCCACTATTATTGGAAAGTGGGAGGATACCAATAGTTTAAGGGATACATGTGGTCACATGAATTCTATGTTTACTGGACCCCATAACTTATTCCAACTTTCCCAAACAACTAAAAATATGTTTTTATTATTAGAAAAATTCAAAAAATATCATTAAATTTCTTAAATATTCTTAAAATTATTAATAAAGGATTTTTATTTAAAAGATTAAGGGTATTTAATTTATAAATTAAAATTATTTTAATGATATTTTTATTCTTTAAAAAACATTATCTAAATTTTAGTTAAGGTAATGTTTTTTTACATGGAGTGGCCTAAACCCCACATGGGGCATTTCCTCTCTATCCCCAATCACGGATTGGGTAGTGAGATCACCACTGAGGCATTAGAACTGTTGGAATCCTTCACCATTGTAGTTATTAAATTGTACATTGAATTAAAATTTCTTATTTACAATTTATTATGAAATGAAGATGTCTACTGACTGACATGATTTGAGGTTTATCGATCATTATTTGGGTTTATTATTAATTAAATTAAATTATTGAAATATGTACAACTTTGAAAGATTTATTTATTAAATAATTATTTTATGATATTTTTCATTTTCGATCACTATTAAAATTGTATAAGGTCATATTATTATTTTTATAGATTTTTTTAATAAAATATAGATTACTAGTTTCACCTAACAATAGTGTGAGTACACAATTCTTAATAATGGAATACCTAACAACGAGGTAGTTTGAGAATATAATGTACATGAAACAAAAAAAGAATATGTTTTTACGAAATGGAGGACAAAAAATGTTGATCTAGATCCTAGATAAATGAGTTAACCTATGAAATTTATTTTATTTTCATTCAATTAATATAAAAAAAATTAGTTTAAATATAATGATTGAGAAAATCTTTAATTTTTATATTTCATGATAATTATTTTAATATTTGATTCTATGGATTGAATGTTTTCGAAAAGGATAGTTAAAAATCATTCATGTATAAATATGTATTACTTAGTGATGGATATCTTCTATTTATTCAATTTTTTTTCAAATGGTCACATAATTAGAATTGATAATAATTGAAAATAAAACTAGATTTTATTCATGATTTTATTGATTATGTCCATGATGTAATAATATCTTTCAATGTAAACAATTTATAAATAAAATTATTTGATATCTTTTAGATGTGTTTTTCTAAGTTGACTAGTACCTAAAGAAAAAAACCAATAATACAAATAAAAACAAGTGGAAATGATAGGATAAAATTAAATTATAAAAAAAATCCGAAGAAACCATCACAATATCAAATTTAGAATCAAAATATTAAGAGTGAGATAACTAGGTGGTAAGATATTTTTTTCACATATGAAAAAAAACACTGGTAGAAAAATTAATAAAGTAAAGAATATGTAAAAAATAAAATTATATATGATTTATATTCATAATTTCATGTGATATTTATATTTTTAACTTCATTGGTATTATATACACCTTGTGACTCACAAATGTTTATCAAAATACATGAACCAAAGAAGTCTAGAAATATTTCAAGTGTTAAAGTGTATTTTAATGATCTTGATGAAACCTCACTCCTATATAATCTTTATAACATGAATTTCTTAAATTTCCTTGTGGAATAATTCTCATTTTTAGAAAATATTATTATGTATTATGTTTATAGGAAGCACAATCTCAATGGTATGTCCCGAAAAATTGGGAATTTTATTTCATGTATTGTATAATTAGTTATTTATTTTATCAAACATGAATATGTTTTGGTATACCAAAATTGAACAATAGTTCATAAAAACACAAACACGCACACACTTTAATAAAAAAATTATTATTATATAATTCAATGATGAATATGACATTAAATACTCACATCATACCATATTGTAGAAATATAATACTTGGTAAAATAAAAATCATTGTAAATGTAAAAAGCATGCCAAGAATGGAATTTAAATTCTTTTGAGATAAAAACTATTATGTATTTGGAATACATTATTATAAATTATAATAAATATGGAAACTCTTGGAATAAAATTGGAAAAATACTCAAGCATCTAGAATTAGTTCACAAAGATTCATGTTGCCTATTTTATGTATAAGTAAGAGGTAAATTCTTGTACTTCATCACATTAGATGATTTTATCAATAAATGTATACATATATACACAATGAGTCAAAAATCATATTCTTTTATGATATTTATGGACTATAAAAATGAAATATAGAATTATCTTGGTTTAAATATAACAATTATTTTCTTAAACTAATGTTAGAAAAGGTTTATCTAAGTGTTCATTGATAATTTAAAGTACAGTGGTAACTGTAAGGGTTCCTTGAATTATGATAAACACTCAGATTTAATGGGTGAATCGGTTTTTATATTTTTCTTCTCAAATTCAACCTCTCTATACTTTTTTCAACCCTTCTCTAAAAACTCATGATAATACAGGTAATTAATGTAACATAATATATTTTTAAATAAAGTTCACCATCTATAATGTTGACTATGTCCTCAGTGTGATGTGGTTTTTATCCCATATACAAAAACCTAATAATTATCTATAGGGAATGGTATAAACATGAATTTATTATAAATATCTACTTTAACCAAACTTTTAAATCAATACTAATAAAAAATATAGTATATATTTATGAAAAATAACTAAATAATGTCCTCTTCATCAATGGGTTAAATATATATTGATATTCTTCCTCCTTCTAATACATAAAATTCTTATCTTATGTTATAAAAAATTCTCATAATTCTCATATATTAGTGGTATTCCCTTCCCAATATATACTTATCATTTTTTATACACAAAAATTCTAATGAATTAAATTTCCGTGATTTTTATAATATCAATTCTATTTTAGTTTTGGTCATTAATATAATTTAAAACTAATCACAAATAATGAAATTTAAACCATATAAAGGATCAAACTCTATTAAATATCTAAATTATATCCAGGTATATCACATTTCTTTTCTCTCTGTCTATGATTTTGGTATAATTATCTTCTTATTTTCATGAATTTGTTCTTGAGAATCTATGGTGTGACTCTCTTTCATCTCATTTTTTTCATCACATGCGTTGGAATAGAAATACACTTATTATTTATTTTACAATAAACATGGCCTCAAACTTAGTGTGGATGTGTATCCCCATTCCTTATAAAGAAAATCTCTATTGATAATTGTCCTAGATTGACCAAAAACATCACTAGAGCTGCTTCACCGCAATGCCAAATGGGCATTATTGGTCTCCATTAGAGGTAAAAAGAACAAAGGAATAAAAAATATCACTTTCTAAGTGGTTTCACCCATTAATATATGTCAAAAACCATCCATGAATTAAATTTAAACACCAAAAAGAGTAATAAAACCAAAATAAATAAATATAGGACTTAGTATACATAGTATGGACAAAAACAAATATCCTAACATCATTACATCCAAATTTTTAAATAAAACACTCACACACACACACAAACACACACACACACATATGATATCTAGTCAAAATATCAAAACTAGGATAATGACTAGAATTCCAATACGTAATATCTGAAACAAAAAATCTGAAAACCACCCTTTAAGAGCAACACTCCATGATATTACATATCCACTATTTGAAAACGATTATAGATGATGGTAATGCACAAGTTTCATTAAAATACATAGTTCCCTTACCCTTACATGTGTCCTACAAAACAATATATATATATATATATATTATCAATGGTATATACAATGTGTGAATAACAAATACTAGTAAGAAAACACCATGAATATATTCAAGTAATTTAACCATGAACACTATTAAATATTTTTTTAAATCTCATTTCAAAAACCAAGTTCACTTTTTAAAAACAAGTTCACTTGAAAAAAACACCTTAAAAAATCATTTTTTTCTCAAATAAAAAAAGTTTCAAAACAAGGTAAACAAAGATCAAATAAAGAAATGAAGCCACCCTGCACAAACATGCTAATCACACTCAAAAAAAGAATACAAATTAGAATAATTATGAAAGTAATTAAACAAACAAAAAATGGGAATGTAAATTATCATATGATGTCTTAATCAATCAAGGAACTAACATCATGTGTAAATCATATAAAAATGAAACAAAAAAAAGTAAAATTAACCTTAATATATATACAATAAGGTCTAGTTTATCTTAGTCTAGGACTAGATTTTTTCTAGCTACATATAGATGTAATTAGAATTATAAAATATCTTTTGGTCTTCCATGGGCCTAACCATAGTTCCATGGGAATACTTATTCTGCACTACCACATTTTAGAAGGTCCCTAGGTATCCCACAAAAAAATCCCTTGGTCCCTTGGATAAAAATTCCTTTATATTCTATGATATTTTCTAAGGATCCATTTTCTATGTCATGAAAAAACACACACCCCAAGGTCTCCCATGTTCTACAATTACAAACACATCAACATCAATGAATTCCAATCAAATAATCTATTTAAATTTAAATTTGATAATAAATATTTTCCCATAACAAGTCAAGAATTCAGGACCATGAAATTACTATTTAAAAATTATTACAAAAATCTATTTGAAAAGATAAATCCTCTTTGATCCATTTTATCAAACACATGGAGTTAATAAAAAATAACTATCTTTTAAAGTCCACTTTAAACCATCAAATTTCTAACCAATTTCAAGAATCACAACAATCATGGATAAACCATAAATAATAACACAATTGATAGAAAATTTAAATAAAACTATTAAGGTTGTTCAATAATTAATTGAAAATCCTAGAAAGGATCCCATAAATTGAGAAAAATTTCCAAAATCAAATGAAAACACGTCACATTTGTAAAAAATCACTTTATTTTATAGAAATAAGTCCTTAAAACATTAAAAACAATGAAAAGACATGAAAACCTTATAAAAAACCCTATATTCATCCAAATTTCAATCAAAGTTCACATAATTCCATAAAAATGTATGAAAAATGATAGAACAAGGAATATTTATGACGAAATAAAGATAAAATGAGCTCACCAAAAACGAAATCACTAATATTATAAGAGGAATTCACAAAAATGTAGTGGGAAAAGAATTATGGCATGGAGGAGAGGTTTTAAATTAATGAAAAGGGAAATCAGGTAGATCCCCTTAAAAACCTTTAATTGAAAAATGATTAAAATCCATTTTTAAATGAAGTTGAAAAACCTCATGGTTTGGAAAACTATGCAGGAGCCACTATCTCCTAAATAAATTTTTTATAGTTTATAGAATCCTCCCAAGCTGTACAAACCCCCATAATCCCACAAATATCCCTATCTCAAGGTTAGCTATAGGTTTTCCCCTAACCATGTTCTAAACATGTTATACATCCTATTTAACCAAAAATCAATATCCTTAGTATCAAATTCATAGAAACATAGAGAAAAAATAAATAAATATATAATGCTCAATATAAGATGTAATAGTGAGCTGGTAGTTTTCAAAATTTTCCCAATCATTCCAAATTCTACCCCTATAAATTCCTCAAGGATAACTAGAATAAAACAGGTGAGGACACTAATCCCTCATAGAAACATCCCACTCCCAATACTCATGGATATTTCGACCATTATTCTATATTACATTGGAAAATTGGACTGACTTACCCCATAGAACCATGTTCTAATAGTCGAGGATATGAATAAGCTGCTCCAAAATGGTAGTGTAAGGATCAAACTCTAAATATTCTCACTATATCACATGATATGGGTCTGGACGGAACTTCTTCTATGGGGATATGTTGAAAAAATCATTAATAATGGTCATCCGTGATGGAAATTCTAACCAACAAGACACCTTCCAAATATTCTCTACAATATGAAACAACCCAACATAATATTGTTCCAAAATCCCTTTCCTTTCCAAGGGTTTATATCCTAGCTAAATAGACACCCATATGAACACCTTTTCATCAATGATAAAATCTAAAAAGGGATAATTATGATCAATATATTATTTATAGTTAATATAATATATCTTTAATATATTTTGGATCAACTCTACTTTCATTGTTTTCTTTGGGAGTATACATGTTCTTAATAAAGAATTCTCACCCAGATAATCCCAACAATATGGGGACCAAAATAGCTTCCCATAAAATTCCACTATGGAGTCCATCATGATTGAGGCCTCGTAATTTTTTGTTTTATGAATATTAAACCAATGAGATATACCACTCTCATGATACCTCAAAGTCAAAAACACACGCAAGAAGCATATCTTGATGAATTTGGATGGAATACTCAATCTGACCACCCTTCTACATGTTATTTGATGTTCTCAACTTCAAATGGTTTCCCCTGGAATCCTAGAAACTCTTACAAAACTAAAATGTAAAATTAGTATCCTACTTGGAAATATTATTTTATGAATCACCAAGAATCCTAATTATAACTTGGCCATACTTGTGCTTGATATCCTCCAACTTCATTGACTCCCTAATGGGATGAAATTGGGATGACTTATACAACCAATCTATAATTACCAAAATATCTTCCTTACCACTTGTATTATGGGATAAACTGATTAGAAAGTCCATAGAGATATCATCCCACTTCCACACATGAATGTGAAGAGGGTACATAAACCTATCTTGCCTCATATTCATAGATTAGATCCTCTGGTAGGTAAAACATCATGACAAAAAATTTATTACTAAAAATTCATCCTGGGTCCCCCATACTGAATCCATGGAGTAAAAAACATATTATTATCCCCTAAAAAAGAATACCAACTAGAATAATGACCCTCAAATATCCCCTCATTCATTATGGTATGAAGAAACACTATATAATTCTAGAAGAAGAAATCACCATTAGAAGACTTGGAACAATAAACTAAGATCTCCCCCATATAAAACAATTTTTATCCATGAGAATTATAGGTCATATTAATACTCACAATTAACCTAATCACCAAGATAGGGTGTGACTTTAAAACTATTCATCGACACCTACTCTCCATCCTTCAATATCTTTAGATCCAGATATGTAAACAAACCCATAAATTCCCAGTCATCAACTAATTCAATAACTGTCTAGATAAGTAACTTTATACCCAAGGAATCAATGAAAATACTCACCTTCTTATGGGTATAACTGATATAAAAATAAAAGGTATGAAGATACTCTACCATGAATCTATTCCTGAGGTTCAATTCCCTAAAGGTGAATATATACATAAGTAACTTATGATCTAAGTAAACTATAAACTATTCCCAAAAATGGTATTCATCCCAATTTTACAATCCATGCATCCAAGATACTAACTATAGGTTGAGGGTAGTGTAATTCCTCTCATGTTGGTGTAGATAAAGATATCATTATCATAATAAATTATAATCTTGCATTATCAAAAACCCCAACCATACACTATAGGAATCAAAGTTTAATTAACATCCCTTTTTAGGCTTAGGAAGAATCAAAATTTAATCTGATTTCAAATGAACATGTTAATCCTCAAAACAATGTTTTATCTTATTACTACACCCCATCTTCACCCCTTTTTATTCAACATTATCAATTTGGGTTCAATACTAAAGATTTCTCAAAAAAACCATTTATCATATTAATCTAAGTCTGAAAAAATATTGATCTTAAAAAATGATTTAGAAAATCTCAAGACATAACTACTAGGTTATTCATGAGATCCACTAAAATCAATTTCACAAAAACCACACTGTCTAAAAAAATTCTATGTAGATATAGAAAGGTAATTTTGATTCCATAGCAGGAATTTGATGATACTCTAGGATTTACAAAATAACACTCTTACAGTCTCCATGGTTCTCCTCCATCTTTTAATACCCCAAGATGCCATAAAAACACAACTATTAAGGATTTCAAAAAGAGATGAATGCCCTAGTTCATCAAATCTATGAGGAACAAAAGATAATTAGTTGATAGAAAAAAAAGTTGCATGATACTCAATGTGAACATAACATATCCTAATACTGGTATTGGGAAGATTTACTTATAGGACCCTAAACTTGTGATACCATGACCTTAGTCCAATTTTTGAAAACAATAGTACTCCCCTGACATAGTAAAAAATATCATCAATTCTATGAAATATTCTTATTTTCATAATAATAAACTTATTTAGTATACTATATTATATAAATTTTTTGAGACTACCATCTTTTTTATTTGAAATGAGTACTGGTGATGCACACAATGATATGCTATGATGAAATACTACCTTTCATTATAGGTCCTCCAACTTAACCTTTGAATCCATCATGATGGCAGGAGACATATGTTATAAAGAAAATGATATGGGTAACATCATAGGGAGTATATTGATAGTGAACTAAATCTCTATTTTGGTTGGAAATATAGAAATATCATCTAGAAACACATCAGGGTACCATCTATAACTCCACATCACGAACGAAAAAACTGTATAACTAGAATTAAATTGACCCCACATTTGGAGAAGTGGGTCCTTCCCTACGTAACCTCAAATACCACTCACCCCCAAAGACATAAGTTATCCCATTCGGATATATAAATTATAAAATGTGATGGTAGTTTTCAATTATACCATTGAATCCAATTATCTAATCCATACTAATGATGATATTGTAATTTTTCATTTCTGACATGAGGAAGCCCCACACCACCTCTAAATCAGTGATTAAAATGGGATAATTAAGGAACCAAAAACCCTTATTATTATTCCTTCCATAAGGTATGTAAATCCATCACAAATAGCATTAATTATTTTCACATTAAAAAATAATCAATCAATTACAATGATATAAATTAATGTGAATAACTCATATCAAACAAGGCTAAATCCTTCAAAGAAGAAAAAACATCATACCTCTCATGGTGTACGGTTAAAATTCAAAGTCTATAGGTGTAATATCTATAACATGGATACATCTTAACTCAAACCCACCATGGGACTTTCTATATATAAATTAATCCCTTCTATATTAAGGGTGAGACACCTCAACCTTAAAAGTATTTAATCACACCTATTAACACTTATACAATGAAGAACCCACTCTACTCCCCTAAAGGGAGGTCTTATAGAAGCGCTGAAGTTAACTAGAATGCTGAAACTTGTCTCATTACCTCAAAGCCTCTGATAAATAATGTGTTGTATGCCATAATTACCACAATTATAAAAAATCACCAACTTATTCCTAGAATAAACCATCTATAATTGAACCTGATGACTATTAAGAATCCTTTACACAACACTAATGTGGTTCACCCTGCTTCCTCTGCTTATCAGAGGAATAACTCTAGTCATCATGAACTACTAAAAAAGCTCAATTAAGACTTGTCTAACAAGTTAAATCTACCTAAACCATGGCTACTTCATCACCAAACTTAATATAAGTTGGTATGGGAGGAAGAATAATCATTGACCTAGTCTTGTCCCTCAAGACCAATTCAAAATGATTCACCATGATATTTTAATTTTTGAGAAGATCCGGAGAAAATAGTCTAAATCATAAAATTGAGTAATTTACTACATTATTGAATGGTATCCATGATCAATTTTTATGAACTCATGATTATTCAGAACCTTTATAGTCTCAAGATAAAAATGGTGATAAAAATACTTTTTGAGTGTAGTATAGTTGAGAGCCTCATGTTTCTTCTATTTCAATATGTATTTCTATAATTTCTTAATCACTTCATCTAGTATGTAAGTGGAGAATCCAATTTTCGACGTCTTAGGGGACTTTTGAAAATAGAAGATATTATTGATCCTCTTTATCCATTTTATAGGATCAGGGAGACTTCTTTTACCATATAATACCAGTGGATTTTACATAGTGGACTCTTGATCATGGTCAAACATCCATGCCTTACCGATTTTTCCCTTTTGTTCATAGAATAGAATTGTATAGATCCCTGATTCTATAAAATTGGGATTGGATAGAGGGTTCAACTATGGGGCATACTTTGAATCTCCCACTATATAGAAAAACATGTCCCTCTAAGGAGGAATTGTCTCCAAAACAAAGTAATCAACTTATTCAATACATTATAAAATCTCAAACATCAATAAATACAACACAATGAACCCTAATAAAAGGTTCCAAAAATAGTTTAAACCTAAAAAACAGATTAAAATGATTTAAGGGTGAAAATTTAAAAAAGTTATACTTTTTACAATGTTCATTTTTTGGAAGCATGGAAAGGAAACTCTTGAGCCAACCATGAAAAAAAACCCAGGAAGATTGTAGACTTGGTTAAATGGATTTCGCATGGCTACTAATGTAACGACCCAAAATTTCATTAATGGAAATCTCTCTTGATCTAATTAAACGTCTCTTTATGTAAAATGTTTATATAAAATGTCAACTTATTTGGTTTTATGTTAATAATTATGACCATTTCTAATATAGTCGTTGAATAGTGATCACGTGATTAGTATAAATATAGGGCATTAACGTATCCAATTTACTCAGACAAAGGAAGCGATCGACTCATCCAGTACAATTTCTCCATACGAAGCCCATTTATCAGAGCTCAGAAAAGAGGTTGAGTCTTCGGGATTCACTCTTTACTAAGCCCAATCCCAGATTCAACATGTCAAACTCGAACGGAACCATCTATAGGAGAGGTGGAAGTTGATAGAGATCACCACAAGCGCAATGTTATCCGAGCCACCCCAAGAGTCTGTCACCATCACGCACTTTACCCTTAGGTATTATACAGCTATTTTAAGGGGTTATGTAACAAATCCCTAGTACCATGGTTATGTACATTATTTTTTTATATAATAATTAATATACTTTCATTTTATTTTTGTTACCTTGTAAATAGTTTTTAAAGAAAAAATAGTGTTTTTAGTTAATATTCAACTAAGAAATCTATTTTAAGAAATTAATGAATTTTTGAATTAAATAATATTTTAATAAAAAATTATTATTATTATTAAATGATTTTTTATTAAATATAAATTATCTAATAATTTTATGAATGCAATTATAATTTTTATTAAGGTTCGAAAGCCATTTTTTTCAAAACCCATGAATTTTTTATAAATGACTGTTTTTATTTTATAAGTAAAAATTAACATATTTAAAAAATTATTTAGATAAAATAAATATTATTTCTGAAATCAGGATGTCAAAATTATCTAACGGTGAATTTTTCATAATTTTCTGAGACAGTCAATTTTTTTGGGTAAAAATTAAATACCGTTTAAATATATAATGTGTTTTATGACATCATAATGACCCAATAGTGATGTAATAAAATACTATAAGCTCTATTTTCAGACAATATATGTTTTCCTATTAAAATAATGTGATTTTAGGTTTGTTCGACTTATTTTACAAAGCATTAATGGACCCTTCAAGACTTATTAAACATCTTGTCTTTTTGAATTGTTTTCCTTGGGAGTGTGACTCACCTCCATATAAGAAACCCCATTATTTCAAGAATTTCGGGCTTTGGTCTTATAAAATGTTTTTTTCCACTTTCCTTTTCCAAAAACCACGGGTAAAAACCATGGTATGGTTTGTTGTTTGGATTAGTTTAATGTGAGGTGTCCCAAACCTAAATAATAAAGAATTCCCTCACATTTCTTATATAAACCCACCAAAGATCCCACTTACTCCTCACTCAAAGACTTTATAGTTCGACCAAAATCTTCCCTCCTCTCTCTAGAATCCTCCCAAGGTTCCCCAAGCTCCCAAGAATCTTCTCTCAAGCCTCTCTCAAGCCTTTGGATGCACACTTCCAAGTAAGGTTTTTTTCTTCCTTTCTCTTTTTTGTCCAATATTATTTAAATTGTTATGACCTTTGAATGTAAATTATAAATGTTGGGGTATGGTTTCACACCTCCAACATACTTCTCTATTTATGTTTGAATGATGCGAGACCCCTTTATCTCTCATTAAATGCCTCCTATGTACACCCATTACTATGCCGAAACTCCATGAGGGATCTCTCTCTCTTCTTTACATCCAAGTAATCTTTTTGTATTATGAATCTAAATTCCATTAACATTTTTGGGGAATGTATCTATATGACCACAACTTACTGTCCATTTCATGTACATATTATGAGAAACTCCTTTCTCTCTCATAAACCATTTTTATTAATTCAAACGTCATGCCGTTACGCTGCCGAAATTGCACTGATTTTCCAAGCTAATGTCATTATGTAGTGAATACCATGCCCATATATCTGTCAAGGGTATTCAACTTTATGCACATTTACTTATTGATTATAAAGTTTCATTTATGAATTCCAGATTCTTTTATCATGGAATAAATTATGATGTTTTATGAATCCATGTTATATGATCCATGTGGCACACTTATGCATGAAATGAAATTTTTAAGAAGGGTGCACCCTTATAGCACTCCAATGCATTGGGTAAAGTATAGTGTCATGATTCGTTATGTGCAATGCGTGTTGAATCATGCTAATTCAAGTGAAACAAGGATTTAATTATGCTTCATTTGCAATTAGGGTTTACTCGTGCTCCATGTGTAATGAGCCTTGGCTCAAGCTAATTCCATGTTAAGTGTTTTTGCCACATTTCCATGTTATGATTGTCATGCTTTATCATGACTTTGTGTTTATGCTTATCTTGTGATATATTGATATGTCTATTGTCTAACATGTATTATATACCTCATGTTATTTCATGATTATTCCCTTACTGGGCTTTATAGCTCACCATTTTATTTTGCATGTCCTCAGGTTATCCCAGGCAATTCTAAGTATGAGGGAATGTAGTGGTCATGTAAAAGAATTTTTTAATAAAGATGTTTTTTTTTTCATGTTTTAAGTTGTTAAGTAATTATCCTAAGCCCCAAAGACACTATAGCTCTCAATTTTCTATGTTGTATCAAAGGTAGTTTATGGAATAAATTATGTTTAATTGTGTAATAAAAAAACAGGGTTGTCATAGTTGGTATCAGAGGAAAGGGTTAGTAATTTTTGGGATTAGGATTAGAAAATGCTAGTAAATCCTTGGAGACAAGACTAAGTATAATAAAAAAATCCCCAAGTATTTGTGAGTATTGGTTAAGTGGTTTATCAAGAAAATACATACCTGTCTGGATACGAGCAGGTAGAGGTGGCTCTGGCACAGATGTATCCTAGGGGTAAAACCTGAAAACAACACTTTGTTCTAGACTTAAAAGGGAACTGGTGCACGGCAACGGGCCTTGCTACACTTTTGGTTACGACAATCCCGTGGGATATTCTTTGGTAAATTCACAAGCTTAGTATGAACCCTTATTAAGGTAATTAATAAAATTCCCCTAAGAATATATCTTAGAAAGTTGATCTTGGATAACATAGACTGAAGACAATAAATTCATATGTTACGGAAAAAATTTTATTTATAAGTCATCAGTTTTGTCCTTGTATTACCCTTTATTTGTTACCCCTAACTTTCCTTTTATTCATGCCAATAGACGATAATAGGTGGACTCGGGCTAACAACCTATGTGAAGATCAATGTGATGACTGTACTAATTAGATTCCCAATCCAATGGGAGTGGGAATCACAAATTTTGTCATGCTTCACTCTTATCTAACTAAAGATTTGAATAGAAACATGGGTCAAAAAGAATGTTCAACCCCCCTAAGAAATAACAAGTCACTACCAAGAGCTTCATGAGACAAATGCCTCCTACTTTTAATGGATCATCTGATCCCTCAATCGATAAAAAATGGATCAAATCCATTGAAAATATCTTCTGCATCCTTCAATGTTCTTAACAAGAGAAGGTTCTCCTGGCTACTTATCGTATGGTGGGTGAAGCTGATCAAAGGTGGACATTGATAAAAAATACGAAGCATGAGGATGAGATCGAGGCATTGGAATGGAAGGATTTCTGGAAGATGTTTTTCGATAAATATTTTCTAGGCACCCTCCAACTTAAGATGGAAACGGACTTTCTTTCCCTCAAGTAAAATGATGAAGAATTTATTGGAGAATATGAGGAAAATTTCACAAGGATTCCACAATATGCTTGCAGATTTGTCATTACCCCGAATGCATGGTTGACCGCTTCTTTGGTGGGATGAAACCTAGCATGTAGAAAGAGCTGGTGATCCATGACTTCGACAGCTATAAAGAAATTTTCATATATTCCCTCAAGTATGAAATGGAGATCAGAGAATCTCAGGGGTATCATGGGGATAAGAAGTCTAATGTGGAATTCAATGTTGGCAGTATGATGGATAAATGCAATGGTGCTAAGAATATCCAACACCCCACTTTCCAAAGGTTCAGAAAGAAGCACCCTCGAAATTTCCTGAAGGGGACAAGGAAATTCTTTAGGTGGGGAAGAGAATGGAACCTAGCTGTTAAATTTCGGCAAGAAAGACCCACGACTACAACAGAGGATAGGAATAACCCATTCAAACATCATTGCATGGTTCATTGCTACAACTGCAAAGAACCAGGGCATCTCGAAAATCAGTGCCCTAAGCTAAGGGTTTTTAGAGGCAACCAACAACCTCTATGGCAGTAGAGAAATCTTTTTCCATCACTAGTGTTGAAGTGAACCCCGAAAATGAAGTGGTGATAGGTACTCTAGATATTCATTCAAGAATGGAGAACATACTTTTTGATTCAGGTTCTACACATTCTTTTATATCTCAAAAGTTTAGTACAACAATCTCAGCACAACCACAAATCATGGAAGAGAAGATATCGGTGTGTACGAAAAATGGGGAAATCATTGCATCCCCGGAATATACCTCCTCCCCTGTCATAATATGTGGATTAAAATTACCAGTGAACCTCATTATAGTCCCTCTGGTGTAATTTGATGCAATTCCTGGCATGGATTGGATTTCCTTATATAGATCCAATATAAATTGCTGTGAGAGGGGAATCACTCTCCATATGGAGAATCAATCCTTGATTCATTACAAGTGAAAGGAGGAAGATGAATCTTCTTTAGATCCATTATCTCAAGCGTGGATATTAATGCCCTATGAGCATGCATATCTGGATCAGATTATTGAGTCTAAGGAGGAAAACATCCTATAAGACATGCCTATTATGAGGGAATTTGTCGAAGTGTTTCCCGAGGAATTGCATGCTATTCCTCCTAGAAGAGATGTTGAATTCTCAACTGATATTATACCTGGGGTGTTTCCAATATCCAAGACTCCATACTAAATGGCTGTTTTAGAGATTGAGGATTTGAAGAAACAACTACAGGAGAATCTGGATAGAGGGTTTATACACCCAAGTGCTTCACCATGGGGTGCACTGGTCCTCTTCATCAAGAAGGATGGGTCAATGCGCCTTTGCATCGATTATTGTGAGCTCAACAAAATAATGATAAGGAACAAGTATTCTCTCCCATGAATTGATGACTTGTTCGATCAACTGTGTGGACCACAATACTTCTCTAAGGTGGATTTTCGGTAGGGATATTATCAAGTATGGCTGAAGGAGGAAGATATCCCTAAGATTTCTTTTTGTACAAGATACGAGTACTATGAATTCATAGTAATGCCTTCCATACTCACCAATGCTCCAGAAATATTCATTGAATTGATGAAAAGAGTCTTTAGAGATTACATAGAAAAATATTTGGTAGTTTTTATAGATGTTATTTTAATATACTCTAAAAAAAGGAGGATCATGAGGAGAATTTAAGAACTATACTAGAGACCTTGTGGAAGGATAAGCTCTATGCAAAGTACAAAAAGTGTGATTTCTAGTTGATGGAGGTCTCATTATTGATCCATATCATCACAAGCAATGTGATATCTATGGATCCCTCCAAAACAGATGCAATTGAGGGATGGACGAGGCCAACATCGGTAAAAGATATCCGCATCTTCTTGGGGTTAGCTGAATATTATCAACGATTTATGAGAAATTTCTCAAGATTGTACAACCCTCTTACCAAGATAACTCGAAAGGGAGTAAAGTTTTCTTGGAGGGATGAATACGAAGAAATCTTCAAGGATTTTAAAAGGATGCTTATCACTGCGCCCATGCTCACTTTACCAACAAGTGGATAACTTTTTGTGGTATTCAGTGATGCTTCGAAGAAGGGTCTGGGATGTGTGTTGATGCAAAATGACAAAGTCATTGCATATGCTTCAAGGCAATTGAAAGTTCATGAACAGAACTATCCAAAACATGACCATGAGTTGGCTGTAATGATATTTGCTTTGAAATTTTGGGGGCATTATCTCTTTGGGGAGAAGTTAAAAATATATACAGACTATAAAATCCTAAAGTATATATTCACACAGAAAGAGTTGAACATGCACCAACAAAGATTTTTAGAGCTGATCAAAGACTATGAGTTCTCAATCCATTACCACCCTAGGAAAGAAAACCAGGTCGCGGATGCCATACTTAGAAAGGGCCCAATGATCCTATCATTGATGAGAATTTAAAAGTATCCAATCATCTTAGATTTCATGAAGATGGACATGAGAATCATAAATAAGGTAACATCATCAATACTTTCCCAAATGATTACTCAACCATCACTTTTGGAAAGGTTAAAGGATTCTCAGAAGTATAATGTTAGATTTCAAAAAAAAGTGGAAGCTATTGGAAAAAATAAATTCTCGGAGTTTAATGTTAATGAAGAAGGAATTGTGAGATTTGGGAAAAGACTATGTGTTCCATCAATTCCGGAGCTGAAGAAGGAACTTTTGGATGATGTACATAGTTCAAATTTCTCTATTCACCTAGGAAATAGAAAGATGTATTGAGATCTATAAGAGCCTTATTGGTGGGATAATATGAATAAGGAGATCGATGAGTATACATAAAAGTTCCTAGTGTCTCAGAAAGTGAAGGTAGAGAGGAATAAGTCTAAGGGATGATGCAACCATTGCCTATACTAGAATGGAAATGGGAGAACATCACCATGTACTTTGTCACCGGACTTAGGAAGACATCCAAAGGCAACAATGCAATATGGGTTGTTGTGGATCGTCTTATAAAGGCTGCACAAATCATTTTTATTCGGGAATATTTCTCATTGGATCAACTGGAATAGATATATATAATGGAAGTGGTAACACTGCATGGAGTACCACTATTTATTGTGCCCAATCGAGATCCAAGATTCACCTCTATGTTTTTGAAGATTCTTCTACATGCTCTAAATACTAAAATGAACTTCGGTACGACCTATCATCATCAAATTGATGGCCAATCCAAGAGGACTATCCAAACACTTGAGGAAATGTTGAGAGCATGCTCAATGGACTCTAAAGGGGGATGGGATAAACATATTTCTCTAGTTGAGTTCTCTTATAAAAACAGTTTCCACTTGAGCATCCAAATGGAACCATATGAATCCCTTTATGGGAAAAGGTGAAGAACACTGGCGTTTTAGGATGAGGTCAGTGAGCGTAAGTTGGTTGGTCTAGAAATGGTTAAAGAAATGATAGAGAAGGTGAAAACCATTCAACAACATATCAATGCATCCCAGAGTCGATAGAAGAGTTATGAAAATAACCATCGATGAGACCTTGAGTTTAATGTGGGAGACATGGTATTTCTATACATATCTTTGTGGAAGAAGGACATGAGGTTTGGAAATAAAGGGAAGTTAAGTCCAAAGTAAATCGGTCCCTTCGAGATTCTTGATCATGTCGGGGTTGTGGCCTATTGACTAGCACTTCCACCTACCATGGAAAAAGTACATGGTGTATTTCATGTATCCCTCTTGAGGAAGTACATACCGGACCCTTTACATGTCCTATACTCAGATGTGGTACTATTAGAAGATGATCTTTCTTATGAGGAGGAACCCGTGAAGATCTTAAATCGTAGAGAAAATGTTCTACGAAATAAGACAATGACCCTCATCATGGCATTGTGGTGAAAACAGAATTTTGAAGAAGCGGCATGGGAATCAGAGAAACTGATGAAGTAGAGTTACCCACAACTTTTTTTAGTATGGGAAAAGGAAATTTCGAGGGAAAAATTTCTTAAGGGGGGAAGATTGTAACAACCAAAAATTTCATTAATGGAAATCTGTCTTGATCCAATAAATATATCTTTATGTAAAATGTTTATACAAAATGTCAAATTATTTGGTTTTATGATAAGAATTATGACCATTGGTAATATAGCTGTAGAACAGTGATCACGTGATTAGTATAAATATAGGGCTTTAACGAATCTAGTTTTCTCAGAAAAAGGAAGCGATGACCTCATATAGTAGAATTGCTCCATATAAAGCCCATTTGTTGGAGCCTGGATAAGAGGTGATGTCTTTGGGCTTCGCCCTTGACCAAGCCGACGCCGAGCTTCAACATGTCAATCTTGAATGGAACTGTCTACGACAGAAGTGGAAGTTGATAGAGATCACCACACGTGCAATGCTATCCGAGCCACCCCAAGAGTCTGTCACCATCGTACACCTTACCGTTAGGTCTTATGAGGCTGTTTTAAGGGGTTATGTAACAAATACCTATTTCTATGGTCATGTACATTATTTTTTTATATATTAATGAATATACTTTCATTTTTTTGTTACCTTGTAAATAGTTTTTAAAGCACAAATATTGTTTATATTTAATATTCAACTAAAAAATATATTGTGATGAATTAATGGATTTTTGAATTAATAAATACTTTAATAAAATATTATTATTATTATTAAATTAATCTTTGTTAAATATATATGATCATACAATTTTATGAATGCGATTGTAATTTTTTTTATTATGGTTCGAAAGCCATTTTTTTTCAAAACCTGTGAATTTTTTATAAATGTCAGTTTTTATTTTAAAAGTAAAAATTAACATATTTAGAAAATTATTTAGACTAAATAAATATTATTTTGGGAATCAGGACGTCGAAATTTTCCAATGGTGAATTTTTCATAATTTTCTGAGAGAATCAAATTTTTGGGTAAAAATTAAATACCATTTAAATATATAATGTGTTTTATGACATCATAATGACCCAATAGTGATGTAATAAAATAATATAAGCTTTATGTTTGGCCAATATATGTTTCACCATTAAAATAATTTGATTTTGGGTTTTTTTGACTTATTTTCCAAATCATTAATGGACTCTTCAAGACTTATTAAACATCTTGTATTTTTAAATTGTTCTCCTTGAGAGTGTGGCTCACATCCACATAAGCAACCCCATTATTTTAAGAAGTTCGGACTTTGGCCATATAAAATATTGTTTTCCACTTCCCTTTTCCAAAAAACTTGGGCAAAAACCATGGTTTGGTTTTTGGTTTTGATTAGTTTAATGTGAGGTGTCCCAAACCTAAATAATAAAGAATTACCTCACCTTTCCTATATAAACCCTCCCAAGCTCCCACTTCCTCCTCACTAAAAGCCTTTGTATTTCGTCCAACCTCTGACCTACTCTCTCTAAAATCCTCCCAAGGTGCCCCAAGCTCCCAATAAACCTCCCTCAAGCCTCTCTCAAGCCTTTGGAAGCACACTTCCAAGTAAGGTTTTTTCTTCCTTTCTCTTTTTTGTCCAATATTCTTTTAATTGTTATTCCATTTTAATTTAAGTTATAAATAATGGGTTATGGTTTCTCACCTCCCCCATACTTCTATATTTATGTTTTAATTATAGGATACCCCTTTTTCTCTAATTAAATTCCTCCCATGTACACCTGTTACTATGCCGAAACTCTATGAGGGATTTATCTCTCTTCTTTTACATCCAAGTAATCCTTTTGTATTATGCATATAAATTACATTAAAATTGTTGGGAAATGTATCAATATGACCCCATTACTTTCCATTTCATTTAAATATGATGAGACTCCCCTTTCCCTCTCATCAACCATTTTTATGAATTCTTACATCATGCCATTACGCTGCCGAAATTGCACCGATTTTCCAAGCCTATGTCATTGTGTAGTGAATACCATACCCATATCTCTATGAAGGGTATTCACCTTTATGCATATTTACTGATTGATTATAAAGTTTCATGTATTAATTCTATATTCCTTTATCATGGAATAAATTATGACTTTTTATGAATCTATGTTATATGATCCATGTGGCACACTTATGCATGAAATGAAATGTTTAAGAAGGGTGTGCCCTTATAGCACTCCGACGCATTGGGTATAGTATAGTATCATGATACGTCATGCGCAATGGGTGTTGACTCATGCTAATTCAAGTGCAATGAGGCTTTACTCATGCTTCATGTGCAATGAGGGCTTACTCATGCTCCATGTGCAATGAGCCTTGGCTCATGCTAATTCATGTTAAGTATTGTTGCCACATTTCCATGTTATGATTATCATGTTTTATCATGCCTTCATGTTTATGCTTATCCTGTGATCTATTGATATGTCTATTGTATAAAATGTATTGTATTCCTCATGTTATTCAATGATTATTCTTTTACTGGGGTTTATAGCTCACCCTTTTCTTATACATGTCCTCAGGTTATCCCATGCAATGCTAAGTATGAGGGAATGTAGTGTTCATGTAAAGGATGTTTTCAATAAAGATGTAGTTTTTTTCATGTTTTAAGTTTTTATGTAATGATCCTAAGCCCCAAAGACACTAGACCTCTAGATCTTATATTTTGTATCAAATGAAGTTTATGTAATAAATTATGTTTAATTGTGTAATAAAAAGTAGGATTGTCATAACTAATAACTATACACCTAAATCATGCACCTCTTCTTTCCTCCCCTAAATCACCTAGAAAGTAAAAATTTATAAAACCCACTCATGGGTACTTCCCACACCCCAAATCCAATTATTAATACATTAATATATTAGAATACAACCCAAAACTAGGTTTAAATCATAAACATAACTCTAGTACAACCAAGAAAAATTGAGGCTTGGTGTAACGTCCCAGATCTAGGTGGCGCCCAAAGGTTCCCTGTACCCAGTTGTTCACATGTCCTCAAGCACATTTCTTCAAATTCTAGAGGCTACCGACTAGAAGATAGGGCCTTGAGTGTGATAGTGTGGAAAATATTCTTTCATTGGTAGAGTATGCCTAGCAGAATAACAAATAATAAATAGTAGAAGAAGTAGTAATACCATACAATAGAAGTAAATAGTGGAAGACTGATAGAAAACGCAATTGGAGCATTTATATAAATGATTCAAGTCAAATTTTTCTATGAAAGCATCCAAAAAAGTCACAATTCTAGAAATAAAATACTATAACTAAAGTATAGAAAATAGTAAACTCCAATAGCATCGCAAGCCTCATCTTGGTCCCATACTCTTCATCTATAACAACAATCATGTACCTGATGAATAAGGGTGCTTGCCCTTTTTTATACCTACAACCATATAATTTGTTTGGGTCCAAAATCCTGACCCAAACAGGGTGTGAGATGAATCTGAATAGGGAACCACCAAAAGATATATTCCTAACTATTAGTGAATATATATAACATGTAATATACAGAAATCAAGTAATAAACTAGAAAGTAATCAAAAGTAAAAAATCCTACAGTTTCCAATTACATTCATTTACATTTAAAAATTATTCAAACCATTGAATAATGTGACCTTGGGATCTATCCTAAGCTCTGTATCCCTTATATAACATTAATAAATAGACGTCTCGAAAGACCATCTAAACAATCACACAAGACCAAGTCCAAGCTTGAAATTTGGCTTGGAAGGATCATCACAATCAATCAATCATTCACAAGAAACCCTTTGGGAATGTTATTAGAGTATAACCCCTCTTGATTAACATATCATCAATTCAATAAAAAATAATGATTCTCTAGAAAATATCACACATTCAAAACCCTTTGGTCCCATATAGTACCAATCCATTACAAATGAACACCTAGGTAGCTCTCACGGTCAATACCCATAGGTCTGCATAACAACAATATAATATTATATTGTCCCTCTGGAAGCTCTCACATTCAATTCCCTATAGTCCAACATTCATTTAATAATGATCCTTTGGGGAGCTCTCATTGTCTAACCCCTATGGTTAATGAAACCACAATAGCTCTCATAGTCAATACCTCTGGCCATTCATAACAACAATATATAATATGAATACACCACCTTCAAAATCTCTGACAATCAATTCTCCCAGGGCATACTTTCATAATGAAAAACACATGTATCTCATATAAACAGTAACTCCATTCTAACAACACTAAGCATGGAAACAAATCAAGCCTAACATGCATCTTATACCCAACAACCATAATAATAACACATGGGAAACACATCCATAACCAAGGTATTAAACCTTAGGCCTAATAAATATCCCCCTTCTTAATTAAACAAACCATAAAAGGTATTAAGTTGGCTTAAATTAAAAAACCAAAAATACCTTAAACATGGGTATTCAGAACATTTAGAATATATGATCCAAATACAACCGAAGAAAGTTACAAACCACCCACCTCAATGTTGTATGATAAAAAATATTGAATGTAGGACCTCGAATAATCCTGGAATGATATAGATCTTCAAAAAGGGTAAAAATGATTACCCCATGACAACTTAAGAGAGAAGAGAAATCTGGAAGAGAGGATCTAAAGAAAGAGAGAACTCACTGGTGGGAATCCCACACATCCAAAGACTTCTCAATTAGATCTCGTACGAAGGTATGCTAGGGGTTCTATGTTCTTGATCATCTCATTCCTCTCTTATATGAAACACAGGAAGAATAATATGCTCCTAGAGATTAGACTCAATCTTGGTCTGATGAATTAAATAAAAAAATTACACAGTGTGTTATTTTAATGTACACACCGTGTACTAGCCTCAACGGCCCCCACTTTAGGTGGTCTGCCAAGTCACCTACAAAGACATGTACTCGACCGTTACATGACCAGTACACAGTTATGCGTGGAAATAGGGTACACAGTGTTGACTCAAGATTATAGGGCGTGTACTCAAAAAATTTCCAAAACATGATTTTTCCTAGAAAACAACCATATTTTAAGATCCATACTTGAAATAAATATATGGGTTCTTACAAACTTCCCCCATTAAATAAATTCATACCTGAATTTCCCTTTCAAGGATTGAAAAGAAGAAAATTAAAACAAATCTAGCCACTATGATCTTACATTAGCCTCCCTCTCCCAAGTCTCATCCTTTACTCACCCATGCTTCCAAAGAACCTGTACCAGAGGAACATACTGACCCTGAAAAACCTTCGTACTACAATCCATAATCTGAATTGGGTTTTACTCAAAGGATACATCCCCATCTAAATCAACCTCCTTGGGTTAAAAAATGTGACACGAGTCCGAATGTTAACGCTGTTACTGAGAAATATGAAGGACTTCATGCATATCAAGATACCTCTGAGTTAATTACAAATGACAGCCAACTAGACCGATTCTCTCCAAAACATCAGACAACCCAACGTATCTTGGTGAAATCTTCACCTATCTCATAATCCTCATGTGTCCCAACCTCAATTTGACATGCAAGAAAATCTAATCTCTTACCTCGAACTCCATAGGTCATCTTTGTCGATCAACATAATATTTTTTCTCAGGCTGTGCAGTTTCTATCCTCTTCCAAATCAACTCCACCTACTCGGTGGTCTCCTGGACAATATGAGGTCCCAATATTGCGACCTCTCCTACCTCCAGACAATATAGGGGTGATTGAAATGGCCTACCATACAAATACTCATTAGGTTTCATCTGAATCATTGACAGAAAACTATAATTTTAGGAAAAATCCACAAGGGATATGTGTCTCTTTCATGAGCCCCCAAAATCTAGGACGCATGCTCGAAGCATGTCCTCCAAAACCAGAATCATGCACTCAGACTTGCCATATATCTGGGAATGGTATGTTTTACATAGAAGTACATGTGTACCCAAAGACCTATATTTTCCATGCCATACATGAGAAGTAAATTGGGTGTCCCTGTTTGAAATGATAGAGTGTGAAACCCCATGTAAACATAAAATCTCTCGAATGTACAACCTTCCAAGATCATAAACACTGATGGTTTCCTTGATCTTCTAGAAGTGTGAAACCTTCGTGAGTCTATCAACAATAACCCAAACCACATCATTTCCTCGAGGCATCCTCAGTAAACCCATCATGAAATCCATCGCAGCATCATTACACTTCCAATCAGTAATGGGTAACTGCTACAAAAAACCTGCTAGTTAGTGATGCTATGGTTTCACCTGTTGACAGGTGGAACAAATCATAACAAAACCCGAAACATCCCACTTTATACCTATCCACAAATACTGATGGTGCAGATCTTAATATATCTTAGTTATTCCCGGATGAACTGCCCAAACTGAGGAATGAAAAACCAAAAAAATATCCTCGTGTGTGTCTACTGACACCCATACATGGCTTTGAAAATGAAAGATCTCATCATCTCTTATGGTTCACCTAAGAGTTGGGTCCTCTCCTGACATACTCTCCCATAGGACTAGGCTTTCGGAATATGATATCTAACTCATTCACACTCGATTCAATAGAGTATAGGTAATAGCTTCAAAAGAAATAAAAGTTTCCCCCTGTCTATTATGCACCTCCAAATGCATCTCAGAGAATAGATCCATAAAATTCCACTCAATACTTGCATCTTGAATTGCTTATATCTGAGTCCTCCTGCTCAACCCATCAACCACTACAATACCTTTCCTAAGAGTGTATAAAATATCAAAGTCCAAATACTAATGTTTCTCAACCCACCTTCACTGTCTCAAATTTAGATTACGCTGGGTAAAGAAATACTTGAGGATTTTGTGGTCAGTGTATACCACAAAATGTTCCCCCAAAAGATAATGTTTCCAATAGCACAAATCATGCACAACTGTATCCAACTCAATATCGTGTGTTGGGTAATTCTCCTCATGTGGCCTCAACCGCCGGGACCCTTATGCAAAAACTTATTCCTCCTGTATAAGCTCTTCTATCAACTTGATACCTGATGCATCACAGTAAATGGTGTAACTCTTTACTAGCTCTAGAAAAATCAGTATCCATGCTATATTCAATCTCCCTTTCATCTCGTGAAAGCATGAATCACAAGAATCTTTCCACAAGTACTTTTCACCCTTCTTAGTCAGGCACACCAGTGAAGCTGCTAAGCATGAAAATCCATGTATAAAGTGAATGTAGAAAGCATCTTGCCTTGGAAAACTCCATAACTCAAATACATTCTTCATATTCTCCCATTAAACTACCACTATCACTTTATCTAGGTCTACTGATAATCATGACTCTAAGATAACATGACCTAAGAGGAGAATTTGGTCTATCCAAAAGTGTAATTTTGAGAGCTTATCATATAACTGACGCTCTCTCAGTGTACTTATAAAGGAATCAAGATGGGTAGCATGGTTATGCCAAGTGTGAGAGTATACCAAGATATCACACATTATAAAAACCTCAAAAGAGACCATGTAAGGATGGAACACTCAGTTAGTCAGTGCCATAAAAATGACCAGTGCGTTCATGGGACTGAATTGCATCACCAAATACTCATATAGATCATATCTTCTCCAAAAGGTTGTAAGAGGTATATCTGAGGTTCTTATCCACAATTAATGATAATGGATCTCAAATAAATCTTTGAGAACACTTAGGATCATCAAATCTAATCAAAGAGGTCATCAATACTCGGTAAGGGATATAATTTCTTGATCATCTACTAGTTCAGCTTATGATAATCCAGACAAATTATGAGGGTACTATAACAACCCAATTTTTTTAAATGGAAATTCCATTCTCATAATTATTTCATAAAATAAAATGAAAACCCAACATAATGAAATAATAAGTGATAAGTTAACTTTATGCATAGGTTTTTCACTTATGTGTTTGGAATTTCAAAAATCGGACATACATAGTTGTGACTAGTAAGTTATTTTTTGCCCGATAAGAAAAAATTAATTTTTGATGAATAGTATCCTACCCATATGAATAGTAACATACCTTTATGAATAGTTATATACCCTAATTAATATTAACCTTAAATATTATTGTATTAAAATAATATTCAATTGAATTTGTGATGTACCAGTATTTTAGAATAAGTAAATGAATGTTTTAAAACAGGGTTTTAATAATAAATTATGATTTTAGTTAAATTTTAAATTAATCAAATTTAAAAAATTATTTTTGAAAAATTAAATTCATTTTTTGATTTTACACATCAAAAAATAGTTAGGGTGAATTTTTGGGATTTTTCTGAAATACTGGAATTTTTGATGAATAGTAAAATCAAATAATTCACAATAAATGCTAATTAATGGATTGATTCAGTCATTGATGATGATTTGCTGAAGTAATCCCAATTGGTTATAAGTCACATGAATTTATTACAATTCTTGGTAATAGAATACTTACTAATCATTTTCTTGTGAAGAAATAATAAACTAATGATTAAAAAATTATGAAAACTCTCCTCCCCTCCACTATAAATACCATCAATTATTACCTCTTCTTGTCACTCCTCTCAAGCCTTTTGATTTGCCAATATTCTTCCCTAATCACTCCCAAAGAACCTCCCCCTCGTTTGAAAGCTTTTATCCTCATGAAAGTACCAAAAACTTTCCCCTTAAGAGGTTCTCAATGGAGGTAGTCTCTAGAGGTAAATTCCTCTTTCCAATTCCGTCATTTCTTTTAAGTTCTTTTCTTTTTGTTTCATTCCTCAACTCGCTTCACCATAATCATATGATAAATCCAATAACATAAATGTACTGGAATATTTTCATGCTAATTATATATTTCATTATTTTCTCTCTTTTCCCCACCCTTTATCTGAATTAAATGAATGCATCGTTTGAGATATGCTAATTTAGCACATTCAAGGACAACAATTTATTAATTTCTATTATAATATTTCATTTTGGACATGAAATCATTTCTGTTATGGTTTAACCCGTTTATTATATATGTAATATATCAAATTTTTAGTTTTGTAATCATTTTGTATAGATGGTATTAAGTTATAAATAAAAACATGTTCATGGTAATCAAACCCACCAATTAACAAAAACAGCTATCACTTTGGTTTTATATAATAGTTAGACTTCACTCTAAGTAACAAAATTAAATTTAAAACCATTTAATCTCTTTTATGTTCACTAATATAATGTAAATTCAATTCTATACAACCACTTTCATATTACATGTTTATCCAAACATACATATAAGTGAACCAATCATTAAAATCAAGTAAACAAACGAGCCCCAACAGTGAAATTGAACCTCATAACCAATCAAAACAGTTATGAATTAACATAAAATTATTATAATAAAAAAATTAATGATATAAGGGTTTATGGAATTATTAATTAATAAACCTAATATATTTATTCATGTCTTTAATAACATTTGGAGAACACCAACTGATTTAAGGTAAGGGATCCTCCCCATTTCACTTTTATTTCAAGATTGTCCTCTATGTTATTACATTTTATGTCAGATCCCTAATTATAGGGTATTATTTCTCACCTTCCCCATAATTACCTCATGATTTATAAGTTATTATAAACCCCATTATCTCTCAAAAAATCCATTTTAGTTACACCCGATACCATGCCAATAATTCGTAATGAATTCTACCGGAACCTCTTATACTCTGTCAGGTTTCTCTATCTTTCATTTTACCCAAATGATGTTGTATTTTCTTTTTATGTAAAACTTTTACATAATTTTTATATGCTCTAAAATAATTTTCCAAGATCCATCCCTCATTCTATTTTGGGTATATACACATTCTTTAGTGATTCCCACCTCAATACCCCTGATAAGCAATCATGTTTTAAGGGAACTTCCCGAATTCTTACCCAGTTTCAAGTGCACTATATCTTCTGTTTTAATCCAACATTGTCTTTATAAAATCAGTATTTTTATTATTAAAACCTTTTTGGTTCACTTCTGGTTTTATATAGAATATTATTCTCCTTTCTATTTTAAAATCTCTATTGTATTTTCCTTAAAACCGCATAAAAAATGTTTTAATGCTAATGTTTCTCAAATACATTTCAAATATTTTGTCACTTATATTTGAAACCACCTACCATTTTATATTCCTATTTTACCTTATGAACGTATATTTATATTCTAATCTCTATCTTTCAGGGACACTTTCATGATACGCTCATTGGTTGTGCTTTATGTCATGATTGTGGTACCCAATTCTTTCCATGGGTATCCTTATGTTTATGAACGATTGATTATGTATGATTATTTATATGGAAAGACAATTTATGTGGAAAGAATACTCATGAAAATTTGGAGATGTGTGTGCCCAGATATCTCTCTAATGCATTGGTTAAAGTTACGTCTCACGAGATGCGATGTGAAACGGGATTGGCTGTTAGCCTTGACCAATACTAAAATGGGAAACAGGATTGGCGGTCAGCCTTGACCCGTACTAAAGAAATGTCTTATGATTCTACCACAAATATATGATTCCATGTTTATATGATCCCATGCTTATATGATATGATTTCATATGTTCCATGTTTTTTTATCATTATGTCATGCCTCCTTACTCATGTGCTTAGGATGTATCCTTATGTTCATTCCCTTACTGGGATTTTTATCTCATCCCTTTGTTCATGTGTTCCCCATGGTACCCTATGAAGATGTAAGGGCTCAGAGGAAGTTAAGAGCTCATTATGAATATTAAATAAAGAAATAATTTTTTATCCCCATGTTTTACGTTTTATGTACCTATTCTTCCAAGACACTAGACTTAACGATCCTTGGCTTGTACTTTGATGTATAATTATGCTTAAAATCATGTAATGATATATATAAAAGGCTTGGGTCGCAATATTTAGTATCAGAGGATGGTCTAGTTATTTTTGGAGATTAGGAATAGATAACATTAGTAAAAACCATAAGGATGAGACGAAGTATAATAAAACATCCCTAAATTTTGGTAAGTATAGATTAAGTGGTTTATCAAGAAAATAAATCCCTGTCTAGATTCGGGAAGGTAGAGGTAGCTCTGGCACAGATGTACCTTGGAGTGAAAACTCCAAAAAAGAGTTTCAGGCTTGACCCAAGGTATCCTGGTACATGACAATAGGCCTTGGTTCCCTCTTGGTTATGACACTCTTAGGAGATATGATTTGGTAGATTCACAAGCTTATTACAAACCATTATTAATGGACAAAAAAGCCCATAAGAATATAAGTTAAGAAATAGATTGAGGATAACCTGGATATAAACCTAAGGAATCACAATTTAGGATGTACTTCTTATTTATATGTTTATACTTTTATGTTCAATGTTTCCTTTTTATGCTCAATGGCTAAGTATTCAAGACCTCTAATTATACATTATTTTTCTTAGTTAATGGTAGGAAATAAAAGAACACGTTCCAACAACCAATGTGATAGGCAATGTGAATATTTCCCTAATGATATGCCTGATATGACAAGAGTGGGTGCTTAAAACTTCATGACAATACTTTCTCAGATGCCTCGAGTAATGAATAATAACCGGAATGATGTGGAATGACCTCCTCCTCTAAGGAAAGATAAAGTTTCCATTTAATCCTTCATGCAGCAAATGCCTCCCATGTTTAGCGGATCTTCTGATCCCCTCCTTGAGGAAAAATGTATTGACTCCATTGAAAAGATATTCTCCATCCATGTCTAATTTACATGATGTATTTTATGTATCCCTCTTAAGGATGTACATACCAAATCCTTTACATGTACTCTCTCTATAGGTGGTACAGTTAGAGGATGATATTTCCTTCGAGGAGTACCCATTGAAGATCTTGGATCATAGAGACAAAGTTCTATGCAACAATACTATTAATCTGGTCAAGGTACTATGTTGAAACCATAAGTATTAAGAGAAAACATGGGAACTGGAGGAAGTAATTAAGGAAAAGTACCCACACCTGTTTTTGTCTTAGAATGTAAAACAAAATTTTGAGGGTGAAATTTCTTAAGGGGGAAGAATGTAACGACCCAATGTTTTTGAATGGAAATTACCTTCTCATAATTATGTCATAAAATCCAATGAAAACAAAACATAATGAACTAATAAGTGCTAATTGACCTTTAATCATAGGCTTGTTACTTTTTTGTTTGGAATTTCGAAAATATGACATTCACAGTTGTGACCAGCAAGTTATTTAGAGTCCGATATGAAAAACATAATTTTTGGTGAATAGTAACCTACCCTTATGAATAGTACCATACCCTTTTGAATATTTTATACCCTAATGAATAATAACCTGACATATGATAGTATTAAAATAATATTTAAGTTAAATTGTGATGTACCTGTATTTTAGAATAAGTTAATAAATGTTTTAAAACTGGGTTTTAATAATAAATAATGATTTTAATTAAATATTATATTAAACATATTTAGACAATTATTTTTAAAAAATGGACATCATTTTTGGATTATACACATCAGAAAATGGTTAGGGTTAATTTTTCAGATTTTTCTGAAATACTGGAATTTTTTATGAATAGTAAAATCTGATAATTCACAATAAATTCTAAATAATGGATTAATTGAGTCATTGATGTTGATCTACCAATGTATGCCCAATTGGATATAAGTCACATGAATTTATTACTGTTATTGTTCATGTAATACTTCCTATTTCTTGTCTTGTGAATAAATAATAAAATAATGATTAAAAAATTATGAAAACCCTACCCCCCTCCACTATAAATACTACCCATTCTAACCTCTTCTCTCCACTCCCCTAAATCATTTTTCCATACCAATATTCTACCCAAATATCTTACCAAGAACCTCCAACACTTCCAAAAGCTCATAGACTGTTGAAAATACCAAAACCTCTCCCCTTAATAGGTTCTCAAGGGATGAAGTCTCAAGAGGTAAATTGCTTTTTCAAATTCCTTCACTTCTTTTAGGTTCTTTTCTTTTTGTTTCTTTCCTCACCTCCCATCACCATAATAGCATGACAAATCCAATAACACACATGTACTGGAATGTTTTAATGATAATGGGATATTTCATCATTTTCTCTACGTTCCCCACCCTTTATTTGAATGAAATGAAATAACTGTTTGAGATACGCTAATTTAGTACATTCAAGGTCAACAATTTAACAATTTATATTATAATCATTAATTATGGTCCAGAAACAATTTTTGTTATGGTTGAACCAGGTTATTATAAATTTAATATATCCATTTTTTATTTCTGTAATCCTTTTGTACAAATGGTATTATGTTATAAAGAAAAACATGTTCTTTGTAATCAAACCCACCAATTAACAAAAACGGTTGTCACTTTTGTTTTATATAATAGTTTGACTTCAATCTAAGTAACCAATTTATTTTTAAAACCATGTAATATACTGGATGTTCACTAATATAATATAAATTCAATTTTGGACAACCACTTTCATCTTACATGTTTATCAAAACATAAATATAAGTTAACCAGTCATTAAAATCAATTAAACAAATGAGCCCGACCAATGAAATTGAACCTCATAACCGATAAAAATGGTTATGAATTAATATCAAATGATTATAATAAAACAATTAATTATAGAAGGGGTTATTTAATTATTAATTAATAAACCTAGTTTTTTTATTCAGGTCATTAATAACAAGTGGAAAACACCTACATATTTAAGGTAAGGGATCCTCTCCATTTCACTTTTATTTTAAGATTGTTCTCTATGTTATCCCATTTTATATGAGATACCTAATGAGGGGGTATTATTTCACACCTTCCCCATACATCCATAATGATTTATAAGTTATTATAAACCCCATTATCTCTCAAAAAATCCCTTTTAGGTACACGTGATACCATGCCAATAATCCGTAATGAATTCTACCCGAACCTCCTTTACTCATTCGAGTTTCTCTATCTTTCTTTTTACAAAAATGAAGTTTTTTTATTTTTATGTTCAACATATACATACTGTTTATATGATCCAAAATCATGTTCCAAAATCCATCTCTCATTCTCTTTTATGGTTATACATGTTCTTTAGTGATTCCCACTTTGATACCCCTCATAAGAAATCATGTTTTAAGGGAACTTCCTGAATTCTTACCCGATTTAAAGTGCCCTCTATCTTCTATTTTATTCAACCATTGTCTTTATAAAATAAGTATTTTTATTATGAAAACATTATTGGTTCACTTCTTGTTTTATATAAATGATTGTTCCCTTTTCTATTTTAAAAGCTCTATAATATTTTCCATAAAACTGCACAAAAAATGTCTTAATGATAATGTTTCTAAAATAAATTTCTTACGTGTTGTCACTTATATTTGAAACCACCTACCAAGTTATATGCCTATTTTACCTTATGAACATCTATTTATTATCTAATCCCTTTATTTCATGGACACTTTCATGATACGCTCATTGGTTATTCTTTATGTCATGATTGTGGTTCCCAATTATTTCCATGGGTATCTTAATATTTATGAATGGTTGATTATGTATGATTATTAATGTGGAAAGATTATTTATGTGGAAAGAATAATCATTAAAATGTCAAGATGGGTGCGCCTATATAGTGCCCCAATGCATTGGGTAATGTTAAGTCTCATGAGATGCAATGTGAAATGGTATTGGCGGTTAGCCTTGACCCGTTCTAAAATGGGAAATGGGATTGGTAGTTAGCCTTGAACCATACTAAAGAAATTCCTTATGATTCCACCACATATATATGATTCCATGTTTATATGATCACATGCTTATATGATATTATTTCATATGTTCCATGCTTTGTTATCATTATGTCATGCCTCTTAACTCATGTGCTTAAGATGTATCCTTATGTTTATTCCCATACTAGGGGTTTTAGCTCATCCCATTGTTCATGTGTTCCCTAAGGTACCCTATGAAGATGTAAGGTATCAAAGGAAGTTAAGATCTCATTATTGATATTAAATAAAAAAATGTTGTTTTAGCCCCTTTTTTATTTTTTATGTACCTATTTTTCCAAGAAACTAGACTTAGTGATCTCTGGATTGTACTCTGATGTATAATTATGATTAAAATCATTTAATGTTATATATAAAAGGATTGGGTCACTATTGGTACTATCTGCCTTCTTCAAAAAAAGGACATGAGAACCCTAAGGAGAAGTACTCGGTCAAATGAAACCCTTTGCCTGCAACTCCTCTAACTACATCTTAAGCTCCAGAAACTCTATTTTAGCCATTCTATAAGGAGGAATTGAAACCGATGCCGCTCCTGGAATAAGATAAATAGGGAAATATACCACTCACTCTGTAGGTAAACATGAAAATTCATCTGGGAAGACATCTTTGAAATTATCCACCCCTGGAGGAAAGTCCATCTATGATGCCCCCTGGTCATAGAGATATAAACTAGAAATATGTGATATAATTCCTCCCGACCTAAGATTCTTGGGTCCTGCTCAGGTCGCATGTACATCCCACCCACCCCTATATATAAAATACCCACCCTATGGAGACATGAAACTCACCAGGCAGTGATAGCAGTCAACCGAGGCTTGAAATGAGAGTATCCATCCATTTTGAGAATGACATCATATCCTATCATCTCTAAGACATAGAGGTACCATAAGAAGTGACACCCACCAATATCAAGAGGGAACTCCTTGAACTGATGTACAGTAGCCATCCTAATCCCCAACAGAGTATCTAGAATCATAAAATCCTCATAAGTAAAGATACAGAGCTCAAGGCTCTACATAATGGGAACAAAGATAAAACTATGGGAAGCCCCTTTATAGAAATTAGAAGAAGCTAAAACTGGGGAAAATAAAACCATACTCTTAACCATAGAGGGTCTAGTATCCTGAAAATGCTGGGTCTAATACACTGCAATGTTTTGACCTATACCACGACCCTACAACCGCGCCTAACTACCCTAAGCTGATCAACCCTACTTTATTTGAAAATCTATAGCCTGAATACCATGTCCACGACTACCTCCTTGGCCCGAACGACCTGAAAAACTATAGTTCCCTAACTAATGAGAAACTTGTGGTCTTTCTCTTGAATGCAGAGTCATAACAGAACCCCTATCTCTCACTACCAATGAGATCATCCTACAAAAACACTGACTGTGACTCGTCATTCTGCAAGCTCGGAACACAACTGGGTCTCTTGGGCACTGATGTCTCATGTGACCACTCTTCCAGAACTAGTGACATACCACCTGACTACCTGAAGAAACATCATGTGAAATCTCTCTATGGTGCTTCCTGCTATAAGTCGAAGGAGAACCAATCCTAGATATTGAACCGTCTTGGATCACAGCTCATGACTTGCTCATATTTCACTTGGTAATCATTTTATGGTTCACTATAACTATCACCGTAGTCAGCCTAAATACATTCGCCTATGATCAAATGTCATACTGGAGACCATCCTCAAATCACAAGACCAAACATAACTCGTCACCTCCCAGAACAGGTGCGAAGCACTGATGCTCTATGAAATGAGATGTGTAAACCATCACTGAAAGAGAAACCTGCTCCAAATGCATGAAATCTTGGGATCGATCGTCCCTTAATGTCTTGGGGTAGAAGTAGTCATAGACGGTCCTCTGAATCTCTTACCAGGCCATATCTCGATGATGTCCCACACATGAGATAACATCCCACCATCTCTTGGTAGAATCACGTAGCATGTATGTAGAAAGCTTCAAACTCCTATCCATTGGTGTCTCCAGATTCTCAATGATATCTATCATGGCCTCTATCCATGACTACATAGCCTGTGGTCCTCCATCCCCAGAAAAATTGAGAGGATATTGCTACTAGAACACCCCCGCCAGCTCTTCCATAGAAGGGGCAGGATGTGGTGCTCCCTAAAAAGTCTGTAACATCTTCAAAAATCTTTCACGGAAATATCCATAAGAAACTACGTCCAATATAATATTTGGTGCTAATACATGCACGATGGGAGGGACTACTAGTAATATTTGATTAACTATTTACTATGTCCGGTCATCATTATACACATAGCATATAACCGAAAGAAGTTTCAGTGGCATTACTCTACAAGGTCAAGTGCACACCTCTGTTCCTGATTATCAGGGATAAAACATAATAATGCAATAAAGGAACAAAAGTAAAACATTCAAGATTTACAAAACATGGCTACATGTTGTGTATATCTATCACACGATATATTCCCTTTAAGCCTTACATGGGAATGTACCTCTGCCAAACCTGGTCATGTAACAACCTTACACACAACGTGTTCCTAGAGTGTACATTGATTTTTCTCTCCCACCCAATTAATTTTACATGGTTAAACCACATGGGGTTTGTCTGCGTAACACTACATGATTTGTTCAACCTAGACACAGTTTGTTCACGTTAAGTCTCCTTGATCCATGTCGTTGGTCACATGGTCGGAGACACGATTGACTCTACATGGTATGAAAGAGTGGGACACGACATGTATAACATTAGATTTATCCACCAGTGTCATTAGTCACATAGCTAGATACACGGTCCTTACTGCACGACTTGTACTCCTAGTACACCGTGTGTTCTACCAATGATTCCAAACCTCGTGTCTCTGCTCACAAAGTCAGTCACACGGTTAAAGACTACACGACGTGTACATCCGGTACAAGCTGTGAACATAAAAAACGTTTTTTCTTTTAGAACATAACACATGGAGTGTTTTGAAAACACCACAGGTCGTGTTTCCAAGTTTTCTGGATAGTAATCCTCAGAAACTTCTCCAAAATACCTAAAAATTGAAAATTTGGTCCAAGGAATGACATATTCCGACTCGTGAGAGCCCATACTCTTGTGAATAAAAGTTTTTAATACTTATTCATATTATAACATGACAAAATTATTTACATATTCCAATACACTATCAAAATAGAATGTATTATATCAAGGAATCTATCACAAAAACCTGCATATCTAGCACAACATCTATCACAACAACATGTAATCATTAATGCATACTAAATGGCATGATAATAATTCATGACATGTGATCAATAGAAAGTTCCTATATTATGTATGAGATGGAATACCCTCATCTCATTAGGTTGAAAAAGATAAATAACCACAATGATATCAATAATAACAACACAAAAACAATTGTGTCACCCAACAATGAAATCTAATCAATTGTAACAATTGAAAAACAAAAAAATGAAATATTTAAGGTAACTTGGATTTTCTCTACACACAGGTTAGCTACTCCCAGAAAAGTCTTTTTACCAACTACCTATTCCTTCATATCCCTATTTATAGACTCCAAATTGTATGACAAAGAAGAAAATAAAACCTCTGAAATCACTTTGTAACGTCCAGGTTCTGGGTACCCCAAAGGTTCGTCGTACCCAGCTGGTTATAAGGCCTCAAGCACATTTCCCTGAATTCTAGAGGCTTCTGACTAGCAGTGAGTGCCTTGGGTGTGATAGTGGGGAAATTATTCCCTCATTGTAAGAGTAACACATCAGAAACAAATAGTTAAAAAAAATGGATGTAGTAATACCATACAATAGAAGTAAACGATGGAAGTCTAATAGAAAAATAAATCGGAGCATATGTATAAATGATGAAAGTCACATTTGTCTAGGAAAGATTAAAAACAAGTCACAATTATGGATACACAATACTAAAACCAATGTACAGAAAATAGTAAACTGGAATAGCATCGCATGCCTCATCTTGGTCCCATGCTCTCTAGCTGAAACAACAATCAAGTACCCGATGAAGAAGGGTGATTTTCCTTATCTATACTTGCAACCATATAATCTGTTTGGGTCCAAATTCATGACCCAAATAGGGTGTGAGATGAATCAGAGTATAAAAACACCAAAATATCTTTTCATAACTTTCAGTAAATATATATAGCGCGTAATATGAAGAAAATAAGCAATAAACTAGGAAGTACTTAAAAGTAAACAATCCTACAGTTACCAATTACATTCATTTACATTTAGTAATTATTCAAACAGTGGAAAAATAAATCCTTGGGATCTATCCAAATCTATTTATCCAACTTTATAACAATAACAAACAGACGTCTCAAAAGAACATCTTAAAAATCAAGTAAGACTGAGTCCAAGCTTTAACTTTTGCAGGCTCGTCACAATCAATCGCTCATTCACAAGAAACCCCCTGGGAAAGTTCTCATAGTCTAAACCCTCTAGTTTAACATATCATAAATTCAATAAACAATAATGACCCTCTAAAAAATCTCACACATTCCAACCCCTTTGGTCCCACATAGTACTAATCAATTATAAACGACCACCTGGGTAGCTCTCACAGTCAATACCCCTAGTATTATTAGAAACAATATAATATTATAATGACCCCTGGTATCTCTCACAATCAATGCACTATGGTCCAATGTTCATTCAATAACAACCCTCAAGGTAGCTCTCACGGTCTAACCCCTCTGGTCAATGAGCCCATGGAAGCTCTCAAAGTCAATACCTCTTGTCATTTCTAAACAAACTTTTTTATTGGATTTGCAAAAGACTCACAACACGACATGACCACAAAAAGACCAAAAAAAAGAGGGTCAAGGTGGTCTGAAGTAGTGAAGGCTAAGGGCGTCCGCACGGAGGTGGTTGAAACCCTTATGGGGGGAAGGATACAAGATCAGAAAATAAATATAGGGGAACCCCTTGAGCTGCCTTGGATGCTAAAAAGTCCGCCACAAAATTCACTTTGCACCATGTATGGAAAAACTTTGTGCTGCTGATCAAAAGTCCTTTGCATCACGGAATTGTGTAGACAATAGCCCATGGGATGGGACCAACACTACACAGATTGTTGTACACTATAAGTGAGTCTGTTTCCATAGTAGTGAGATGGAAATTATTTTCCCCACATAAGATTAAACCACTCAACATCGCCGAGGCATCCTCTTGAAGGGCATACCCACTGCCAAGAGTGACGTAAAAATCCAAAGTCACTGATACCCTAGGGTCCCAGATTTCCCCTGCCTCACATCATGCCAATGATTCATGAACCGTCCGTGTTCATTTTGAGGCCCGAATGTTGGGGCAAACAATGTACCCATCTTCCCTACCTATTATAGTGGCCATTTCTAGGAGAAAAGGTTTCAACGAGAACATGTCTGATGGAAGGCGCATCCTGGAATGCATGACACAGTCGGACCAGATCAACCATCACACACTTGGTTTTGAAGATGTTACATTCACAGTATCACGGTATACCCTTATGGTGAGCCTCGTTGCATTCCTTATAGATCCCCCAGCAACCCGCTATCAATAGGGTAGCCCTAGAATCCCTTTCCGAACCACTGTTATTCGTTCCCTTAAACCACTGATCGAGAAAGATAGAACCCGGTTCCCCTCGGGATCTCTTCCCATGAAGCCTTAGAACTCTTGCCACATTAAACTTGCCCAGTCACTTTCAAATAAAAGATGATCAATAGTTTCAGTCTGTACCACCCTACAACATAGGCCTTTGGAGGCCAGATTCACTCCCAAGCATTAGATATTGTCCCCTATAGGAAGCGCCTTGTTCTGAATTCTCCAAATGAGAAAATTGAACTTCCTTGGTATCTCTCTCCTCCATATAACTTCTCCCCATATTTCATGGGCGTAGTTCCGAGAAATCATTCTGGTATAGTCTCTAGCTATAAACGCACCAGAGGAAGACGCTGAAAAAACACACCTATCCGGCTCCGAGCTAAGCACAACAACCATAATAAATCAAACATGGGAAGCACATCTATAATCATGGTATTAAAACTTATGCCTAAGTAATAAACCCATTATTAATAAAAAAATCATAATAGGTATTAAGTAGGGTTATATTCAATAACACGAAATACCATAAACGTGGGTATTAGGATATTGTAGCATATATAATCCAAAGACATCCAAAGAAAGGCACAAACCACCTACCTCGATGTTATATGATGAACACTCTTTAACCAAATCCCTTGAATCATCCTAGAACGACGTAGATCTATGAAAAGTGTAAAAATTATCAACCCTTGATAACTTAAGAGAGAGGAGAAATCAGGGAGATATTCTCTAGAGAAAGATATAACTCACCAGTGGGAATCTAACACACTTGATGACATCTCAATCAGAGTTCGGATGAATGTACGGTAGGGGTTTGAATTTCTTATCCATCACGATGCTCTCCTATATGAAACACGGGAAGAAGAAGATGCTTATGGAGATTATATGTGGCCCCAGTTTGACTAATCAAATTAAAAGAAAGTACATGGTGTGTTAATTTAATGTACACGACGTGTACTAGCCTCAACTGACCCCTGCTTCAGGTGGTCTTACATGTCACCTACACAGCCATGTACTCAGCCATTACATGATTAGTACACAGTTATGCATGAAAACTAGGTACATAGAATGTACTCAACAAATTTTCAAAACATCCTTTTTCCTCAAAAAACCACCTGAATTCAAGATCCACACTTAAAATGAAGATCCAGTTTCTTACACTTTGCACGAGGAAGAGTTATCCAGAAACTCCACCGTGTCTTCCACTCCAACCTCAATGTTCCTATATTCTATTCAACATTGATACCCAAATAAAAATAGGATTTGATACCATTTTTTAGTAAAATGTCCTGGTTCGACTTAAAATATCACTCGAAATACTTCTCTAGAGGGTTCGAAACACATTTATGATTACCACAGGTTGGTGAGAAGCACCATGGAATCACCGATATTTATATTTGAATGGTTTCACCATTTAAAATATAGAATGAACCAACCATGGGTTTTATGTACACACCAAATGAATAATATGTAGAAAAATATATAAATATAAAATTGAGTATTCAATACAATACTAGAAATAGACACCATATTATCATCACATAATATTGGTTAAAAAAGACATATAAATATAATATCTAGTCAGAATATCAAAACAGTTATAATGAACAAAAGGAAAATACATAATATCCCAACAACCAAAATCCCAAAATCTATCCAAAATATCCACACTGCATATAAAATTTTCTCTACCATCCAAAAATGACCTTGGATAATGGTAATCAAGAATGGCCCCTGAACTATAATGTTATTTTACCCTTACCCATGTCCTTAAAAATAATATATGTATATTCTAAAAGGAATATTTAGGGTGTGAGTTATAATTCCCCATATGATACCACCATGAATAGATATGATGAAAATTATCCATTTAAAGCATTAAATCTAGATTTAAAACTCATTTTTAAAACTAAACTCAGTTTTTAAAAATAAGTTCACTTAAAAAACACCTTATAAATCCCTTTGATTTTTTCTCAAACAAACCATATTTCCAAAACAACGTAAACAATGATCAAATAATGAAATCATTCCATGACAAATAAACATGGTCAATATATACTATCATGGACTAAACATGAATCTAAGTATAAAAACCACTAAAAAATATCAAATAATGGAAAACTTTTATAATTATAAGATGCCTCAATCCATTAAGGAAGTAACATCATTAATAAATAATATTAAATTCATCCAGGCACATTTAATGTGCATTACATGATCTAAAAAACTAGTTCATGTTTGAAATAGTGTAAATCATGGTTTTTCAACAAGGATAAGAAAGGTATAACAAGTATATAAGTTCTATTTGTATTCATAGATCCCAAAAACACTTGTATGGGAACTCTCAGTTTGCATGTCCATGTTTTCGAAGCATCATCAGTCTACATCTCAATGGCTCCCTCATCCCCTTAGAAAACACTATCTATTTATTCCAAGTTATATAATAAAGATCCATTTGTCTATTTCCTTCACGCACACACCCAAGTTCACCCAAGTTCTATAATTTTAAAAACATAAACATCAAAAAGCAAAAATAAAATAATATATTTAAATTGCAATTTCACAATGCATAAAATCACATAACAAGTGAATAATTTTATTCTATATAAGACATCATTAAAACACCTTTCAATAAAACATTTGATATAATAAAACCAATTTTATCTATTTTATCAAACACGTGGAGTTCATCAAATCAAACTACCTTTAAAAGTACACATCAGACCATAAAATTTCCTAGGTATTCTATGAATAAAAAACAATTTTTTAACCATCAATAATAACAAAATTTAATAAAAATTTAATAAAAAAACCAAGGTAAATAAAAAATAAATAGAAATCTATATAAAAACTCCCTTAAGGGGTTACACATATGAAAAATTTAATTAAAACACATCTCCTTAAAAAATACTTAAATCAATAGAGACAACCCCTCACTCAATTTAACCATAAAAAAACAAAAAAACCCCTAAAACCCCTTGGTTTGGGAAATTTTTTAGATAGGGTTTCATCATTCCATAAAAATGTATCAAAATTTGTTTAATAAGGGGAAATGATGAATATAACAAGAGAAAAATATATTTCCATGATAGAAATAACCAATATTCAAGGTGGAATCAAGAAAAATAAAGGGGGAATAAGATCCATACAAAGGGGAAGAGGTTGGGCATGGAGGGGAGAAAAAAAGGTATATCCACTTTAAAACTAATATGAAAAAATGGTAAAAATTTATTTTTTTAACAATAGGAAAAATTTCATGGTTTCATCCCATAGTTAGGAAAACCACTCACCAGCAGTTCAGGATCCACTTTCTCCCCAAAGAAAAGATGCACAGTTTCTGAAAACCACTAAACTATTTGAAAAATATTCTCAAACCATCCAAAACACCTTCTACCCCAAAATATCTCTTTCATAGTTAGCTACATGGTTTCTACTAATCAATCTCCAATTGGGGGCCATGGCTTGGTTTCCAAAAAATTAATGTTCTCAACCTCCAACTCTTAGAAACTCATATAATATATAAATATATAAATATATAAATAAATCATAGAATAATATGTACCAATGACCTAGTGGGTCACACAGTCTCACATGCTATTTTCACAAAAACAACATGGTCTTCATTTTCTACTCATTCCACATATACCAAGACATGTAATTTTTTCTACTTATCAAGGTCGTACCTAACACTACCATTTTGACCTCAACTAGTATTTCTTCTATATTCATACTTTATCACCATATCAACATGAATGAAAACCAACATCTAGTATAATAATGATTTTTTATACTTTATAAATAATATAGCATTATCTTATTTAACATATAGAAGATTATTTTAGAAATTTTTCATGTACTCAAATTTATGAAAACTAATATATTATATATAATATAATAAATACATTATGTATCTTGGAAAAGTTATTTTCATAAACATATTTCATAAAATGACGATTCATATTTAATTACTTTTAAACCTCATGTAATAGGTAAGGTCTTTCTCTTTGTAAAATTTCAACCTAAGCTTAAAAAACATACATATCCGGAAAAATGTTATGTATCACTAAAAAAACTTTTTCATTGATTATATTTAGTAGGTTTTTAAGGGATTAAAAAATCTTATGCATTATTTAAATATAATACAAATATATAGAATATCATTCATTCATTTCATAGAAAATAGATTCTATGAAAATATATATTACATGCAATATACTTTGATATATTTCTAATTTCCTACAACTAGAATTTTAAAACTCATCCTCCAACAACTCTAAATTTCCAAAATAAAATCAAAACATATCACATCAACTCCATTATTATTCCCAACTATTTCCAAACACCTCAAACATATGTATTTAAAATAAATAAAATATCATCATCGAGTGGGTTAAATAATCCCCCCATTAATTTTATTCAATACCAATTCCTTAAATTTTTCCTTCAAGAAACATCTAAAATATTATCCCCCTTAGTCATAATTACTGAAATTTGAAACATTATTCCTCCCACTTATTACTGAAAAGATCAAAGATAATATGTGAAGAATTTGTTATGAACTTATTCTATTAAATTAGTTATGAACCCTTAACTATAAGTTTACCTCTACTAGCTCGATGTATAAAAATTGAGTAATTGAATCAAATATCAATTCACTATTTTCGCATCTCAATAAAAGATACCAAATAATATTTTATATTAATGAAAAAATAATGTTATTTTAAACATCTTCCTACACTCACTCAAAAAATTCAACAAAATAGTTGACAAACATACTGGTTTCCCACTTAACATATTACTTATCCACATATTAAAATATTTAAATACAATGAAAGAGGGGAGGAATCTAAAAATATAACATACCTTAATGTTGGTGGGTGGATTTCACTCCCATTTATAGCCTCACCTTTCAAAAAGACATTTTTGTAAGTGTCTTAGTGATAATATGGATATTTTTTCCTTAGATGGAATGAATTCCATTTATAGAATGCCTTCAGCCACCTTTTCCTCCAAAAAGTAAAATTTAATATTAACATGATTGGATCTGTAATGTTGTAATTAATTATTTAAATTATTCTTTATACTTCTATTATCACAAATAATTACAAGTTATTATTTTAAAAAAACTCAACATTTTCAACATATTCCTTTATATGGATTAGTTTTGTACCTACCTATGATGCAACCACATATTCTACTTCAATAGATCTCATTGTAACCAATTATTGATTATTTGAGTGAAATGTGAAATAAATTGTACCATTGAAAATTCCTATACTATATTGAACATCCAATCATGTAATCCACCTTACCAATTGTCGGACACATCTGTTTTGATAATCCCAAATCATGTTTTGATAATCCCAAATCATGTTTTGATAATCCTAGATCAAATTTTCTTTATGTGATAATCATGTTTCTCTTACAAGATAATCATTTATGTGAAAATCATGTTTATATCAAAGTAATATTCATATACTTTTAATCTCACTGCTTGTTGGTTTAAGCTTAGAGTGCAATATTTATCTAAGTGAAACAATAAATGATGAAAAGGTTACTAATACAAATGTTTCTGATACAAAGTCACCGATGCAAGCCTATTGATGAAGGGTTACCAATGAATGGTAACCGATGAAGGTTAAGTGATGAAAGGTTACCTATGGAGAGTGACCGATGAACGGTTACCGATGCAAGCCTACCGATGAAATGTTACCAATAGAGTGTCCCTAATAAAAGGCTACTGATGGAGAGTTATTGATGGAATGTTATCATTGGAAAGGATATCGATGAATGCTGATCGATGGGAACTACCCACTATTGTGAAGGCTACTGTTACAAGTCTACCATACTCTTTTACTCCATATTTGAAAAATTCTTAAGATTATTATAATGGTTATATTTGCTAAATATAATGCTTTTGACTTTAATAAATGCATATTGTAGAAATATCAGGAGACCATATCTTGACAGTATGAGGTACTAGAAAGATTGCATGTGGTGTACTTACTCCTATTGTCGAACCTCAAATATAAATGGGAAGACCAAAAAAGAAAGAGACAACGAGGCATGAAAAAAAACGATTAATGAAAGTCCAGAAGTTAAATGCATTAGGAAGAAACTACTAAAGATCAATGAAGAACCATTCAAGAACCTTCACTACGAACCCCAAGAACTTCAAGAAGATCATTTTGGGAAAAAAACATGAGGCTGCCTTCTGTGTCTCGTAAACATTTAATCAACTCAAGAAGAAGAACATTCAATTCCTGAAAGCTAGAACCTGGACTTGCAATACTCTATTTTGTAGACAACTTCCATAGAAAGACTCCAGTTTCAAATTCTTCACTTCAAGGAGTCAAGAGCTAAACTGAAAACACATAGATCCTTCTAAACTCTATCTCATCATATTTTCTCTATTGTGTTCCTTAATTTTACATTTGTGATAAGTTTTTGTGTCTTTCTGTTACACACACTGTCTCTGTGCTTAAATTGGAGGATACCGAATATCCTCACATAAAACCTCACTTACATTTTGTTTCCACGTATAACTGTGGAAGAGGGTGTGTGTGGTCTGTATTTTTTGTCTTTCCATGAAGAATAGTGGTACAGGTTTTGATCCCTGGAATGTTTATGAAAACTGTTTTAAAGCCTGATACATGCTATGTATCAAGTTTATTATTAATATAAACTACTTGGTGGAATTTTATCACTAATTGGAGAGGATTAAGTCTCGGATTTAGAGTGAACCTCTTGTTTAACTTTTCTGTGTTCTATATTTTGTTTTACTCTATTTTATCTTTTTCCGCTGCTTATTGCTAAAACATAAATATGTTTTTCATTCAATTTGATAGTTAGTTTAGGTAATTGTGTGTATATGTTTAATTCATTAAACTTGTTTCAAAATTTTAAAAAGTGTTATACACTAATTAAACTGAGGACTAATCACCCTTTAAGAAACCTATTGACCAATTAGACATCTATATATCTACCGCCTTAATTAACTGGGCCATTTTAAAAATTTTGGGGATCTTTATAATAAAGTTTTTAACAAAACTTTTAAGTAGGAACTCAATTCACCCCACTCTTGAGATTCCACTCTGACCAAAATTTGGTATCAGAGGAACTAGTTCAGTCTATCTTTGCTACTACCTATATTGTTCTGAAACCTATCAAATTCTTCAACTGTGATTTTAGTTGTATCTTAATGATCTTAAATTTTTTGTTATATCTAAATTTTCCTTTCTTTAAATTCTAATTAAAAATGGATAAAAAAGTTGAGGGTGCTGCTACATACAAGACACCTTTCTTTAATTCTAATAACAATGCTCAGTGAAAATTAAAAATGAAAATGTATATAGAGAGCATGTGACCTGAAATCTGGGACACAATTGAGGAACAACATGTATTTCCTGCTACTGCTAGAAACACATGGTCTCAATTGACTAATGCTACATATAATAGTAACTGTAAAGAGATGTATGACTTGTAATGTTCTCTAAGTGATGAATAACTCAATAGAATATCTTCTTGTAAAAATACATATGAAATTTGGGATACTTTAGCTGTTTCTCATGAGGGAAGAACCAATGTTATTGAAATGAGATTAAATACTTACACTATTAAATATGATAATTTTAAAATGAAGCCTGATGAACTTATTTCTGAAATGTATTACAAGTTCAATGAAATAGTGAATACCATGAGTATGCTTGGGAGACCAGTGGACATCAAGGACCAGATTATGAGATTGCTTTGATGCCTACCTGATAGATGGAAAGGAAATTCTATTTCTATATGAGAATCTTGTGACATAGGAAAGCTACCAGTGAAGGAACAAATTGTAAAGCTTATGATGTACAAAAAAGAGTTTAAAGTGAATAAAGAAGTAGATGAAGAACCAAAGAAGAAATCTATAGCATTCAAGACTACTACCTTAATGAATAGAGAAAAAGAAAAAGTTAAAGATCCTATATACACTTCCACCAGTGAAGACTCATACTCTGATAGTGATGATGAGATGGCTAATCTTTCTAGGAGATTCAAGAAGTTCAACTGGAAGAAAAAGTTCTTTAGAAAATAAAACTACAAAGTAAGGTACGATAATAAAGGACAATGGGAAAAGGATAGAAAATGGAATGATTACACAAATGAGATAGTCTGTTATGAGTGAAAATGAAAAGGTCATGTGAAAGTTGATTTCCCCAAGCTGAAATTTAAGAAGAAGTATGAAGACAAGGGAAAGGGTTATAAAAAGGCTATAAAAGCTACCTAGAGTGCCCCAAAAGACAGCTTAAGTGGATATGAAACTTTTAGTATTGAAAAGAACAAACATAAAAACCTATGTTTCATGACAGAAACATCCGAGGTAACTCCAAATTCTCCTATACACAATGCTTACTATTCTGATAATGAAAGTGAATCAAACAATGATGAAAATATGAATAAGGATGAATTATTTGAATATTGTGGAATGATTGAGGATAAATTTAATGAACTCAAGGATAAATATAAGTTATTGAAAAGACAACATGATTTAAATACCAATTATATGTCTGATCTGGATATTAGAAAATAAAAATGTGCTTGGCTGTTAAAAGAAAATACTGAACTCATATTATCCAATGAGAAATTAAAGATAGATCTTGAGAAGTTTACTACACGTAGAGATACCTTGACTCAGTTACTAGGAAATAAAATTGCTCTAAAATATACAAATTCTCGATGATATTAGCCAGTACAGTAAAGAATTATTAAGAATAAATTTGTTACAAAATATAGACAGTTCACTGCTAGCTCATGTTCTGGACCATTTCTTGAAAAAGAATTCTCTAAAGGACCAAACAAAGGGTTTATGTCCCAAAATATATCTTTTGATTATAGGAAATCTGTGAGACAATAATGGGTTACCAATGTTTTAATTTATAACCTCTTTGGACCCATGAAAATATGGGTTCTAAAGTTACCCTGCACTTAATCTATTTTACAGGAATATTTTTTAAAGGGCGCCTATAAAACATTATGGTACTTGGAAAATGGATGTTCAAGACACATAACAGGAGACTACTCATGATTTAAAAGCCCAATTAATGTTGATGGTGGTCATGTCACATTAAATTATAATGAAAAAGGTAAGACCATCGCCTTAGGACAAATTGGTAACCCTAATTCTGTATTAATTTAAAAAGTACTTTTTCTTGATGGGTTAAAATACAATATGCTAAGTATCTCTCAATTGTGTGATGTCAGTTTCAAAGTTAAAAATGAAAATAATGCATGATATGTTTTTAATTCTAAAAATGATTTAATATTTACTACTCTTATAAATGAGAAAGTATATGATATTGATTTATATTCTTTATCTAAGAAAAATGTTTCTTCTTTTAATGTGTTTCATAAGGAATCCTAGTTGTGGAATAGAATATTAGGACACTAAATTGTGCACCCACTTAGGAAACTGACTAGGAAAGGTTTAGTTAGAGACTAACCTAAATTGGAATTCCCTCTTAGCAATGTTTATAATTCCTGTTAAAAATGAAAACAACACAAAGTTTCTTTCAAACGAAAGAATGAAGTTTCTACTTCTCAACTGCTTGAGTTGGTTTACATTGATTTGTTTGGACCATGTTGATTTCAACTTTAAATAGGAAGCACTATGTTTTTGTTCATATAGATGATTTTTCTAGATATACTATGGTATATTTTCCATCTCACAAAAGTGAAGTATTCTCTTATTTTATTTCATATTCCAAGTCTGTAGAAAATCTTAGTGGACATAGAATTAAAACCTCTAAAATTGATCATGGTCGTGTGTTTGAAAATCATGACTTTTGAATAATTTTCTCACAAAATGGCTACAATCACAATTTATCTTCTCCTAGAACTCCTTAAAAAATAGAGTTGTATAAATAAGAAATATGACACTTCAAGATATTGCTTGGACTATATGTAAGGAGTATAATCTACCTATCTATTTTTAGTCTGAAGCTGTTAACACAACTTGTTACATTATCAATAGAGTCTTAATTAGACATATTCTTAAAAAGACCCCTAATGAGTTTTGGAATAGTATGAAGCCTAAGGTTAATTACTTTAGTGTTTTTGGTTTCAAATTCATTATCCATAACACTAAAGATAATCTTAAAAAATTTGCTTCAAAAAGTGATGAAGGAATTTTCCAAGGTTACTCAATCTCTAATAAAGCCTATAGAGTATTTAATAAGAGAACCAAATGTGTGGAAGAATCTGTTCATATTAAATTTGATGAGACTGATCCACATGAATCCAAAACCACTCTTGAACATCTTGAGGAAGATATACCAACTCTAGAACTTAATGATAATGACAGTAATATCCTTGTGAAAACAACCAGTTTGGGAAATGTTCCAGAATCCGAGCCTAGTGAATCTGAACCTGTAGACATTCAAGAGGAGTCTAGTTCAAATTTTTTTAGAGGTATTAGAACTATCAAAAATCATCCTTTGGGTGCTGTAGTAGGTGATTTAAATAGAGGGACTCAAACTAGTTATTCCTTGAGAAACTAGGATGAACATCAAGCTTTTCTTTCACAGCATGAATCCAAAAATATTAATGATGCAATCAGTGATGAATTTTGGGTGACATCTATGCAAGAAGAACTGTATCAATATAAAAGAAAAAATGTTTGGAAATTAGTTGACAGACCTAAATACACTTTCAACATAGGAACTAAATGGGTGTTTAGAAATAAATTTTATGAATCTAGAAACATAGTTAGAAACAAGGATAGACTAGTAGCAGAAGGATATAATCAAGAAGAGGGAATAGACTATGAAGAAAGCTTTTCTCTTGTAGCTAGTCTAGAAGCCATTATGGTACTACTTTCTTATCCAGCTCATCTGAATTTCAAACTTTATCAAATGGATGTCAAAAGTGAACTTCTAAATGGGAATATAGTTAAAGATGTATTTGTTGAAAAACCTCCTGGATTTACAAATATACATTTTCCAAATTGAGTTTTTAAACTATCTAAAGCCTTATATAGTCTAAAACAAGCTCCAAGAGGTTGGTATGGTAGACTTAGTTCCATTCTTATCTCAAAAGATTTTACTAAAGGGATAACAGATCCTAATTTTTTTATTAAAAGGATTTCCAAAGATGTTTTAATAGTACAAATTTATGTAGATGATATAATTTCTGGATCCTCTAAAAACTCTTTCTATACTGAATTTTCAAGAATGATGAAAGATGGATTTGAAATGAGTTTAATGGGAGAACTTAAATTTTTCCTTGGATTTAAAATTTTTCAAAATAAAAATGGTATTATTTTAAATCAAAGTTAATATACTAAGGATATTTTGAAACATTTTGGTTTGTATAGTAATAAAGGTAGTGATACACCTATGACTATAACCTGTATGTTGGATGCTGATGAAACTGGTAAACTAGTGAATCAAACCAATTACCAAGGTATGATTGGGAGTCTACTATACCTTACTACTAGAAGACCTGACATTATGTTCAGTGTATGAATGTGTGCTCATTTTTAAGACAATCCCAAAGAATCTAATTTAACTACTTTAAATGGATTTTTAAATATCTCATGTTTACTATAAATTTTGTACTATTTTATCCAAGGGGACAACCGTTTGATTTAATAAGTTATTTGGATTCTGACATTTATGGTTTTAAGTTAGATAGAAAAAGCACCTCTAGAAAATTTCACATTTTAGGCAAGTAACTAGTATCATGGTGTAGTAAGAAACAGAATTCTGTTGCATTATCTACTGTTGAAGCTAAATATATAGCTTGTGGTAGTTGTTGTGCTCAAATTATGTGGATAAAACACTCTTTAATATACTATTAATATCAATTCAAACATATCTATATAAACTGTGACAACACAAGTGCTATAAACATCTCTAAAAATCCAGTATGACATGCTCGGACAATACACAATGTTGTGATACATCACTGCATGAGAGATCATTATCAAAAAGGTGATATCACTCTTGAATTCATTGGAACTGAACACCAATTGGCTGATATATTCACAAAGCCTTTGAATTCTGAGAGGTTCAAGTACATCACACATGAGTTAGGTATGATAAATTGTTGAGTTAGAAACCTAACCATCAGAAACCTCACCATTAGAAACCTCACTATTAGAAACCTCACTGATAGAACCTCACTGTTGGACTTTACTGATAAAACCTCACCATTGGACCTTACCATTAGACCTCACTATTTTACCCTACCGATAGAACCTCACCATTGGACCTTACTGTTGGGCCTCACCATTAGAAACCTCACCGTTAAAAACCTCACTATTAGAAACCTCACCGTTAGAAACCTCACCATTAGAAACCTCACCGTTAGAAACATCACCATTAGAAACCTCACCGTTAGAAACCTCACCATTAGAAACCTCACCGTTAGAAACCTCACGATTAGAAACCTCACCGTTAGAAACCTCACGGTTAGAGACCTCACAAATAGAAACCTCGCCGTTGGAAGCCTCACAGTTTGAAACCTCACACTTAGAAACCTCACTGATAGAACCTCACCATTGGCCCTTACCAGTATAACCACACCGTTGGACCTTAATGTGGTACCTCACCATTGGACCTTACTGATAGAACCTCACCGTTGGACCTCACCGTTAGAAACCTCACTATTAGAAACCTCACTGTTATTAACCTCACTGTCAGAAACCTCACCGATAAAACCTCACCGTTGGACCTTACCGTTGGAAATCACCATTGGACCATACGGATAAAACCTCATCACTGGACCTTACCTATAGGACCCTACCGTTGGACCTTACTGATAGGACCTTACTGATGATGTATTATCGATAGTCGATATTTTATAGGACTTCGTGTTTTCTTTCTACCTGAAGATGAAACGTTTTTTGTTTTATTTATTCTTTTACTTGATTTGATTTCTCAATCCCTAAATGATAAAATTAAAACATAGACCACATTTCGATCCACATCAAACTCTCTCTCGATCCTTTTTCTCCCTAACCCTAAACCTATCCCTCTCCTGAAACCCTCGAACTACTCCAGATCAATGGAAAGAGTGAAAATGTCATTGGTTGTTGATGAAGGAGACGTGTTGGATCCTAAGAGACCTAGAGCTGAGTCTAATAGTGGAATCCAGACACTGTAAAAGGTTCTTAACTCACATTTATCGAAGAGGAAAATATTGATTGAGGAGGATATTAGCATGGAATGGCTGCTGACAAGCCAGTATTTAGTGTTGAAGGCACTTGAAGCTCAATGTTGGGTCAATTTCTATGCAAAAAATGATATACCTTATTATCTAAAGCTTGTGAATGAGTTTTATGAATATATAAGATTTTATAAATCTAAGAATGAGAACCGGATGACTTCCATAGTAAATGGATTAAGTGTGAGATTCTCCTCTATTGAATGGGATGAATGTCTGAGAGTACCACATGAAGGGATTTATGATTACTAATTAGGAGTGGTACCTCCCAAGACTGAGTTATTCTGTTATGAAGAAGACTTGGAAGAACTGACAGGGAGTGGGATCCCTAGGAAAGTCATTTCTGTTGAGATGGAAGGAGAAGATAAGTTCCAGTTCAAGTTTGTCTAGCATGTTTTAAGCCCCAGGAGAGGAGACTTTCCTACACTAATATTTCATGATGTATTTCTTTTATATATGTTAAAGCATGATAGAAAATAAATTTATGTAGGCTGTTGATGATTCAAATAGAATATATGACCAAGCCCAGTTCCAAATATAATGCCCTATTTCATGCTATGTTTATATCCTTAATGTTGAAAGTGAAATAAGTTTCTCGTGCTAAGGAGGAAACTGTGGTTGTGAGGGAAAACCATTGCATCACTAAAGTCATTTGCAAGCTGATGAAGATTAACTAGAATCCATGGATGAGGAGATGGGTGAATGATGAGGCTAAGGTATATGAATAGTTTAACTATGTTTCTCATCCTACTAGGCTTAAAAATAAGAGAGACCCGGGTCTTATGCCTGGTGAAGTAGAACTTGTATATTCAGAATAAGAAGGAGAAGTCATTGCTATGCGAGAATGAGAGGACTCTCCTATAGATGACAAGAGTGATCTAGACATTCCCTCATATCCTTTGGCTAATATGGTATCCTTTGGTGAGGTTATCCCACCAAAGATATTTCCTATAAGGGAGAATGTCCTAAGGGACAATGATGATGAGGAGACCAGAGAGGAAGAAGAGGCAGAAAATGTCTTAAGATACATTAGAGGAGCCTTGGATGAGGATGCAGACACAGATTCAAGACATGATGAATTTGAGACAGCTGCTGTTGAAAGTGAAGAGGATTGTGTAAGTCTCAGTCCTTTAATAGGACATACAGAAATAATTTAAGGTTTAGATAAAGAAATTGCGGATTCAGTTGAAGCTAAAATTGCTTTATAAGTAGTTGAAGATTCAGTAGAAGAAGTAGCAGTGGACCATCCTGTTGATGTAGTTGATCAAGGAGGTATGATAGATATGGGTATGGTTAATAAAGGGAATGCTCCATGTGAGGGGGAGGAACCTGTTGCTGCAGGATTCGTTTCTATTTCTCATGGAATATAGGAATGGATAGAAGCTCCTGGATTTGTGGTCTTAGGATTAGATTTTGGTGATTTTGAAGATGACCATCCTATCAGAAGTCCTCCAATTCCTACAGTTTCAGAAACCACTATTGTGCAGCCAGTTGTTCTTTTACCATGAGACTATGTGAGTAAGTATGTTTTGGAATCATTGAAGTCATATTTGAAGAGGAACCTTGATGATATATCTGTTAGTATAGAGAGATCAATGGCTCTCAATCAGGAGGTTGTAGCTTCTACTTTAGAAAGGGTGATCTCCACCCTTCACTCCAGTTTGTTTAATGAAGTGAAGAAATACCAAAGTCAAGTTAAAAACATGGTAGAGTCTGTGGAAAGTGTGAAATATTCAATTTCAATCTTGTACTCTTATATGGATTCAAGGTATCATGTGGACATCGATCTTAGATATATTAAAAGTGTGGTTCAACAAATGGTCACAGTGTTTGAGGATTTTAATAATTCCATGGAAACACATGTTAAATTCCAAGATGATGATGTGAAAAGGATGATCATTAGGCTAACCAAATCATTTAAGGGGATTGTGGCTTTCACTATTGAACCTCTGGGTGGATCTGCATCCTTCAACCTTTCCTCCAGCCTAGCCTTCTACCTCAGGTGTCTCAGGATTTTATAGTGCTGCACCTATGATGACTCCTACACAGGCCATCAAAATCTTGAACCCTACCACTCCTTAGAGATCTACTCACTACAGGTCTACTGATGCTTCTCTTGTAGCTCCTCCTACACTGCTAACTACCATCCCTTGGCTTATAAATCCACCTTCAGAACTTGTATCCTCAGGATCCAAAGAAAAATCTCCTATAGTCATATCTGATGTGGATTGAGTGTGTACTTTCTTAGTCGATAGGGATCAGTGTATTTCTTTTGGTATATTGTACTACTATTTTATTAATACAAGAACTCTATTTTTTCTATCTTTTTGTTATGTATGATTTTTTTAATCACAAAGGGGGAGAAATATTTAAACATGAATCTTAAATCTCACAGTTACCCAAAGGGGGAAAAGTGTTTAGTGTTTCAGTTTTCTATCTTCAATTTTGTTGTAATGATATAATAATATGTGTATGCTAACATCACTGATGAAATTAGAAGATGTTCTTAACCCTAATTTAGAAAATAATTACATAATTTGTGATTATCAAAAAGGTGTAGATTGTTGGACTCATCTTTTTTGATAATCCCAAATCATGTTTTGATAATCTCAAATCATGTTTTGATAATCCCAGATCATGTTTTCATTATGTGATAATTATGTTAATCTTACAAGATAATCATTTATGTGAAAATCATGTTTACATCAAAGTAATATTCATATACTTTTAATGACACTGCTTGTTGGTTTAAGATTACAGTTCAAAATTTATCTAAGTGCAAAGGTCACCGATGCAAAGGTTACTGATGCAAAGGTTACCGATGCAAAGTCACCGATGCAATCCTACTACTGAAGGGTCACCGATGAAAGGTTATTGATGAAGGGTCACAGATGAAAGGTTACCAATGGATAGTCACCGATGAAAGGTTACCGATGCATGCCTACCAATGAAAGGTTACCAATGTAGAGTCACTGATGAAAGGCTACCAATGGAGAGTTGTTGATGGGAGGTTATCATTGGAATTGTTACCGATGAATGATGACTGATGTGCATTGCCCACCATTGTGAAGGCTACCGTTACCAGTCTACCGTACTATTCTACTCTTTAATTTTTCAAATTATTAATATTATTCTAATGGTCATATTTGCTAACTTTAATGCTTCTGAATTTAATTAAGGCTTATTGTAGAAATTTCATGAGACCATATCGTAACAGTATGAGGTACGAGAAATATTGCACGTGATGTACTTAATATTATTGTCAGACCTAAAATATAAAAGGGAAGACCAAGGAAGAAAGAGTCAATGAGGAACAAAGGGAAACGAGTAATGCAAGTCAAGAAATTAAATGCATGAGGAAGAAAATACTGAAGAACAAGGAAGAACCACTCAATAACCTTCACTGTGAACCCCAAGAACATTAAGAAGATCATTTCGGGGAAAAAACTGAGGCTTCCTTATATCTCTCATAAAATTTTAATCAAATCAAGAAGCAGAACATTCAATTCCTGAAAGCTAGAACCTAGAGTTGTGACACTCTATTTTGGAGACAACTTCCAAAGGAAGACTTTAGCTTCAAATTATTCACTTCAATAAGTCAAGAGCTGAACTTAAAACACATAGAGCCTTTCAAACTCTATCTCATCATATTTTCTCTATTATGTTCCTTAATTTTACATTTGTGATAATTGTGTGTGTTTGTCTGTTATACACACTGTCTCTATGATTAAACTGAAGGATAATGAATAACCTCACCTAAAACCTCACTTACATTTTATTTCCACATATAACTATGGAAGAGACCATGTGTGGTCTGTATTGTTTGTCTTTCCCACAAAGAATAGTGGTAGAGGGTGTGAACCCCAAACAGTTTGTGAAAACTGTTGTAAATCCTGATACAAGTTGTGTATCAAGTTTACTGTTAATATAAACTGCTTTGTGGTAGGTGATCAACAAGTGGAGAGGATTAAGTCTCATCTTGAGACTGACCCTCTTGTTTAACTTTTCTGTGTTCTATATTTTTTTTTACTCTATTTTTTAATTTTTCCGCTACTTATTATGAAAACCTAAATCTTGTTTTCATTCACTTTGATAGTTATTTTAGGTAAGTGTGTGTATGTGTTTAATTCATTAAACTTATTCCAAAAGTCGAAGAAGTGTTATACGCTTATTCAACTGAGGACTAATCACCTTTGAGAAACCTGTTGACCAAATAGAAATCTATATCTCTACTACCTTAATTAACTGGGATATTTTCAAAATTTGGGGGATCTTTATAATAAAGTTTTTAACAAAAATTTTATGTAGGAACTCAATTCACCCCCATCTTGAGATTCCACTCTGACCAGCACCAATTAACGTCTTTCGGCCCTTTAAATTTTAATACAACATTATTCTATTATATGAACCCATAATTTAATGTATTTAAAATATATATTAGTATTATATTTCCTTCTAGAAAATGATATTCTTTGTTGTTGGATTGATACATAGAATAAAATGCATTTATATATATATATATTATGTACTAAAGGTATTAGGTATAAAAAACATCCAATTAATATTCTAATTTGTTTTAATTAATAATGCTCCCTTATTTATCAATCTATTGTGTCATTCATGTAATAATTTGTGTAGAAACACTTTTAGACTCCCCATACCAAAACTATTTAAATATTCCTTATTATAATTTTCTTGTCAAATACAAATTAACCCAACAGATTAAGTAATATGAAATCTTTGTAAAATATCATTGCACCATGTAAAGAAATCCCAAATTTATTTTTCATCTTATTATAAAACACATTACGAAAATTCTATTCATTTTATGAAAAAATAATATCATCAATATAGACATTTGAAATAGTGATGATGTATTGATATTCTTCACATATAAATTGTTGTCCACCTACCCTTTCTTAAAGTTCACATTTCTCGAATATTTATCCTTATTGATATACCATTATCTTATTGATTATTGAATTTATAAATTTAATTATTTATGTTATACACTTTCCTTCCATTTGAGTTAATTATGTTTCCCTCTAGTTGTTCCATGTATACTTCTTTATCTAACTTACCTTTGAAATGGATTATTTTAGATCCATTTAGAAAAAATTGTATCATATCTGGGATTTAATAGTAAGAATTATTTGGAATTTTAATGTTTAGAAACTAGATTAAAGGTTTTATCAAATTAAATAACTTCAATTAGTATATATCCATTGTATACCAGATTTTATTTTCTTAAAAAAATATCAACTTTGTCATCAATATTATTCTTAAAATTCCATTCCGTACTAATAACATTTTACTCTTTGGGAATATGAATAATGTACCATGTTTAATTATTTTCTATTTGATTAATATCTTCATTAATATCTTGAATCCATTATGTTTTCTCAAAATATTATTCAATACAATGAGGTTCAACCATTGGTAGTAAACTAGTGTGACTAGTTTCCTTGAATTTTATATTTTTTCATAACCCCCTGATTATGATCTCCAATAATACTTTAAACATAAAAATACTTATTCAATATTTTATTTATTCCTATTTTTTTAATCTAATTATAATAAATAATATAATAATAAGATTATAAATTTTTTCCAAAAATTTATATATTTTTAGCATATTCAATAGGAACCAAACTAGAAAAATCATTCCCATATTCATCCATGATATAAATCCTGATTTTTTTCTTCATTTTAAATTTTTTTTATATTATTAAAATCTATAATACAATTAGAATTTTTGTTAGAGAATCTCTAAGAATATCCATTTGGTGGGTAACCTAGATATATTCCATCTTCTATTTTTTTAAGCCATACCCCCATTAATTCATTAATTTTTGATAAAAAAGAAGATCCAAAACACTCTGTTTTTTTTTAAATTTGGATGATCCTTGTAACATACCTCATAAGTATTAATTTCATTATATTTTCCAAATATATATGTTTTTCCAAACTCTAATAGTGTTAATTTATTGTAACCAGAAAAATATTGAGGTCTTTTTCTCAACAATAATTGATTAATCCATTTCAACATGGATTTTATTTTTTTCAAACACCGCATTTTTTGGGACTATATAGATCACTAAAATTATGATTAATATCATTCTTATAAAGATATTATAATTTTTTTCATATTAAATAACATTATAAGATCTCAAATTCTTTAATGGAAAACATGTTTTTTCTCAAGAATTACTATAGATACTTGGATTCTATAAATGAATTAAAATTTCTAATACCCGAATAAGTTACATATCATTCAGGTGAAGTCATAAATGAAGGAAATTAATCATTTTTCATATTTTTTTACTTCATTATCATAGGTCCAAAAATATAAAAGTGGAAAAATCTAATTATTTTTAGTCTTATATTATTAAATTCCTTGTGACTTTTGAACACCATTTTAGATTATGAAATTTTTTATAAAAAATAATAATGTTACCTTTTTAGAACTAAGATACATATTATAATATATTCTCTAATTATAATCCTCATATCCTTTTTCCGAGATGAAAAAACAGAAATACAAAAAAATTAATATTTTCTGGAAATCTCAACTACCATTTTTTTATAGATTTCCTTACTTGAAATAGGATACCTTAAGTTATAAACCCTTTAATTATATCTACACCATATATTAATATATTTACTAAAAATAAATTAAATTTAAATATTAATTAATTTTAATTATTAAAAAGTTATGATACACTAAAAATATTATCGATTAGAACATTAATAAATAAAACCTTGTTGTGAATAACCTGATTCTTACTAATGTCTAACATTAAAAATACTTTTACCATTAAAGAGTTTCCAACACCTAAGGTTATAGACCCCCTTCATATCCATAAAAATTTAAAAATTTCTCAAATCAACCATGATAGAAGAATAATCTATTCTCCATTATCTAATGATTCTAAAATTTATATGTTTTAAATGTAACATTAGCCATATTATCTTGTAATTTAAATTTATTCCCTTTCTAAAAATTTCATTATTTTTTAAAATGATCATGTTGATCTAGTATGAATATAAAACAATAATTTTAGAGGTTTAATTCTTGATACAAACTCCACAAAACTTATTAAAACCATTTAAATTAATTCTTCACTTCAATATTCTTATCTAATAGTTGGATACTTTGTTTAGTTCATTTCTCTTTCTATTATCTACTTCTTGATTCATACTCTGATCATAGTCCTGGTAAATACATATAATAATAGAAATTGATGGATTTATGAAACAAAACAACACAAAACCAACAATAATCCTCAAACCACCTCCTTTGAAAAATAATTTTTTGGTAGTAATGATTTTATTAGAATCCACATTAAAATTTATTCAAATTTTATCTCATCCATACCTTTTGTGTTATTATTATCTGAATACTTAGTGTTTAAATTGTTAATTTTTTATTTTTTAACCAGCCATAAATAAATATATTTTTCATTCAGTCTTTATGGTTAATTCATACTACTATTTTCCACTGAATTCATCTAAAATCTAAACCTGTTTTAAGGTATGACAATAGTATACATACCTTTTTCATGTATAATAATTTGAGAAATATTTATTGAATATTATTTCATTGAGAATTAACCTCATCCAATAATAAAACTATTCCAATAACATTTGATCATATATATTTTATTCTCAACCCCAAAAATAGTTATTTTTAGATTATAAACCATCTAATACCTAAGGATTATTGTGGATGTAATTATATTAATTAAATTTATTTTCTTAACAATTTAACACGTAAAATTTTAAATTTGATAAATAATAATATATTTTTATATATGAATATAACAGTGATTAATTGAGTTTTATATGATAATTATAATCTTTTATACTTCCTATTACATTAAAAGTCATTTTTATATCCATTATCATAGTATAATTCTTTCCATATTCTCTTTCCCCGAAAAAAAACTCACTATTGACTTGTTAGATATATTTTGATAAATCACATTCTTCTTCTTCTTGATCCATGAAAACATTTTGAGATGCCTCCGTAGAAATCTCATCACCATAACCAATTTCATCACTATCAGATATACCCTCCTAAAAAAAACTAAATAATTGGGTGAATTTTTTTATTGGACAACCTTATATGGAATTAACTTATTATTGATATTCCTAGTATCTTTATCATCATCACTATTGCCTCTGATTTTAATATGATAAATAAAAAAGTTAAAAAAATAAACAATTAAATTATTTAAAAGGAATGTTTCCCCTATAAATATTTTTCCCACTTATGAAAATTATTTATTATGAGCTAAGGAGTACCAAAAAAGTATTTAATATTTTTCCCTTCATCATATTCATTGGGAGTATCTTTAATATTCAGTTTTTAATATTTAAAGTCATTATATTTCACTTTGTTAATATTTCATTTCACACCTTCTCCTCTTCTAATCTCATAATTGATTATAGTATTATAAAGCTCAAAAAAATTTCAATCCTTATGATCTTAATCTTTAAGAACTGGGATTTAAGAATCAACCATTTTTTTGAATAATTATAACAAGTTTATTCACCATAGTTTTTTTATAGAAGAGTTTCTCAAAGTTTTCTAGAATAATGATGACTATAATAATTTCTTTGGTAAAAAACTATTCAATTGATTATTCTTCTTTCAATATAATATATTCAAAGTATTTTACACTAAGTTAGAGTTTCTTTTTTCATATTCTTGTTTATTTTATAAATGTTATGATTCTTTTTTCAAATACCATATTTTCTTCTTCAACCCACAAATATTGTGTGTTCCTTCTCATATGTGGAATATAGTAAGACTTTTATTAACCTTACAATACATTCAACATTCTTCTTATCAAAAAGGGACCGCATGTAAATCTCTCATATAAATGTGAATAATAGTTTTCACGAAATCAACAATATAAATATAGTGATATAAAATGAAGTTTACCATTCTCTCCTTTAAAATATGATACACTTTTCAATTAGATGAATGAATACATTTATTATTGATAGAATATTATTTATCTATAAGAGGGATAACTAAGAGAAAACATATTCACTAATAAAAATTTTAGTATCACTTAGATGACGAGAAGAAATTACAGGGGTGTGAATCAATTCTTATATTTATATTATAAAATGAAAACACTCTCATGAAAATTCATCACTGTGATGAAAGCTCCTGGTAATGTATGTTTATGAGGATCACCCCTTAAAATTATAAATATTTCCCTTGTGTGTTGTGTTTTTATCAAACAAACACACATATCTCCTCTTATTACCAAAAGGTGTTATAAGCATAGGTATATCCTAAAACTTATTAAAAATGATACATGTAATAATATTTTTAGATCAATACCAAAAAGTAGATTTATTTATTTTTAAGAAAGATAGAGAGAATAAGTGTAAGACTCGGTAATATGCTATAACACCCTATGATTTTAGTATATATTTTTATTATAAATATATACAAGGTTTAATTTCTTTTTTCCCATGAAAAAAAGAACTAAAATAAACCACAATACATTTATCTAAGAGATGATATTATAATGTGAGATAAATATTAATACTTTGTGATAATTCAACGTGAAATCTCATTATGAAAATTAAAATAGGAATAGACCCATATGCAAATGAAAATAAAATGACCATAACATCCTTATCATCCAGATTTTCTATAGAAATCATAACCCTGATTGAAGGTATGGAAATAAGGTAGAGAATTATAAATACTATAAACACGTTGAGAGAGAATTAAATGAGAAGGATGATTGATTCTAAGAATGTATGTAATATTATATATAGGATTGGAATATGACTATCATATATATTGGTGTTGGAAATATGGTCATTGAAAATATGTTTTTGGGTATATGATCATGCAGTTTTCTTAAATCCAATAGGTATATTTAATGACATTATTTTTTAATAAAAATTTAAAATAATGTATTTATGGTATAAAATTTATAAATAGTTTTTTAAAAAAATATTTTATAATAAAAATATATTTTTATGTGTCACATATTATTTTTCTTGTCATTATTGTTTTTAATAAATGATTTGATGTATTTATAAAATTAAAGGATAAGTTTTTGTATTAGTGGAATGATAAAATTAAATGGTTATAATATGAATAATTAATTTTAACATGATGTTGTTAAAATTATTTAAATAAAGATCTTTTACAAAGAGAAATTTTATAATATATTATTTATCCTTATCATAATTAATTTTAATGATCGATTTTAAATGAGGAATCAAATCTAAATTTTCAATGTATAAAAAAATATTAACACTAATTTAATTATTAATTGATATGAGATGGTATTAAAAATTCAAAATGTTTTAAAAGCCATTTTTCTGTAAGAAACTATTTTTTCTATATATATTATGTTTTAATTTAAAAGTTAAATTTCTCATATTTAGAAATTTAATTTGTTTTAATAGATTTCACATTTAAAATATTCAATTCTAAATTGGGAAGTAAGGGTTATTTTAAATTTTTTTAAAAAATATTATCGTAGTAAATAATTAAACACGTTACAAGGGTGTAAATAGAGGTAAAATATCATTGATAAAATTTTATTTAATTGATATGATATTTATGAATTCATGATTTTAATTTTTAGGTGTGATAATGAAAAATAAATTTATTACTAAAATTGCTTTACATAAATCACCCAACCCCATGTGATTTTATCATTACACTTCACCAAACATAAGTTTCCAAATAAAATTTCCTTATTTTTACATATAAAAGGAGATATATTCCACTGAATAATAAAAAATTATAAACATAGAATTAATCATTATCCCTAACAATTCTCTTCATCAAAAATATTCCATATACATTAATTAGCTTCTGGTTCCAAAAAGGAATCCCAAATCCTTTATTTTGATGGAACCTGTATGAAGAAGGAGAGAATTCAACAAAGTACCTAGTTCTTAATCATATTTTCCAATTACCTTCTCATATCCAATATTTATAAATATCATTATCCACTATAATAATTTTATATTAATATCAATATTCTTCCAAAAAAATGGTTTTTCTTTTATATAAATCTATACACTTAGAGAAGAAATAATATAACATATTTCCTTTTGAATCAATTCAAACACCTACATTAATAATATTACACAATAATAATAATTTTAAATATTAAAGAGTACCATGAAATAAATTCTGGTAATATAAGATATTAATAAGTTAGTTAATTCATGAATATGGTGCTAAAAGTATTATAGGAAAAATAATTGTTATTATAATGAAACTTATTATTCTCAGAAAATTTCTCATAACTTTTTTATTATTGATTTCATTCTAAAGAGTCATACCCTTACATTTTAGAAAATGAAAATGTGAAATTTTTTTGAATCAAAATGATTCCACTATATTGACTTATCTGGGAATGATTAATTAGGTATCATATAAAGAGAATCTATATCTGCTTTATGAAAATTTTCAAAAATAAAAAAAAAATTAATAAAAACTGATGATGAAGGTTATTTTTGGCACATAGATTATGAGAAAAATAATTTTATTTATTTAAAAGTTTCCTTCCAAGAACTAATTTTTTTTTTCTAAATTAATGCTCACATAAGAAAATTATTTTCCAACAGAATAAGAGTTTTAAATAAGCTTAATTTACACTGTAGACATTGGAATGATGTTTATAGGTTTAGAAAGTTATTTAAATTCATTAAAATACATTATATTAATATATAACTTATTTTGTTCATGTATTGTGTTTTATTAATTATTACATTATTATCCCATATTTACAATGTTATAAAACATACCAAAAATAAATTCATTTTTACAATTCATAAAAAAATAACGTTCTTTAGAACATTCTCATGATTTCACCCTAGCTTAATTTATATGTGTTGATTTAAAATATAATATTTATTTTTTCAAAATAATATTTAATCACGATCATTTTACCTTTAAAATAAAAATCCTTATTTTTTTAATAATTATAATTTTCATAACAAAATAATATTTTTAAACCTTATTAAAATTATCTAGGAAATTGTAAAATTATATTTTAAATTATATTTAAATAAAAAATCGTTTATAATACTATTTCATAAAAAAGTATTTAAATTTCCAATTTAAATTAAATATTTTCCAAAAAAAACATAGTTTTGTTTTCTTTTTATGCAAAAATCTATTTATCATATCCATCTTAAAATAATGTGTGTTTTGTTAAATAAAATAATAATGAAATGTGATCGAAGAAACCTATATCCATTTCTAAGAAGAGAAGTTAACATTAATGATACAAATTCATAGACTTATGACAACTTATTACATCAGTAAACACCCTAAGCGTAAGGTGTATAATGGTGGTACATTCATGGGGCATCATAGATTTTATTTATCAAGTGATGATATCCCCTAAATTGAACTTCACTAATAGTAGAATCTGATCAAGCCTTACTTTTTGAATCCCAATATAGGATTAGTAAAGGTAAAAACCCTGTGATATTACATATCTTCAATGTTTTGATATATAGAAATCAAAATACACGATCCTACTATTTGAGTACATCATTCATCTATTTTTTATCAATTATAAATGGTAATTTCCTTTTATATACAGTAATTATAATGGTAAAATTATTACCAATGGTTATAATTTCCAACTTTCTTAATGCACAATGGTCATATTCACCAATAGTTAAGTAACTATCAGATCTAAATAGTCAATTTTCCCTTTACACCATATATATACTTCACTATTATAGTACCCAAACATTCACTACTTCACCTATAAAGGTTCTAAAATTACCTCAATAATTTCTATTGTATTAGTAATGCTTCTATATGATTTTATCGTCACCATGCTAGGAGTGATTTTCATTGGAGAATTTGGGACTAGGAAGTTTCCCTTCATGTGTGCATTATTCATTTTCTATAATCTTTATGTACTATTCATTTCGATTATAGTAAATATTGTTTCATTATGTGAATTTTTTTTATCAAATGTAATAATATTTCTTGTGCTCATAATAAAAAATCATTGTAAAGTAAGAGTTACTCTATTAATAGTGTGAGGGAATTTCTAGGCTATTACATTATCCCAAATTAATAAATTTCATCTTAAAAAATTGATTCCTTACTCATAAAAATTGGGGTATTTATCATTCATCATTTATTTAGGCTCCTTGATCACTTCTTCAAACTTGTGGATTCTCTACAAGACATTGAAAAGTTGTTTTTTCTTATTCCATAAAATTCATTCCCTTTCATCAAGAATCTGGGTCATTTCTTTTTCATATGATATTTCGGGTTCCAATTCCATACCATTAGTTTCTAGTATTTATTTCAGATCTAATATATACTTTTCTAAAAAGGACACATGGAATATGTCATTTACATTGGAAATATTTTGTGGTAGTGCTAATTGATTTGAAACTTCTCTAACATGCTATAAAATAAAAAATGATCCAATGTACTGTGGTTAGAATTTCCCCTTATTTACAAATCTCATGACATATTTCCACGGTGATATTTTGAGGAAAAAATGATCCTCAGTATGGAACTCTGCGTCCTTCCTTTATGTTGACAACACATTGTTGTGTTTGAGTATAATTAGCCTTGGTAAGGTTACCTGGTCCTTTCATATATTAATATTGTATCATTTTAGATGAATAATCAATAAATTTATTAAAAATACACAACTTAAGATAGTAAATGTTTAAACAATTTTTAGACTACATACATATTCATCTTACTTCTTGAAATAATAATGAAAAAAGGGTTTTCACGTCGAATTTTTTTATCATCAGTTACTTCACAATGTAATTATAGGTGAAATTTTAAATAATGTTTTCATATCTGTTGATTTGTAACTTATGTTATAAATGTTAAATATTTTGAAGTTTTTTTCATGTTGTTTTTTGAGAAAACCGAAATAAAAAATAATTTGTCACATCGATTTTCGATAAAATTGATGTTATAAATATACGATCACATCGGTCATTGGTAAAATGATGCGATCAATACTTGTTGAAAATCTTTTCTATCATAGAGTCTAAATGAATGGAAAAAGGAAAACCTTATGAACAAAGAGATTCATCCTTTGAAGGAACATCAAAAATTGACAAAGGCATGAACAAGGATTTCTTAAAACATGGGTCGAGCATGTCTTACTATGGTTGCGCAAGTATACCTATGAACCACATATTGGATGCACAAGCGACTTGCACGACCTAATCTTTTTTCACCCAAGGTTCTCAATGGCCTATAAATACCCCTTGTGGGACCCCCATTTCAAGGACGAAAAATCAAAAATCCAGATTTAAGCTCTCGGTGCCCTAGTCTCTACTAGAAGGCTTCCGAACACCTTTAAGGTAATTTCATACCTAGAATGGAATATCTAAAGAGGTGGAATAAGGCCAATGTGTTGAAATTCATCATCAATTGAGTGCCTAAGAGTCTAACCCTTAAGGGAAATGTCCACACTTGCGCGCCACCTTATCCCTTCAACAGAAATTTCACAACACCCCTTTGGAAGCCTTTAGAGATAATACTAAGGGCTTGATCCAAGCCTCACCCAAGTATTACCCTATTGGTTAATCGTCGTCCAAGTACACCCATATCGCCCAAGTATACTTGCGCGACCAGGACTTGCGTGCCCAAATAGGACTTGCGCGCCTGCCTCTTTTTGGGTGCCCCTCCTACCTATTCAACTCTTTCCTTCAAATCCACCTCTCCTCTTCAAGATTTTCCCTTCAAAACCTTCTTTAATGACATTTTTTTCATGGTTACTTTGTTGGATTCCTTATTTGAAAGGAATTCTGTGGAACATCTATCCAAACCTTGTGATTTACATATCTTTATGTCACTAAGGTTAGAGATTTCATTCATTCAACCTCATCCCTTAAGATGAGAAGACCCTTAATATGGGCATCCTTCTTAAGATTAAGCCCCAAGTTCCCTAACCTAGGCCTCATTTTCACAAGTAATCCCTAGTCCATGTTCTCTTAACCTGGGTCTCCTTTTCAGGAGTAAGCCCCAATCTCAAATTCCCTTAATTTGGGCATCATACTTAGGAGTAAGCCCCAGGTTCCCTAATCTGGGAATCCTCCATAGGAGTAAGTCCCAATCATAATTTTCTTTAAATTAGGCCTCCTTCTCAGGAGTAAGTCCCAAGTCTCAAGTCCCCTTAACCTGGGCCTCCTTCTCAAAAGTAATCCCCAATCATAATTTTCCTTAACCTGGGAATCCTCCTTAGGAGTAATCCCCAAATTCTAAATTCTCTTATCCTGGGCCTCCTTTTCCGGAGTAAGCCCCAGTCTTAATTCCCTTAATATGGGAATCCTCCTTAGGAGTAAGCCTGATTCTCCCTAACCTGGGCATCCTCCTTATGAGTAAGTCCCAATCATAATTTTGTTTAACTTAGGCCTCCTTCTCAAGAGTAAGTCCCAAGTCTCAAGTCCCCTTAACCTGGGACTCCTTCTCAGGAGAAATCCCCTGTCATAATTTTCCTTAACCAGGGAATCCTCCTTAAGAGTAAGCCCCAAATTCTAAATTCCCTTAACCTGGGCCTCCTTTTCATGAGGAAGACCCAGTCTTAATTTATTTTGATCTGGGCTTCCTTCTCAGGAATAAAACCTAATCATAAGTCCCCTCTAATTTGGGCATTCATCTCAGGATTAATTCCTAATTTGAGTATCAAAATCTCCATAAAGCACATATACCTTTATAGAACTTATTCTCGGGTTTCTTCCCTAATGTAAATCCCAATCCTCATCTATCTTGAGCAGTCATACATATATAATCCCCCACATTATTTCTTATGATTGCATCTTTTATGGAACAATCATTAGGTTTTACTGATACCTCTTGTTTCTCACATCGAGCATTACTCAAGTGAGCATAGAGTTAAAAGTAATTATGACATCTTTCTTCGGTCCATCAATCATGAATAAACTCCATATACTTGAACTACGTGGGTTCTGATTCATTTTCTAAATAAGGATACATAGGTATCCCATCTACGGGTACGATCCCAACTTTGAAATATTCCATGTTCTTCTGAATGAAAATAAACTTCAAGTGCCCCACTGAGTGGATTTAAAACCAGTATGGTTATTATAATGACCAAGATATTTCTATATAATGTGTTGAAAGATACCATTCACTAAGAATCTCTAATAAATATGGATGATTCTCTATCAATGAAGAACCTCAAATACATATAAAATATTCTCTAAATCTCATACACATTAATCATTGATTGTCAGATCTAAAGGAAAAGTCGTTTTCATAATTGGTAATTTAATAAGGATTCACGAACATGACTCAAATATATAAGAGAGTCTTGAAGTAGACAATAATTCCCCCCAACCTCCCATCCTCTCAACCAATGAAAATTCTTATGCCTCATTGGTCCACAACTAATGAGCACCTACCTTTGGAAAGTAGGTCCAAATGGATATAGAATCATTGGATGTTTTTGGTTTTAGAATAAACCCATTAGAAACCGATTGGAATGTTTGAACCTTAAAAAAACAAGGTCATACCAATTTCAAAAAGAAACACAAAATGGTGAATCGGACGTGAATCCTTAACCAAGTTAAATGATGTTTTAATTATTTGTTAGGCCCCTATTTAACTCAATGTGAGGGCCAAAAAATCAATCAATAACATATGTGATCATCCAAAATATGTATTGGCTGAAATTATCCTGATTATGTATTTTATATCAAATAAGAACTCATTTCCAAGATCTCTCTGCATTACAGAAATGGATTCTATAAAGTTCACACATGTGAATGCATCTACCGCTACTCCTGCTGGATCCTCATCCGCTCTGAGGACGACATCACCTACTCAGAGTCTTCAACACTGGGTTTCAAATGCACTAGTTATGGAATACTGTCAAAATGGTACCATTTTGACTCTGGAGGCCACTCGAAAAGACCTCCAAGTCAATAATTCACCCTGGTTGTCCAGACAGCAACGACCAACGATCAAGAAGCAGGTGGTTCCAACCACCGTATCCAACCATTTCGGGTCGTTATCCCCGGAACAATATCACCAGTCCCTCCTATATTATGGGGAGGTGAATGAGAAGGTCACTCAAGGCCTTAATTAAAGAAGACAAGAGTCCTTCCCAAGGGCTCCCTGCTATAATTTCCGCCAGACTTGTGTAGTAGTACACCCTCAACATGATGAGGGTATCACCTTTAGGGGTTCGGCTCAGGTTCCTCAGACCTGAGCACGCAAGGTGAACCACCATAGGTTAAATCTGGTCAAAATGGAGAAGGTTCTTATTTTTTCCCCTCTAGAGAAGTTCATCAATCCAACTTTATGGAAAAAAATGAGCCGACATATACACCCATCCATCCTGATGTTACTAGCCAGCAGACTCATCTGGCAGTAACACACCAATCCCACCAGGAAATTCCAGTGGAGTATTATAGGCAGGCATATACACCTGTTTATAACTCATCAGCTAGTCATCAGGCTCGTCTGACTAAACCCAAATAAGTTCACCAATCAAATAAGGTGGAAACTGATAAGTAGGGACATACAACTATTTAGAATCAACAATTCTGTCAGTAGTCTCGTCTGCCAGTATTGAAGGGAATTCGTCCACCATACTTGATGAAAAATACACAGTAGGCACATACACCTACAAATGTTCATCAAGCCTGCCAACAGTCTCATTTGATAGCACCCGGAGAAGTTAGTCAGAAAGATCCGATGACAAATTTGGAGCAGACACAACTCTCTACCCTCCACACATGAGTACAATCAGAATTCACTAACATGAAAAGGAGGACAGGAGCAGGAATACACACCTAATCCAATCTTGGAATGGACGTATATTCCCATTTCAATAGCTGAAGTCACCAAACACTTTTTGACAATGGTGAAAGAGTAGAAGAAAATCTCTGCTCATATTCTGGATGCTTGTCAGAATATTATAATAGCTTCAGTAGCATCATAGGGAAAGAAATAAAAATTTGTCCCTATCAGTAGAGTCTCATATCAACATATCACTCCAGAACAGATACACATATCTGTTCCAGTCCAAGAGGGTTGTGGTACATACTCCCCCATGTCATACGGACAATAAAGTCAGGCACATACACCTGATTTGAATGGAGATAATCAGCCTAACCTGACTATTTCTCCTGAGCAGGCACACACATCAGCCCATAATAACCACTCTTGTCAATAAGTGGTTCCCAAAATGAGTAAGAAGGCATCTAAGAAGAAGAACCATCCAACAAAGTCAAGAAATCAAGATCCAATCTATAATAAGGCCATGATCGATGCTGGAGTTCTTGAATCCCTCAAGAAATTATCTGTTGCAACTCAAGATTCTACTCTCTCCTTTCCCAATAGTGGGAACAATAATTCTAAAGGTCTTCATCAGAAACTTACTCATGAAGGCTTGCTTCATGACAATTCAGTCGATCTCGAAATATCATCTTTAGATGAGAGCCATGATAACCATCTGCGTGGCCAGATGATCAAGGGGAAAAAGGTTCTATCTTTTGTTGTAACCCACCATGGTGGTCCTCCCCATGATGATGAATTTTGTTGTGAAAGTCCTCTCCATAGTATTAATTCGCATTCATGGGAAAATTCTTCAAAGGACAATGCAGTACCGAGAAAGACCTCTTATCTTGAGGCACTTGCAAATGAGAATCCAGTCATGTTTGATTCTTTACCGCTAGAAGGTGAGATACTTTGTTAATAAAAAGATAGCCCAGGATATAGGTCATTATCTGAACCACCCCTAGGTCATCCATCTTCTAGTTTGATAAATTAATTCTCTACCAATCTTGTTGAATCTGATTAAGCAACAAATAAGCAACAACTTTGGTCTAATCAGGTAGAATAATCTTCATTTAATGATAAAGAGGAAATTCTGAATATGAGAAAACAACTGGGAAAAGGTGAAGTACCATTCATGTTTTGGCCTTTTTCTGACTCTCAGTATGATATTCCATAAATGTTGATGGAAGATTGTATTCATGATATTCATCTCAAAATGTGGAAAACTCTTTTTCAATTGAAAAATAAAATATTAACTTATGATGAATATGAAAATCATGTAAAGATAATAGAAGGGTTATAAAGCCAAAATGATTTGGCATCTCTCTTAGTTTCTCGATATCCGAAGGTTGAAAAGTAGTAGTGATCCCATCAGCATTCATGCCTTAGCACCCTAAAAAGATTACGCCAGTTAATTTTCAATGCCCCATATGGTATTCATATCAGGGGATGGGGTGTTCATGGATCACTGCATTACAATATACTCTCCAGTCAACAAAGCTCCCCAAAAATGGTCTCATGAAATGTTATTTCCCATGGCTGGCCATAGCCAATTGGTTTTGTTTTTAATAAACGGCTTGCTCAGGAACATGCCTCAACTAGTTCTTCTCAAAGTGAGGAATATAAAGAACAAGTTGTTGAATTACTCTTGCATCATGAAAATGATAATATCGAATAGGATTCTCATTTAGAGCAGGCACATCATCAGGTGACAGAAGTTTCGGAAATCAACCAACGGTCATTTGAGCCAAGTGATTTGAGTGGATGTAGGTTGATGCATCCAGCCAATTTTCGGACTAAAGTCCATAACATCAGGAGAGATTTTAAGAATGTAGCAGATGTAATAGCTCAAGAACCACCCCATATTTCCAGACTAAGGACTCTTTTAACCCAACCCTCAGAATCAACAAATAGGATTTGAGAAGTTGGGATGGAATAGAAAGAACAGCCCCATTCCATTGGACTAGGAACTTTTTCAAATCCTCAATCTCTTCCTCAGCGAAAGTCAGTCTTCTCCCGATTAGGGAAGAATCCACAAGAAGAACAAAGAGATGAATTATTAGGATATTCCATCCAAATTACGGTTCATCAAGAAGTTCCTGAGGGATCAACTCAACAAAAGTCAATGTCTCATCAAGGACATGGAAGAAGACAGTATCACAGAAATGTAGATAGAAGGGATTCAATGTGTTATGCATAAATAAATGTCATCAATGTCATTTTTTCTGATCCTCCAGAACATGAGGCTCACTCAGAGGGATCATATGAAGAAGTTACTGCTCAAGAGGCTATGCACACAGAGGCAAATGAAGAAGGTGTGCGTACACGAAATCAAAGGCTTACCCATAATCTAGGTATTACTTCATATAAGCAACTTCCCCCACTACAAAAGGCATCCAACAAGGGAAAAAAAAGAACCAGGTTACATTCCACCCTTCCTCTGGAGAAGGAAAATCACTCTCACTAGAGAAAAGGTTCGCACAATAAGAAGAAGAAATGAAGGAATTATGGAGATTAAATGCAAAACTACTTCAAGGTAGTCTTCCTCCTAATCGTGCTGGAGTCAGTCAGTCAATGGAATTTATTGTAGCTACTGAGATGGATCAAGAATATCCTCTTTTACCAGCACACCCTCATAGGTCAAATCCTATGGGTCATGCGCAACAAAAATCGGTGGTACTACCATCAGTTGTAGTACCAGCCACCATACCTCTCCATGCTGCAGTTGTTGCACCTTATCAGGTCCAAGCTCAACCAAATGTTTCTAAAAAGTTAATAACTACCATTGATTCATTAATAGATCGGTTGGAAGCTATGGAAGGAAAGAGTGCACAAATTAAACCAGAAAAGAGAGCTTATCCTAAATGGGTTGATGCAATTCCTCCCCCATCAAATTTTTCAAGTACCACATTCCCAATTTTTAATGGTTCGGGAGACCCAGAGAAACACTTAACACATTTTGTTTCTCATTGTTATCCTATGATGGGAACTCTTTAAAAATAAGAAGTAGTTAAGATCAGATGTTTTGTACTTCCTTTACAAGGGCCTGCCTTTGTTTGGTATACAATGTTGCAATCCTAGTCAACTACCAGGTGGGAATATCTCCACCTATGATTCCTTCTTCAATTCATCTCAAAGTTTCCAAATTCAACAGTTTTTGATCTTACAAATTGTAATCAAAGAGAGAATGAATGTGTTTCTGATTTCATTGCCTGCCAAAAGGGATTAACATATTCCTTAAGCTTAGCACTTCCTCAAGAAGAATTTTTTACAATCTATGTGGAAAATTTGTGTGATGAATTACACACACCATTGATCCCTATGAAATGCATAGGAGGGTTTCGATACCTTACTTGAATCGCTCAACAGATTGAAGACTCTTTTAAAAAGACTACAGATAAAAATCATCTAATTCCATCAGTTCCAGGAAGGAGAATGGGTAAAGAAGAGACTGCTACAGTCACACTTAAACAAGCGCCTATACCTACTTCTACTTCAAAACCTTCATCTTATAGAAGGGCTCCACCTTCTGAGCGTCAAAAACAGAGGCTGTTTCTTAAAGATGATCAAAGAGATCAAAGATGAAAACAATTTGAGGAGTTAAAGAGCAAAGTTTATTCTTTCTGAAATGAAAAAGTTCATGGTTACTTCATTTTGGCTCTGGAAAATAACTTGGTTCAATTTCCAAGGCCTAAAAGGCCGAACAAGGATGTAGATGAAGACCGTCCCAACTATTTCCCATTTCATCAAATGTTGGGGCATCCCATTAAAGAGTGTTTTTTCTTCAAAGACCTCCTACAAAAGATGGTGGACTCGGGACAGGTAAAACTGAAAGGTTCTTTAGCCTAGGTAGCATGTGTTACTACTACAGATCCAGAGAAACAAGGTTAGTGGAAAGAAGTGAAAACCAAAAATGAGCAGAAATATGATTATTGGATAGTTAGGAAAATGATCAACCAAACTCATGCCCTTTTAAGAACATATTTAAGGAAACCAATTCCGTATTCTGCTATAAATTACATAGCAAAACCCCCTTCATCAGAAGGAAAATCCTAAAAAAATGGCATAATTTAAAGAAACAAGAGCAGTCAGAAGAAGATGAGATCATGAAAAAGCCCAAGTTGTCTTTGACTTTGGAAGATTATATGTCATCTAATTCAAAGCCACGAGAACCGCCCCACCAAATGAAACAACCTAAATTCTCTAATCAGGAAGAGTCTTCATCAGATGAAGAGTTGATATTTGGTTTTGTTAACCTGATCCACTTAACAGATCCTTATGCCAATCATAGTTTCGATCATGATGAGCATGAGTTCCCTGTATCAAATAGAGAAATTAGAGGGAGTTCTAGAGGTCTAGGATAAATAGGAAGATGTGGATATTCCAGAAGCCACTATTTCAATCCTACCCCTGATAGAACTGTATATGTAGCAGAAACTCATAGAAAAGACCTTCAGCAGGCTCAACAAGAACAAGAAAGTTCTTCCACACATGGAAAATCCAGTCTTGGCACAATCATTTTGGAAGATCTATTAGAAGTTACACCTTCTTACTCTCAGAAATTAAATAGACATAGTTGGCATAATCTTCCAAATCCAAGAGTATTTACAACTCCTACCCTGGTACAAGATGCATCTACTTCCAAAGAATCAACTTCTAAGACACCTGTGAAACCACATGTTCCTGTTGGGTAACGTAGTCCTTTGGACCAAAAGTATGATGTCTTGAAACATTTATCCCATGTACTGGTCGAGTTATCAATTTTGGATGCCTTGATTATATCAAAGGATCTTTGGGAGGCACTCATTGAGGCTTTGTCAAGTCCTCAGGAATTAGAAACTGAAATTATTGCAGCTGAAGTCTACCATGTAGAGAATGACCCTGCAGAATGCCATGTAGTGATATCTTTTATAGATGAAGATGAAGATGATATTGTGCATGGAGATATTAGCCCTTGGTATTTATCTGGAAATGTCAATGATATAGACATCTGATGAGTATTCATTGCTAATGGTTTAGGAGTCAACCTCATCCCTATTCATACAATTCGTCGATTGGGCCTCACCGAATCTGATTTATCTCCTTCTACTTTGATGTTGTAAGGATATGATAAAAACGAACAAGAACCTCAGGGAGAGATTACACTCAGATCTCAGTTTAGGGATCTTGTATCCAATTCTGATTTCATGGTTATTCATCATGACACAACAATCAACATTTTTCTTGGAAGACCTTGGCTACATCAACATGTGGCTATACCTTCATCATACCATCATTGTCTCAAATATTGTTTCAATGGTCAAATTGGGACATTGGATGGTGATAAAGACCCATTAAAAACATGTGAATCTCAATACATCGAGGTAGAATTATATCATATGGAGGGAAAGGGGGTATCTATGGAAAAGGAGGTTACCAAAATTAATGCTCCATATGGTTTGGAAAAGATTCTAGTAAACCCATTCAAACATGTGAGTACAGATTATGTGTTGCCTATTACTTGAATTGACAGGATAGACCCAAATCTTAGTACTCTTATGGAAACTTCCATAATGTCAATTACGGTAATCAATCCAGACATCATGGGTGAAATTGGTGACTCACCAGACAATGATGAAAAGCTCAAATAGAGATGTGTTCATTTCATCTGCTAAAATCCAGAAATTCTATACCTCATCAACCTGGCCAGAAGAAGTTATGGCGATGTCATAGATAAACGATGATGTCGATTCTCAATCAGTCATCTCCTCATTATTACCCAAGGAAGACCCTTCACCATCAATATAGTCAGAAATGGTAGCCTCTTCTTCCAGATGTTCAAATTTTAAAATCTTTCTTGATCATGGAAATTCTGCTTCATCATCTTCTATGCAAGTAAAAACAGAAGAAATAACACGTGTTGAAGAAGAATAGGAAGATCTCAGAGATGCTCCTACAACATTTGAAGAGGGTATCTCTACCACTGTGGATGAACTCATAGAAATAAATCTGGGTACAAAAGAAGATCCACGCCCCACTTTAATTAGTGCGGCCATGACTCTTGAAGAGAAAGAAATGTATATTTTTTAATGCAAAATTGAGATATATTTGCTTTGAACTATACAAAAATTCTAGGTCTTGATCCTGATGTCACTACTCATTATTTCGGTTTTCCATAAAAACATCGAGGATTTAAGCAAACTGCAAGAAGAACACACCCAACTTATGCTTCAAAAAATAAAGCTAAGGTGGATAAGATTATCAAAGATAACTTCATCAGAGAAGTTCAATATCCCAAATGGATGGCTAATATTTTCCCTGTGAAAAAGAAGAATGGACAAATTTGAGTTTGGATTGATTTCAGAGATCTTAATTGGCATTGTCCCAAGGATTATTTTCCAGTTCCGATCACAGAACTCTTAATTGATGAAACAGTTAGCTATGAATCACTTTCCTTCACGGATGGATATTCTGATTATAATCAAATCCAAATGGATCTAGATGATAAAGAATCTACAACCTTCAGATCCCCTCAAAGTGTGTTTTGATATCAGGTAAATCCCTTTGGCCTGAAGAATTCAAGTGCAACATATCAACATGCCATGCACCGTATCTTCAAACCCTTTTTAGGGAAGTTTGTTGAATGTTATGTGGATGATTTTTTGGTTAAATCTATACAACTTTATAATCACTTAGATGATTTGTAAATCATATTCCACAAACTTCAAAAACACAATTTGAAGATGAACCCCTTAAAATGTGCTTTAGGGGTAACCTCAGGAAAATTTCTCATCTTTGTTGTACGAAATCATGGTATCGAAGTCGATCCTGAGAAGACAAAGTCAATCCTTGGTATGTCACCTCCTCAAAATTTGAAGGAATTGAGTGGAATTCATGGAAACATGGCCTATATTCGGTGTTTGATCACCAATATGGCAGACAAATGTTTACCCTTCACAAAATTGATGAAGAAGAGAGTCACTTACTAGTGTACTGAATACTGTCAAGAATCATTCAATATTCTCAAGAAATATCTCTTGAGTCCACTGGTATTAATGCCACCTATTGAAGGAAGACCACTTATTCTTTATGTTACCTCTTTAGAATGATCATTGGGTGCCTTCCTTGCCCAAAAGAATGATGATGGGAATGAAAACAACCTTTACTATCTCAGTCGGACTATGCTTGAAGTAGAAACCTGATATTCGAGTATTGAAAAGTGCAGACTAGCATTAATCTTTGCAGTTCAGAAATTGAGACACTACCTGCAACATCATGAGGTCCAATTGGTATCTCACAATAACCTGCTCAAATTCATCCTTAATCATCCAATACTTACAGGAAGTCTATCAAGATGGGCTGTTATTTTGCAGCAATTTGATGTCGCGTATGTGTCTCAAAAGGCAATAAAAGGCCAAGTTCTAGATTATTTCCTTACTGAACACCATTCAGTAGAAGAAAAATCTTTAGAGATTGAACTCCCTGATGAGGAAGCCTTTTCTATTCAAGAAAATCGTCAAACATTGGAAATGTACTTTGATGGTGCTTCCAGAAGTCCAACTGGGAAGAAAATGGAAGATCCTAAATTCAACAAATTTGGGTTAGGAATTTTGGTCATTTATCCAGAAAAGGTAGTGCTACCCTATTCCTTCTTATTGTGGGAAGGCAATACAAATAATTAAGTAGAATATCATGCTCTAATCGCAGGATCGAAGTTGGCACTTCAGGCACAAGTGAATCACTTCAAGGTGAAAGGTGATTCAGACCTGGTAATCAAACAAGTCAATGGGGATTATGCCATAAAAAAAGAAGAGTTAATCCCTTTGTGTGATTACATCTGAGAGTTAATTTTGGAATTTGCTTCAGAATCGACATTTTCTTATGTCCCGCAATCACAAAATGCCCAAGTTGATGCACTGGCTAATATAGCCACATCTCTAGCAGATCCAAATCGGAATGAAACAATCATCAGTATTTCCCACCAACGTACAATTTCACCTTATTTTCAAATCAGAATAGAGGAAATAAATGAAATTATTCCCATTTCTGAACCATATGGTCATACTACAGGATGAATGACACCTATCAGGGAATTCCTTCAAAATGGAACACTCCCACCTAATAGAGCCGAGAAAGAACAAATCCAGCAACGTGTGGTCAATTATACACTTTATGATAGCCCCGATCACCTAGAAAAAATCTCTACAAAAGAGGTTTTCATGGAATTATCTTCAGATGCATTGATGGTGAAGAGACAATGGCTATCATGAAAGAAGTACATGCAGGATTTTGTGGTTCCCACCAGTCTGGACATAGACTATCTGATCAAATTTGAAGGCTTGGATACTTTTGGGCTTCAATGATACAAGATTTTGTTGATTTCACTAAGAAGTGTTATTCTTGCCAAGTATGTGCCAACTTCATTCATCAACCCCCAGAGTCTCTTCATACGTCTAAATACTCATGGTCATTTTCCACATGGGGAATGGATGTAGTAGGGCCTTACCTTTCTGATACATCCAACCAGTTTAAGTATATTCTTACTACTACTGACTTCTTTTCCAAATGGGCAGAGGCAATACCTCTCAAAGAAGTTAGTTCTAAAAGCATTGTTAGCTTCATTAAGTCTAACATCATTACCTAATTTGGTGTCCCTCATACCATATTGACGGACAATGGCACCAACTTCTGTTCATTTTAGGTAAGGAAGTTGTATCAAGAATAGAACATCAAATCCAACCATTCATCTTGATATCATGCAGTGGCCAATGGACAAATAGAAGCCTTCAATAAGACTCTTTCAAACATACTGCCAAAGATGGTGGATAAAGATAAGAAATCATGGACTCATAAACTGTTTCATTCTTTATGGGCTTATCAGACCACCACCCGCACTGCTACATGGTCAACTCCATATTCATTGGTATATGAAACAGAAGAAGTCTTGCCCATTGAAGTTCAATTACTTTCACTCAGAGTATCCATTTTGGATCATTCATCTACAGATGAACAATATCAAAAGTGATTTGATGAATTGGAATGATTAGATGAAAAAATATTGTGCACTCTGCACCTCTTGGAAGTTTATCAGAATCGAATAGCACGAGCTTTCAAAAAAAAAGTTCATCTTCGTTCATTCATTGAAGGATAATTGGTATTGGTTATCATAACTCCAATGATACCAAGAATAACCCTCCCAAGCTTGAGCCAAATATTGAAGGACCTTACTCAATACATAAGGTCTACTCCAATGGAGCTTATTCTTTAATATCAATGGATGGAGAACTCATAACAACTCCAACCAATGCAATATTTTTGAAAAAGTATTTTGTGTAACACAAATAAAATACGTCTAGTAAGAAGTTAAACTACAAACCATCGTCCTAGCTATATGACATTAAATTGTGCACCTCTTCGTCCCACATGACGTTAAACTGTGAAAAAGTACCTAATACATCCTAGCTACATGATGCTAAACTGTAAAACACCATTTTGTCCAATTTTATATTAAACCATGTTTTCCTAGATACTTGACACTAAACTGTATAGAACCCTTTTGTCCAACATGACATTAAAATGTGTTGTCCTGACTACAAGACGCTAAACTGTGCAGCACTCATCCTTGCTATATGACGTTCAACTATACAACCCCTCTTTTGTCCTTACTGCGTGAAATTAAACTGCATAGTCCCCCTTAAGTCCTTAGTGCAAGACTTTAAACTACACAGTCCCTTCTTCATCCAACATGACATTAAACTGTGTCTTGTCCCTTATGTCCTACATGACATTAAACTATGCATTGTTAAGGTTGTTGTTACCTCTTGTTTCTCACACCGAGTATGAATCACATGAGCTTATAGTAAACTTCATCCATAACACCATCTCTGGGCCACTAACCGTGTGTAAGTCACAACACCATCTTCGGGTTGTCCTCAAGTACAACTTGATCACCAATTAATTCTTAATAGAACTATACAGACTTTAATCCTCGCCTTCTAGGCTAGGTACGTAGGCAAACACTCTAGGTTCAATCCCAAAACCAATCTCTTCACATCGGTTCAACTCTATCTCATATGATTTTGATCCATGAAGCAGCCCCCAAAACCAATATTTTTTACATTGGTTCACCACGGTCCATGCATATGACCTTAAACTATTCGCACTTTTTTCCTGTACGACAATAAACTACAAAATTCTTTGACACCCTCACCTAAGAAGGAATCATTATTTACATTGATCTCCAATCAGGTTATATTCCAAAGTCTACATTCATACATGGAAATTCCTGAACCTTTAATCTTGGGTCAAACCATCATTTCACTAAAGTCCCCTTTTCACCCATCACTTGTATGGACCAAATTTGTACGAAGGGTATTTCAAGAACGACGTGTGGATTGATTCCCATCCTTATGGGATATGTAGAAACTTTTGAGAGTTCCTCGAATACAGCCTGAAGTCTTTGGGCCTAACCCCAAATTTTACTTTCAGTCCCTTGGCTGAAAATTATCCCTATGGACACATGAATGTGGTATGAAAACCCTAGTCTTCATTAACATCGGGTTTATAAAAAACACAACATGTATTCCTTATTATCATCCGAGCTCTATGACACTAAACTAAGATCTCCTACATTCTCGTCCCACATGAAATTAATCTATATTTCAAGAAATATGTATGGCATGATTCCCATCCTTATGGGATACGTAGTGAAGTCCAGCACCTCAATTCCGGACCCATCCACAACATGATTTTGGTCTATATTGGTCTACGTATCTCATTCATGCATTGTACAATGCCCATTTTGATGTTTCATACTACTAAACTTGAATAATTCCAGATCTCCATAACCCTTTTCTTGAATTCTGGTCAAAAAATTTCTGATACTTGGGAATTATTTTTTCTGACAATGCAGCATGTGCCCTTAGGCGGCCTTGCATAAACAGTATACATAATGGACATGTCAGCCAAAAGATATTATTATTTGACTATGAAACCAATGCCCTTAGATAGAAATGCATAATTCAACCACATAAAGGGTTTTTCAAATAGTTGTAATTTCATTCTTGGGAGGAAAACCTCTTTTGTCCTTATTTTTCTTAACGATAATATGTAGGGATATGAAAAAATAACCATCCTTAACTTACTTGTCCCATAATCTTTTTCATGATCTGAAAGTATTCAAGTCTATGGTTTATATTTCCCCTACCTACGTTTGGGTCAGACCTTCATAGGAGTGACATTCATCTAATTCTTTTACAATCTTGATTGGAAATATTCTCTCTATATTCATGTACCTCTTTCCATACAGCTGAATCTATGCTTTGGAAAATTTGAATCTCCATAAAATTTCACTGGCTTTTTAGAAATTGAAAAGTAAAATTTCTGAGAGTTATTTTACCTGAAAATGAAGCATGTGCTCTTAGGAAGCCTTGCATAAGTAGTCTACATAATGGACCTATCAGCCAAAAGATGCTATTATTTGACTATGTAGCCAATTCCATTAAGTGGACCTGCATAATTCAACCCCTTAATAGGTTTGTTAAATAGTGGTAACTTCACTCTTAAAAAATACTTCTTCTAATCCTTTTAGCCCTTTTTTCATATCATTTCTCAGATTAAAAGTTTCTTATGTCATAGTTTACATGTTTTCCCCCATACATGAATATGGTAATATGTTTTCAGATAAATTATCAATGAATTGAGTCAATTTGAATCCATTTGGTCAAAGCTATTCGACCTTAAACATTAGCCTTTTTATGTCCGACGTGCTTGACTTTAAACTGCCCATAAAGGAAAAGGGAACTCTGAACAAAAGTCAAGTCCCAGCTCGCTAAACGTAAATTTTGTACGATTTAGGTAATATTGAGCAATAAAAAGATTCAATGTATGTAGGGTTATTTTTATAATCCTAGCAGAAATAAAACTATTCTTACTAGGCACATTGGCTTAGGTAATTATTTAAAGCAGGTAGCAAGATAATGGAGGCACAAATGATTGAAGATGAAAGTGTTTTTCATTGACGTACAAGAGTTATAAGGACGTCCACAGACTGGAGTCTCTTATCTTTTTTCAAGAATTACCAGAGGCTTTCCACATAACTCTTCATTTGATTTATGGCATCCCGAGATTCATCAGAAGCCACTTGATGTTCATACACTTGGCCAGCTCCACCCTTTTCAGCATGATGGAGTGCTTTGTTGGCATTTTCAATAGATTTCATACCATTTTTAACTCTTTTCTAGTGAATTGTTAAGCTAGTCAAGTTCCCTAGAAATAGCATCTAACTGTTGTTGAATGTCCATCTGCTGGACAACTTTCTCCTTGATCTTATGCTTCAGCTCCTTCAACTTGGCAGCATGATCAACCTCATCCCGGGATACCGCCGCCTCAAATTCACTGATATTGGCTAACAACCTCACTCCGGTCAGGTCTTAACGGTACCTCTCCTCCTCCTCCCTCATTAAAATGACTTGTTTCACCATGACATGTATCTCTTTATATCCAAAACTTCCAAGTCCCAACATGATGAATAGGGATGACAGTCGCAAGATCATCGAAGACATATCTTCAAGAGGAACTTCAGATATGATATTTTATATGTTCTACCATACCTTCCATTGTGAAAATTGGAGAACCTTTTGTACCTTTGGGTCTGATTCAACATCATAATCACATGGGGGAATATAGTCTGAGATTAATGCACGTAGAGATTTTCCCTGTTCTGCTCCTTCCCCTGTGACCCTGGTTACTTCTATTTCTATTCCTGTTGGGGCAGAGGCTGAGGCTTCACCTCCAGATCTAGCCACTGAAATTGACGGCCTTTCATAGTCAATTGAATGTTTGGGTTAGTTTCAAAGGATAACAAAAGTTGATCAAGTTGTCTTGCAAATTATGTGCAGCCATAAATATTTTTATCTCTTACCCAATGGTAGATCAATGGATTGAGTAGGCTCCTCCACATCTTTCCTAGCTTCAACAGGATTTTTAGGACAGGTTTCCAGAAGCTCTATCGAGTTAGGCTCCACTTGAGCTAGCGTCTCTGTAATAGAAGGGTTGTCTATACCCCCTTCAGGCATTGGATGTTCAGTAGCTTGCTCAGATGGAACTGCACATTTCAACCAATCAGGTTCAGAGATGTAATAAGAAATTTTTAACAGGACGAAGGATAACACTCATTTCCAAAATCTTCTAAATTACATGGTAATTTAACATGATCTAAAATTTATTCAAAAGATGCATGAAGTTTCATCATTTCATCCAATGATATCTCATATTCCTAGTTAGTATCACTAGTGGAAGAATTAGATGTATCTTCTTGGAGACCCTCATCTTACAGCCTCTCACCCCAAATAGTTTCTTCAGAAAAAATTACGGCATCAGTTGTAGTGTCCGCCAAATGTTCTGGTGCATGTGTTGAACCTAAAGTATCACAGAATGGAAGTCAGTTGATTTTTTTATTCAAAATTTTATGAATCATTGTTAATTTACCAAAAGCAGTGTCTTCTCTCCTTATATAAGCAGCATGAGCAGTACTGGGAATAGAGGTTGGATTTTCTTCAAGAGTAGCCAAGTCAGTATGAACTTGTGATTGTTCACCAATACCCTCCGTCATTCTCAGAGGAGGGTAAGTCCTCTCCCTTAAAGGGGAAATTGAAGAAGCCCCTACAATCCCAAGAAGTATGAGAAATATTTTCAGGGGTTAAGACTCCTCACTATCCGAAGGACTTACCACTACTGATGAAGCATTTATCAGTAGACTTCTCCCTTCGATGCCTTTACTTCTTTATATTTTTGAGAGTTTTGACATCATCATCTCCAAATATAGGAATTGAAGAATGAAAATCCATGTATAACACCTTATCCATGGATTTATGTCCTGGAGATACCTCACTCAGCTCACGTGGAGATTCATTAGCTCTGATGGCAGTACCCCCAGGGCTATACTGTGGTGAAGGAACCTCAGCAGTTCCTTTCTTTGCAAGCTACAAGATGAAGAATGTAATTTCCTTGAGTAACAAAGCTTTAAATGAAATCAAGTTGCAAAGAAAATAAGGAAAGAAACTTACATCTTCGCGATCAACGTAATCTTGCTACTCCTCCTCTTTGGAAGCACTAGTCCCCTCAGTGGTGCCACGATCTATCATTTCCTTCACCCGCTTGGTGATAGGAATAGAATCATCGACGACATATATGAGAATCTCCAGCTCTATGATGTAGGCCCTCACTTTATCAGGGTTATCCTCAAAATAGATATCAGTAGAAGCCTAAAGATTACCTACTCTAAGGATGTGTATCCCTTCGCATAAGTCCATCCAGGCAATTTCAGCATCGAAATATAAACTCTGGCATGTAGACAGTATCTAGTCATAGATATTTAGTATGCGTACCAGAAGGCTGCGAGAAGGGTCCTACAATCTTGAAATTAAACTTCTTCCCAGGTTCTGCAACTAGAGATAAAGGGTAAGAAAATAAAACTTGTTGCTCTATAAAATAATGGTAATTAAATTTCCTCATTGAAGTAACTCACTAAGAGTCGATGGAGTGGGTCTCTTTATTCTTAATGGAGGATTATATCTGGCACAAGGCCGTTTTGACACATGTCATGCCTCATCATCCCCATCCTAAGAATCCAGTGAGTCAGCCCTGGGTGAGGAACCCGGTGAATCAACTCCAGGTGTGGAAGAGTTACCTTCTAGATGAAGGGTTTCTTTCTCAACAGTTCGCTTATTTTTCCCCACCCAATGAACTGGATGATTCAGTACCCCTTTAGTGTATGATGATACCCAGTTATCGGCATACCGTGTAGTCATGTTACTCGCCGCTTTAGCAACTGGTAGATCAAACACTGCCCCCGTCTTCTCCATAGATGACAGCAACCATAGTTTTTGGGAAACCATTGGATGATTCTCTGACCGTACATGCATAGGAGGGGATACAACAGTCTGCTGCAGACACTTGAATTGTCGTGCAAATCAGTATGGAGCATAGGTCTCACATATAATCTCTCTGTCAATCCTGGTGGCCAATACACCATCTCTGCAAGCCAGCATGTATGACCTCAATTCCAGGCCGGTTGTTCCATCATCAACAAACCTCCCGGTTGGCGAGTTTATATAATAAAATAAATGGAATTCCTTGAACATTCTCAACCTTGCCTTCATATCATAGGAGTTGAGGGATAATGGAAAAATTCCAGAAAACACCTGCAATAATGGCCTAAAAGAACTCCCAGGAACTTGTACTCCGCTCTATATAGTATATGTTCTGAAATGAGTGGCGATTCATCCGAAAAAAACATGGAATGTTCCCACTATTCTCAAATGATACTTACCCATAATGACATGGAGTAAGATCCTGTGAATATTCGCCAAAATAGGGGTAGCCAACCCAACTATTTTCCTCTCAGCCAACTTGGTTGCAATAACGAAGGTCTATGGCCTGATGCCTCCATTCGAATCCAGGACTGGTAGAAGATAAACACTGAGTGAGAAGGCTACGGAGCCCACCAGATAGGTCTTTTCTGGGATTCTCTGATCCACTTCGTACCCCCACTTCTCAAATTCTCCCACTTCTAGAGTCGGCTAGAATGTTCCTAAAGCAGACCGCTTCTCTGTTCTAGGGAAGGTAGTAAGACGAGTATAGGTGGTCCTCTTCTCCTGCTTCTTAGTAAGAAACATATACATCCACTCCTCTGGAAGATTTTCCTTTCTAGAATGAGTTTTGGAGGTCTTTGAGTTCTTGAGCTTGTAGAAAATTTTCAATAATTCTCGAGCTAAAGGTGGATTTTTCTCTGAATCATTCCAACTCGCCTTGGGAGGAATGAATTCATCATACATATCACCTAAAATTGGAGCCCCTGAGATCTTGTAGACATCCCACAAACTGATGCATACTTCTCCATGAGTCAGATGGAAAGAATTGGTTTTTGGCCTCCCACGACTGATTAGCTCCAGCACAAAGTCATCATTCCTGTAGACATACATCTACCCAATCTAGACTGCTTCATATATTGCAGCACCATTCAGATCCTTGACAAACTTTGCACAGGTTCGTCATACCCAATAGGCCCATATCCAATTTTGCTTTACACCTCCTCCAGGATGGAAGTCCCAACTCTTCTTCCAGCCTTTGGATTGATCCATTTGAGAATTTCATAAGATTGAGGGATAAAAATGTGGTTACAACTCAGGCTTGTGGGGTTTCATATCTGGGTCACAAGAGCTATGAAGCATTATGTAGGCCTTCTCCACTGTTCGAACATTAACAAATGATCCTCCAAATGAGACATTTGCAGAAGAAAAATTGGTTTAAGTTTGAAATCAAGAATTCGAGAGATAGTTCTTTGGATCTAGAATGTTGACTTCTTGCAGATGACCATGCCCATACAAAGGTAGGTAAATACTTTGTGGGAAATTAAGATGATACTTATTCAAATACTTAGCCAAATCTGGGAGAGTCTTTTCGCAGATATTGTAATAATCATGGACAATTATTCTCATCATGTCATCAATTCTCTTTCTAAACAGATCATTAGCCATTCCAATTCTTCTAGGAGCTATTGAATCTGCACAAAGGTAGAATAATTAACTCTTATGTAAGTTGATTTTTCATAAAATTTGTGAAGTAATTCGAGAAAATGGCTAAGTCATTATGGCACGCAAGTCCCATGTTGGCGCACAAGTCCAATCCGGTCGTGCTAGTATGGGCGCACAGGTATCATTGCGAAAGTCCAAAATACCTCTGCAGAAGCGTGACACAAAGAAACAATGAACCTCAGACAGTGGAACCTACGCGAACGAACGAAAGCCAGGATACATGCGCACCGAGAGAGCATAAGAATTCAATGCCGGGTGATCTACATGAGAATGGAACCCATATTTATAGGCAAGGTTGTGCCCCTATGTGCCGAAGCCTGTACGACTCACACCTGCATGCCGCTACCTGCGCTCTTAAAACCTGCACGCCCAAAATTCTTTGGTTTTCTCCTTTACCTCAGAGTCAAATCCTCCTTCCTTTTTCAGATCCCACTCTAAGGGGGGGGGGGGGATTTTGTTGACCCTCCTTTCCTTCACAGAGACTAAACAAATGGAAAAAGGAATACCTTAAGTACAAATAGATTCATCCTTTGAAGGAACATAAAAAATTGACAAAGGCTTGAATAAGGATTTCTTTAAACATGGGTCACGCATGTTTTACTATGGTCGCGCAAGTATACCCGCGCACCACATATTGGGTGCGTAGGTGACTTGTGCGCCCGAATCTTTTTTCGCCCAATGTCTCCAATGGGCTATAAATACCCCTTGTGGGCCCCCCATTTAGAGGACAAAAAATCTAAAAGTAAGATTTAATCTCGCGACGCCCTAGTCTCAACTTGAAGTCTTCCGAACACTTCTAAGGCAATTTCTTACCTAGAATGGAAGATCTAAAGAGGGGGAATAAGGCCTAAGTTTTGAAATTGAAGAACACTTGCACGCCGAAGTGTCTAACCCTTAATTGAAATAGCCACACTTGCGCGCCACCTTATCCCTTCAACAGAACTTGCGCTCCACCCTTTTGGATGCCTTTAGAGATAATACTAAGGGCTTGAGCCAAGCCTCGCCCAAGTATTACCCTATTGGTTAACCGTCGCCCAAGTACACCCTTGTCGCGCAAGTATACTAGCGCGCCCAAACAGGACTTGTCTGCCTTCCTCTTTTTGGGTACCTCTCCTACCTATTCAACTCTTTCTTTCAAATTTACCTCTCCTCTTCCAGATTTAGCCTTCCAAACCCTCTTCAAAGACATTTTTGGCATGGTTCCTTTGTTGGATTCGTTATCTAAAAGGAATTTTGTGGAACAGCTCTCAAAAACTCATGATTTTCATATCATTATGTCACTATGGTTAGAGATTTCATTCATTCATCCTCATCCCTTAAGATGAAAAGACCCTTAATATGGGCATTCTCCTTAGGAGTAAGCCCCAAGTTCCCTAACCTGGGCCTCCTTTTTAGGAGTAAACCCGAGTCCATGTTCTCTTAACCAAGGCCTCATTCTCAGGAGTAATCCCCAATCTCAAATTCCCTTAATATGGGTATCCTCTTTAAGAGTAAGCCCCATGTTCCCATAATGGGCATCCTACTTAAAATTAAGTCCCAATCATAATTTTCGTTAACTTAGTCCTCCTTCTCACGAGTAAGTCCCAAGTCTCAAGTACCCTTAACCTGGGCCTCCTTCTCAGGAGTAAGCCCCAGTCATAATTTTTCTTAACCTGGGCATCCTCCTTAGGAGTAAGCCCCAAATTCTTAATTCCCTTAACCTGTGCCTCCTTTTCAAGAGTAATCCCCAGTCTTAATTCCCTTAATATGGGAATCCTCTTTAGGAGTAAGCCCCAAGTTCCCTAATCTGGGAATCCTCCTTAGGAGTAAGTCCCAATCATAATTTTCTTTAACTTAGGCCTCTTTTTCAGGAGTAAGTCCCAAGTATCAAGTCCCCTTATCCTGGGCCACCTTCTCTGGAGTAAGCCCCAGTCATAATTTTCCTTCACCTGGGCATCCTCCTTAGAAGTATGCCCCAAATTCTAAATTCCCTTAACCTGGGCCTCCTTTTCAGGAGTAATCCCAAGTCTTTATTTATTTTGATCTGGGATTCCTTCTCAGGAATAAAACCCAATCATAAGTCCCTTATAATTTGGGAATTATTATCAGGATGAATTCCTATGTTGAGTATTTGAATCTCCATAAATCACATATACCTTTATAGACCTTGTTCCCGGGTTTCTTCCATGAATTATATCCTAATCCCCATCTATCTTGGGCGGTCATACATACATAAACCCCACATTATTTCTTATGATTGCATCTTTAATGGAACAATCGTCAGGTTTTACTGATACCTCTTCTTTATCACACCGAGCATGAATCACACGAGCTTAGAGTGTATAAGTAATTATGACATCTTTCTTCAGGCCATCAATCTTGCATAAACTCTATGTACTCAAACTACGTGGGTTCTGATTCCTTTTCTAAATAAGGACACGTAGGTAGACCATCTGTGGGTATGATCCCAACTCTGAAATAACACATGTCCTTCTGAATGACAATAAACTTAAAGTTCCCCATTGAGTGGATTTAAAACTAGTATGGTTATCATAATGACCAAGAGATTTCTATATAATGTGTTGAATGATAAAATTGACTAAGAATCTCTAATAAATATGGATGATTCTCTATCGATGAAGGAACTAAAATACATATAAAATATTATCTAAATCTAAAACATATTAATCATTGATTTTCATATCTAAGGAAAGATCATTTTCATACTTGGTAATTTAATAAGGACTCACAAACATAACTCAAATCTATAAGAGAGTCCCGAAGTAGACAATAATTCCCCACAAAAAGGTGTGATGAGTCTGACCTCCCATCCTCTTGACCAATGCAAATTCTTAATCCTCATCGGTCCACATGTAATGAGAACCTACCTTTGGAAAGTAGTTCCAAATGGATATAGAATCATTGGATGTTTCCGGTTCTAAGAATAAACCCATTAAAAACCGATTGGAATATTTGAACCTTAAACTAACAAGGTCATCCCCATTTCTAGAAGAAAAAAAATCCTATAATATCATTATAAAGAAAAAAAATATAAGAATATATAGAGTTGTTTTTCATGTCATTTATTAGAAGAAAAAATTAAAACCATTAATAATCGCATTTTTTTAAAAAATATATGCATTATTAATAGATTTTCACGTTAGTTTCTACAAAAACAAGGTGATAAAGCTTCAGATAAAAATGTACACATAAGATATAAAATAATTGTGATAAAAAATAAATTTATTTAAATCAAATTATATATTTCCACCATCCCAATAGTGTATTTGGTGACCAAATCCCAAAATCAATATCAAAACAAACAATATAACAATATTCATAAATTTTAACTTTATAATGTATATTAGAAATGAACTAAACACCACCATACCTATGAAATAATCTACACATCCTCTATGTAAGTGTCTTAGATCTTCTACAATCTAAGGTATAGGGTCATCAAAAAGATAAAAATTAAACATAAATCATCAAGCATGTATTCAGAATACAATGAATGAAAAATTAAATGAAAGGTTTATAACAAAATATAAAATTTTTGAATTTTGAAATTGTCCCAATGAAAATTATTTCATACATAAATGAAAAAAAGTATCCACATTTTATAAAACTTATTGATGATTAAATATTTATTAAAAAATATTTTTGAATAAAAAAATATCTAGTACTTATAGTGAAAATGTTGTATTTATAAATTAGAATTCTCCTTTTCTTTTATATATCTGATATTTCCAATCTCCTTTCATATTGTCTATCAAAAGTAATACCATTTCCTATATGAAAATAATATGTATGTCATAAATTTAATTTTTTTTACAATTGATAAAATTGAACAAATATTCTAACTTACATTTTTAATACCTTTTTACAATTTTCTCACATGTCACTATGGATAGAGAAAAGCAAGTAAGCAATCTTTTCTATTAGAAAAACATTCCCAACATCCAATGTCATAAATATAAAAAACATATAATGTTAATTGTTATCCTTTTAAGAAATATAACCCTTTATGAAATATATGTTCCATACTCATAAGGATAAGGAAGAATCTAACATGAATTACAATATTTTGAACTATTTTTGCAATATAAATTGTTATTTTTGTATAACTCATTTTCCTTAATACATGTTAAATAAATTATGGGCCCATAAATACATATAATGATGTTATATCATGATGCATAAAAATTTTATAAAGATACCAAATATAAACCAAATATAATTATTATGGTTCGATAAATTAAGAAAATTTAATGATATATGATAATCAAATTACATGGAAACAACTTGCATCATGTTGATGCCCAACTTATCTCTTGTTACAAGCTCTATGATATCTTGATTTAAATCAACACAATCATCCCAAGCTCACAAACTTTATTATCCAAAGTAATGTCATAAACTTCCAACAATTTTTTTATTATGTTGACAATCTATCTTGTTCATGAGATTCAATATCAAAGGTCATAATAAATTATACTTGTTTTTTCCTATACAAATTTTCATTACCATTAAAATATTTTTATAAAAATAGATAAATTTATACATTTTAAAATGTTATAAAAAATATAAAACAAATATGAAATAAAGGAAATAATTTAACAATACCACAATTATAATTTTCAATAAAATTATATATGGTAAAACTATATAATGGTCGATATATTTTATAACAATTAATACCTCCTATAAATGAAATTATATTCTTTATAGTACATTAATAATATCCTGTATTGTGGAAACAAATTTCTCTATATCTATATATTGATGATGAATGGTATCCCCAACAAAAAATAAAATCCTATATGCAATGATATGATGTTGTGGTTCCTTAACATATAACTCAAGATTAAATGAATTTTTTGGAGTAAGAGTTGTAGTATTTGGACAATAATTAGGAGGTGGAGTAGTGATATCTATAGAGAGAAGTGGGGGAGTGGGATCAATAGTCTAGACCATTATTTTATTGTCTAAAAATATATACAATATTGAATCTCTGATCTTATCCTCCATTTTCTCATCCAAATCCTGAACATTAGCTTCCAAATACTATATTCATCATTTATAAACATCTTCTATTGTAGAATATTTAGAACAAACACATACATTTTTTACCAATACTATTATTGCGTATCCTTATACATGAAATATGTGTTTAGGATTTCCTAATGCATATATAAAATATCCTTCCTACCCCATCCATGAATGTCCAATATGCGCTCTTTTTCTCAAGGTATTCTATTATGCAATATTTTAAAAAATAATTTCTGAATCACAATAATTAAATAATTGATTTTATATACATAACACAAATTAATAAAATTACTTCTTACATTCCTCTATACTACAACCCTCGACTCTTCCTAAAGATATTTTACCTTTTTTCTCATCTCATTATGTTCCATATTTCATTTATATCTAGGGGTAAGGTCATCCTCCACAGAGCCTAAAGACTCTAGTATCATTTTTGGAATTTTTTCAGGTATAATTTATTCTTATAATAATATATACCCTTAACGAGATTAAGTGTGAAGATATATGTTTATTTATTTGACCTCATAATGAGATTTATACATTTTCTATAAATTAATAATTAAAAACCATTAATATAATAATTAATATAAAAAAACTTCTAAAATGTAACATCTTTCATACCAAATATGCTTATTTTTTGTACTTCCAAAAATATTATTCCATGTATCTTCTTCTATAAATGGATATATTTCACAAGAATTTTATTATTTTATTTCACTAAAAATGAAATCTGATGAGAGGGTTGATTTGAAATCCCTCCATCTCTTAGAATCAACTCATTTACACTTCCTCTAGTTTCCACCAGTATCAAGTATAACATATATCATCTGATATGTAGGGAAAAACAAATATTAGTAAAACTATTTCATGATTAGTGAAATAATTACATATAATCTTACCAAAATTGTCTATTTTAATTGTGATATTGTAACCTTTTCAACACTTATCTATGGAAAATTCCAAATAAAAACTTTTCATTTAGATTTCACTATAAAAACATTATTAAATTAATTTGAATTTGGACCCCTAGGAATATTTTTATCATCAATGAAAACTTGTTTCCTCTAGTCCCAACTATAGGAAAGTGAACATTTTTGTAAGCATGTTTTTTTCCATTTACCCACCCTTAGAGCCTCCTCTCCCCTGTGGAAGTAAATGGAACCCGTGAAAAAGGATTTGAAGGATCATCAATATAATTACAGGTTCGATCCTCTATAAAATTATTTGTACATTCCTCTATAGAAGTTTATAGCGACTTATATTTTTCATTTTCCAATTTCTTGCAAATCAATGTAAAAAAGAAATTAGTTAAAGAACATGTAGATCCAACTATTACATATAAATTTAAATTAAAAATGAAAATGATCCAATAAAAATTAAAATAAACAGAACACTTTTTTACTCATATTTTTTAAACTAGTTAACTAATATTCTAACAACATTAATGAGAATGAAATGATATAAAAAAATAAGACAAATGCAGGCCATACATAAAAATTTGAGAATAATTTGAAAACAATACACAAAAAAAACAAAAAATATGAAAATACCGCTATTTATCATATTTATTAGAGAATATGCAATGTAATATTCCATTTCATAGTAGAGTTACTCCTAAAATGGTGTGTGAATAGTAAAAATACTATAATGTATTACATTATTTGTTTGAAAAATGAATATTTACTGAATATATATTGTTTTATATATTGTTTTATTTTTATTTTAGACATTAAATTAAAATTAATTTACTTCATAAAATTAATAAATACAAATGTAATGTAACTTAAAAAATAAATATGGTCAATCTACATAGAACTAAAGAAATATACAAATATAATTTATTCTATTAGTTATATTATGTGCTATAAGAAAAAAAATAAAAAATATACTTCTCAAAAATTGGGGTATTCAAGTAAATATGTATTATTTATAAATCCATTCAATATATTTATATAAATTTCCTAAGGATACATTTAATGTAGATATATAGGTTAAAAAATCTTTATTTCAAACACTAAATGAACCATTAAATGCACCATAATATAAAAAAGATATAGTAAGTAAAATTTCTTGTTGAATAACTATAAAAATTACTTCATTATCCACATTTTTCAAATGATTCAGATCAATAAATTTCTTTCAAATTGAAATAAAACATTAACAAACCTTCATGATAGTTATTATGAAATATATGGGAAATATTTCACACAATGAAACTAGTAGGAGTTATTTCATCTTGAAATGGCAGTCATTGGATTTAATACCTATCACCTTAAAATATTTTAGTGACAATTTTTTTTTACATTTTATGAATAACACTATTGAACTTTGATACCATGGATACACTAACAAAATCTAATTTTCACCATATTGGAATATTTATAAAGAGATGGTGGTAGGTATGTTCATCTTATATTAAGAGTTATAGATAACTCTAAACATATTCCCATTGAGAGTAATAATAATCTTATATTCAACCCATATTTAATATTTTATTTAATATCTTTTAATATAAAAATAATTTTTTCACATATATTCTTCTCCACATTCATGAATTCTGTATTTTGTTTGACCTCATTATATCATTAGTGTGAAATATAAAAAATATTGACCATTTTTTCAAAGAAATTCTATCATTACTATATTTTTGTGGCTTTCCAAAGGTGGCATCAATGTCTTTTTCCCTATAAAATTACAGATCAGTGGAAAATTATTTTGGAGAAAATATCATATTATTGTGAGTTGTTTTCTATATTTCTAATCTTTCATAAGAATATTCCATTTAAAAAACCTCTTATGACCCATATATAATGTTTCTCAATCTTATTGTAGTGGAAAAAATTGAAGCCTATTGTTCACAAATTAAACAAGATTTATACCCCTTAACAATGTATCTATATCAATTTCCATTTGGTGTGAAGTTATTTAAACTGAACATAATCATTTCATGCAGTTGAATTTTTTTTCCTTTGTTGAGAATCATACACTCAAATACCTTCATCCCATAAAATATTCAATCATAAAATAATGGTGATAAGAAAAAAAAAATACCCTTAATTTTCTATTTTTGCCTTGAAAATTTTGAACTCAATAAGATATATTTTTGATTCATAAAAAATTCAGGATATAAGATGTAAATTACCAATAAAACAAAAAATGAAGTACATTTTAAACTAATACTTTGTTATGGATTTATTCTATATATGTAGAGTCCAAGTATAATATTTTTAACTTCATTTTTATATATATGAAAATAAGCTATATGATGTAGTTTTATATCATATATCTACTAATAAACATTAAATTTTATCATTTTTTCATTATATGAATTTGGAAAAAAATTTAAATGAAGAATTATTGGAAGATACAAAATTTCCTTGGAAGGAGTCTCAGAAACTGCAAGATTATCTTATGATTTTTCATGCATTTTATGTCATGATGTCCCACATATAAGAAACTATGAGAAACCATTGTATTATTTCATTTATTGAAAATAGTCATTTGAGTAGGAATGTATCTTATTAAATCCCAATCCAAAAGGAAAAATATTTTCTTCAAATTATAATGGGTATCTAGAAGATAATTTTCTTTAAGAAGTATGTTTTTCAACTACTGTAGAAAGTATATAAAACTCTTATCACTCCATTCATTTTTCTCCTTCAAGTTAATTTATCTTAAAAATGTTGATAATACCATAAATTCTATAATACCTCGATATAATGGAATTTCTGTATCACCATATATTTGATAAAATATCATTTTATTATGAATTTATTATAATTAAACATCATGAATTATTTCTTCAAATTGATTTGATGTATCATCTTTAAATTCTTCATTATCAATAAATTTGGAATTCATTCCATTTTCACCATGCCAAATATGAGGGTTGTAAATCGAATTAAAACCAAGAAGCATTAACTAATCATTTATTTATACGATATTCGACTTCTTATTATTTTAGAATTGCATAAAAGGACAAAAAATAAGTTATTTCTTGAAACATTTTGTTTAGAAAATTACAAAAAATCCTCAACGCCTTTTTGTACTCATCACTTGTTCACATTTCCACAATCTAACATCGAATCATTTTTATCTATATCAAATATCATGGATTGAAAATATGTTATTATATTTTTAAATTTATATAATTTTTTTATAAGTAAAAATAAAAAATACTATAAATTATTTCACAAAAAATACAATAAAAAAATATATCTCTTATCATATTTATTTATAATTATTTCTTAAAAAATCACAAAGTATTAAGAAATTAGCTTGACTATCAAAATATAGATTATCATTAATCTATATTCAAATTTTATAATCCATGAAAAATTCAGAACACTCATTGAAAATGTTGAAACTAAACATAACTTATACACACATTAGTCATTAAATTATAATATTTATAACACCATTTCCTTAAATTATCATCTAATCAAACTATAATATAAAAACAGACATTCAATAATTAGAAATAACTTAGATGTTCAAATAATCATAACCTCAAATATATAAAGTGAAGATAAGGAGAAATCAATTGAATATTGGAAATAAAAAAAAATTAAAAAAAATACATTGGATGCATGGAAAATAGAAACTATAAAAATAAACTTTATCTTAGAATATATAGAGTGAATATCACATGAAATCAACAATGTATTGGATCTACAAATAAAAATAAAAATGAAAATACCTTGGATTCTTGAAAAATAAAAATAATAAATAAAAATCATAGATTGATTTCAGAAGGGGGAAGATTCAGAATGTAATTACAATTGGAAGAATGCAAAGAGAGAAAAGGAGAAATCAGTGGTTAATGATGAGTTATAGTGAATAACAGTGATGGATGATAACTAAAAGATATTTAAGGCCACCAAATTGAATAATGGAGGGTTTTAAGGGCCCTAGTTTAATGATCAAAAGGTTAGGGTTCCCCACATGGGAGAGTAAAAACAATTCACATGAAATAATGAAAAATGATTTTCCTAATAAATAAAAAAAGAATTTAAACTATTTTTTCACATTTTTTATTAAATAAAAAATTTGGAAAAAAATATCATGTCTATTATTAAAATAACCAATGTGAAAAAGAGTTGAGTTTAATTTCCCCATCACTTAAGAAATTACCAATTTAAAAAAGTTTTTTATAACTTCAGCTACAAAAATTGATATGAAAACTCATCAGAGAAAAATAATTTTTCCTAGTGAAATATACTTAGAATCTCTTACAAATATCATCTCTCATAGTACACTTTTTAGACATACCTTACATAAAAATTTATTCATAACCTAGGTAAAGGAAACATATATAATGGTGAGCTCTGATTCTTATTAAGGGTAAACATATGATATATTAATCAGAGATCATAAGTGAGAATAAGACAAGAATAATGGTATGAGAACATGATCATAACATATAAGAATCACACACAATATTATATAGATATTTATTCATAAATCATGGCATAAGGATTTATAAAAAAACACATATTTTGTAAGTGTGTGGAATCAGAAATAAAAAAATGGGATTCATGAGAATGTAACATAATAATAAGAAATAAGTTTTTGGTATACACATAAGTTTAAAAAATAACTTTTTTAGTTAAGGTTCTATCCGAGTACTTTTACTGTTAAAAATTTCCCATAATAGAAATGTTTACCTAATAATTTTCAACATTCTCTTAAGAGTGTCATAATTATATTTAAAATTATATTATCTTAAGTGTTTATTGAATCTGTTATATCTGAGGAATTTATTAAATATGTAGTATCTTAGGATATTCTCAACTATGTCATCGTTACCCAATGCATTAGAGGGATATATAATTTTGGGCCCACCAGGAACATAATGAAAACCATAAACATGTGTGAAAAAAACCCAAAAAACATTCTCCAAATCACAATATCATAACCCATATAAAGGACAAGGTTTTCTTAAATATTTCATCATTCCATCATATTATAAAACTTGGTAAGGAAATTGGTATCATAAATATTTGTTCATAACTTAATTAACCATTGGGAAAGAAACATGTTTTATAGAATCATCTTGAAATAATACTCATCATAAGCCATCCAGAGATAAAATTTGGATGATATAAAAATATCATATCTTTAGTGAAGAGTAACAATACTTAAATTAATTTGACATAGTTGAAAAATATATTTAAAATATCAAACAATTATTTCATTGAAAACATGAGAAAATATCATTTTATTTTGGTAAAAAGTGAACTAAAAATTCCCAAAATATTGAGAAAATACATTAATTTTAGAATAAAAATGAGATATGTAAATGAATCTTTAAATAAATTCATTTTCTTGATAGTTGGAAAATATTTTCATGATGTATATTATAAAAGAAAAAATTCAATTCACAACATTATAAAAAGGAAAAAACCAAATTTTTAAAAAAATGTTATTTTAAAATGATTATTTTTAAAAAATATTTAAATAAATCAATTTTAGTTAAAATTAAATGTCCACAATTTTATGTTTTATATAATACTTTTCATAAAACATTTTTAATTGTATGGACATGGAAGAAAAATTTATCATCTATAGTAAAAATAATGTAGAATTTTCATTAAATATAATTTTCCAATCCTTTTAATTACAAAATAGAGGAATGTTGTACTAATAATTAAAAATTTTAGAAATAAACATTGTCGAAAAAATAGTTTGATTTTAAATTATATGATTTATATAATTACTCTTAATGGATATTTTTTATAGATAATCACAAAACAAATGATATGGAAAGATAAACCCCATTTGTCAAGTCCCATATTTCCTCATTCATGTTGAAATATCATGTATAATAAATATATATTTATTACCAATATATTAAATAACCGTATTCATACACAAAATAATATATATCATTTCTTTATGATTTCATATTATCCTTTTATTAATAATTTCTTCATTCAAATGAATATTTAGGTTGAAAATTATATGTTTTCCATGCATGTTTTGGTTGGATTGTTATGATATTTTAGTACTATTCATGGACTCACCATCTCAAGAATATAAATTCTAACATAAGTATCATATATATTCATTATATACACTTTAATAATTATTAATATAAATCAGTTATAAAAAATTAATTACATCACTTCAAGGAGATAATAGTCCACATGAATGCACGAGTGACGATACTAATTTATGATGGTGGGAATGAAATAATGATAAATTTAAATTCCCATTCATTTAATAATTTTTATATCATAAATATTATATATATTCATTAAATATATCTTTTTAACATCCATTTAAAAAATGAGAATCAAATTGGATTGCTTCATGTTGGTGGTAGTGCAAATGTATGCACGAGTTGCATTATCATTTTCCAATGGATGAAAAGGTAAAAGGGTATATAATTAATTATAATGAGAGAGTAATAATTATTTCATAAATATATTGTATAAAAATTAAATCTATAATAATAACTCACAAGGAATTATATTGATGGAAACTAAATCTCATATGTACATGGATGTGGTAGTTCACATGTATACATGATCGATATGTTCATTTTCTCTTTTATGGAAATTGAATGGAGAATAATTGTAATATAATTATAATAACAAATAATTGTGTTGATGATACTATGATAATCATGTTATGATGGATTAAATATATAACATCATATGTCCACGCTTCCGGACTCAGTGCTTAAAAATGCTGTGTAAAATATTTTTATAAAAAAAAACTGAATAATTACAAAAAATATTACACAGCTGAAGAACTTTAACTAGTATAGGTTCTTAGGGATTATAAAACACCTTACAAATATCATAATTGAACAAAAAATAAATCAAATTCTTATTACACTTTGGTGACTGCTAACTCCAAAATGAGGACGTTTGAGTTAGAACTTCTAGGATACCTATGAAAAAAATCTAAAACATGGGTTGTGCATTTAATTACATAGTAAGAGGATTTAAAATGTTTTAAATTCCTTTTACGAAATCTTCCTTTGAAAATAACATTTTGATAAATTCTTTTGAAACCCTTTAAATAACATCATAAAAATAATTCTCAAAATACATTTTGAAAACTTAATTAATATTACTTACAATTTAAAATAGTGTATTACATACGTACAAAAAATTACTTTAAAAGTAATCCATTGATTTTTATGAAAACACTATACAAGCTTTTGAGAACAAAAATATTGTGTAAAATTGAAACATTGAAGGCTATCATGGGCCTACCCACTTGTTGAGGTATTGAGTTCACTCTAAAATTCCCAACCATATTTACAATATTCAAGTGTGGGATTTTATGCGATTCATTTTTAATATTTCTTCATTTATATATACATTTTTTCACTCGAATTCTAATTTAAATATTTGAATAAAAATTAATGCATATATATATATATACTTTCATAGGAACACATCTACTACATTTGAAATAATCAAATCTTACATCGACTTATCTTTACATGACATAAGTAATTGTCGTCCATATTTTCCATTAACAAAAATGTTTATTAATAATAATTTCTAAAGAATTATGTTTTATTCATACAACGTATAGACATATTATTTATACAACATACATACATATTAAAAATAAATCCAAGTGCATGTTTGGAATTTCATGAGATAAGATGATGGCCAAATCTTATGTGATAGATGAAATACATGTACTTTGCATAGAAGAATGATAGGTTCATTATTATAACTTACTATAAAACATAAAATGATTTAACAAATTTTATTACTTTAAAACATAGATTTTGATGAAAAATTTCTTTTAAAATTTAATGGGTGAATTGCTTTAAACTATTGTTCAAAATTAGAGACTTTTGATGAAAACAATAAATCGGATTCTGAATCTTGGAAAAACATGTGAATTAAAAAAAATCATTCTGGTTAATCAAAAGATGCATGTATGGAATTAAATGTAAACATTTATATCATGAAACATAAATCTTGGAAAAGAGTATACAAAATCACTTTCAAAAACATAATTTGAATATATACATATTCAAAACTAATTATTATAGTTCTGGTGAATTATAAATTCCCATGTAAAATAATTCTAATAAATAAAATCCAAAAAAATATAATCATGAATATTTTGATAGAAAAATAAATAAATTAATTTAATTAAAAAAATTAATCTAATGAAAATTTTAGAATTAAAAAAATTGAAAATAGATGAAAAATATATCCCTTAATAAAAATTAAAATTTTCATAACAGAAATAGATAGATGAATGTCTTTTTAATTTGAGAAATTAGAAATCATAAAATGATATACAAATAAATTCACAATATATCCCTTACTAGATAACACATTTTTAACTGAAATATTTTTTTTCAAACGAAAACTAATAGTAAATGTCCCTTATGAAAAACCAGAATTTATAGATCATAAGTTGAAAAAAAAACTCTAATATATCCCTTACAGTTTATTTACAGGCATGTTTCCACAACATGATTTCTTCATACTCTCATAAATCTGAGAAATAATCATAAAGTCACTTGAAGTATTATTTTTAACAAATCTTCTTCTTAAATAGTCTCTTGGGATGTCTTAAAAATATATTTTTCATATATCATGTTGAATAATGATATATATATATATTTAAATATATATATTTAAATTTTTAACAGTCTAATGGAAAGACATAATCAGTATCTTAATTTGATCTGATGATGGCAAAATGAGGATCTTCAATTTTGAAAACAATACTAGAAGGAAGAATTCAGTGAATCAGAAAACTATTGGAGGTTGAAAACATGTATATGAACAAAAATATAAAAATTAACTTTTTTGTTTTATTAAAAGTCTCATTCCCACCGAACAATAAATAGATTTAGAAATATGGACAATAACGATTGTCCAAAATTGATGATGTGTAAAAAAATAAAAAACATATTTGATAGAGTGGAAATGAATAAATACACTTAAAACCAAAAAAATAAAGATCCAACTGAAATCATTGAAATTAATTTAAAAATTAGTAGCATATCTATCAAGATGAAGAAAAATAAAGGCAATGAAAAATGAGGTATTTTTACATCATATCCGATAAGATTTTCCTGAAGATTCGCATACAAAAAATGAATAAAGAAAAACCTAAAATAAAATATATAGGATTTGAACCAAGAGATGGATGAAGATGATGAATAAAGGATTTTCATCCCCTTTTGGGTTCGTATCTGATGTTCAGACTTCCTTGCAGCTTCGAACTGATCCTCTCATGGTGTTCATTTAACCCTTGATCTAGGATCAAACATACGAACTACAACTCATCCAATGTTAGAACCTCCTTCATTGGTTGGAGATTCATCATCGATTACCTTGGCTTGTGATCATCTCTCAACTCTCACTCGCCTCCCAAACTTGTTGACACCCTTTAGCTCAATTCCTCCTACGACATTCCCCCAACATGGAACCTGAAACCCTGATTGATTTCATATTTTTTATAAATTTTTCATATATATATATATATATATATTGTTTTTTAGTTTATATTTTAATTTATTTTAATTATTAACCATATATTGATTAACGTAATTAAATTTCGATATTTTAAATTCAATTATATAATATATAAATCTTTTAATTCAAAATATTATTCACATGTATTTTTATAATTATACTATCATTAAATAAAAATCAATTATATTTATAACTTATCACTTTTGTGTTTTTATAGAAATTTTATTAATTTAAATTCTTTAAAAATTATATATATATATATATATATTACCTTGAAAACAACAACAACCATAATTTTATTTTTTTAGTAAATTAATTATATTTTCTAAAATGTCACTCTAATTTAATTTCTTTTATAAAAATGAATTTATTTATATATAATTCTAAATATAATTTATAATTATAAAAAATTTTCATGTATATACTGTATTGAAAATAACAAAAATAATTTTTAAAATAAAATTTTAAAATTTAAAATATATAAAATTTTATCATTTATTATTATGAAATAATAAAAATTGTATTTATGAATTCTTACGAACATTTTAATTATCTTAAATCTAAAATAATACTTCTATAAAAATGATCTTTTTAAAATATTATTAATTGAATAAAAATATATGTTATAATATTATAAATAGTTAATTATTATAAAATAATAACATGTTTAGAAAAGTGGTATTTAATAAAAAATTATTTAATAAAGTATAATAATTTAATATTAATTTAAAAATTTATTTTTTTATAATCACTAAAATTGAATTAATAAAAATGCTAATAAAATAAAGAAGTCTTTTATTCAAAACTCAAGTTTTTTATACCCCCCCTAAAAGAATTGTACCCCCGCAATTCATTCTTTGTACTTGAGAGAAAATTTTGAATTTTTATCTTCAGAATTAATGACTTTCTAAGGGAAACTAATTACTTAAAGAAAATTCTAATTCAAAGATTTTTTCCCTCAAATACAAAATCTAATCTCTAATGTTTTCCAAAATGTTCCTCTGATTACAATTATAACAGCCCAAACCCATGCTTCAAGACACAGTGCTTAAAACTACTGTGTATTTTTTTTATTAAAGGAAACTGAATAATTACACAATAGATTACACAAATGAGTACCATTTAGTGGTCTAGGTTCCGGAGTATTATAAAACACCTTATATTGATTAGATATAAATAGAAAATAAAACAAATACCTACTATGCTTCTGTGAGCACTAACTCTTAAACATGGAATTCTGAGTTAGAGCTTCTATGATAGTTGTGAAAAACATTTAAAACATGGGATGGAAATTTAATTTCCCAGAAATGGGTTTTAAAATCATTGAAAATCCTTTAAAGAAATCCTCTTTTGAAAATTTAATTTTGAGAAAATATTTTTAAACTTTTTAAATAATAGCATATTAATAATTTTCAAAAAAAATGTGGTAATATAATTGATATTACTTACGCTTCAAAATAGTATATTACTTATGTATAAAATTTTATTTAAAAGAAATCTGGTGATTTTTCTGAAAACACTATGAAAGAATTTGAAAAAAACATTATGGAAACATGAAACATTGAAGGCTATTGTAAGATTACCTTGTAAACACCTGAAAATTTCAAAGAAATTTTTATTCTTAAATACTTTGGAATTTTATGAGTACACAGTTTCTGACAGAACCTAAATCCGAGGCCCAGTGTGCCCAGAATCAATTTCTGAAGTTTTGTTCAGGTATGTTTTGTAAACGTATGAGAGTGTTTCTCTATCTTTTCAACTGGTGCTCGGAATTGAAATATGAGTACACTGATGAACTCGCAACGCCGGTATTTTCTTAAGGGGACCTTTACCGCAGTTGCGTTTTATGCGGGTTGAAAGTTAATTTTTGGGGATATAGAACAAATTAAATGAAATTATTGTACACAATTTTATTTATTTTTGGTAGTTATAACCTACAGAAGGGTGTTAAGGGTGGGCCCACACCCCACATAACCTCCCCTAAGAGGATTTAGTGTGGTGGGGCCCACAAAAACCCGCACCCTTCCAGCTCTCCTCATCTCCCAATTAATTCCATACTGTTTATCTTGAAAAATATTCATATTTATTATGGTGGAGCCTCTCCACCTTCCGCCCATTAAATGGGCCAACCTATCGAATTAATATCAGTGTTAATTAATTGGCACCACTTTTGAATTAATATGAATTTCATGGAAATTATATTAATTTGAGAGCCTTATTTCTTTGCGTTGGAAAATCACTTTTGGGGAAAGGCTCTGGATTATTAAATAGAGGTGATCCTTCTTCGACGAAGAACACCATTTTTCAACAAAGAACATCCCCAACAAAGAAGGCAAAGGACTTCATCCAACGACACTTCTTCCATGGACGCACCTCTACGTCAAGGAGTCTACGTCGCCTACGAAAATGACTATTCTTCCATCGTTGATGCGACGACATCGATCTACCGCGACGCTCGTCTTCCATGGATCAACGAAGTGCTAAGTCTTCTACAAGGTAGGGGTTTTTATATTCTTTGAGTGAATAAATTATACCCCTATTCTTTGTTAATCTTTAGAATTGACATTGGCCGATTGTTACCACATAACGTGGAGGGCGCGGGCTGAACAAACATGGCCCAATAACCCTCCATTCATTCTTTTTTTGATTTGCAATCGGGAAGCGGTGATGATCGAAGGCGGCGGTCGTGCGCTGGCTGTGTGCGGAGGAACCGCGACCCACAACCGCGGGCCGCTCGGCCGAAGGAGAACCGGCAGGCTAAGGCCGGCCAGGCCGAAGGAGGAGTGTGGTGCCATAAGGGGTGTCGTGCTACAGAAGACCGCATCTCGCATTCCTTGGGCCATTCGATGGGCGAACGGGCTGGCAGGTGGCTGGCTGGGCTGAGAAGAACCGTAGAGCCAGGAGGGTGCCGCGTTGGAGGAACCATAGCCCGCATGAGTGGGATGCTTGCTCCGTGAAGGCCGTTCGGCTTCGGCTGGCCGGTTTGGGGGGGCGGCGCCTCTTGGAACCGCCGATTCGAGAAAGCCCCCCCCCCCCTCAAACCGCTCGGCCCTCCAAGCCATGCCCTGCTGGGCCGGGCCACGCCGCGCCGGGCCACGCCGCACCGTGCTGAGCTAGGCCGCATCCCGCCGGGTCGGGTCAGGCCACACGATTCATCAGGCCGGTCCGACTTTCTTCTAGGTCAGACCGGCCAAGACCGGGTCAGACCCTCTAAGACCAGGTCGACCCGACCCCGTCGGCCCACTGGGCTTAACGGGCCGAGCCCGTTTAAACTTAAAGGTGAATATCTTGAAGACCACGCGTCTGATCGACGCACCGTCTGTGGAATATGGACCCTCGTGACGTGGAAGTCCTTTTGTGATACTCTAAGTGAGTTTTGGATTACTTTTGAAAATGTCCGGGTTTGGAACTAGTGTAATTCCAACTGGACCCCTGGAATAGAAAAGCCAATAACTCTTAGATTGAGCGTCCGATTGATGCGCCGTCTGTCGCGTTGGGTTTTCTTTGATGAGGTGGAACATTCAAATAAATAAACTTTGGAATTAGTTACATTTGATCTATCAACCCCTTTTCATGAGGAGTGGACCCTCCCATAATCGAGCGTGCTATGTGTGAGAACCCTAGAGCTGGCTGCGACTGCGTCGACTACCATACTGGGATCCTCCGTGGGTTCTAAGAAGACGTCTACCATACTAGGATCATCTGTGGGTTCGATGAAGATGAATTTCGTAATAGGATCCTCTGTGGGTTCGACGACGATGACTTCTGTACTAGGATCCTCCATGGGTTTGATGGCAATGACTTCAGTACTGGGATCCACCGTGGGTTCAACAACGATGACTACTATTCTTGTATCCTACGTGGGTTCGGTAGTTTGACCTCTGTACTTGTATCCTGAGTGGGTCCGACAGAGTATCTAGTCTTGTATCCTCTGTGTGTCCAATAGCTTAGCTGGTCCTATATCCAATGTGGGTCTGACAACTTAGATGAATTAGTGACTACATCTGATAATCCCTATCACTCTGAAAAAGTTGTATACCTGTGTGAGCTGAGTCCTGACTTTGAATAATTACCATCAATATGATTGAATTTTTTCCTGTGGGGACTGGGTTATGCTTGGGATCGAGTGTTAGAGCCAAAATGGAATTGATAAATTAGGTATATGTATGGGAATATACTTATATAGGGTTGGTTGATACTTCAGGATTGTATCTTTTCATTGTGGTTTATCCTTCGTGGATTCTAGGAGACCTTTGGGGGACTCAGGTTCCCTACTGAGTATCTTTATACTCACCCCTGCACGGGCAATGCTTGCACTACATTGTGTTGGATGTAGATGACAGACATCGCTGACCATGGTAGAGGCTTGTTGAGCTGGACGGTACCCGGAGGTGGAGCACTTGGTGTGACATACACGGAGCAGACTAATGGACCCGTGGTGTTGGGAGAGACTATCTGTACCCACCCTTCAGGTGGGATTCCCGGAGGACAACTTTGTGGTTGCTGCTTTACATTACTGCTATTGTACTAGACTTTCAGTTGTACTGTACTTTTAGTTGGGTCTGTATTCTATCCCATTTACCTTTCAGCAGTTACTTCTGTATTCAATATCACTTTGTGTTTACATCTGTTTCATACTCTGTTGTGTTGTTTACTATTATAAAGGCAATTCCTTCCCTTTTATTGGGATTTACGCCCTTGGTGCTAGTCGCCAGCCTCTGGCCTATAGAAGGAGGGATTTGGGTTGTCACGGCATGGGCCCCAAGGATGGGTCTTGACAAATTGGTATTAGAGGATTTGGTTCTACTGCCGAACTCAGGACTCTGATTATTCATTTTTGTGAAGCAATAGTGTTATGAGTGTTGAGTGTGGTTTTCAGTCCAGGGAGTCCAGTGTTGGTGCGACGACCAACGTATCCATACACCAGGACCCTAACCCCTGATTTCTGACTCAATTCATGAAAACACTGATTGCATGTGTGTTTCAAAAGTCTTCTTTGTGATTACTTTGTGTCAGCTCACCAGGTATACTGTTTTGACCATGGTGAACCTGTTTCTTTTCAGAATGGCCCCATGAAGGCAGTCATCTAGGGTTCCGAGTCACGTATGAAATGGAATCCCACCGAGTGATGAGGCCTCGGTGCAGGGCCCCATCACAGTTGAGGCACCAGTGGTACCACTACCCGATGAGCCACCGATAATACCAGCCCCAGCTGTAGAGAGTGCACACCGCCTGAGTTTGTAGTAAGAGTTTCAGCGACAGAGGCCACCCTGGTTCCGCGGAGAGACAAAACCTCAGGCAGTCAAGGATTGGATGGAGCCTATTGTCAGAGTCTTCAGATTGGTAGGGACACCAACCGACCTTATGGTGATCCTTTTCGCGAATCTCTTGTACGCAGCAGTAGGTAGATGGTGGAGCTTGATGTTCTAGGTGCACGAAGAGACATCTCTACTTTGGATAGACTTCGAGAGTCTCTTCTGCTCGGAGTTTATTCCATCCACCCTTCGTGCAGTGCGGATTCAGAAGTTACTACATCTGCAGCAGGGTAGCCTTATTGCAGCTCAGTACTCAGCAAGGATTACTAACCTCTCACTCTACTCTATGGATATGGTAAGGGACCCGTTTTTCAGGGCTCGGACCTTCGAGCAGAGACTGAGGCACGAGATCAGGGCTTCGATGATTCCCCTCAGCATCCCGAAGCAGGAAATGGTGCTGGAGTGAGCCCTTATAGTAGAGAGATTTCTCACTGAGCAGTCACCAACATTGAGACCCACCGTAGGGCGAAACGTAGCAATGTCTTCTGCAGACGGTAGTAGACGGATGTCATAGGGGTCCATGCGGACCAGGACATCAGGTGGGAGACCTCAGGATACAAGTTCGGTTTTACGGGGCACACAAAACAGAGCTATCCTTACAACGAGCTGGCAGTGCTATGCATGCGGCAGTCAGGGCCACATGGCTCGTGACTACCCGACTCACTATGCAGACGAGCAGCAGACAGTAGAGGGACCTCCCAGGCAGAGTCAGAGGATTGACCGTGGTGGTCTGCCGGGAGAGGGAAGACGAGGCTGAGGAGCTGGACGAGCAGCTGGTGGTGGGAGACATTTCGAGGCTCTACCACCACCACCACCAGGAGGACCACCCCGACCACAGGGAGCTGGAGGATAGAGGCGGGCACAGATCTAGGAAGTCAAGGCCTACGACCACGGCACAAATGAGATGAATTGAGGTACTATCTGTGTCTACTCCATCCTTGCAGCAGTTCTTATAGACATATGTGCGAGTCATTATTTTATTGTCACTGCCCTTGTTCGGAGCTCGGATATTCCGACGGAGCCGTTGGATCGATCCTTACGTCTAGAGACTGCTATGGGAAGATACTCGATGATTACGCACTGGTGCCGATAGTGTGAGCTTACTCTAGGAGGTGAGATCTTCGACTGGGATCTAATTGTAGCGGTGTCGAGGCCATAGGACATCATCGTGGGTATAGACTGGTTATCTAGAGTCCATGCTCAGATCGACTTTATTAAGCTCAAGGTGCGGTGTATCCGCACGGATGGGGGTAGGTTCACCTTCACCAGTGAGAAGGGAGCCTTTGTAGTGCATGATGGATTCACGTAGAGGAGAGGACATCCAATCACACATCACATGGCTAGTATCATCCTCGGAGAATTTTTTGTGCGGAGTTTGTGTTTTCCTGTTGTGGTGGATCAGTATGTGGACATTTTTCCAGACGACATTCCAGGAATACCTCCTTGCAGAGACGTAGAATTTTACATAGATCTTGTACCCTAATAAATCACCGATATCTACCCTAGCATATCGGATGGCTCCCGCTGAGCCTCATGAGCTGCGGGTACAGTAGGAGGACTTGTAGGGAAAGGGATTCATCCAACCTAGTGTTTCACCCTGGGCTTCTCCGATTTTGTTCTCCAAGAAGGCGGATGGGAGCTTCAGACTGTGTGTCGACTACTGTCGCCTGAATCAGGTGACCATAAGGAACAAGTACCCACTTACGTGGATTGAAGACCTCTTTGATCAGCTCAAGGGGGCACGATGGTTCTCGTAGATAGGCCTCAGATCAGGCTATCACCAGCTCAGAGTTCGAGATGGGGATGTGTAGAAGATAGACTTCAGATGTCGGTATGGCCACTACAAGTTCTTAATTATTCCCTTCGGCGTAACCAATGCTCCAGAAATGTTCACGAATCTCATGAACATGAATTTCCAGCCTTACCAAGATCGTTTTGTCGTAGTCCTCATCTACGACATACTGATTTACTCGACTACAAAGGAGGACCACGCCTATCACTTGTGGGTTGTACGGGATACACTCTGAGTGCACCAGATTTATGGTAAGCTCCTGAAGTGCTAGTTCTGGATTCGAGAGGTTCACTTCTTGGGACACGTCATCTCTAAGGCGGGGGTAGCAGTGGATGCAGCGAAGATCGAGGCAGTGCTTTCTTGGGAGCCACCCAAGAGTGTGATGGAGTTTTGGAGTTTCATGGGTATGGATGTTTACTATCAGAGGGTTGTGCAAGACTTCTCCATAGTTCATCACCGCTTTCATATTTGACAAAGAAGTAGAAACCCTTCGTGTGGTCAGATAGATTCCAATAGAGCTTTCAGGAGCTGATACTGAGATTGACCAGTGCACCCATCTTGAGGCTACCGGAGGAGGGCGTTGGGTACATAGTTTACTGAGACACATTAGGGACTAGACTGGAGTGTGTCCTGATGCATTAGAGAGCGGTGATCTCTTATGGTTCATGGTAGTTGAGACCGCACGAGTAGAACTACGCTACCCATGACCTGGAGTTAGCAGCAGTGGTCTTCGCCTTGAAGATGTGGCAACACTATCTGATGGGAGAGCGCTTTACAGTCTACTCTGACCACCGGATTCTTAGGTACATCTTCTCGCAGAAGGAACTGAACCTGAGACAGTGGCAATGACTCGAGTTCCTCCTGAACTATGACTTTGAGATAGTCTATACTCCTGGGAAGGGAAACATTGTAGCTAATGCTCTCAGTAGGAGATCGGGCATTCAGCTTCTAGGAGAGGCGACCGTGCAGCTAGACGCGTTGCAGATATCCATTGTGGATACAGATGGATAAACCTTTCTTCAGTCTCTCACAGTCACTCCTCCACTTCTTTAGTGAGTTAGAGACGTACAACGAAGAGATGCTGACTGCGAGACATGACGTCCTCAGATATCCTCAGGGCTAGAACCTGATGGATTTTCTGAAGGAGGGGAGCACGTCATCCTCTTCAGAGAACGTATGATGGTACCAGTTTCACTACTGGAGGAGGTGCTGAGGGAGTTACACACTTTCCCTATAGTGGTACATCTAGGAGGGGCGAAGATGTATCAGGACCTGAGATAGTAGCACTGGTGGCCGGGTATGAAGAAGGCTGTAGTAGTGTTCGTTTCATGATGCCTCACTTGTCAGCAAGTGAAGGTGGAGCACCAAGTACCAGCAAGCTTGGTAAAACCCTTAGAGGTCCCAGAGTGGAAGTGGGATGGGATCTCCAGGGATTTCGTGATAGGGATTCCATGAACATTCAAAGGACAAGACTTTATCTGGGTGATCGTAGAACGACTCACCAAGTCGGCCCACATTCTACCGACTAGAGAGAAGGGCTGAGTAGAGAGATTGGGACGCCTCCACGTACAGGAGATCCTACGGCTTCATGGTGTGCCATTGACGGTCGTCTCCGATCAGGATGCATGCTTTACTTCAAGGCGTTGGAAGGGGTTGTAGGAGGCATTTGGGACGCAGCTACATCTGAGCACCGCCTTCCGTCCTCATATGGATGTCCAGACTAAGAGGACCATTCAGACTCTCGAGGACATGATCCATGCATGTGTCCTCGACTTTGGTCACAGTTGGGAGGATCACTTACCCTTGGTGGAGTTTGTGTACAACAACAGCTACCACTCCACCATTGGGATGACACCATACGAGGCACTGTACGACCGACCTTGCAAATCACCTCTATGCTGGACTGACCCAGAGGAGTTAGTACTCATATTCCACGGATCAACGATGTGCGACGTGTTTTGCGAGGTAGGGTTTTTTATATTCTTTGAGTGAATAAATTGTACCCCCATTCTTTGTTAATCTTCTGAATTAACATTGGACGATTGTTACCACCTAACGCGGAGGGCGTGGTCCGAACAAAAATCGCCTGATGACCCTCCATCATTCTTTTTTTGATTTTTAATTGAGAAGAAGCGATGATCGAAGGCGGTGGTCATGCGCCGGCCGTGTGCAGAGGAACTGGGGCCTGCAACCGTGGGCCGCTCGACCGAAGAAGAACCAACCGGCTAAGGCCAGCAAGTCTGAAGGAGGACCGCGACGCTACAAGGGGCACCGCGCTGCAAAAGACCACGACCCTTGTTCCGCGGGCCGTTCAACGGGCGAACCAGATGGTAGGCGGCCGACCATGCAGAGAAGGACCGTTGTGCCAGGAGGGCGCCATGTTGGAGGAACCACGACCTGCCCGAGCGGGTCGCTTGCGCCGTGAAGGCCAGCCAGCTTCGACCGGCCGGTTCATGAAAGTGCCCCCCCTGGACTGCTCAGCCCTCTGGGCCGAGCCATGGCCAGCTGGGCCGCACCATAATGGGCCGCTCCACGCTGCGCCAGGCCGGGCCGTGACGTGCCGGGCTAAGACGCGTCCCACCGGTTCGGGCCGCACCCCCTCGGGCTAGGACACGCCCCCTCGGGCCAGGCCACACCCTTCGGTTTGGGCCACGCGATTCATCGGGCCGGTCTGACCCTCTGCTGGGTCGAACCCACCAAGACTGGGTTGACCCGACCCGTCGGTCCACTGGGATTAACGGGTCGGGCCCGTTTCCACTTAAAGGTGAATATCTTGAAGACCATGCATCCGATCGACGTGCCATTTGCGGAAAAAGGACCCTCGTGACATGGGAGTCCTTTTTTTGATACTCTAAGTGAGTTTTAGAAGAATTTCGAAAATGTACGAGTTTGTAATGAGCATAATTCCAACCGAGCCCCTAGAAAGGAAAAGCCAATAACTCTCAGTCCAGGCATCCGATTGAGACACTGTTTGTCACGTTGGGTTTCTTTTGACGAGATAAAACATTGGGATACATCAAATCTAGAATTTGTGATAGTTGATGTATTGACCCCTTTGCTCGAGAATCAGACCCTCCCGGAATGGAGCGTGTTGTGTGCGAGAACCCTAGAGCTGGCTGCGACTGCATCGACTACCATACTGAGATCCTCCATGGGTTCGATGAGGACTTCTACCATACTAGGATCCTTTGTGGGTTCATCAATGATGAATTCCGTACTAGGATCCTCCGTGGGTTCGACAACAATGACTTCTGTATTAGGATACTCCACAGATTCGATGACGATGGCTTCTGTACTTGGATCCTCCATGGGTTTGACAGCGATGACTACTGTTATTGTATCCTACGTGGGTTCTGTAGTTTGACCTATGTACTTGTATCCTGAGTGGGTCCGACAGAGTAGCTGGTCTTGTATCCTCTGTGGGTCTGACAACTTAGCTGGTCTTGTATCATTTGTGGGTCCGACAACTTAGATGAATCAGTGACTACATATGATCATCCCTATGACTCTACAAAAGTTTTATACCTATGTGAGATGAGTCTTGAATTTCAATCATCACCATCAGTATGATTGACTTCTTTCCTGTGTGCACTGGGTTGTGGATTGGATCGAGTGTTGGAGACAAAATAGAATTAATAACTTAGGGATATGTATGAAAATATATCTAAGTAAGGTTGGTTAATACTTCAGGATTGTATCATTTCTTTATGGTTTATCGTTCGGGGATTCTGGGATACCTTCAGGGGTCTCGGGGTCCCTACTGAGTATCTTTATACTCACTCCTGCACGGGAAATGCCCACAGTACATTTTGTGGGATGCAGACGACGGACAATGCTGATCATGGTAGAGGCTTGTAGAGCTAGATGGTACCCGGAGGTGGAGCACTTGGTTCGACGTACACGGAGCAGACAGATGGACCCGTGGTGTTGAAAGAGACTATCTGTACCCACCATTCTAGTGGGATTCCAAGAGGACATCTCAGTGGTTGCTGATTTACTTTACTGCTATTGTACTAGACTTTCAGTTGTACTGTACTTTCAGTTCGGTTTGAATTCTGGCCCATTTAACTTTCAAAACCTACTTTTTTATATAGTATCACTCTGTGTTTACATCTGTTGCATACTCTGTTGTGTTGTTTACTATTATAAAGACAATTCCTTCCCTTTTATTGGGATTTACGCCTCTGGTTCTAGTCGCCAGCCCCTGGCCTATAGAAGGCTGGCTTGGGGTAGTCACGACACGGGCCCTCAGGATAGGTCGTGACATACTTGCTTGTTGAGGGATTATGTTCCCTCCTCAATTCGCTACCATATTTAAAACATTCAAGTGACGAATTTTATAAAAATCATTTTTAATCATTCTTCATGTAAATATATTTTTTTTCAATGGTATTTCTAGTTTAAATATTTGAAAACAATTTTAAAACAATTTTATGTTTACACACACACACACAAACACACACACACACAGACATATATATAATTTCACAGGAACACATCTTCTGGATTCGAAATAATAAAATCTCATGTCGACTTGTCTTTGCATGATATGAGTAATTATCATCCATATTTTCGATTAAAAAAAATGTTCATTAATAATCCTTTCTAGAAACGTATGTATTATTCACACAATATACACAAATATTATTCATACAAAATACATACATATTAACAATAAATGCAAGTGCATGTTTGACCTGTCATGAGAAAAGATGATGGCCATATCATTCTTGATAGATGACAAGTGTGTAATTTACATAGATGAATGTGAGGATCGTTATTGAAACTTACTATAAACAATAAAATGATTCAATAATTTTTATTACATTAAAACATATAATTTACTAAAAATTATCCTTTAAAATTTAATGGCTGAATTTCTTTACACCATTGTTCAAAATTAGAGATTTTGGTTGAAAAAATAAATTGGTGTCTAGATCTTAGAAACACTTGTGAATTGAAAAAAAAAATTATTCTGGTAAATGAAAGGATTATTGTTATGAAATTAAATGTATAAATTCATATCCTGAAACATAAATCTTGGAAAAGAGTGTATATAAGACCTTTCAAAAAAATTATTTGAATATATGCTTATTCAAAAATAATTATTATTGTTCTGGTGAATTATAAATTTCCAAGTAAAATTATTCCACTACAGGAATTCTTGGTATTTGCGATAGGACCCCATGGAAAATAGGCTTTAGCAACGGGGCCCCGTTGCAAATAGCCCATTGTAGAAAACGCCATCGCAAATACCATTATTTTCGATGGGAAACATCACCATCACAAATAAGTCTCTGATTATATGTATTATATAAACATAATCTTTTTCACGACATGCTCACTATACTGTCGCAATATATATATATATATATATATATATATATATATATAACGTTCTGTGATGGGCCCGTCGCAAAAAAGTATTTGCGACGGGTAAGTAGTCCCGTTAGAAATATGTTTTAAAAAAATATTTAGTTAGACAATTTGCGACGGGGTCCCATCGTAAAAGGTCCCATCGCAATTAATAAATTAATTTTAAAAAATTAAATTTAATAAATTTATATTTAATGAAAAAATAATATTACTATTATTAAAAAAATATTTTTTAAAATTCTAAATATTCACAAAAAAAATAAAAAAATCATAAATTATTATTATTATTATTATTATTATTATTAGTAAATAAAAAACATTAAAAAATATAATACTAAAAATATATATTTAATTTAATAGTAATAATATTATTAAAATAATAAAAAATAAAAAATATTATAATTCTCAATATTTAAAAAAATATAAACAAATACAAAAATTTTAAAAATTAAATTATGTAATATTTTCACTCATATAAGAGACAGAAAATGTAAATACATCATATTAAAATGTTAAATTAAAATCTTTTTAACATAAAAAAATCACTGAGGGGGTCGTCTTCTGGAGGGGGTGGAGGAGCTGAAGGAGCCGGTGGAGTAAACTCCATCCATAAACTATGAGTCAGACAGTGCATATACTCCATCTGCTTGTGATGCTACTGCTGCCATCTATGCATCTCCTCCTCATGATGATGCTGCTACTGCTACCATCGAGGCATCTTCTCCTCGTGATGCTGCTCCTACTGCTGCTGCCTCCGACCCATCTCTTCTTGCTGCTTATGCAAAGTCTCTATAAGCTCAGCTTGAGCTCGCAAGTACTCCTGATACTGTGAGCCATAAGATGATGCCTCTCCAGAAGCTCCTCTAAAGATGGACACCGACATTGAAACAATACCATAATAAGTACCATGAGTCAAATGAGAGCCGATACCAACTACTCTTCCCTTCTCAAAGCCATACTGAGTCGCCTGCATCCATGCTGCCTCATCGAATTGGTGCGCACTGGTCTGCTCCGTCATCTCGTCCTGAACCTCAGCCTATGTCTGAGAGTTCGTAGGCTCATATGAATCCTTCAATTCAACTTTAAAATTAAAATTGTGAAAATATTATATGCAGTTAATTGTTAAACTGAAAATATATTACTAACCACAATCTGACCGTGGCGATCACCTCTAATATCTCCAGTGGCTGGATCATTGTACATCCTCTGATAAATGACAAACTCCATAATACTGGGATGCTCGACTACCTAAAAAAATATAAAATAAACTTTTTATATTTAAATATATATAAAATATTTAAAAAATATACTTATCAGATGATCTCTATAGGAACTGAATGTACGGCTACCAGCTCAATGCGTCACCTCTTGTCTCCCCTGGTTTTGTCGTACCACTGAATATCTCCTCTGAAATCCACCACCCAACCAGTGTAAACATAATCCATAATGTACCCTGGTCAGTGGGTTCAACACGACTCATCAAATTCTGTCACTCAAGCTTTTTTAATGGGTATCCTTCTCAAATTATGCAAAAACTGACAGAAACGGTCACACATAGAAACCTTTCATGCCGTGTGGATAGCGTCGCACATTCTATCATCGATAGGATACCATAAACCCTAAAAATAATTTATAATATCATGTTGTTAATAAAATAAATTTCAAAATAAATATTATTTATTTACATACCAGCCAACAATGGAACATGTCGCTTCCCACATCAACGTGAATCTGTTCTCATGTGATCCATGACTGAGAAAAATAATTTCACAATATAGCGCTCCCCTGTCCAATAGATACATGCACAAAACTATGAAAAAGGAATAAATAATCAAAAAATTAGTATATATATAAATAAATTAATGAAATCTAACTAAAATATACAGGTTACCATATCTCCGTGTGTGTGGATAGAAACCAAGATGTGGACATCGCTTGGGGATAAGGTCAGGAATCATCAGTCGTGCAAGACCGTGCCCCCTCTGCATACCACCTGAACCACTAGTGGGATGAGGGTCAGATGATCCCAAATCCCCATCATCCAAAGGTATCTCAGCCTCCTCTAACTCACGCAATAGATCAGAGTCCATCTGAAACACAAAATGATTTTTGTTAGAATATATTTTAAAATAATTATTATATATAGATATATATTAGTTATGATTATAAACAACATTTAACTGTGTCAATGTTCATCTTCATCCTCTTCTCTATAGCTGTCAATGTCAATGTCTTCAACTTCCTCCTCAGCATCGTCAATATCCACATGAGTTTTAATTTCAGCATCTCTTGTCATTTCAAATTCATTTGTAACATCATTAACATCTTCATCACCATCGATCCTTAATTGTGGGGTGTCATCATCGATATTCACCTCTCTTTGTGAATCAGATGGATTTTGAGCAGTCTTTTGAAAAACTTTAATTCCTTCAACTTCAGCGGAACCACATTCAGTTTGAGTAAACTGATTTTCCCGAGATTTTATTTTTATTATGCTCCACCAATCGCTCAAGTCTCCTGAAGTAGCACAGTACTTTGAATAATAAATTTGATGTGCATGTTGAGCCAGTAAAAATAGTTCATTTACTAAAAGAAGACTTTTATATTTAATATCGACGATTCCATGAGTTGTATGGACACACAAGCCTCTCTCAGTATCCAACCACCGACATTTAAACATTGTTATATAATTCCGTCCTAGATAACAATGATCAATAATTTCATCCAAAATTCCATAAAAGTCAACTTCCGTTTTTTCTATGTTGTGATCCTCTCAAAAAAACTCCACTATTAATTGTTTTTTTGATTCCCCATATGCATGTGATTGAAATAGAAAACCATTCACTACATATGAATTATAAGATTTAACCATTTTGGATGGGGGGTTACTCAATATAAACAGTCAATTATCAATTTTATCAGCATATTGAGACAGTAGAAATTTTTTAAAACAATTATCAATATAAGAAATAATAAACAGAATTGATATTAAACCATCAATAATTTATGTTACCAGTTTTTGAAATCATTGAGAATTTTTTTGTCTGCGTTTTTCAAGAGAAACTGCTGTAATTTGTGGAAGTTTCTTTATGTTATGATTATCATATTAACTAAAAATAAAATAATTTTAAATATTGTAACATAAATTATAGAATATGTGATAGTAGGACTCACATGACAAATTATGTCATTTCTTCATAGTTGAGCAAAACGTAGGTATGAGCTCTGTGATGTTCATCATCTGAAATCCAACGTTCATGAACTCCACCGAAATCAAGATTTGGCTGATTAAAAACTATTAATTGATTGTCCATTTCATCATTAACATTCCCCTCATTTTGTTCCATGTGATTGTATTTTTAGGTATATTGAGATTCAAAATAATGATAGTAGAAAAAAGAAATTTCCTCTTGTAAATAACCTTCAACAATTGAGCCTTCAACTGATGCTTTGTTACGCACCTTTTTCTTTAATTTTTGTATGAATCTCTAAAATGGGTACATCCATAGAAACTATACTGGACCTCCACATTTAGCATCATGTGTAAAATGTAATATCAGATGTTCCATTGAGTGAAGGAAAGCCGACGAAATGATTTTTTTCTAGTTTACATATAATTACAGCAATATCTTCTTCCGGTTTTCTTATCACATCGTAGTCTATTGTCACTACACAAATGTCTCGAAAAAAATATGATATGTCTGTTATCAAATCCCAAATCATATAATTCAAACAAAATCTGAATCCAATCGGTAGTCTTTCCAATATAACATGACAATCATGACTTTTAATCCAGTAATATAACCATTCTTAACACATCTGCCCAAATTGGAAGCATAGCCATTTGGAAGTCTCAAATCAGCAATCCACTAACAGAATAATAAGAGACTCTCTTTGGATAGTGTATAAGCTTCTTTTGGCTTCATTAACCTCTGTGATCTGAAATTTTTAAATAGTTCAAGTTCTGGTCGCCTACAAATTTGGGCAAGATCTAATCATGCCTTTACAGTATCTTTCGTCTTATCTGGTGTATCCAAAACTGTATGAAATAAATTATTAAAAAATTTCTTCTTAATATGCATAACATCCAATATGTGGTAGACCAAAAAATCAGACCAATATGGATGATCCCAAAAAATTCTATGTTTTATCCAATTATGTTCTTTCCAAAAGCCATGAATTTCTTCTTGGTTTATTGTTGGTCCAAATGTGATGGGGGGTAATGAAAATACAACTGATTTTAACTCTGTACATGAGATCATCTTTGGAGGTTCATCCCTTTCAATTGTACCTTTTCTGAAATGATATTAGTTCCTCCGAAAATTATGATCGGTTAGAAGAAATCTACGATGAAAATAAAAATAGCAAGGTTTTTTTCCATTGACGAGCATAAAGGTTTTGTTTTCTTTAATAAAATAAGGAAATGATTTCAGACCATGTGTACTCTAACCAGATAACATGTTATATGCTGGAAAGTCACTAACCGTGCACATCAATACAACTTTTAATATGAAATTTTGTTTCGCAGCAACATCATATGTATTAACACCATCACTCCACAATGCAATTAACTCATCAATAAATGGTTTCAAATAAACATCAATAGTCTTTTTCAGATGTCCTGGGATTAATAGAGTAAAAAAGATATAAGGCTCCTTCATCAACATCCATGGAGGAAAATTGTATGGAGTTATAAAGATAGTCCAACATTAATACTGACTACCATAAGAACCAAACGGACAGAAACCGTCAATAGAAAGACCCAATCGCACGTTTCGGGATTCTATAGAAAAAGACGGATGTAGACGGTCATAATTCTTCCACGAATCACCATCAGATGAATGATTAAATCTTTTATCAGTTGAAATCTTGGTTTTGTTCCATGACCTCATTGACGCTGTGTTTTGAGACATAAATAAACACTGCAACCAAGGTGTAAGGGGGAAATATCTCAATAGTTTTACTGGAATCGATCTAGACTTCCCTGGTTGGGCTTCTTTATACTTCGATTTTCCACATGTGGGACAAATATCCAATGACTCATTTTCACCAGAATATAAGATACAATCATTTGGACATGCATGAATCTTCCGATAACTAAGGCCCAGATTACGAATCAGCCTCTTGCTCTCACAGTAATTTGTAGGCAACACAATTATTTCAGGTAACAGTGTTTTAACCAAAAAAATATCTGATCAATACAGTTGTTTGACATTTAATTATCTGATTTAATAGTCATAAATTTTGCAACAGCTTATAATTTTCTTATCTTGCAACCGGGATAGAGTGCATCCTCAGCAGACCTCAATAACTCATAAAATTAGGATAGTGCTAACTCAGGAATTAAATCAATATCATCATGGGTTTCATTTTGTTGAACAGATGGACCTGCAACATCATGTACTAAATTTTGAAACCGTTATGGATCCAGAATCAAGTTATTAGGATCTTCTCTAGAACTGCGTTCACCGTGTTGATACTAAAAAACATAATCCGGTTGAAAACCAAAACGCAAGAGATGTCCCCCAACCTTATCAAATGTGTCAAACATTCTCAGAGTACATTTTTTACAAGGACTGTTAATTGTGCCTTCTAAATTATATTCTGTTTTTGATGATGCAAATGCTAAGAAAGCTTCAACACCCTCAATATATACATGATTTAAACCGGAACCATTTGGATTTCTGTGCTGATTTATCCAAGCGCAATCATTTTATAATGATTGATGTCGACTTCCTTGTTCCATATTTTTCTACATAAAATATAAAATCTCACTATTTTTGAAAATTTTGAAATTATAAAAACACTATCTGAAAAAAGAATATAAATAATTACAACTACTTAATAATTACCATTAATTAAGAGAGAAACAATTTCCAGTGGATTGACGACTACTATTTTGTCTGATGGCTCATTTAATTGCATATTTCTCACACAAATTAATGCTAATTATTGATAATTATTCCTAATTATTACTAATTATTACTAATTATATCTAATTATTACTAATTATCCCTAATTATTCTTAATTATTCCTAATTATTCCTAATTATCGCTAATTATTCCTAATTATTCCTACTTATTACAAATTATTACAAATTATTACAAATTTTTACTAATTATTACTAATTATTACTAATTATTACAATTTATTACTAATTATTACAATTTATTAATAATTAGTACTAATTATTACAATTTATTACAATATATTACTAATTTAGAAATACTTAGCAATACTTAGCAAAATGAAAACTTTTTGAATAGTGATAGGAAATTTTGTAATCATCATTGTGGAGATGATTACAAATTTTTCCTTCATTATCCAAGAAGTTTTCATTTACTAATTATTACTAATAAAAAAATTATATTATCAATATTTATGAAAAAACAATATTAATATTATCAAAATAATAATAAAATTATAAAATATTAAAATTATCAATATTCACAACAGGATTTGCCCTATTTTTAACATGTTCAAATCTCAAAGGGTCTCCAATTGTCAAGTCATGCGCAATAAAAAGTTTGTGTCAGTCATGACCAATGTAAACTCTATAATTGTACTTGCATGGTTGATCACATCGTAAGTAGTGTTGCAATAGGACGACCAAAGTAATGTCGTTCTTTTCTCTAAGAATCATCTCTCTCCCTTTACATAGATCATTCTTCCTTAAAAATTTGAGGGGATATCAGTATCTTTCCCTTAAATTTTCAAGGAAGAATGGTCTATGTAAAGGGTCATGTGAGATAATTCTTATAGATGAGAAGGGCATGACTTGGGTTGTCCTATTACAACACTACTTGTGAGGTGATCAACCATGGAAGGACAATTATAGAGTTTACATTGTACATTGCTGACAAAAACGTTTTATTGCACATGACCTGACAATTGGCGACCCTTTGAGATTTGAAAATGTTAAGAATAGAGCAAAGCCTTCTACGAATATTGATAATTTTAATATTTTACATATATTTTGTTATTTTAAAAATATTAATATTATTTTTTCATAAATATTGATAATATAATTTTTTTATTACTAATTATTACTTACTATTACTAATTATTACTAATTATTACTAATTATTACTAATTATTACTAATTATTACTAATTATTGCTAATTATTACTGATTATTTCTAATTATTACTAATTATTACTAATTATTACTAATTATTACTAATTATTACTAATCATTACTAATTATTACTAATTATTACTAATCATTACTAATTATTACTAATTATTACTAATTATTACTAATTATTACTAATTATAACTAATTATTACTAATTATAACTAATTATTACTAATTATTAATAATTATTACTAATTATTATTAATTATTACTAATTATTAAATATTATTACAAATTATTACTAATTATTACAAATTATTACTAATTATTACAAATTATTACAAATTATATCTAATTATTACTAATTATATCTAATTATTACTAATTATAATTAATTATTACAAATTATTGATAATATTACTAATTATTGATAATATTACTAATTATATCAAATTATTACAAATTATTACTAATTATTACTAATTATTACTAATTAATGATAATATAAATTTTTTATTAGTAATTATTACTAATTATACCAAATTATAACTAATTATATCTAATTATAACTAATTATATCTAATTATTACTAATTATATCTAATTATTACTAATTATATCTAAATATTACTAATTATATCTAATTATTACTAATTATATCTAATTATTACTAAATATATCTACTTATTACTAATTATATCTATTTATTACTAATTATATCTAATTATTACTAATTATATCTAATTATGACTAATTATTAATAATATATCTAATTATTACTAATTAATACTAATTATTCGTAATTATTACTAATTAATGAAAATATAATTTTTTATTACTAATTATTACTAATTATATATATTTATTACTAATTAGATCTAATTATTACTAATTATATCTAATTATTACTAATTATATCTAATTATTACTTATTATATCTTATTATTTCTAATTATATCTAATTATTACTAATTATATCAAATTATTACTAATTATATCTAATTATTACTAATTATATCTAATTATTACTAATTATATCTAATTATTACTAATTATTACTAATTATTAGTAATTATTAGTAATTATTCCTAATTATTACTAATTATATCTAATTATGAAAAATTATATCTATTTAACACTAATTATTACTAATGATATCTAATTAACACTAATTATTTATAATTATCACTAACTATATCATTTTATTACTAAAATTTAATAAAAATAAAAATCAACTGAAATCTAATTTAATTACAACTAATAAACACCAATTAAAATTAACATTAAAAAATAAATAAATATAAAAAAATAAAATATAAATACCTTAAAATTTGATATTCCGAAGATATTGGTACCATCCAATTGCTCACATATAAAAAATTTTAACTTAAAGAAATTTTTTCCTTGAAACTGAACAATGAAAAAAGAGAGAGAAGAAGATCTAAGTGATTTGGGAAAAACAGATGAGGGTATATATAGGTTAGATTAGTTGTGACGGGGTTATTTGTGATGGAAAACCCGTCGCAAAAGGAACTCTTTGCAATGAGGCCCGTCACAAATACCCTCGCGTGCATTAATTACCGTTGGCGGTTAAAAGGGTATTTGCAATGGGCCATGTCGCAAATAGTTCCTGCCGACACTCTTAGTTGTGACGGGGTTATTTGCGACGGGAAAACCGTCACAAATGGTGGTATTTGCGATTGGGACCGTCGCAAATACTCTCGCGCGCATTAATTATAGTCGGCAGTTAAAAGGGTATTTGCGATGCGGCTCGTCGCAAATAGTTCATGCCGACACTCTTTTCGCGGCGGGACGACATCCCGTTGCAAAAAAAAATATTAACTGCCACCGGGTATTTGCGATGGGTACCGTCAAAAACACTCTTACGCGGTTTGGCGTGCAAGCAGCGCGGTTTGGCACTCAAGTCGCGCCAAACTATTTGTGATCGGAGACATCTCCACGTCGCAAATAACATTCGAGTAGTTTGGCGTGCAAGTCGCGCCAAACTATTTGTGACGGGAGATGAAAACCCGTCGCAAATAATTGGTTATTTGCGAAGGAGAAATTTCGCAGTTGTAAATAACTTCCTGGATGGGTTATTTGTGACGATATTTATTCCCATTGCAAATAACCCATCACAAATATTGATTTTTCCCGTAGTGTTCTAATAAAAATAAATTCCAAATATGATATAATCATGAAAATTTTGATAGAAACATAATTCAATTACATTATTTTATAAAAGAAATAATCACATAAAATGATTAGAATTGGAAATATTGAAAATAGTTTAAAAATATATCCCTAATAATAATTACATTTTTCATAACATAAATAGATATACAAAACTGTTTTTAATTAGAGAAATTAGAAATCATAATATGAAAAATAAATGAATTCACAGTATATCCCTTACCAAAAAACACAATTTTAATTTCATTATTTTTTAGAAGAAAACTAATAAGAAGTTTCTTTTAGGAAAACCCATAATTTATAGAACATAAGTTGAAAAAAAAATCTAGAATATTCCTTATAGGTTTTTTGTAGGCACGTTGGCATAACATGGTTTCTTCATACTCTCAATGCTTTGAGAAGGAAATATAAATTCACTCAAAGTATGTTTTATTTAGAAAATCTTCTTCTTAAATAGACTCTTGGATTGTCTTACAAATAAATATTATATATATTAAGTTGATATATTGATATATATATTGATATATATTTAAATGTTTGAATGTATGAAAAATAATACATAATTAGTATCTTAATTTGATCTGATGATGGAAATGATCAGCAACGTCAATGTTGAAAACAATGACAGAAGGAAAAATTCAATGAATCAGAAAACTGTTGGAGAGTGACAAATTTTATATTAACAAAAAATGAAAAATTAATTTTTTTTGTTTGATTCAAAGTCTGATTTACACCGAATAGTAAACAAAATCAGAAATATGGACAACATCGATTGTTGAAAATAGATGAAGTGGAAAAATATAATATATGTCATTGATAGAGTTGTGATGAATATAGGCACCTGAAACCAACAAAAAAAAGATCCCATCAAAATAATTGGATCAAATTTAAAAATTAGTATCATATACAATAAGATGAAGAAAAATGAAGGCAAAGACAGATGAGGTATTATTACATCAAATCCAATAAGATTTTCAAGAACATTATGATAGAAAAAACAAATAAAGGGACACCTAAAAGAAATTTTTAGAATTGGAACCAGGAGAATGATGAAGATGACTAAGAAAGTCTTGTCATCCCCTTCGGGGTTCAGATCTAGCGTTCAGACATACTTGTGGATTCAAACTGATCTTTTCCGGGTGTTTGTTTAACCCTAGATCTATGCTCATATTTATGAATCAGAACCCATCTAAGGCCGAACCTCCTTCATCAGTTGATAATTCATTATCAATTTCCTTAGAACATAATCTCCTCCCAACTTGCACTCGCCTCCCAAACATGATGAAACCTTTTGGCATGATTCCTTATTTTGAATTACCCCGACATAAAACATAAAACCCTGATTGATTTCTTCTTTTTTATAACATTTTCATATTTGGTTTGTTTTTTAGTTTCAATTTTCAGTTCATTTATTTATTAACCTTAGTGTGTTTAATATAATTAAATTTCTATATTTTAAAATAAAATATAAAATATATAAATCTTATAATTCAAAATTGTATTCATATGTTTTTTTATAATTATATTATCAATAAATAAAAATCAATTATATTTATAACTTATCACTTTTTGGTTTTTTTATAGAAATCTACTATATATACTAATTCTGGCTTCCCCACTTCCACATGTCAATTCCAGGTTCCTCCACACCGTTTTCCCATACATGCCCTTCCTCCACTTATCCACGTCACCCCTCACTGTTTCACATTATCTATCAATATCACTCTTTCACTCTGGCTTAGGGTATTGCGTATCACGACCTAGACTCACCTCAAAGCCCTGCCTCCATCGTCCTCCCTCTGGCTGTCAACCCACACTCCGCCGTCTCCTTCCGAACTCTGGCCATTAACACCTCCTCCCTCTAATTCCATTCCCTCTCACCTCCCCCATAACCACCCTACGGTTTCGTCTTAACTTCTACCTACACTATCCCATCGTTTCCATTCCACCTCCATAAATCAACACCTACAATGATTTTTTAATCCACTTCTACGTTCAAAGCTCCCCAAATTCCTATACCTTCCATCAATCATTCCCTCCATACAATACCAAAACCCCCAACATAAACGACTCCTGGTTTTCTTATAATCCTCCACCATTTCCCGAAAATCAATGACTTCCTACAGCTCGGACTACTCGTCGATCGATACTGTATTTCACATAAAACATGTTGTCGATGAAGCTTCAATCAAAGGCGTTAAATAAACCTATCATAATCAATAGTACTAACAGCTCACAGAAACCCTCAAATCATCCTCCAATTTTAATTCGGTATAATTCATTTCTTTTAATATATTTCCTTCATTTTTGTCAGATTTTTCTTTATTGGGGTTTAGTTATACTATATTTCTACATATGATATTGTTTACTTGATTTGTTACATATTCTTATCAGGTATTTTTATTTCATTTGTTTAATTTTTCTTCAATACCTTACAGCAGTCCCCTTTGCCCCTGGAATCAGTTACCCCACTGTTAGACATAATTTCTCTCCTTCAGATAACATCATTGAAAAGTTAGTACTTGAAGAATATCAGATAGGTAATTATCAAAATTTCATGTTACTATTTACCACAGAAAATTAATTTTTCATCCATATGTTTTATTCTTCACTTACAACTTTAAAATAGGCAAATTTGATTACCACCATCTTAAGTGGCTCAATAACTTTTTTACATTCAACAGAAAAAACTGCTAACCTATTTATGTTCAAATAGGTTAATCACTTTTAGAAAATGTAGGTAGATATTGATTTTCAATCAAGATCAAAATCATTAAGGAGAATTATTAGTTAGCATCCCATGTTTTTGTCATATATAGAAATACATTAAAACAACTAATTGCATTGTATTTTTCTATTACATTAATAGCTATAAGCAACTTTTGCGCTACAAGCATTTTAAAACATTTTTTAAATGCTTAATATGCATGATTAAAACAACTATACCCAATTAAGAGAAATGTATTCATGGTAAATCATGGTAAAATTCATTAAGGATAATTACGAGTTAGCATCCCATGTTTGTACTATCTTTGATTGGCTATTAGAGAGTTATATGTGATTTAGGTACCCAAAGAATGGATGGTTTATGGAAATTTTTTATTATAGTGTGATATTGAGATATTTTTTTGTTAATATTTGTATTTACTATACGAATCTTTTAAATATTTTTAATAATATAATCCTTTTATTATAGTATCCTTGGAAATAAATTTTAGGGTGGAGGAGTTCCTCTAAAAAAACTGCATGAAACTAGTTCCTAGATTAATTAGTTCAAGTTATATTGGGAAAGATTAATTTTAATTATTAATTATGTTATTATTCAATAAAAAACACTACTTCTGCTATTTTTATTGAAGCTTATTTTTGTAGAGACATCCAGACTATTATTAAACAGATACTTACTTGATCATGAAGCTGGCATTGTTTTTAAAGTTCTTGATGGGTTATACTGAAAGAATGGTTCCTATACATGTAAGTATCCATTGAGTTCATAAATTGTTGGGTGTTAAGACTTCATTGGGGGATATTGACAAATTTCTCATTTCTATAAAAGTGCAGTATGAACATGCATACTAGCTAAATTAGATTTTTGGTGGGAAAATAAAAATCAAAGTCATGTAATTACATTTTAATACGATAATGTTTCTAGGAAAGGTAAAGGCACGTCATATCATGATATGGATTGTTTTGGTGTGCATGATTTTGTCTGCATTGGGTATGCCCTGACCTATTTTATTTCATCATTTTTGTGTTTTTATCACTATCTCAGAGTTCTTATTGAAAACTGATTAAAATTATTTTTGTTGTTAAATGAATTTTTTTGCTTCCAATAATTTAAATTGTTTTCTTATAAAAATTAAAGTGTTTTTTTAGAAACAATGAAAACACTGCTTATTTTTTCAAAATGATCAACTTATGTGATAGATTCTATAAGTATTTTTCAATATATGTTGTCGAACTGAACCCTCATGTTGGATGTTATAATTTTTTCTTGTTAATTTTCATTGGTATTTCATGCAAAACTATTTTGGTGCAATTGTTGGTATAGATAAGTATGATAGTTAAAAGGTATGAGATTATACAATGATATTCATTCTAATTTGTTTTTCGACATGAAATTGGGTTTTATATATTCTAAGAGGGACCAAATAGAGTAGTTGTTGTGATTGCCACATTGCATGACTTAATGAATGAACCCTTTGATATGAAAGTCACTCATTTAGATATGAAGATGAAGACTGTATCCATTAATAAAATTGTTAGGGATATGGATGTAACATATTAGGATTCAAATGATTTTATATTTTTCCTTGCTCATCCCTCTTGGGAAATTTTAACGCAATTTATGTGTTCTGAGTGCCTATGTTTTGCACGATTGTTTTGATTTTGTAGGCTATGATGGGAACGATGAAATAGATTTATAGAAGACATTTTTTACATGATGAAAATGAACTTTAGAATTTTGGGATTTTCTGCTAAAGATCTCTTATATGGGAAAATGTGAATCTTTCTGGTGATGCATGCAGTAAAAAAGTGGCCCGTCTTCAAACAATGATTTTTTTGTATAACCACTCAAAAAATAAAAATATACCTTTTTTCTTTTTTATCACATATTATTTATTGTGGAAGTACTCTAATCCATTTTCCACCATCTTGGAACACATTTTTGAAACAAAATTTATAAATTTTTCTACCTCACAAAAATATCCTCTTTCTCTGAAGAAATCACTGGAAACAAGGGAATATAATAACTATATGTACAATCTTTATGTGCCAATTCTAATTTCAATACTTCTTTTGGATTATTAATTATTTAATTGTAGTCAAACAGGGGGGTAGGGATAGAGTGGACTCTGTTAGTCAATCACTATGTGAAAAGCATGTTCTATACTCATTAAGTGAATTTTTTTTCCCTTTTATTAATGATTAAATATTTATAGTTTTATTTGACTATTTTCTAATTGGTTTCTTAGTGTGCATACGAATACATAAACTGGAATTGGATTTATTTCATGTGGTATGTTATATTTATTTCATTCATTGTTACTTATTAGAATTCTTATTTTATATTTTCCCTCTTTTAGAGATGAATTAATTTAATGTTTTTTGTGCTTTTTTTATTAAATAAATATATTTTTATGGATTTCTAATGTGATGATTTAATATTTTGTCATGTAGTTCACGATGCAGTCAGTAGATTTGAATACTGGTATTACCTGGAAACTGGTTGTTGGTATATCTTTCTTATTTAGTTTCTCATTACATATGAATACATGAAGAATATCTATAAATGTGTTTGATTAATAACATTCCAGTGGTCATCCACCACTAGACTTCCGGCACCTCTACACCTTCCACCCACATGCAAGTCTCTATCTTATTTGCAATACATAGAAACCCTTTTTTTAATTCTGTATGAATAAGACACATTCATCATAATCAGAATATTTTCGACTCATCTCTCTATTTTTTTACTTTTACAGATATGGGATTAGGAAAAATAACAAGGTATATGATGGGTTTATAGTAGAGTTTTACACGAAATCAGATTTGGAGATCTTGGATGGCGGTTTCAAGTGGAGGAAGTATGGGAAGGAGATGGTCAACAAGATCCCCAATCCAAGGTAATGGGACAATTTATAATTTTATAATTTTATGTTATTCTCCTTTATTAATGTTCCTTCCAAGATAGAATGTTTTATTCTTCATTTCCTTCTTTCTGTTCACTTTTTTAACCCATATGTGGTTTTTAGTTACCATTTAAGAAAAACAACATGTTTTCTTGAATTGTTTAATGAACTTTGATTCCCAGATCTATGCACTTTTTCATGATATTAAAAAGAAAAGATCATATCTCCTGTTTTTTACCGCACCTTCAGTTTAACTCATTCGACCATTCCATGATCTTCATGAAAATAAAACCTTTTTTTACTTCTTCTATTTTCTAATCATTAAACCCCTTTATTAGTTTTTTTGACTCATTGAGTTTTTACGATTCAGGATTTCCCTCCACCCCTCCCATAAGGCTCCGTGTAGACTCTCCTTAGAGAAAAAACATGCCCTCTTTGACAGTTTTTGCTACTAAATGACCCAACATGAAGACTCACAAGGATTCTGTGAAGCAGTTCAGGATAACGAGCAGCATGAAAATCGTGAGGAGTAGGGCTGCGAAGCAGCACTTGCTTGGTAAGACATGCAGGAAGATGAAGCTATGACTTAATAAAATGCATCATATCAGCTGGAGGGATTATGACAATGTGATTAGCATGTTTCCTTATTTAAAAATAAATAGGCAGGCTAGCTTGGATTTTTTTGTGGGCATCAGTATGAACAACCTTATGAATTTTTCCATGGTGTTATAAAAACCAGTAATTTGAAGTCGAGAGAAAATCCGGTTATGAGGTTTGGAACATCCTATTACAACTAATATTGTTCATTATGAAACTTCTATTCCTCAATTTCTATAACTTTTGTTCCCATTCAGTCAGTCTAATAGCAACTTCTGTTCATTCATTATGTATTTGATAGAAAATAATGTTCATTATGTAACTTTTGATCCCCTGTATTAACTTTTAACTCATTATGTATGTAATTTTTATTTCAAATATTTTGAATATTAATATGAATTATTGTGTTTGATATATGGTATTATATTATTAATAATTAAAGTTACTTTATAGTGCCATGTGAATGGGAGAATATATAATATCATGCCAGAAAAATACTTTCTTGGTACTGCAATAAGGTATGAAATTCAAATGGAACACTCATGATCATAATAAGTACATAACATATGGTCTTTAAAATAATTTTTATTTTCTCTTCAAGAATTAACATGCATTAGGTAGGGGAACAAATTGTTTTTGGTGAAATTGTTTGATAAGTAGTTTCGATTGAATGAATTGTTTCAAATTTGTTGTCTTTACCACTAATATCATTGGAAAATTTCTTCAACCACAACTTATTTCTTGGGATCATTACTTTGTTGACATGAATTGAGGTATCTTTTTGGGGGAATGGTGATGCTTGATCCTGAGTATGGTTTGATCAATAACATCCACCCTGATATTAGAAATCATGTCATTCATAAGAAATTTCCTCAAATTATTCACTACCATCTTGTAGATATGGTGCGTACATATTTTATAACCTTCTAATGGAATTAGGATCACTTATTGAAAATGTATTATAAAACACAACACTTACAATAAGAAGATAGAAAAAATAAGGGTTTTTATATTTTGATCCATACCATGTATACAGAGTTCTGAAAGCCAGTGCTCATGAAATACTACCTTGAATGGAAGAAATCAGGTCCCCTTCTTGGTACCTTCATGGAATTTTGATCATAATTCTTAATAATAATCAATATATCAATGATGATGGGTATGGGTTTTACTCTGAAATTGGTCCTCAATTATGTAAATTATTTTGGATTCATTCAATATATCATTGATGCAGAAATTGATGGTTTTGGTGGAGGGAGAGAAGGATAAAAATGTTTGTAGGCATTCTGGATTTTTGTAAACATGATAAAAATTATAGTTATGGGATCTGGAACATCTTATTATAGTTGATATTTCTCATTATGTAACTTTTACTCTTCAAATTATATTATTTTTTTTCCCAGTAAGTCAGTATTTCTATAAATTATATTCCTTAATTATATATTTGATAGAGAAGTCTTATCATTTTATAACTATTGTTCCTCAATATCTATTACAAATACTACTACCTTCTTGGTTCTTCTCTTTTTTCCACCTGTATGGCCCCACCAACTCGTTTTGCAGAAGAGGTTGAACTTCTTCAAAAGAACCTCACAAAGAACCCATCTCCAACAATCCTATGAATTCCAAATACATCGTCATTGAATACCATCATAAAAAATCTTCATTCATCACTATAATGGAATGGATTAAAAAAATTCAAGATGATGTTATAGAGAAAGGGATTAATTTGTTGGAGTAAATTTTGAAGTTTCACCAAAAGTACTACCATGGTGGATTGATGATGTCAGCTGTCATTGGGGGAGGTTATGTTTTTTCTTTTGTGATTAATTTTTCTTAATGCACTATCCTATTTCATTTATTACTATGCATGTTATTAAATATTGGGCCAGTTATTATTCATTTTACAGCATTGTTGTAGGAATATGAAAGCACTGGATATTTAGGATTCAACTGCAACAATGGCATAGAATTTGTTACAACTACAAATTTTTCCTCCACTCATGTATTAATATATTTATCTTCATTGCCTCTTATTTTCATTATATAATTGGAGTGGTTATTACTGATTTTTTGGCACGTGTATATTGAATTATTTTAGAGGTTGAGCATGTTAGATGGATAACAAATGTTACTCATTACAAGTGTATATAATTGGAAGTGACATGATTTAGAGAGGAGCTTCTATGATTTTTGAGGTATTGCGATTTTAGATCATTAACAAGTCCAGTAGTAGTTATTTCATGTTTTGGGAAATATTTTTCCCTGAGTTCTTTTTGTTTCAACCATTAATGTATTATAAATCAGAAGGCGTGTAGTCAAAGTTGTAATAATTCGGATCCCCAAAAACGTTGACAAAGATATTAATAATAGAGAATTTTGAAACATTACTGTATGTGCAAGTACTCATATTGGATGCATTTTTAGGTGATCAGTGCCTGGATTATTAACAATTATCGAACCACTATAAATCCTTCTCACAACTAAAAAATTAGGTACAAAAAAACATTTTTTTCTAGACATGTTTTTATATTTTCAATAGATAATTTAATAAGTACAACAAATATTTTCATTAGAACATGGTTTCTTTTACTTTAAATGTTTACCATGCAATAATAAAGGAAATTTTTCCTCTCAATGTAAAACCATGATTTACTAGATTTTTCATTGGGTTCTAAAAATGCATGGGATCAATAGTGAAGATCACCCATTAAATACAAGAAGAGATGATTGTAACCATACAATAAGGAAATTTTTGGATTTTCGAATATGTATGCACTTGTCTTTCCATATTCAACATGCAATTATTATTTATACAGATTTGTAGTTTAATAAAATTTTGATATTGATTCTCATGCCACACCTCAATTCTATCTGCCTTCATATATATATATTTTTAAATTCAATATCATGTTTCCACATCTTCTAAAGTGGTTGAGAGATCTATATTGAAACTGATTAGCATGGGTGAATGTCTCTAATCCACTTAACCTGGATTAGTATCCATTCAGGAAAGATTTAAAAACAATAACCCATGTCCATGTTTCTTATCTTCATTGTCTTTTATTTTCATTACATCATTGGAGTAGAAAATAATGATTTTTTAGTATCACTTTTATTTCATCTTTAAAACACTCTACAATTTTTTGTCTCATTTTTTATTTTTTAAACATAAGAAGTGGTCATCCAATGTAGCATATAATCACACATTTGTAAGGCTTGAAGTAAGAGGGAGGAACTTGTATATGTCAGTTTTACTGGCACACCAAATACAATAAACAACTGCTATAATTGTTACAGTTTTATTTTATCAAACAAATCAATGTCTCTATAATTTATGTTATATTTTAATTGTTTCAAAACTGTATCTTTTATGTTAAGAGTTATAATTTAATTTATCATTTTCCACTGTTTATTATTGTTTTATTTCAGTGCACGCATTACTGTTATTGTTATTGTTGAAGTTGAAAATGAATTCAAATTTCTATCCTCAATATTTAGAAATTCAAATACTTTTAATCTATCCTTTTTTCTTTGTCAACAATTTAAATGGTGTCTCCATATTCTATGCACTCTTATTCCATGTCCATACACCATTACTTTATAATTAAAATTTATTGAACAATATTGTTTCTTCTCAACTTTTATAAATACTAATCTCTTATTAAAAGAAAAACCAGCAATCGAATACGCCATGCAATAGCACATGTGAGTACTAGTTTTATTAATTTTTAATATATGAAAATATTATATATATCTTACCTTTAAGATAATAATAATAATTTAATTTTCTTAATAATTTAATTATATTTTCTAAAATTTCATTTTTATTAATTTAATTTATAAAAATGCATTTAGTTATATATAATTATAAAAAAAATTATAATATTAAACATGTTCATATATATACTCTAATGAAAATAATAAAAATAATTTTAAATAAAAAAATGTAAATATTTAACTATATAAAATTATATTGTTTATTATTATGAAATACTAAATATTGTATTTTATAATTCTTACAAAAGTTTTAATTATCATAAATTGAAAATAAAACTTCTCAATCCGAAAATTATATTTTTAAAACATTATCAATTCACTAAAATTTCATCTTATAATATATATATATATATATATATATATTAAATTATAATAAAATAACACCACATTTATAAATAACTATTTAATCAAAAATTATTTAATAAAGTATAATAATATAATATTAATTTACAAATTTGATTAATTATAATTACTAACATTGAATTAATAAAATTACTAATAAAATAAATAACTATTTTATTTAAAACTAGAGGCGTTACATTCTCCCATACTTAAAATAATTGTTCCCTCACAATTTGTTCACTGTACTAGATAAAATTTAGAATTTACATCTTCATAATTAAGGAATTTTGAATGGAACTTCACAATCCAAAGAAACTTCTAATGCATAGTGTTTTTCTTCAAAGACAACATCTAATATATAATGTTGTTTATACCATTCCTCTGATACCAATTATAATAGACCAAACCATCGCTTCTATACTCTGTGCTTAAAAATATGGTGTAATTGTTTTATAAAAATAAACTAAATAATTACACAACAGACTACCCAAATGAGGACCTTTTACCAGTCCAGATTCCGGTGGATTATACAACACCTCTAATTTATTATATTTAAACAATAAATAAAAAATACCTACTACACTTCCATGAGCACTAAATCCATAATGAGGAATTCTATGTTAGAGACTCTAAGATACCTATAAAAAATTAAAACATAGGATGAGCATTTAATTTCCTATTAAGGGATTTTAAAATCGTTGAAATTCATTTTAAGAAATCTTCCTTTGAAAATAACATTTTAAGAAATGCTTTTGAATCTCTTTAAATAACAACATAAATATAATCTTCAAAATACCTTTTGAAGACATAAATTAAATTACTTATGCTTTAAAATAGTATATTACTTACGTACAAAAAATTACATTAAATGTAATCCAGTGATTTTTTTTTCTGAAAACACTATGCAATCTTTTGAAAACAAAAACATTATGGAAACTTGAAACGTTGAAGGATATCTTAGGCCTACCCACTTGTTGAGGGATTGAGTTTACTCTACAATTCCTTACCATATTTACAATTTTCAAGTGCCATATTTTATGAAAATTATTTTAAGTGTGCTTTATGTACATATACATTTTTTTCAGAAGGATTTCTACATTAAAAATTTGAAAACAATTTAATACATTTATATGTTTAAATATATATAAAGAGAACACACATACATGTGTGTGTGTGTACTTTCAGATGAACACATATTCTATATTAGAAATAATCAAATCTAATTTTGACTTGTCTTTGCATTATATGAGTAATTGTCATATATATTTTCCATCAAAAAAATATTCTTTAATAATAATTTCTAAAAAATTATGTTTTATTCATATAACATAAACCCACATTTTTCACACAACATACATACATTTTAAAAAAAAATTCAAGTTCATGTTTGAAAATTCATGAACTAATATAATGCCCATATCTTACATGATACATGAAATACATGTACTTTGCAAAGAAGAATGAGAGGTTAATTATTAAAACATACTATAAACCATAAAATTATTTAATAATTTTTATTACTTTAAGACATTGATTTTACTAAAAATTATCCTTTAAAATTTATTGGCTGAATTTCTTTACACCATTGTTCAAAAATAGAGATTTTGGATAAGAACAAGAAATTGGTGTTTGGATCTTGGAAACACTTGAGAATTGAAAAAAAAATCATTATTATTAATGAAAATATGATCTTATGGAATTAAATGTAATAATTTATATCAAAAAACATAAATCTTGGAAAATAGTATACAAAATCACTTTCAGAAACATATTTTGAATATATACTTATTTAAAAATAATTATCAATGTTTTGGTGAATTATAAATTTCAATGTAAAATACTTCTAAAAAAATTCCATATAAAATATAATCATGAAAATTTTGATAGAAACATAAATCAATTACGTTGATTAAGAATGTAATTAATCTAATACATATTTTATAATTGAAAAACAAAATAAAAATAGATTGAAAATATATCCCTTTATAATAATTAAATTTTTCATAACTGAAATAGATAGACAAATCTATTTTTAATTTGAGAAATTAAAAATTATAATATGATTGAGAAATGAATTTTCAATATGTCCCTTACCAAAAAACATATTTTTAACTGAAATATGTTTTTAGAAGAAAACTAATAATAAATTTCCCCTATGAAAAACCAGAAGTTATAGATCATATGTTGAAAAAAATTTCAATATACCCCTTATAGGTTATTTGAAGTCATGTCGGCACCACAAGATTTCTTTATACTCTAATAAATTTGAGAAGGAATAACAAAGTCACATGAAGTATGCTTTATTTATAAAAGCTTCTTATAAAATATACTCTTGAACATTCTTAAAAATATGTATTTTAAATATAAATTTGATAAACTAATATATATATATATATATATATATATTTAAATGTTCCAATATCTGAAAAGAATACATAATCAATATCTTAATTTGATCTGATGATAGAAAATATGAGCAACGTCAATGTTAAAAACAATTAAAGAAGGAAAAAATCAATGCATTAGAGAACTATTGGAGATTGAAAGCTTGTATATGAAAAAAATACATAATTTTAGTTTTTTATTCAATGTCTAATTCACAAGGAAGAGTAAATAGACTAAAAAATATAGATAACATCGATTTTTGACAATTGATGAAGTGTAAAATAATAAAAGACTTTATTGATAGAGTTGCGTGGAATAGAGACACTCAAAACAAAAAAATAATAATGTTCCAATCAAAATATTTGGAATCAATTTAAAAAATAGTAGCACATCCTACAAGATGAATAAAAATAATGACAAAAAATAGGTATTATTACATCAGATCCAATAATTTTTTCATGAAGATTCAAATACAAAAACAAATAAAGACACACATAAAATAAGATATGTAGGATTTGAAATAGGATAAAGATTATGATAGAGAATAACGGTTTTTCATCCCCTTTGGGGTTCAGATCTGGCATTCAAACATCCTTACGGATTCGAACTGGTCTTCTGATCGTGTTCGTTTAACCCTAGATCTATGCTTGGATTTCTGATTCGAAACTCATCTGAGGTCAAAAATCATTCATCAATTAAAGATTCATCATCAACTACCTCAATACATGATCATAAATCTACTCTTACTCACCTCTAGAACATGATGACACCCTTTGGCTCGATTCCTTGCATGGATTTCCCCCCATCTTGAAACCCGAAACCTAGATTAATCTCTATTTTTTTATAACATTTTCATTTTTTGTATATTTTTTTAGTATCAATTTTAATTTTTTTATTTATTAATCTTTGTTGCATTAATGTAATTAAATTTTCATATTTTATATATAAACATGAAATATATAAATCATATAATTTAAAACACTATTCACCTATCTTTTTATAATTATATTAACAAGAAATAAAAACCAACTATATTTAAAAATTATCACTTTTGGGTTTTTATAGAAATTTTATTAATATGTATATTTTAAAAATAATATATATATATATAACCTTGAATTTAATAATAACAATAATTTAATTTTCTTTATAAACTAATTATATTTTTTTAATTATCATTCTAATTTAATTTATTTTATAAAAAATTAATTTAGTTATGTAAAATTATAAACATAATTTATAATTATAAAACAAATTAATATATATAATATATTGATAATAATAATAATAATTTTTATTTTATTTTAAAAATTGAACTATATAGTTTTTTTTATTTATTATTATGAAATAATAAATACCGTATTTCCTAATTCTGATGAAAGTTTTAAATATATTAAATTTAAAATAATAATTATCAAAACAAAAATGATCTTTTTAAAATATTATTAATTAATTATTAATTCATATTATAATATTTATATATTTATATATATATATTTAATTACAATAAAATAATATCACTTTTATAAAAGTATTATTTAATCAATTTTTTTTAAAAAAGTATGATAATATAATATTAGTTTACAAATATGAAATATTATAATTAATAACATTGAATTAATAAAAATACCAATAAAATAAATAAATCTTTTATTGAAAACTTAGGGTGTCACAAAATAGGTTTATTGAATGTGGAATATTAAATTAAATTGAAAGTAGTCCGTTAAAATTTATACCACTTCATTCTAAAACCTCTTATGGAATAAAATGTAATTCTTGAATGGATATAATGATGATAAAAAAACATATAGGATGTGGTGATTGATTTTAGGAATGGATAAGGGTATGTCATGGATATTATGGAACCATCATCATGTGTGAGGTAGATAGTATAGGTGGCATCCTTTTTTAAGGGAGTGAGAGGACATATTTGGGATTTTTCAAAAGATCAAAATAAATTAATCTATTACTCAAATAAAGTTATCCCAAAATTTCAAGGATTAAAAATTAAAAGGATATGTTATAAATACCATAAACTAATAAAATTAAATAAAGTGGTTTTAATATTTTAAACGATATCTCTTAGGAAAAACCCTTAGTAATCCCCTGTTAACCCTAACTATGGTAATATAATTATATTATTATTATTATTCATTTTGAAAAATATTATGTTGACCATATTAAATTATATTAATTATTATGATTCCAAATATAAATTCAATTTTACTATATTCAACCTCAATACATATTAGAAATTTGTTTTAAAATAATCACACAAAAGGTAACAAAAACTGTTTTTAGAAAAATGTATTTTTATGCATAAAAATAGATTTATTATTATGTCAGGCCTTATAAAGACTACTAGATGAATGTTTAAAAAATTTAATGAATTTATAATATATACATTTAATAAAAATCATTATTCAATTGAGATAAATATTTTTTGTTAATATTTTAAAAATATATATTCATTGAAACAGTTCTATAAAAATACATCTCTATTTACCTTCAAATTATTTTATTTTATTTCCTAAAAATTGATAACAAATGAATTAATTTTATACATATATAGAAATTTTTTTGCATAATTTAATGATTCATATTCAAACCCACTAATCCGATAACTAGGAAATAATCATCGCATTAAATAAAAATATTTTTATAGTATATCACGGTTCCATTATACTCAATGTTGCTTGTAAATAAAGATATAAAAAATTTTAATATTTGAAAGGGAAATATATTATTAAATTTGGGGGTGGTCATATTCTATCCCCATATAAGTATTTATTTCTGAACATTCCTTCATTCTGATATAAAAAACCAAGAATAGTTCTTCCTTATTAGATTTTTAGTTTCCTACATAGCTTCCTCAAATTTATGGCTTTACTAAAAAACATTGACCAGGTGAGTGGTCATGTTTCACACTAATTTACATATTCAATAAATAACTATAAATTTGTTTACTCATAATATTAATCATGATTTATTTACAAGAACAATAATTTTAGTACATGTGAATGAACATGTATGTATTTCCTTTGGAGATATAAATTGAACACATTATAAACTCAAGAGAGATTCAGAAGAAGTAATAATAGATAAGGAATCATCCTAATATGATCACGAATTTCAAAGGGATAAATATATATAGGGATCAACATTCCCATATTTCCAAATATAGTAACCATCTTCCAAAGGGATATTTATAGGAAAACCTTGTAAAAAAATATAAATTGTAGATCGCATACATGATTATAATCAAATGTTCTCTATCAACATTGATCTACCCTGATTTTTTAATGGATAGCTCTAAAATTAAGTTTAATTTCTTCATCTACCTTATTTACCAATAGCATTATTTTTTAAACTTCAACCTATCATGTTATATTTCTACACTTCATTCCATAGAGTTATTTATATGTATTCATCTGAATTCCCAAGTGAATATTATAACTATAAAAAATTCTTCCAATGGAAGGTATTGACCCCAAAAACCCTTAAAATCCATTGAAACTAATCTCATTATATCTTCTAGGGTTTTAATGGATATCATAGACTTACCATCTATTTTAGGATGATATAAAGTCCCAATGTTTATGTGTATAATAAAATATTATTAAAGACGTCTCCAAAACATCATAGTAAACCTCATATCCGAATTGGATATAATAAAATTTGGTACATAATACAAATTAAAAATTATTTTTTGTATATAATAGTAACATGATCAAGATTAAAATATTCTCTGATGGAAAGGAAATGTTCTTATTTTATAAGGTTGTTGACAAAAACATAAATGACATTATTCCATTTAGATATTTTGGGGAGTCCATTGATGAAATATTTGTTAATGTTTTCCCATTTCAATTATGGTATAGGTAATGGTTATAAAATACCCTTAGATATCTATCTATTAACCTTAAATTTTTTAGAAAACAAGTAATAATATAAATACTCTTCAATATCCATTTTTTTACTTTACACTTCCATAAATACACTTTCAGATCCTTATACATATTCTTACATCATAGATGAATATAAAATGATGAAATATGTACTTTATCAGTCAAATCCTTTTTCATGTTTGGTATTAAAGGAACACATTATCTATTCATAAAATATATCATTACAACAAAATTGTGGTTGAATTAAAGAACATTTATCACATTCTTATATAGTTCCACATCCTCCATCTAAGCCACTTACTTCTCTCATGGATGAATGATTGGTCATTTTTTTAATAAATAAATGGTTTATCCCCTTTCCTTTTGATTTTAAGATCTATATTCTGAAATTACATAAACATATCAATCCCTTTCAATCCTCATCATGGAGAAAATTGCATAGTCTTTCAGACTCAGTGCATCAACCACCATGTTCTCTTTCCTAGGATTATCATGTATTGAGAAGTCATAATATTTAAAATTCTCTAACTTTATCCTTTTTTGAATATCTAACTATTTCGGTACGAATTTATCCTTTATTATTTAATTATTCATATATACTTCACATTTCTAAATATAAATATAATTACTCTAAATTATTAGTGCATAAAATACCATTTCAAACTCTAAATTATTATTTGAGTAATTATTCTAATGAATTTTCAAATAGTGGAAGGCATAAGACATCACAATATCATTCTGCATGTAGAAACACCTCAGCTCATATTCAAAGAAGCACTAAAGATCAAAAATCATTGTCCACTTCAGTGTATTATAAGAATAGTTTTGTTGGCCAACCTTCATTTAAAATCTTTAAAATTTTCATCACATTCAACTATTTAATGGAACTTTCCCCCCTTATGAGTCAACATTATTATTATACTAGATATCCTTGATATAATGCTCAAAATGCACCAATAGTATCCATCCAAACCAATAAAAATATGGATCTCAATTACCATGGTAGGTATAGTCTATTTCTCAATATCTTCTATCATTAAGAATCCAATGATATATTCCAATGTGAGATCATATGATCCTAGAATTAATGTTTTGAAACCATATTGCACAAATAGTAATGTTATCAAACAAATTATCAATCCTCAATGTCATTGATACAATACTAAAATGTCTTTTATTCCTATCCTTTCTCTTCAGATATATAAGAATATAATTTATAAATACCACCACAAATATATCTAGGTATCCTTTAAAGATGCAATTCATTACATCCATGAAGATAGTATGTGTATTGGTATATACAAATGTAATCACTATAAATTTATAAATACCATAGATCAAATGGATGTTGTGTTGGGTATATCCAATTTCTGGAGTCTTAATTGATTAAATCCATATACAAGACCAAACATGGAAAATAATTGAGCACCTCATAATTGATCTAATAGATCATTAATATAGGGCAGAGGATACTTTTTATTGGTATTGATCTAGTTATGTTTCCAATAATAAATGAAAACATAAATTGACCTGAATTTATTCATAAATAAACAATAGGTTCACCTCATAGTGATGCACTACGGAATATGAATCCATTATCAAGTTTTTATTGGAGGTTATTATTCAATTCCTACAACTCAGTGAGATCCGTTCTATCTGGAGTCATCGAAATATATGTAGCACCATGTAAGAGTTCTATTGAAAATAAAACTTCATAAGTCATGGATAATTTAGGAAATTATTTAGTAAATATATCATCATAATACCGAAAAATAGGAATATATTCAATTATGTGTTTATTACTAACCATTAGAGATAAATATACTTCATGAATTGTAATTTAGACCCATAAAATAGATGTAACATCCATTGGAAGTTCGTATTAATCCTCATATAGAAATATTATCATAGGTTGATTTAAAATAACGAACATGACATTCCTTCCTTAAAAATTGATAAGGGATCTATATAGAGAGAAAATCAAATCCCAAAATCACATAATTTTTTTAAAGGGCGAATCATAAGATTTACTTGATGTATATTCCCATAAAATTTAAACGGATATGCGATATAGTTTCTAGATTTGATGATTTCACCATTAAGAGTTTTTAGAGTTATCTCATCATCTATATTTTAGGGGATGATATGATACCCTTATAAAATAAATTAGATATAAAAAATTCAGTACATACATTGTCAAATAAAACATTTTTAGTTCTAGAGTGTAAGGAAATATTATCTTTGACTGCTTCATTATTGTGACCCACTTTAATAGTTTTGATCACGTGAGATTTCCATTTGTATCTTGGTTTAAGTGAATGTTGACACTGAATTTCATCATTAACAATATAATTAATTCTCTAATTGGTGTAATGTTCATATTACATGTTATTAAGTCCCATAGGAGTGATTTTAGAATATATTTTTGGCGGTTAATTATCCTTTATTAATGAATTTAGAATTTATATCATGTATTTAATGTAAATTTATTTGAAATAAAATAAATAGAAAAATAATAATTTTATAGTGGTGGAGATATAAAAGATGAATCTTCACTCTTCACACACCAACCTCGTGTGTGTGTCTGTGTACAGCAACCCCAACCCTAGTATCTGAGAGTTAGGGCCATACCTTATTACATTATCGTAGATAAAATACTAAAATCCCAAAGGATCGATCCGTTTTTCTATCTCGGAAGCCAGATTACATACATGAACTTTAAATTTCAATTAAAATCATATAAAAACCTTTGATAAATCCATTATTCTCTTAGCTTAACCCGGAATATAATTCATAACACAAATTGAGGCATCTTGGGAAAAATAAACAAAAGAAATGGGTAAGATCTTATTCTCAGAAATGGTAAGCATACAATGGAAGCTATTATGAAAAAATAATCATAAAACTTAAGAAAGGGTTCAATATAAGAATACAGCCCTTTAAAAATTATAAAGAGTATAATAAAAAATAAATTAATAATACCAAATAAAATAATAACATGAGTTAGAAATCATAACCATGGATATTATAATAATCAAAAAATCGCATGGAATATGAATATGAAATCTCATAATGAGGGAATGCATAATGCCTAATATCTTCACTATTAAGAAATATCCTAAAATTGCCATCATCATGATCTATCCTCATGATTTTTTATGTCTGTGGGTAGAAAACCATCTAATTTGTTTCAATATCTACCTAACTTATAACGTTAAACTACATGGAAAGCAATTGTGAATGGTTTTTCACCAAATAATTTCATCTCATGAGACCCACTGATTCAGTTAGTGGATCTAGTGGGACCTTCTCATCAATTACTAAGCCCAATAAATTCCTCATGAGAAAACATAAACAATATAAACATTCATATTGAAAAACTAGCATAAGAAATGTGAATACATTAACCATAAACCATGAATGGTATAAAAAAAGCACATCAACATTCAAACTGATCATAAAACATTTAATTAATTAAGGTAGACTTTATAATAATCTCTTAACCTCAATCAAACATAAAATTCAACAAATAATGTTGATGTAGATGAAAATACTATAACAAAATAATTTGAAATATCTTGATAAAAATACCTTTTTTATTTGAGATCATTTACTTAATAGCCAGACAATTATAAAAGAAAACATTTCCTATAAAAATAACCATTTATGATTTTAATGGATGATTCGAAACGTTAAGGTGTCATGATGATGAAAAAATATTCCAATTCCATATAAGTAAAAAAAATATTCATTCTGCCAAAAAAGTCTTGAAGTACCTCATTTGGAAAATGACAAAATAATTACTTTCAAAACCATATTTAAAAATTCAAAAAGGGTTAATAGAATTAAAACATTGGTAATATAAAAGTATAAATATTTTTGAAAATATTCATAGTAAATATGTACATGGATGATGAATATTACCGCATAGATAATTACTTATAAACAATCCCGAATAATAACGAGATTATAAAATTAACCCTTACCTTCTACCTTCCTTTAGTTATGGGTGAGTTAAACTTCTGTATAATGGTTAAATCTAGTTATTTAATTATTATAGAACTATATTTATTTTTATTACACCATATATTATCATCTTATATCTTTTTGTTAATAATATTTCATTATTAACATTGATTTGGGTGTTAACTACTTCATTTTATTTTTATTTTTTGGTCGTGTAATTCTTGTTTCTTATGAATAGAATATTTTCTCCATATAAAGAATTATATTAAGTTCATAAATATTAAATTCATTCATTATATAATCTTTTATAATCATTATTGAATGGTTAACGAGGATGATGAATATCATAGTGTCATGGAGACGATAGGTCGTACGTACGTACGAGTGATGTTGTCATTCCATTAATGGTGAAATGGTAAGGAAATAGATGATATATTATTTATAAAGAATCAATATCATGTAATTTTTATTATTTATATCCATTTTATCCATTATTATACCCCCTCCATATAAATTAGTGATGAAAAATAAATGACAGCACGACTTGGAGACGGTAAGTCCTACGTACACACGCATGGTAATATTGTTTTTCATAAGATGGATATAATGAGGAATATGGTTGTAAAATAATCATAATAAAATCTTAGAATATAAATTATACTGGTGATATTATTTTATAATGTAAATAACACGTTAAGTTGAAGTATAAGAAGTAATAATTTTGAAGGAGTCAAAAAAGGCGATTATATCTTCTTTATATAACCACCTTCAGATCTTCTCTTAGAATCACTTGGGATGGTCTTTTGAGAAATTAAAAACATATAGGATGTGTCTAGGGAAGTTTATAAGGGAATTATATAGGTTTTTGTTGAGTTATAAGGCACCAAGTTGTGTGAGGAAGTTATGGAGGAAGTTCCCTTTTATAAGACAAGGGTGGGGAGCTTTAGGAAACTCTTTAAATATTAAATTAATATAAATTAATTTCCAATTAATAATTTCTCCAAAGTGAGTTATTTAATATATAATATGATGATGAGTATAAATCCTATAAAACAATAAAATTGAGACGTGTTTGGAATTTATTATTAACCTTATCATTTTTATTAATCCTTAATTAATCTATTTGATTTTAATAATGGTAATAATATTCTAAATATTAAAAGGTTATAAATATTTACATATATGGTGTAAATATTAAATAAATGAAAAATTTATGAAATTATTGACCTCATAATTATTACTTGGAAGTTTTCAAATATTTTTATGATTTTTCAAATAATTTAATAAAATGTACTTTTAATAAGATATCAATAGTGTCATTTTTGACACTATTCATTACATTGACTTAAAATAAAATCCGAACATAAAGATAACTTTGAGAAAAACCATCAAATATACTCCTAACATGTCATATTAACATCTAAAATTCATGTATAACCTTTATTAATAAAAATATTATTACTTTAAATATTTTTAAAATTATTTATTTAATATTTCTATTAATAAAATAATTATTTCATCACCATTATGTCAGCATTTATGGTAATTATATAATTTCTAAAAATTATATATAAATTACTATGATGTATATAATTATTTATAATTTAAATATAATATTTCAAATAAATGTTATCTCTAGGTTAACCCTATATTTAAATTATTATACCTATAATAATTGAGAGTGTTACATTTTGTCACATTCTATGATTTTAATAATATCTATGTAATATTCATGGAAACATATCCATTAAATAATTTCATTTCTAAAAATAGGTGATAAGGTAATAATTTATTCATCCAATAGAATTTTTACATGATTTAGGGTAATTTAATAATCTTATTTGTACCGTTAATTACTCGATTTACCCTTAATAGCGATAATAAAAACAATTATTAAAATTATTATTCATAATATCAAAAAAATAAAATTAACCTATTTAAATAATTTATATCCACTAGTTCTAAATATGGAATCCATTTTTCAAAATTAAAAATATATAAGTTTTAGTAATTAAATTAAAATTAATCCCACTAATGGAAGGAGAAAACAATTTTTTAACTAAAACCCATCAAGAGATTAACATGTATTGATCTACAATTTTAATTTTAAATTGCATCCAATGACTGATATTAGATTTAATGATAAAAAAAATAATCATCTTATACATTAAATTAAATTAAAACTATAATTTAACACTATAAATTAATTTGATGAATTTTTTTTGTTTTTAATTAAAATTTAGTATTTTTTGCTATTCATCAAAACATGAAACTTATTAGAGAAAAACCAAAAATTGAAAAAAAGTAATTTTTGATGTTATGATTTCAAATAAGATGTTTATTTTTTTCAAAATTAATATTTAAAAGTTTCAAATATCGGATTTAAAATTGTTTCACCATTAAAATGTGGTAAAATTGATTTTAGAAAAAATATAGACATTTAATGTGTAAAAATGGAATAATTATTATATAGTTCTTATAAAATCATTTCCATGCATGTTAAAACATTTTATTAATTATATAATATTTAAATTATATTTTTAGGTTAATACTAGAAATTATTTCCTTTGTAAAGAGTAGTTTATATCTTATTATATTAAAAAATAATATTTTAATAATATGTTGTTATTTGGTAAAACTCATCCTTGTGTGTAATGAAAGACAACTCATTGTTATGAGTTGCATAAGATTAAAACATTGTCAATAAAGCAACAAAATTATATATTTTTTAGAATTGAAAATATTATAAAATCTCAGGGTATTATATTCTCCCCGCTTTCAATAAATTTCTTCCTTGCAATTTAATCTCACGATAAAAACATGAGGTTTGAAATTTCAAAACATATTTGCTGAAATACCACATATAAAAAAGAATTAATGATACCTACACATTAAAATAAAGAAACATAAGTATGATGGTCACTATAGATAACACATATTATGGTTCTATGTAGGAAAACATGGACATGGAAGAAAAATATTACCCTCAATTTTGGATGGAGAGTGATAGAGAACATGGTCAAGAGAAAGTTTATAATCACAAATCCATAAATCTGCGATGGTCTAAGGGAACATTTGATTCATTGAAAAATAAAGTGCCAGGATACTATTTTTTGTTCCAAGATCGTTTTCCTAGAGTTGAATAATTATTTTACTTATTTAGATAAGTACTTATTTGATTTCTATCCATGTCATAAGAATAATCTCATCCATTGGTTGGCCTTTGATCTATTTTCACTTCATCCGATACACAAAGAAACTAAATTTAAAAATTATTTTTTCATTCATGATGCACATTTGATGAACCATAAAGTTCTTAATCCTATAAATCCTTACTGAGACCAAAAATGTTATCGCAAAGTATCAAATAAATCATAATTTTACTTCAAACAATAATATCAAAATTTCAACTTACTAAATTTCAACCATAAGACTTATCCCAAATACTTCTATCCAAATTAAAAGTTTGAAAAGGTCTCTAAACATTCAAAATCAATCGTAACATCAGATTCCCCAAAAAACATAATGTATCTCTTATTAAAAGATACCAAATATCTGATCACCTTATAAAGTTTAATGAAAATTTTCTTACTTCTAAATCCTTAAACAAAAGGTAATGTATTAAAATCCTTATGTATATCATGATTCTTATAAAATAATATAGTAACACAATTTTTGAATCCGAAAACAAAAATACATTCATTATTCCACTTCTAATATTGTAATATCATCAGATTGACCTTGATCTATTTGATTTTTTTGAGCCATATTTACTTGATTCTTATGAAATGTATTTTCATAGTGCCCCATTTCACTATTGTTAAAACACTAAATATCAGTCTTTTGCTTCTTCACTTTTAATTTTTATCAGGTGACCCTTTTCTCCACAATTCTAATAAACAATAAATCCTTTCAAGCACTTCCCTACATGATTATTTCTACAATTATCATATGTGAGAAAATACTTCATTCCCTTATTCACTTTATCATTCTATTTATCCACCATCCTCTTATTGTCTTTCTTTTTATTAAATTTATAATACTTAAAGAATTATTTCTCTGTCTTGATTGCCCATGAGAGTATATCTTTGTACAAAGAGCATTTTAGGGATACCAAAACCTTTTAATGAAATGGATTTAACCCATAAATGAAACAATAAATATTACACCTTGTGTTATGCATATGGTCTGTAGAATGATTTTCTATCCTCCTAATGTTGGCCTCATACTTTACAACATTCTCATCATCTTTTTTACTTAGAAATAGAAACAATCTTTCCATATCAGCACTCTATTCGTAAGGGTAATATTTTTCAAATAAAATTTTATTAAAATCATTTTATTCCATGTTTTTAATTTCTTCCTATTCCTTTTTGTTTTAAATTAGTGATCACCATTGATCTGAATCTCTAGAGAGAAGATAAACTTCCATGAAAACCTTCTCCCTTTTGTTGCTTCCTAAATCATTAAATATATTCTCTAAGGAACTTATCCATTGCTCACCTACAAATGGATTTGTTTCCCCATTGGATGTTGTAGGTTGTTATCTCATGGTGTGGTCTAAAATTGTTCCTCTACATTGTGGATCAGGATGCTCTATATAGGTAAGGATATTATTCATAACATGAGTTAAATTTCCCAGTATAGTTATATGTTTCTCACCACCTATTTCAACTGCAAATCCAACATCATTATATTTTACATGAGGAATATCCCAACATGGATTACGTGGGTTGATACATTTGTTATTCCCTTCACTATGATCCATTTATAAATAATATCTTACACTATATTAAGTTATGAATCATGATGCATAATTCCAAACTAGTAAAATGCATAATATAAATTGAAAGATTTATCCATATCTAATTTCATAATAATAAAAAAGTATTATTTAGAGACATATTTACTATTAAATCCTTTATAATAGTTTATAAATAAAATTTGAATTATCCTATGTTTTTTAAGAAAATATGAATTATCCTAATCATATTTCCCATGAGTGTCAAACCAGGTGCACAATAAGTACTATTTTCATGCACAATATTACCAAGATTCGGGCCCGATACACCTTGTTTGAGATTTCACCACTAGGTACATATGTTCCAGAACCACTCCCACTTGTAGTACCCATAAATGGATGTGTTTCTAGGAATACACACAAAATATACACCTTCCCAAAAATTTTAGTACGTTCTTCTATAATTATCCTTAATGTATATATTAGGGTTACGTTCCCAAATATTGGTTTTCTAAATATAAATTTCAATATTTTTTTCAAAAATTCCATTAATGTTAATTATAACGAACCAGACCCCAGTATCCTAGAGCTAGTTTCTTACTATATTACATTCTCATAGATATAATACATGAATATTAATGGAACGATTGGTTTAATAGTCTTATATTCCAAATTATATGCATGGACCTTATATTTCAATTCAAAACCTAAAACACAACATATAAAATCCATTAAGAATTCTATTATTCTCTAATATTAACCCTACATATAGGTCATAATAAAAAAATTAGAATTCCGGAAAAAATTAAACATAAGAAAGTGGTAAGCTCAGATTCTCAGTAATGGTAGGCGTATAATGAAAGATATTAGGAATGAATAATCATAAAACTTAATGAAGGTTGTATAACAGAAACACATGCCCTTTAAACATAATTATGAGCATAACATGGAAAGAATAAATAATATCAAATAAAACAATCACATGATCTAAAAATCATAACCATGTATATGAAACTAGATGAATTATCACATGGAAAATAAATTACTAATCTCATAATTAGAGAATTCATAATGATTAATGTCTTCATAATCAATATATATCATTATGGTAGCTACTATTAGGATCTATCCTTGTGAAAATTTAAATATATGGGTAGAAACCTGTCTAATTTGGGTCATGATATATCCTCTTGAGAATGTTAAACTGGTTGAAAAACAAGTGTGAAGGGTTTTCCACCAACTGATTTCATCTCATGAGACCTACCAATTAATCGAGGGGTTATATCAGGCCCCACCCATCACTTACTAATTCCAATTCATTCCTCATATGAAAAAATAAACAAAATAAACATTTATATTGAAAAACTAGCATAAGAAATGTGAATACATTAACTATAAACCATGAACAATATCAAAATAGAACATCCACATTCAAAATTATCATAAACCCTTCATTTAAATAATTTATATTATATCATAAGAGATCGACCTCAATCAAACATAAAACTCAACAAAGGATGTTTAAATATATGAAAATACTTTAATAAAATCATTTGAAATTGATTATGAAAAACACCATTTATATTTAAACTAATTTATTTAATAGTCAAAAAATTATAAAAGAAAACATTTCCTTTGAATATAACCATGTGATATTGAATGATAATTATAAAAATATTAACATGTCATGATAATGGAAAAACATGATCACATTGTATAAGTTACAAAACATTCCTTCAATCGAAAAAGTCATAAAGTAACTCATTTGGAAAATGACAATAATATTTATTTCAAAAACATTTTATAAAAATTAAAACATGGGTTAAGGGAAAAAGATCGATAGGATAATAGTAAAAATACTTTTTAGAAACATGGATAAGGATGATAAATATTCCCTAATTAGGTTTTACGTATAAACAATTCGAAATAATAATGAGATTGTGAATGTTACCCTTACATTCTACATTTCTTTTATTTAAGGGTGTGTGAACCTAATATATAGTGGTTAAATAATTTAATTATATTATACCTGAACTATATATATCTTTATGATGTCATATATGATACTCTTATATTGTTCTATTATTAATATTTCATTGTTAACATTGTTTCTGGTCTTAACTACTTCATTTTCATATGTTTGTTTGGTCATGTATGTTCTATTGTTTATGCATAATATACATTTTCTTCTTATACAAAATGATATTAATTTCAAGAATATTAAATTCAATCATAATATAAAATTTTATAATCTTTTATGAATTGTTAATGTGGAAAATGAATCTAATAACGTTGTGCAGATGGTAGGCCGCATATACGCATGAGTGACTGTATGATTTTATTAATGATGAAATGGAAATGAATAGGATGATATATTGTTTATAAATAATCAATATAATGTACTATTTATTATTTATACCCATTATATCAATCATTATACCCATCTAAATAATATAGTGATGAAAAAAATTGCACGACGACGTGGAGATGGTAAGTCATACACACACACACATGGTTATATTGTTTTTTATAAGATGGATAAAAAAAGAAAAATTGTAATACAAAAATAATAATAACATATCATACTATACATGATACCAGTTATATTATTTTATATTTTAAATAACATATGAAAAGGAAGTAGAAGAATAAATAATTTTGAAGGAGTCAGTAAAGATTATTACCTCATATTTAAAGAACCTCCATTGGATACAGTCTTAGGAACACTAGGGATGGTCTTTTGAGATAAAAATAACCTCTAGAATGTTTCTATGTAAGTAAATAAGGATAATGGCTCGGTTTTTTCTGATCCATAAGGCTCAAACTGGTTTGAGTAAGTGAGGGAGGTGGTGCCATTTCATAAGAGAGGGGAGAGACACTCTTGGAAACCCTCAAAATATTAAATTAATATAAATTAATTTCGAATTCCTAATGCCTAAAAAGTGATTTATTTAAAATATAATATTATTATTAGTCTAAATACTATCAAACAATAAAATTTGTATAAGTTATGAAGTAATTTTCAACCTTATCATTTTTATTTATCCTTAATTAATCTATTTAATTTTAATTGTGGCAATACTATTCTAAATAATAAATAGCTATAAATATTTACTTATATATTTTAAAATGTAAATAAATGAAACAATAATGAAATTTTAGACCTTATTATTATAACTTTTTATTTTTATATATTTTTATGATTTTTAATCAATTTAATAAAATAGGTTTTTTATAAACGATCAATAGTGTCAATTTTGATTGTATTCATGTCATTTAATTTAAATAAAATATAAAAAAATAAAGATAAATTCAAACCAGACCATTTAATATAATCCTTACATATCCTAGTCACCAATAAAATTCATGTATCACTGTTATTAATTAAAATTATATTTATTTTAATACTTTTTAAAATCATTTATTTGATATTTCTATAAAAAATAATTACTGCATCACAATTATGTCAGCACTTATGGTAATTATATAATATATAAAAATAATAAATAGATTACTATGATTCATATACTTAATTTATATTTACATATACTATTTATGATAGAAGTTATCCTTATATTAAAACTAGTATACTTTCAAGAAATGAGTGTGTGACATTTTGTCACATTCTTTGAATTTAATAATATTTATATCATATTCCTGAAAATGTGTCCATTAAATAATTAAATTTTGAATTTTAAAATGATAAAGGACTAATTTAGTCATCAAATAGGATTTTTACAGGTGTTAGGTTAATTTAATTATATTATTTTTACCTTTAATTACCCTATAATCCCTTAACCGTGTTGATAAAAAAATTACTTAAGATACTATTCATAATGCCAAAAAAATAAAAGAATACTATTTAAATAATTTGGACCCAATTATTAAAAATATGAAATTAATTTTTAAAAGTTCAAAACCCATAAGTTTTAGTAATTAAATTTAAATTAATCATGTTGATGGAAGAAGAAAAAGGGTTTTTTGAAGTAAAAACCTTCAAAATATTGGCATGTGTTCATATCAAATGTTAATGTGCAATTTCTTCCAATAACATAAATTATATTAATTGAAAAAATAATAATAAATTTATACTTTAAAATAAATAAAAATTATAATTTAACACTATAAATTATTTTGATGAAAAAATTTGTTTTCAAATAAAATTTAATATTTTTCACTAGTTATAAAAACCTGAAACTTGTCATCAAAATACCAAAATATGAACGATAATAAATTTTGATATTAAAATTTCAAATAAAAAGTTTATTTTTTCATAATTAATATATAAAAGTGTCCAATATTGGATTGAAAATGGGTTCTCCATTAAAAGGTTGTAAAATTTCTTTTAAAAAAATATAGACTTTTAATGTGTAAAATTGGATTAATTCTTATATTATGCCTATAAAATCATTTGGATGAATGTAAAAATATTTTATTGATTATATAATATTTAAATATAATTATTTTATTAATACTACTTATTCGCACTGATGTAACAAATATGTTATATCCTATTATATTAAATACTAATATTTTTATAATATATTGTTGTTTGGTAAAAATCGGCCATGTGTGTAACGCAAGATAACACATTATTGTGTGTAGAGTAAGGTTAACATGGTGTCAATCTAGAAAAAAATAAATTTATTCATATATGAAAATATTATAAACTCTTAGGTCGTTACAACTTGGGACCCACTATGGTATATCACTTTTGAAGGAGAGTGAAAAATATTTACATATTCATTTTTACCGCTTAGAGGAATAACCCAATTCATTTTCCTTTTATGGGTTTCGATAAAATAATAATTATTTTAAAGGATAATACCCAACCTGGTCTTTTACAGGCTCAATCCTAATATCTTTTCTATTTTTGGTTTAGATAGATTCCATTATTTTATAGGTTGAAACCTAATCCAATCATTTACAGGTACATAACCAACAAAGATTTTTACAAGATATGTCCTGGAATCTTGTATGTTATAGGACAAGAGGAACATAGTCTTTTAAGGGGACATAATAATCCTTGAATCTTATTAGATCGTTCATTTCCTCTACAATTTTATGAATTAAGAGGAGCCTGGTCTTCTAAGGGGATAGAATAAAACCTGTCTTTTAAGGGTTAAACTAGACCTTTAAATAACTTTTTTGGGTTAGTATATCCATATGAAATATAAAGTATGTGTGAAATTATATAAAAAACAATTACATAATAATAAATTAATAAAAAAATTTAACCTGGTAAATTATTATTGATGAAGATACTATGTTTGAATTAGGTAGTGCACAAGCCCTTCAAGATGTTGAAATAGTGAATCATGTGAACAAGTAGTTTAATTCTATAAAATGTTTAATAGTTAATCTCTATTATTCTTTTATAAAACATAAAGAACATAACATTTAATGTAATGTCATGCCCCTCTCTCCCATTACTTCATACTTCAGTCTTATTATGCACCAAAAATAGAAATAAATTTATTCGTAACATTAAAATACATCATTATAATTTATAAATTACAATAATAAAACCTTCAAATGGAATAATGTTTTTATATAATATGATATATTATAATAGTGAAATTATTTTCTAATAAAAAAGTCATTAAAATAGTAAATAAAAAATAAATATAATAGTAAATACATCCAAAAAAGTTAAAAAAAATCATTTAAACACTTCTTGTATTTATGAGAGAATAAATATTCGTATTCAAAAAAAACATTGAACACTTAATTTTCCAAGAAATCATATTATTTATACCTATTTCCTTAGAAAATGATTTACATGTACTTTTCATAAAATAGAAATAATAAATTTCTGTGTGATTTTTCTCTCGATATTCTCTAAGACAAAACACATGTGGTACAAGGAGCCAGTTATTGAATAATTAATTGAGTAATTAATAATCCATTTTTATATTCTTGAAAAACACTATTACAATATTTGAGACACACTCTTTATATCCTAACTTGTTTAATTTTAAATTTCACATTTTTCAAAATATCAATGTAAATATCCATAAATAATTAATCACATTTTAATATCACTTAAATTCATCATAAAAAACATAAAACATCTTCATTTGGATTCTATATAATTGATGAGAAATTTTACAAAAAATAAAAATGTAAAACTTTTTATAATAATCTTTCAACTAGTGGAAATATAAAATAAAATGATGAAATAATATAATTTCAGTTTTATGAACAACCTATAGAAACAAAAAGAATCACATAATTCTTATGTAATATTTTTCTAAATATTAAAATAATAATAGAAATCACATATATGAAAGTTTCATATATGTTTATGTAACTAAATATTTATAGTATATTTCTTAAGTGAATTTATATAGAACAATTCACATAAGTGAATTTAAGTAGCTGAATTCACATAATAAAATTCACATAGATGAATTTAAGTAAGATAATTAATGTATCTAAATTCCAAAAATTGTGTTTTTGTAGATGAATTCATGTAGGTGGTTTCATGCATCTGAACTCACTTAGGTGAATTCATGCAGCTAAAATTCCAAAATATTTCAATAGCTTGAATTATTAAATTTAATAACTAAATTACACCTTATAAATGACATAATCATATTTGGGTCTAGGTTAATTTTATTAATAAAATTTTACTATAATTGAAAGTAATCAAGAATCACCTTAATTTGACCACAATAGCTCAATTAATTATTAACATTAATAACAAAAATAATTCTGGAAACTATAGGATTCTGAATAAAAATCTTTAGTAACCTCTATGTAAATTTTAGATATGATAAATATTGATTCATAATTTTTATTTCTTTTATAGAAATTTAGATAAATATCTTTTATTTCTAAATATGATATAATCATTCATTTTCAAGTACATTATCCCATGTTATAACTGAAATAAAAACTTAACGAATATGGAAATTTTTCTACATGGTTTACAATATGTCTACAAGTATTTTCAATTTTTCTACATGGTAAATTTACTTTGGATATATTATAATTGTGAAAATAATGTATAAATCATATTTCAAAGTCCCAAATGACACATTTAACAAAGGAACCCTTGATGAAACTTTTATAACGTGTCATGAAAAATCAAAACTTGAAACATAAAAATTATTTTTGTAAATAAATATAATAATCAAAGTAAATTCTATCTTAATTAATATATAAGATAAAAAACTATAAAAAACACTTAATAAATCTTTGAGAAATTATAATTACAAATTATAAATATTAATATGTGTGTGAATGGGAATAAAACATGTAATTTTTTTTAATTATAAAAACATTAATTGGTTTATGGAGACAATTAAAATTCATTACCTTATTGATTATTACAAATTATTAAAACATTAAGTCATTAAAACCATGAATTGGATCAATAAATCACTATCATTATGACCATTTTTTAAATTATCATAATGAGAAATTTTCAATTAATTCTTTATTTGATATGATAATGTTTCTATCTCTATTTATTTAACATAATTTTATATTTCCTCAAGTTGATATTCAAATATTAGCTCCACTATAAATTATGCTTTATATATATTAATTAAAACAATATGAATTTCAAATGAAAATATCAACATCAATTATATCTACCTTTCTGTGAATAATTAGACTAGTTTATATAGAAATTGAATTGAATCCTTAATTAAATTTTGAATAGAACATTAAAGTACACACATATAACATGAAAAATAATATTTTGAACTTAAAACCTATATGTATTTAAATATTGTAAAATGTTTACACACTTTAAAAGAATATATGATTATAATAAATAATATTAATAAAATATGTAAATTGAATGTTTAAATTATTCAGAAATAGGGAATTAATTTTAAAAATAAAAAAAATTATATCTTCTCCTTTAATTTATCTTTATTTTATCTTAAAAAACAAAAATTGTTCTTTTATATTTTAAATTTCAAAATATGAAATCATCACATATTTTTTATTTATAACATATTTGATGTTTTGAAAGATGAACATATAAAATAGTGTTTAAAATTATTCAATAACATAAATATCCTAGATGAATTCCAAATTAAGGATAATAGTAAATCCGCCTAAATTTATTCCCTCATTTCAGAATGAAACGACCAAAATAGTATAAATAGTATTTTAATACTAGTAGTGAACAATCCTCTAAACCAACACTTTATTATCAAAATGATCTGTGAAATAGGTCATAATATATTCATGGAATTTTTAATGTAACCAAATAAATATAATATACCATTAATCTAGAATTTACAAATAAAATAATATATTCACTGGCTATATGTAAATGATAATTAAAATAATGGCATATAAACATAATTCTTCTCATGTTCACTAACCGAAAAAGGTAAATATTGAAGTATATTGCTTCATCTAAAATTGATACAAGGTATTCAATCTAATCCAACATGAAAAACTAAATATTATAATGATCATTCCAATACTCCAAGGACAAAACTATAATAATGTGCATGATGGAACAAATAATCATAAATTAAATAGATATTACCTTGGTATAAAGAATGGTTTAATTTCACAAGAATTAGAAAACATACCTTTAGGTACCCAATCTGTATATGGTTCAAATACATATGTGTTGTAATTATATTTATAAATAAAATTATTTTTTTGAAAAAAATATTAAGTTAATATTAAAGGAAAATCATAAGAATAATTACCATAAGATCCAAATTTAAATTTTTTTTGAAGAAAATGCAACCAGTTTTCTTATTCTAAACAATATTTTTAATCATAGATGGAACAAAATAATAAGATCAAAGAATTTTATATTTATCATAAAATTTAATAAAAGTTTTATCCTTATAACTATTATCTTTTCAATAGAATTTTTTATTAATAATCTGTTTCAAACTAAACATTTCATTTATAATGTTATATAATTCATTTTTCAGATATTCATTCTCTTTCCAAACATATTCCAAGTCATCCAAAACCTTTTCATGTGTGAATGATACTATATTTCTAGGATTTTATTTAATATACCATTTTCTTACATAAGTTTTAAAATATCTAAATCAAAATATTTAATTTAAATGATATGTTCGTTTTATTTAAAAGAACCATTTTATATTTTTATTTTACTATCACATTTATTGAAATAGTTTCATTTATTTGATCTGTATAAGAATGAAACAAATCCTTCAGATCATCAATAAATGGATCGTGACTTCCAAAATTGATAGAATCATGATAATTCAAATTGAAATAACTATTTGTAGTTAAAATTTTCACACACATATTTCTGTATTTTCTATAATGTTTAAAAATATCACATTGGATAGACTGTAAAGGTGAATATGTTATCTTATAATATTTTTCCATAAATTCAACATTACCCTTTTCTTTTTAACTTTTAGCCTTATTTTAGGATCTTTCAAAATCACACTATGAAGCTATTGGTTTACTTTATTTCTTCTTAAAATTTCATTTATTTTTATCTTAATACCATTATATTTTTCACATCCTTTCTTCCTAAAACCATAAAAAATAATAGTTCAAAAATATAAATTCAAATGTGAATTACCTTGAGAAATATTTATTTTGTGAAAATGGGGTTTATCATTATTCTTTGATAGGAACTCTATTTTCATTTTTTTTAAATTCTTTAATTAAAAAGAAAAATTCTATGAATATTCATCTTCAATGGCAGTTTTTCAAGTTATTTCCAAATTGTGTGAGTAGTGCCACAAATAAAATTTCCAAAAATTTTTGTTAAAGAAAATTAATCATAATTCATGACCTTATAATTGAGATCATATTTAAGAGAATATTATACTTTTAAATAATTGGATTACATTTAGATAAAAGATATTATTTAATAAAAAAATCCATAGATCTAATTTCAATATTTATTAGATAATAATACATCCAAATTTTCCACTAATTATACTTATTACCTCTAAAATGTGGTATAAATGTCAGATTCAACCTATTTTTATTCCTTATGTAAACCATAATTAAAAAAAATAATCCCAGCTCTCCTTTTAATTACTAAGATATTTTTTTAAAAAAAATTAATATATAAAATAAAATGAAACACAATATAACTTCTGGAGAACTGAGATATGATACTAATTGTGAGGTATCAAACAAAGCGATAAGCTAACATACCCTCAAAGGTTCATTATATGATATGTATTATTTTGTATTGAATGAGTAAAAGAAGAATGACTATGAAAAAGTGAATTTTCATTTTAAATGAATTTAAATATTATATCATAGTTTAAACATGAATGAAATATAAATAAAATAAATAGAGGCAAGTGATTTTTATAGTTCTTCAGATCTAAATGATCCTACTCCACTCTTCACAAACCAACCCAGTGTGTGGAACCCACAATGGTATATCACTTTTTAGGGATACTGAAAAATCATTACATATTCCCTTTTCAAACCTCAAGGATTAACCCAAATCAATTTTCTTTTTTGTTTTCAGAAAAAAAATTCAAAATTTTTATAATAAAAGACCCAACCTTGAATTTTAGAGGCTCAATCCAAAGCAATTTCCATTTTTTGGTATAGATGCTGCCTAGACATTTATGGGTGGAAATATAACCGTATATTTTATAGGTTTAGACCCAACTGATACTTTCACTGGCTAATTACTAACCTCTTATGTGTTATGGGTCAAGAGTAACCTATTATTCTAATGGGAATTGACTAAACTCATACTATATCAAGAGAGGTGCTTTGCTTGGTTGTTTTATGGTTTATGTGGAACTTGTTAATCTAACGGGATATAATAAACATATTCCTATAAAGGGATAGACTAAACCTCAAAAAACCTATTGATAGTGTAATAGAACCTTATGAAAGATGCACGAAGTGTGATGTTATAATAAAAACAGTCACAACACAATGAAAAAATACAAAAAATTTACCCAATGAATGATTATTAACTAATATACTTATATTTAGATCATGTAGTTTTCCAGACCTTAAAGATGATAAAATAATTAGTATCATGAAACTTGTAGATTACTTTATCAATAAGTTGAATGATGAAGCTATATGACTCTATTGAGAACTATACAAAACCTAATAGGTAATATAGATTCATGATTATCTCTCTTCACTACTTTCTTCAGTATTTTTATACACCAAAATATCAATGGATATTTTCCTCACATTAAATCCTAAATTATTATTTATAAATTACAATATTTAAATCTTCATGGGGAAGAATATTTTAATTATCTTTGATATAATGTAACTAGAAAACCATATTGTATAATAAAATTACTTGGAATAATAAATATTTAATTAATATATAAGTAAATATATCCATAAAATTTGAAAATAAATTTCATGGAACACTCCTTGAATTTATTTTTGAATAAACATTCATTCCCTAAAATAACTTTAATTTGAACATTATATTTTTCATATATTAATATTGTGCATTCTCATTTCTCAAGAAGATTAATCGCATGTGTTTTTCATAAAATAGAGACAATAAATACCCATGTGAGTTTACTCTCGATATTATAAAATAAAAAATCACATGTGGTACTGATAATTATGTTTATAAAAATTAATATAGTTGTTAATTATCGATATTAATTTTCAGGAAGAACTCCCAAATGATATTCAAGACACACTCTTCATAATCTAACTAGATTAATAATGAATATCACATTTCCATAATATCAACGTCAATATCCATACATAATTAATCCCAAGTGGAGGTTTTTTAAATTCATCCTAAACAATTTAAGACATGTTCACATGGAATCTAGATAATTTTTATGTTATTTTATAAAAAATAAAATATTAAAATTATTTACAATAAACATTCAACAAATAGAAATATGAAATAATATGAAAAATAGTGTACAATTTAAATTTTATAATCAACCTATGGAAACTCACAAATCGGCGTAAGAGCTATCCATATAAGTTTTTTTTAAATATTAAAATAAATATATATACCATTTATGAAAAAGTCTCACATGGTAAAATTTACTTATTATATTTATTTACATATCCAAAATTAGTTCACATAACCAAATATACATAGATGAGCATTGTATAAGTCAATTCAAATAGCCGAATTAAAATAAGATAATTAACATAAATGAATTTATGTAGGAAAATTCATATATAAAAAATAAAATAATTGAATTCACATATTTTAATTTAAATAGAAAAATCAGATAGAATAATTAATATAAGATAATTCACCAAGATGAATTTATGTCTGTGAATTTACGTCACTGAATTCATATTGGTGAATTCATGTTGTCAAAATTCTGAAATATGTAAATAGATTGAATTTAAAAATTTCATAACTAAATAAGACCTTATAAATGATAGAATCATATTTTTATATAGTTTAATTATATTTAAATAACAGTATATTTCTAATGAATTAATAATCACATAAATCAAACTTACATAACTAAATTTATTGTTAAAATATAGTATAAAATAGTTTTGAACACTGTATAATTTAAACTATAAACCTTCGTTGATTTATAACCAAATTTTAGAAAAGATAAAATATATTCATAATTTTCATTCCTCTAATTAAATTTAGATAAATATCTTATATTTCAAACTCAATTATAATCAATTAATTAGTAGTTAGGTATCCCACATTATTACCAGTATATAGAGCGAAACTGAATCTAAAAATTTGGGTATGTGGTTCACAATTTTGATATCTATATAATCAATTTTTATATGAGAGAACAAGACTTTGGAAATATGGGAATAGTGAAAATCATTCGTAAATGATATTTTAAAGTCTCAAACTATATTTTCTTCAGATTTAATCTTCATGAAACATATAGAACATGTTATAAAAATCCAATCCTAAAATTTATAGACATTTTAAGAGAATAAATATAGGAATCTAAGTAATGTATACCTTAATAAATATAAAAGATAAAAAGTAAAGATAAAACTACATAGATCTATATGAAATTATAATTATAAATTAAAAATATTAAGACTCATGTTAAAGGGAATAAAAAATTTAAATTTTATGTAATTATTAAAACATGAAGTTATTCATGGAGCCACTCAACATTTGTAATTATAGAATTAGAGTTTGGAGGGAACAGTTGGTTGATCTCTTTTACCATTACTCTCATTAAAAAGTATCTTCACTTAACTTATACATTCTTCTACTTCGTGGGATTATTTACCAAACATAAAACATTTACCAAACCTCATTAATAAATGTCCCCTATACTTCCTTTAACACTTATGACATGAAAAAATATTAATTTTTTCTTCTATTGGTGTTATTATTTGAATCTCTATGAAATTTCATCTTTATCTTTTTCCCCAAAAATGAAAATAATAACGAGAGTCTCTAATTTCGATTTGCAGCTTTAGATCACATCAAATGATTTCTTTATAGCTATCAAAGTCACTTACATAGAATTACTTTTGGAGAATTTGTATCAAGACACTAATTAATTGGTTAAATTTCCTTTCAGGATCAATTATAGAACTATATTAATACCTTTAAATTATATTTAAATCTTCCCTATTCGTACAAATGTATTTTTCATATTTCTAATATATTTTTCTAGATTCCCTTTCCAATTCAATGGGAAGAGTTTGGGGAAAGTACATAAAAAATTAAAATCATCCCATTACAAGGATTCAATTTACTCCTCTTACCCTGTATTCTTGATAAGATTCCACCATTGTTCTTCTTCACCATCAAAAAAGAGATACTGCTAGGAAGAATTTTCCATGATCTAATCAATATAGAATAGAAAATATCTCTTTGGTGGTACTACTACATTTCTCAAAAATTATTGGATCAATGGAACTATTATATGAAGGTTTGTATTTCTTCATAAAATAATCCATTGTGATTTGTTATTTTCTTATAGATTTTAAATATTATTATAATTCATTTTACTATTCATAATATGTGACATGTTTGTGAGAATATCTAGAAGATTTTGCATCTCATCTCCCATTTAATTTGTTTTCGCATAAATAAGTTTGTTTCATTTCACATTGTATTCCATGTTAACAAGATTATTTCTTTTGTCCAAACATTGAATAAGACAAAAAAAATGAGATCAACCACAATCATAGTGATTTTTGACACCACCTATTTCACAATGTTTTTATTCTCATGTTCTTTGAGAAGCTTCAGCCTCAGTTAAATTTCCATGTATTTTTGGCTTGGGACATGGACATTTTAGAGGTTTTATTTCTACGAATGGTTATGGAGAATAGTTAGTCAGAAACCATACAACCTCCCTTCATGATGCTTATATTAATTTCATTATTAACTGCACATGGTTTGTTAGTACAAGCTATTCATGATGATCCTTTTCATTTCATTTTGTTGACAAAGACCAAAAAAAAGAATCCAGATAGGTATGGAAAACCCTATTTATTATATCCATGAAAATTAAGGACACATTCGTAAGACATAATTGCCTAACGAGGTACTTATACAGACAATACCTATTATATAATGGTATACAATGTATGTCTGAGGGTCTTACAAAAAACGTGGGGATATCTTGACCTTAGATAAATTTTAGAGAAGATCTTTACTCCATAGAGTTGGGCAAAAAATACTCTATTTGAGGTACTAGAAACCAGTTCTTAACTGTAATATGGTTCAACCTTGTATAATCTACATACAGATATAAGGTTACATCTACCTTGATGGATAAAATCATGATTGAACCCCAAGAAATGTAATGGTCCATATAAAACATTTGTTCTCTAAATCCTCTAATAGCCTCTTAGGCTCTTAAATCTCCATAGGTACCATCCTGGATGGAGGAATGGACACTAGAGTTTCTCCTAGAATAAGATTGATCAAAAAATATACCTCTCTCTAAAGAGGTAATCCATAAAAATCATCAATAAAGGCATCTCTAAAATGATCCACTACTAGAGGGAAATCAGCTTGATTGAAACTCTCATACCCCATGAAAGGTTTTCAATCTAAGAAATTACACCATATAGCCCATGATGCTCTAGTTCTAATCAACCATGCTAGACATCCTACTCACCCTTATCTAGATAACTACTAGCCTTTGGTGTTATAAACGATACCCTATAGTGATAACAGTCTACAATATCATAATATTGAACAAACCAATCCATTGCAAGAATGAAATCGAATCTTATCCTATTGACAATAAAAGAGGTTACAAAAGAAAGGGTAACTTCTTACCTTAAGGGGACAACACCTACATTGGTGTATGACCTCTAACCACACTCTTAAAGGTGTATCTAGGGTCATTACACCACAGTAATATTGTATCTCTTGTCTTAGACTTTCCATGATAGATACAGAGATAAAATATTTTGAATCACCCATATCAAATAGAGCAGATACTATAATAGATACCACTAGAATATTACCTCATAAAAAGATAGTCCCATATCCCGATCCTTGGGTATTATCTATAGTGCATGCAACTGAACTAATCCAAAACCCTATGCAATAGTTGGACTACCACAATCATAACTACTATGTTGGCACTACTGGTGATCATGTGTCTGGAGACCATGAACATGACCTCCTACACGGACAATCCTACCACTTCTATTCAAACATCCCACCTAACACGGTGTAAATTAACCTTCCCCTGAAGTTGGATGTGGTGGTTATTTTATTCCACTATAATCTGATATAAATTCCTAATAGAATTGATTATGATTCTTCATACAATAGCAAGACCCATAAACTAGTGGGTCTCTATCACTCTAAGGCTTTAGGTGCCCCTGTTGTCCATAATGATGACACACCATGGAGTTATCAAAATGGGAACCCAGTATGTCACTGCCCTGATGAAAAACCTCAAGGGAATCTTACTTTCAATAGGGAGAACTACTTTCCTTCCATGGAACTAATCCTCTATACTCGGTGTTATTGTCATTCCTCGAGTTGCACTTAGTGATAAGAGCATAATTGACTATTTCAAAAAATTTAGGTAGGAAAAATACATTCACTCGTATGTAGATGGAACACAAAAGCAGATCCTCAAAGCATATAGCATGTAAAATATCTTCACTGGCTACAAACTAAGAAAAGAATTGTAATCAAGTGAAACACACTATATATTTAATAAAAAACATAGATCCCTACTTGAGATTTGTGAACTCCTTGGATCTATTCGCTCTCAACATCTAGGGAAAGAATTGATCATAGAAAGTAGTCTGGAAATCATCCCATAAAATTCCCTGATGATGACCATCCTAGGGAATCACATCCCACCAGCGCTTGGGAGAATCTCACAGCATGTATGTAGCATGTTTGACCCTTCATTTTGTAGGTGTATTTAAATTATCTATGAAAGATAGGGTGGAATCAATCTAGGACTATGAAGCTTGAAAAATATTATACCATGAGAATGTGGGAGGATAAAATATCTGGAACTCATCAGTCAGATCAGACATCGTAGGTGCAGCTTAAGGATCACCATGCATGACCTACATCAGATTTTGGAAATTATCACAAAATTGGATTTCATTGTCAGATCAGGTATAATAGGAAGTTACTCAAGTGGCACTCATGGAGCTAATAGTGGAGGATCATGGCCCACCACATCTGGAGCATGTTCATCACCACGCTCCCAGTGTACAATACGAGGACGTCGTGGCAACATTGGTCTACAAATTCCAAGAACACACCTAAGTACAATATTTAACTAGATAGATAGAAAAACTTGCAGAATATAAAGAATGAAAGGCTCACTATGCATGGTATACTACCCCAACAACCTTCTTAGATGTCCATTAACTGGTATGTTCTCATATATAATTTTTATTTCATTATACATTTAATTACTAGGTTCACTTCTTTACCTTTCATAAACATGAAAAGGTGAGAGAATTATGTGAAACCATTTCATTCTAGATTTCATGTTTCACTTTATAATGGATATTCATTCCCATTGAATATGTTCCCATACACCTTATCACTGAAAATGATACACATTTATTTATATCATCATTTCTTGACTTTGTAAATTACTCATCCCAACACAAGAGGTCCCATAAAACTCACGAATTGAGATAGGAAATAACGCAATCAAAACCAAGAGTAATAAAACCCTAAGATAACTATCACAAAATCACTCAATAATGATATACATTTTATGCAATTCAACTTGTGAAATTCACTTATATGGCATGGAAATATGCGTGACATGAGAATTATACGTTCCTATAATGATGCATGTAACCATGATCCTTGCACATATATCATTGGGAAATGGATAAAAGAAATCCTCAATCAGAGTAATAATGATAACTTTAACACATCCTTTCCATCACCCAATAGTGTAATGATATCAAATGTAATAAACAAAAGCATAAAAATAATTGAAAATTGGGAAACTCAACTTTTAGCCCAAACATGGTTTCACAATGCCCAAGAATGACTTATAATCAAGTTACTATAATCTCTAATCACTTTAATACTATCTCCAAATAGTAAATCTAGAAAGAGACTACTTTGATACCACTTTGTGACATCCCGAGCCTGGATTCCACATAATAGGTTCCCCAAGACCAGTGGGCCAAATGGTCCCAAGCGCATCTTCCCATACACCAGGGGCTATCGACGATCCACAGGGGTCTAAGTTTTGTCTATGGGGAGACTATTACCTTATTAAAAAATTGTAGAACAATGGATAAATATAAATAGGAGTAAATAACAGAAGAAATATAAGTAAACCGAAGGCACAATAGAAAGAGAGACAAAAATAACAATAACTAAATAAACTAGAATAATATACAAGAACTGACGATGATATTCCATGTATCTAGTAAGCTGGAAAACATGGATATAAAGTATCAAGCATACATGAAAACCCAATATAGAAAAAATACTTAAACTATCCCAAGTATACAGAGCTATAGCTCGGTCATCTGTTCCCATATCCATCCTAACACAATAAGAAATCTTGTTTCTGATGCATTATGCTTCCACTTATCAACCCCTACATACATGTAATCATCCTTAAGTACAAAAAATTTTCCATAGATCATGTGAGATAAATATCAGTGGGCCATTTCTAATGGTTTTTATTACATCCGACCCGTACAATGGAAATGTAACAGTGTGTAAGCATGCATATATATAGTAAATTAGTACAATGTAACTAAATACGCATATACCTACTTTATCCCTCAACTTGTCTCTAAACATGTATCCAAATTATTATTTTATTATCACTAATTTATAAATAAGTCATATGATATCAATATTGAAGGATACATGATGTAATGAGGAAACCTGAAATAATATTTAATAATTAGGTTCTTAGGTAATAACCAAGGTGACGTAGAACTTAAGGGATGCCATCTTATTAGTGATTATATCTTGGATAAAGGTAAGAGTGAAATACTAGGATAATAGTACAAGAAATTCCATTAAAATATTACTACCGATTCCAAGTAGTTCATCCATGTTAAAATAAGGATATGCAATAACTGGGCCCGATGAGCATTAACCTTGGAACCAAATTTTCAATATAGGATCCAAGGAGTATATCGAAGGAATCTTTTAATATTATTTATGGGATCCTATAGTGTCATATCAAGAATTAAAGAATAGATAAGTATCTATTTCTAAGTGGTTCTCAACCAAAGAAAGAAACATCCTTGAATTAGAATGGGGTTCCATAGTGCTCAAGGCAGTCCATAAGAAATCCAAGGCATGCTGGAGTCAGGTAACTCCTATTTGATAATGAAATCATATAATATTCCCTTTTGTTTAAGAATTACCTTTTATTAGTGTTAGAAGACCAAGTAACATAAAACCTTTTAATCAAGTCATTATTAATCAATAAATCTATTTCGTTCAAGCCTTTCCTATCATTAGTGTTACATAACCAAGTAGCATGAAACCATTCATTTAATCCATTTATGGAATTTTCAAAAATCAAGGTTCACTCTTCTATCTTCCATTAACATGGTAAAGGGTTCTATAGACAAGTAACCTATTATTAAATTATATTTAAATGTCCAAGTCATATACTTAGTATACTTTCCAATTTTCATTCAACATTTAATTATAAAATTAAAGAACATACCTTAGGCAAGTTAAGTTGTGATCATAAATGGTACTTTACATTATGAAATTCAGAATTTAAATTCAACCATTTATGGTAGAAATGATTGCAGCTATAAAGGTGAAGCTTTGGAATACCTAAACAACATCTCAAATGTGTCAAAAAACTAAAATTAAAATTAGGAAAAAACATCATCCATCATACATGGGATGGAAAGACTTTTGTATATAACCACTAAAAACTAAACAAATATTTGGAATGAGAATATACATATAGTTCGAATTATTATAATAATGATATATAAATTTAGTAAATGACACACGATGAAATCGATGGGCCCCACACAAAAATTCTAAAATCAACAAACTTGAGGGATGAGTTATAAACCACCAACCTTAGTCTTGTATGACTCTACTTTTCTAGTATTATCCTTTAATTCATCTTGGAATGAAGTAGATATGATAAAAGAGTAATAGTTATTACACCTCAATAAATAGGTCATGATAAAGAGAGACAAATAACACCTCAAATGGACTCGAGTACTTACTGTTGCACATCCGACATGAAGAATAGAAGCTCGAACATATCCTAGATGAAGGAGATCCCTTGATTCCTAGGATAGGCCATCCCAAATCTCCAAAATGTGAGAAATGGAAGTTTTTCCCATTAGAAATATGATTAAGGGGGAAGGGTTGGGTTAATTAGATCATTAAAGGAAAAATGTAAAATTACCAAAAAAAAATATCTTATTTACAGATTTCCAAACCATGCACCAACCATGAATGGGTACCTAGAGAAATGAGAATATCGCATAGTTAGACCACACAGTAAGGAAAAAAATTCACCAACCTTGTGAGATAGTTCTACCTAAAGATGAAAACCATTCGTGTAGTTAGATATAACCATGTAACCTACCTGTACAGTTTCATCCAACCATGTGGCATGCCCACTTTTCTCCCAAAAGATGGTTTCTGAGCTCCGAACAAGACACATAAACCCTAATGACCTTTTCTAACTCATTAGGAATCCATATTAGGTCATGAAATAAATAATTATATTGAAATATAAGGGATTCATGCCTGAGTGAAAAACCAGGTTCATATAATATTTCCTTATAAAACCACATAATCTATACATTAATAAAACATTTGGTTGTTATACTTTACCTAAAATTATCCGCAAGGTTGCCCAAGAAAATTTATAACCCTAATCTACAAAAATAAAACAAACACTACTCTAATGCTAATGGATTCATCCTAAACATTTCATATATTAATATTTTGTCATTTTAGATAAAAATTAAATACATTTAACAATAATAAATTATATGGGACTGTAAATTTTTTATTATTTTTTGGAGAAAAATATGTAATAATCTTATTTCATGAATGATATTCAATATATCACACAAATATATTCTCACATGTACCCATTTTTATACATATCCCATATAAAACATTTCTTAATAACATTGGGAAAGGAAACATAATAAATGGTGATATCAGATTCTCAATAAGGGAAAATATTAGAGAAATTAATCAATGATCCTAATTGAGATTAAGAGAAACATAAGATCATACGAACATGACTATAAATTATGAAAATAATACCCAATAACTAAAATATAATTAATCATAAATAATGGAATAAGGAATTCTCCTTAAAAAGGTATAATTTTAATTATGTAGATTCATAAATAATCATCTAGCATCTATGAGAACATATCTTAAGCAAAATACATAGGCTTATAGTCACTCCAAAGACTATAATTTTTGAAAAACCACAACAATGGAAATGCCTACTTGATAATTTCCAATATTCTATTAAGTTTAACATACATCTAGTTAAATCTATTATCTTTATGGATTTTATTAATATATTCATCACCATGGATTTTATTAATGTTTTCTTCTCTTAGGAGATTCTCAACTAAGATATCATTACCCATTTCATTGGAGGCCAATATAAATTTTCTCCCACCCATCACATAATGGAATCCATTCATATGTGTTCCATAAGATCAAAAAACATTCATCATATAATCATATCATAATCCTTTTAAAATAAATATTATTATTTAACATTTCATAATTCCATCATAAGGTAACCTATGGAAAAGAAATGGCTTCCCTAATAGATTTATCGTAACTTAATAGACCTATTGGAAAGAAACTGACTTCTTTGAATCATCCTTAAATAATCATATTCATAAAAAAATAGAGAATAGAAGTGGGTTTAATCAAAATATATTATCCCTTGTGAAGTATATGAATCCTCAAAGGATGTTCACATAGATGAAAAATACTATTAAAATATAATTTTTAACTTTTTTTGGAAAACAACTAAAAACAATCTATTTATATTGATAAAATTTTATCTAAATATTGATAATATATTTTTTCATTGAAAATAATCTAAGAAACATTTAATGGAACCTTGAAATAAGAGAACAGTCATGATAGCGGGAAAATCTATTTATGTTGTATATGTTAAAAGAAAACATTCCTTTTGTACCTATATAAAAAGTCAAAAACAACTTGTTTGAAAAAAAATTTAGTAAATGGTTTCCTTCATAAAAAAATTTAAATATAGTTAAACATAGTTGAAATTAATTTTTTATACATTTAAAGTGTAGTTAATAACTTCCAAAAAACTATTTTCAAGAGTATGGATATGGAAGTAAATTTTCATCAACCAAATAAAAAATAAGAATGGGTTTTTTATTAAAATCATTTTCATGATCATTTTAAATTCCAAATATAGTAAAATTGTACTAATACATAAAAACTCCTGAAATAAATTGAGTAGAAGAAAATATGTGGGTTTCAAAGGATAATATCCTTATAATATCAGTTATTAAAAATTGACCATAGATAATCCTAATAATAAATGATCTTGTTACATAAACCTATTACGCCAAGTATTATATTTATTCATACGTGTTAAAATATCCTATGAAATAAATTTAGATTTATTATAATATATTCCAATAAAATATTCCAACATAAAATAATATGTATAATATCATTATAATTTCAAATTATCCTTTTATTAACAATTAATTATTTAAAATTTAACATTCCGGTGAAAACTGATTAGTTTTTCATGCATGTTTCAGTTTAATGGTTTTGATACATGGACCTTGTTCAAGGATTAATAATCTCTGAAATATTAACCATGAAATATGTACCACATTTTTTTTATCATATATACTATTTTAATTGTTCATATAAAGTTTTCATGAAAAATTAATTATATATCTTTGAGGATATGGTAGTTTGTATGTTTTCACAAGTGATCTTTACACATTTTATTTCTATAATAAAATAATGGTAATTAATAATTCAAGTTTCCAGAATAATTATTATATAATAAATGTCATATATTCTCATTAATTATATCCTTATTATTATCCATTACAAATTGAAATGAAAAATTAATTGCATCACTTTTCGGAGGTGGTAGTCCACATATACACATGAGTGATGTTATTGTTTTCTAATCAATGGAAAGGTAAAATGGTAGAAAAGTTCTTATAATTATTTAATTATAATTATTTAATAAATATAATATATAAAAACTAAATCTATCTTAATAATAAACCATGAAATATGGTGGCATAACATGAATCATATTGCTATGTGGTGGTGGTAGTCCACCCATATGCATGAGTGATACTTTAATTTTATATTCGATGGAATGGAGGTGGAAATAATTTTTTGAATTATCATAATACAATCTAATTATATTTAAGAAACTAGATTCATCATGTTATTATGGATAAAACTAGTTCACATAATGTGAAATAAAAAATAAAATTTAAAGTACTAGGTTAAGAGTTACACATTTTAATTTGGAAAACTCCTTTGGCTTACACCTTAATCCTTGAAATGATGATGTTATGATCAAACCAAAAACTATAAGATGTTTTTAGAGATGTAAAAAATGGATAATAGTAGGTATTATCCATGATATACGTCTAATGAATTGTGAGGAAGAGATGTTATGTGTTTTCATTTTATAAGGGAGGGAGAGGAGACACTTGGAATTTTTCAAAAGATTAAAATATATTATATTTTTACTCATGTTAAATGGATAAAAAATTAATGATATCCAAAAATAATAAATAAATTGTAGAAATATAAAAAAACAATAAATTTAAAGATTTTTTTGTGATATTTTAAACATTGTTTCTTAGGTAAATGACCCCCAATAAACACTTTTTAACCATAACTTTCATAATAGAATTTTACTATTATTACTATTTAATATGATTAAAAATTAATTTGAACATATAAAATTATATTAATTATCATAATTCCAAATATTTATTTCATTTTACAATTTTATATTTCTAGAAGTGGTTGATTTTTTAAGCACACAAAATTTAATGAAACTAGTTTTTAGAATAATCTATTTTAAAGAATGATTTTTTTCTTCTTACTACATTCCATTTAAAAAAATATTATATCAATGTTAAAAAAAATTATTTAATTTTTTATTTAAATTTCATTAAAATTTTTTTTCATAAAAAGATAAAAAATCATTTATTATGATAAAAACAAAATGTGCACATATAAATTATTTTTTAGAAAGAATATGATTTATTACCTTAGAATGATTTTATATTGTTTTCTAACCAGTTAATAACTAATTAATTAATTTTATAGATTTTTGAAGAATAATATTTTTCATAATTTAGATATTTATATTCATACCTTTAAATTCAATGACTAGTCAATATATATCACATTAAAGAATAATATTTAACACTACATCATGGTTTATTTAAACACGGTTTTTTATGTAAATAAAGTTATCAAATAAATAAAATTTATTTAATGATAAATATATCATAAATTCTAAAGGTCTTACACTTGATATTTTTCTGTATCCCATGTATATTTTTTTTTAGTTTCATTCACAATTTCTAGAGCACACTATTTTCCATCATCAACATCATCATAGCATGTTGGATTTGTTAACCTCTTCCTATGGAGTGCTTCATTAGGATCCATTTGAATTCTTGAGTGAAAACAATTATTATAGACCAATTTGGTAAGTTAAATATGTTTTCCATAACATCTGGGAAACTTTATTAAGATGTCTCTTAACATGTATTCAAATGTCAAAATAGTTATCTTAGACTTCCCATCATTTATAGGATGAAAGTTTATGCTTAGGTTTATATTCATATTTTTATAATTTTTAAGGATCCTATAGAATTGGTAAGTAAATCTTGGAACAAGGTCTAAAAAAATGTACATTAATTGGTTCCCCATAAAGTCTCACCACTTCTTTAATATACAAACGATTAAGGAACTAAATGGATAAATCCACTCATATATCAATAAAATGGTAAGGATTTGTTAATATTTTAAAAATTACACATATGAAATTTTTTTCCCTTGGATGCGTTAGGAAGTCCTGTAATAATGTCCATAATGACATTGTCCCACTTCTATATGGGTATGTGTACTATTTTCAGCACTACTTTTGTAAGTTTTATCATTTCCTTCACATGTTTCCGACCAATAATCATTTATATAATTAGAAATATGTATTTTCATGTTACTATTCTAATAATGAACTCACATATATTTATACATTTTAATGCTTATAGGATGTATAGAGAATCTAGAGTTTTGAGCTTCATCATACATATATTTCTTCAAATCTATAATAGAATGTTTATAGATTCATGTACCATACTGTAGTACTCCCTCTTGATAAATATTTTACTTATAATACTTTCCATTTTATATATTCTTTACCTTATTTTTTAATATAGGATCATCTCTATGTTCATTATTAATCATATTCAATAATTATGGTTAGGAAACCACGTGGGAGAGAATTAATGATTTCCTATCCATTATTAATTCCATTCCCATCCATACAAGGTCTTTTATTAATATAAATACATCAATCCCCATAATTAAGTTTCTTAGGAATATTTTATATACAATGCACCAATGACTTTGTCTACTTTTAATGGGTGATAATAAAAAGAAAAATCATTTAATTTAAGAAGCTCCAACCATCTACTTTGTCTGAAGTTTATATACTTTTGTGTAAATATATACATCAAACCTAAAAAGTCTATGTATATATCACATTTCTCTCTATAAATATAATATCTCTGTATCTTTAGAGAAAATATAATTGTAACCAACCTTAAATCATGGGTAGGACAATGATATTAATGTGGCATAAACTATCAAGTGGCATAGAAAATTGCCTTATTGTTTTTCTTAATGATTCAATAATGAATTATTCTTCATTAGAGTATTAGGACCCCAATATGGGTGATGTCTCTTTACATAATAGACTTTCAACTAGCACTAAATAACTAAATTGTAACATTGGAGTACTATGACACCAATAATGTTATCCAACCAATATACTAGCACAAATAATCAATAAATAAAGAAGAAATCTATATAACATAAAGAAAGAAAAATATTCTTTCTATAACAAATAGAATATAGGTCATACAAGATAATCCAAGAAATATCCAATGGGGTAGATCAATCTAGTGTAATAAGATAATAAAAAAATTATGCACAACTATAATAAATTGATGTCTATCTCAACATCACATTTATCACCCAATATCTATATAATTATCTACCCAACATAAGGATCCTTCCCTTCATTAGACCAATGACCATTATGTTTTCAAACACTACAAGTTTCCTGTGTAAGGTTTGAGTATAAACCATGTAGGATACCACTATGTAATCCTTAACATTAGTTTAACAATATATAAATTTGTATGACAAAAAAATATTGCAAATTAAAAATAACCAATCATGTTATATGTCATCAAATGATATCCAAACTACAATAAACCCTAGATCTAACTTATATCGAACCATTATATATGAGAGGCCATATTTTGTCATATCATGACTTGGATCATTCCAAATCACCTACATGCTGGATTGATATATTTTAGTCAAATTACCAATATTTTTGTTCCTCTATTAATGAATAATTTCTTACTTTAATTTAAGGTAAATCTCTGGTTTTTATACATAAACCTAATTAATAGCTCTATAGAAAGACACACAACAATATGATGACCCAATATACAACTATATGATAAGACACATTCACAAATTTTAACCCAATACTTGGGTCAGGGGGAAATATACACTACCAAAATTTATCATTGAATGTGAAATCACAACTGTCCAATCATAACACCTTCAAACCAACTTGATGTTTTAAATAGTGAAGCTAGAGTTATATGGTACCTTTAAACCATCCACATAGAAATTTTATATGAATCCATCCATAATAAAAAATATAGAATCTAATATTTATTTCATATTAAGAAAGGACTCATGGACACACACACACACATGTGAATCATATAAAGTAGGGTTCTCATGGGATATACATACCCACATGTATAGCGTACCATAAAATTTTATATAAAGGCCATACATTTTAAGGAATTTATACCTCAATAGAATTGATACCCAATGTAAAGAGACATCACCCATACCAAGACTAAAAAAATAATTCCATATAACCATCCCCAATTCATCACATGGGGATTTTAGAATTATGATCCAAGAATAACATAATATTGGTTTGAAATAGATGATAAAATTGCAATGATAATCACTATCATGAGTGAACCTGGACCTGATCAAGAGTGAGATATAAAATTCTATATATTTGACCCCATATCCAAAAACAAATCAATGATTCCCCATTATATCACATCAAAATACATTTATTTTACCCAAAATCCAATATTAATTATCTAAAGCAAGAGAATGATGATATTTTTGTTAGAATAACTTAAACATACCCAATGGGAGTCATTAGATTGATATAATATGCAATAATTTAGGAGATGAAAAGAAGAGGAAACAATCAAACTTATATAATGCATATCATTTTTTTGGTTGAAATAAGGTCAATCTAAGAAAGGATGGTACCAAATGGAATTTATGGAGTGAAAAGACAAGGTCTCCCCATATTTAAATCCTAACTGGATGCACGAGTTAGTTGGTATATCTATAAAGATCCTAGGGCCACTACCTATACCATGGGTAGACCTATGGCATTACAATGATTTGATATTGGAACCTGAAAGGTTTCATAGGCTTCTTCCACCTCAAATGACTAGCTAGTGGAACTCCGGAATCTTCAAAACTATTGTTTGATTCCCACAATTCCTCAAACATTTATCCTTAGTTCCTAAATTCTACTAATACATCTATAAATTATTTCCAAAGTAATTCATGATAAAAAAAAACTAGAACAATTCATACCTTAAAATTAGAGGAAATTAGAAATATCCCCATCTGATGAATTCTAACACACAATAAGTTTCTGTAAAGGAATTTCATTAAAAAATCAGTCTTTTGACCCTGAACATGTAATTTCTACTTCCAAGTCATCACTTTATCACTTTATTATGTGATCTAAATTACATTTTCTATGAAATATTCTCCAGTATCCATCTCAACATCATTTCTATCAATAAATTCATAGTATCATGGTCATACTCCTAAATACAATACATATAGAGCATAAAACAAATACCTCAATATCATAGAGTAAAATCTCATTAGTAAGCCTCCATTCTAATGTTTTTTATTATTTCAAATGATCCCACAAAACATGATGATAATTTTACTTACATATAAAATTGTCGATGTCATAACCACAGAGAGAACCAAAAGAAATTCTTACCACACTTATATAACTCCAACAATAATCATCTATGATAAACACATAAATGTTCTCGGATCTGCTCAATCACAAACTGATTTTGAGTTAACTACACCTACTCAGAGGTCTCCTATACAAAACACAACCTAATAATAGCTTGTTCACCTACCTGATACCATATTAGTAGTGAATTATTACCCCAATCCTAGATATCCTCAAACAAAGAAATTCAGATTGATGAATGTAAATGTTATTATATGCCATCTTTACCAAGGAGATATGATCATCCCATGTTCTACCAAAATCCATAAGACATTCCATCAACATATCCACTAAAATATGGGTTATCCATTTCTGGATATTAAATAGTAAATGTAATATATATTGTAATCATCTTCAACAGAGTCCCCTTTTTCTTTTTCTAGACCTACCAAAATTGTGATGTGAAATAATAATGTCATTGAGATACTATGATTATTGTAACTCCATGAAGCCACATTATCTCTTGTATGAGATTATTCCAAACTCATCCACTAAATGTGTCTCTTAAATTGTCTTGAAATGTGAAAAAATTGGTAGTTTATAAATCAAAACAATTATTTTTTTACAAACCTATCAGGTTATTGGTTAACCTCAACATGAAATCCAATTTCCCTTCATCCCATCTCCACATAGCACTGGAAGAGGTTGATTCAAACCACCTGGTCGTTGATGCTTGAACTTAATCTTATGAAAAGTTAGATAATTTGATAAAAAACATGCAATGTGCCTATTCATAACTAGACCCATGAAATGTTATATGATATTAGGATACAACTTAGTTGATTCACGATTCACTTCCTAGAATGTTTCCTGAGTGTCTCGAATCCTATATTCATTCATAGAAGTTGCAACCACTCCCTTATTGTGAACATATATCATATATTCCAAATACAAAGACCATCATGGGACTTGGACCCTCCCCAAACTACTATTCCAACATCACCAAACATTAAATTTTATACTTATCATTGTCTTTCACCTAGTTCACAATGGAAGAAGTAATGACTAAGGGAGTTCATGTCATCACTAATTGATTTTTAGATACACCCATTATCCAATCCCCTAATAATATCATCAAATTTTTATCTGATTATAATGATCTATATCCATGATTGTTAATCTATATACTGAGGTATTTGATAAAATAATTTACTTTAAAAAGGATAATAATTCATTCTGAAGTCAAAAGTTAGTAAATTATCTCCCAAGGACCTCTGCCGAAGGATAAAGTCTAACCGATTTAATTTATTCTGTATGTTTGTGTGGTCTATATAAATGAAAAATATATCACATAAAAGATAGTTTAATTGAGTTTTAAGGGCATAAATTAAAACAAAATACACCAAATTAAAAGCATGGTAGCTTCTCTTATGGGTTCGTAACTCATGATACCCATAAGTAACTACCAAATCCATTTATACTAAAATAACTCCAAAGATAACACCTAAAGAACCACAATAAATCAAACAACCAATCCCAATATCTAGAGAAATTAGAATTAGAGTAATGTAAACATTATCTTATACTCTCAAAAATCATCTTCACAAGATTCTATTCATTGAAAAATTACTCCCTTTTAGGTAACCCAATCCTAGGCATTGTTAAGTATGAATGTTTTTTAATGAACATCCTATATTATCCTAAAAAACCCATGAAACATAAAATAGTTAACACATTCATAGTTTTTTCCATAGAAATAACTATAACTACCTTATCTAGATAAATATAGATTCTTCTCTCTTAAATCATATTCCCCATAAAATTTAATTCATGGATGAAAAAGTGACACATTGAAAGCTTGGTATAGATTTGATGTAGTCAATGTGTAATCAACATGATCTCAAGGTTCCTAAAATGAAACTATGAGATTTTAGAGTATATTATGTTATCATTAATGGAAATAATGATGAAGAAGTCTAGGTATGATGAGAAAACATTTTTTATGATATCCATCAACACTATGGGAGAATTTTTCAACCGAAAAGGAATCACGAGATAGTCATACAACCCCTATCAACTCCTAAATGATATCTTTAGTATGTACTCTTCCCAGACTCAGTGATAGTGGTATATTAAATTAATTTCAATCATATAGAACCACCAGGATCTACTTAATAGATCAAACACATCAAAATTCCTTGGTAAAGGAAATTTATTATCATTAGGGACTAGATTCATCTTCCTATAATCAAAAAAAAAACTAAATACTTCCATCTTCCATAGTATAAAATTAAACTGAAGCACCCCAATTATAATTTATCAGTTGAATAAATCCATTTTCCTATAGATCCTCAAAATTCACCTTTATATTTTTAAACTCTGATGTTTCCATATGGTAATAAGGAATCTAAATAGGCTACATACATAAACTAAGATCAATCTCAAACTCAATTTTTCTACTAGGATAATGTCATGATAATTCATCTAGATAAAATATCCCGATAAAGACCAACAATGGGAGGTAGAGATGATGAAACCACTTCTAGATCTTCCATAAGTACCATTCCTTCCACCAATGTTGTAATGGATATAACATGGATACTGTATAGAACAATATTTCTAGCTTTAAAACCCCATTATCTAGTCATGGCATGATTGTATCCCTTAGTAGAGGTAAAGGTTACTCATCTCTCATAACAATCATTTTGAGCCTCATAAATAGTCATACATTATGTATATAAAGATTCATAGAAGCTAGTAATTTATATGATTATGATTTTCTATAGAAGTAAACATCCAGTAACCGCCAAAAGAAAATCTAGATAACTTTGGAGATGATTAACCTTCTTTTAAAAAGGAGTATTAAGAGATAAAAAATCAAATAAGAAAATAACCAGACTATTTAACAAAGTTGTAACATCCTCAAATTTAACAGACAATAATATTTGAGATTTGACATATCCTAAGGGTGTAATTAAATTATTTTTGGCATATTTGGAGTGTTCTAGGAGGGAATGACTCAAATTATGGGAACTCACTATAGGAATTAGTTCATGTGATGAATGGATATTCACATTTGGAATGGATGATGGTAAGAATAAATGAATCTATATTCAGAAAGTCAAAAATATTCACAATGTGAAAGGTAAATTTACAACATGAATATGGGTTTTCAGGATTATAAGATAATATGAAACATTTATTAGTAAATCAGATATCCTAAGAATTCATAATGTGAATTCATGATTCTTGGAATGAATACAGCTTATTCCTAATCCAAATCTCATTTCATTTCTCTTTTTCTCCTCCCTATAACTCGGAATCCTAGTATCTCTCTATTTTTTAAGTATATATCCTTCCCATTTATCTCCTCTCTTTTACACCCATACAATGGTTTAATCCTAAAATTACAGTTAGGAACATTATATCATGATCTAGATCAATCTAATCCTCTTCTCCTTGATCAAAACCAATTTTATCCATGATGTCATGATTAGATTTAAGAGTTTTGAAATGATATAATAACCTAATGGTTTAACATTTATACAATTTCCTCCTATATTTAGGGAATTGGTATCTATGGATCATTTTTGACCAAGATCATTTTTGGTAGTTAATCTTCTATGATAAGTGAGATATTGTAATTCCTTTTGGGTGTAGTTTCTCCTTATTAATGAAATATATTCATTGTAGATGATGAGTTGTTTTTTTGATTCGATGGTTCAATTAGGTCCTATCATTAACATGTATCTTTGAGACGTTATTTCACCTAAGGTGCGCAGTTATTATCATTAGTGTATATTTATATGGGTTCTTTAAATGATTGTTTGGAATGCATTTTTAGCAGTATGAGACCTATGTTTGATGTATAATCATATGAGGTATATGTGTGTAGCACATGAAACCTATGTTTGATGATTTATCACTTATATTTTATTATGGATATGATTCTCGCTTGATATGAAGTGGTTTTTTATCATCATCATATATGTGTGTTATGTATGCATTATTCCATTTATATTTTTTAGTTGAGCATGCAGGTTGATCCATATAGACTATCACCCTGAGAGTGATGTGTAAGATATTGATGAGAATATACATGGTATTCCCTTCTCGTAGGATGTATGAAACTTATTTTCTCAAAAATCCCATTAATGGGAGATGTGTTAGACATGTATGGATGATATTCTTTCCAACATGAGTCCAAAGCGGGTATATCTGGTCTCTAAGGACTTGACACATATTTCATGCTTGAGAGATAACTTATTTCTTATCTTTACTCTGTTTATTTTTTATGGAATGTAATAGAATATCTAATGAACTAATGTTAAAGACCTTTTTTGGTATACAATTGGTTATTATAATCACTTCCTACTCAAGAATATTGATGAGATTGAAGATTTCATGAACAGAGATCCAGTGAAGGTAAATAGACCTGCAGTGAGATATTGAGAAGGATAATCATGGGGTGTAAGCTGATTCTATGTAGAATTTTATGTTGGATATATTATTCTTATTTTATATACTCTTTACTTTGTACCATGATCCACCACCTATAAAGATCCATTCTTTTGATTGGGTTGTGTGACTAACATTCCATAACTCTATTTCACAGGTTGGTAACTCTTGTATAGGTTGTTTCTATGATGATTTATTTCTAAATTACTTATTTGTTGATTCTATTATTATAACTTACATTACGTACATTGATTTTTACCTAGTACCAAGGGAACAGTCACACCATGAGGTCCTTTTTACCCATCACCATTATTTAAAAACCTCTTGAGTATAGGGAAGCTTACATGAAGTATTTTGTCACAATAGCCTTGTCCTAGTGAATCTACTCAGGGTGTTATAAATTGGTATCAGAGCACTGAGTTCACTATCTTATTACCTTTATTTTACATAATTATGGATAGGGTAGATATGATATAGTATGGATGGGAATCAATAACAAAAACTTTGCCAGTGTCTGGGTAGTACTATTTAGTAGAACATTGAGTTACCATTAATGAGGGAATTTATGTTCACCTAGTGTGTGGTTAACTTTTATTTAATTCACCATGTGTGATGCACATGATTTTGGAATGATGATTTATTGGATTTTTTGTGCATTTGTTCATCATTTTTAGTCACATAGGATCACATTTCATATGCCTATTTCATGCATTTGATAGATACAAAATAATAAAATTCATATTGAAATTTATGTTATTTTATTTTTGCGTATTATTTCATCATATATTTTACTTGAGGATGATTATTCTCTGATTTACTGTATATATATATGCTTGTAACTAATTTGCATGTACTGATTGTCTATATTAGTACATGGGTAGTTCTTATGAGTTTATTTATTGTTTTGTGGGATGCAACTTAAGTTGAACCTTATTGTAAAACTTTATGTGAGACTACAATATGTTATAAGTCTTTATGCTTTAGCTATTCGATTTTTATATGATTTGATCTGAAATTTCTAGATAATGTCACCTCATAGATGTATTTCCATGCTAGTTAAGGAAGTGCATGTTTCACCACCAAGTGTGTAGGAGGATGCAACATATAATTCTCTCTTAGTTTATATAGAAGGTCAATCTATATAATCGTTACGGTCAAAAATATTTTTGAATAGTAGTATTTAGGGAAAAAGATCCCACATGGGTATTCCACAGGTGAATGATTATTCACCTGACTTCATGCTCCAGCATCCCCCATCCTTAGAGGGGAATAGAGGATCCTAGGATATAGAGGAGTAGATATGAGTCATTGAGATGGTGTTTGACCTGGTAGAGACCCTATAAGATAAAATGGTTAATATTCAGTCCTTTTAACATTTTTATTCTAGTAGATTATGGTGGGGTTTTAAACATAAGAATGGTAGATATAAAGGGATGATATGAGAGACCTTTAAAGTATTCTTATTTGAGGTGTTATTCCTGGATGCACTGAAGGTGGATCGTTAAAAAGAGTTCATGGAGATCCAGCAGGGGATGATGGTAGTGGTCATTATTTAGAATGATTCCATGATATGATTTGTTCTAATCATATTCTAGAAGAGAATGATGCCCAGAAATCAGGATAGCTCAAGATCATTATTCTTCCAGAGCTAAAATTCCATGTTATGAATTTTTTTCTGACGATATACTATGCATTTATTCATATAGAACTGACGATAGAAAATGGATTCAATGTATAAATAGATTCATGTATTTTTATCACTTCATGTGGAATGAAATGTTCCTTCCCTAGAATAGTTATAGTTCCTTATTCTTGGAATAAGAAGTTGTCTTTGTAATACTAAGATATTTTATGAATTATTTTTTTCAAATAAATAAAATTTAATTGATGGATTGTGTTATATGAAGAACCACGTTAAGATTATGTTATATGAAATTCCAAGTTAAGAATTCACTACACGCAACACTATCTTATCTTCTCTTACATAAAATATTTTGTTTTAAAAAACCATGATATATTATTAATGTAGTTTTTTAAACATGACCTTTATAACTTATCCATTAAATAAGAAGATATGAATAGTATTAACTAACTTTTTTATTATGAATAATGGTTTAATTAAAATAAAACATATTGGTACTAAAATGATTATTTGAAAATATTATATTTATGAAATAAAATTCATTTTTGAACTCAAAGTATTAAAATTAGATTTTGGTAAATTTTCATTATTTTTTTGTAATGTTTAATTTGTTGATGAATAATAAAAATACTGAACTTTAATTGAAAAAATAATTTTCATTTAATTTATTTATACCTTTTAATTATATTTCAAATTATATTTAAGGTTTTATTATTTCAATTATAAATATATTAATCGAAATTAGGTAATTACAATAAATTTCATTTTTAAATTGGATGTAAAAGCTTTGTACACTTTTGAAAATTTTCTCTTTAAAACCACCACTTTCTCATCACATCTGTGGGATTAATTTAAAATTTAATATTGATGATTCATTAATTTTAATTAAAAAAATTCAATCCAATTTTGGAATCAAAATAGTTTATATTATATAATATTTTTTACTTAACCTTTTACCAAAATAAATAACGAATGCAATAAAAATCAATTATAATGGTTCAGAAAAAATGGTTTTATCGAGGGTTAAAATAAAAATATAGGGGTTAAAATAACATATAAAATTTTCAAAAAACAATTTTATATCCCTAATTACACCATAACACCTAAAGGTTTTGATAATGACCCCTTTTGTAACACTTTTACATATGAAAAATGTGGGAGCACTCAATTATTTTAAAAAATTCCAAGTGTGTCCTCCCTTCTGAACATCTTCTGACCTCATTGATTCGAACCATCCGTAACCAAATCACTTTGAATATTCCTTCACCATATACCAAAAGTCATATTTTTCCCAGGAATATATCCTAGGATTGATTTTATTGTAAACCTAAAGAAAATTCCTGATAAAGTGGGGACATTCTTTAATGAGTTTTTCATTTTATTTAATCCTTCACCCCATTCAATTAATATTATATCATGATTATATAATAACCAAAGTACCTTAAATATACTGAGATTATTTTATTTTATGGAATTACATAAACCATTTAAACTTCTATCAAATGGGTTATAAAATCATCATTCCTGTGTGTGGCGGACTATCACCTTGTGAACCGATGCAGTTTTTCCATTACCCCTGTAAAGGATGAAAATAATGATGAATATTTTGTTTATAAAACATATATTATTATAAATATGGATTTATTATGATTATTTAATTGTTATATCACTATTACCTTAAAATTTTCCATTTTTTTGAATATGATAATGTCATTTGTGTGTATGGTGGGCTACCGCCTCACAAAGTGATGCGATTCATTCACAATTTAGATGGAAGTTCTTTATAATTAGTTTAATAAAATTATGTGATATATATGACATAAAAATTATTCTGTAATGATAATATAAATTATTTATTTTTATTTCATTCAATGTCACAATAAAATTAAAATAGCATTCATGCGTACGTACAACCTACCATCTCTATAAACGGGGTATTTCATTTTCTATCACTAAATTTTATGGATTAATATAAATAAATATATGATTAATAAGTTTTATATTTATATAATTATTATATTTCATGATATTATAGAATTTTTATCAAAGTAATAGAAACAAAAAATATAACAAATCAAAATATATACGAAAAATAAAGCAGTTATTACCTGAGTCATAACATTAACATGAAATTGTCAATAAGAAGTTAATAAAATGACATAAGAAAACAATATATGGTATTATATATATGAATATGTCTATTTAATTGAAGTATAATTAACTTTTATTTACTATACATGAGGTTCTAATGACTATGATGGATGTCAAGACTTAAGGAAAGGGATTTCTTTCTCACATTTTGCCTCTATAAGACACATGCAATTGGAAATACTTATTTATTTAAAGTGGTGTATAAAATGCCATTAATGAATTTTATTATTATAATAAGTAAAAATATAGTTATTTACATATCCATGTTAAGATCAATTTTTCAGGGTGTTTACAGTGCAAAATTAACAAATCAATAATGGATTTTGCCTTAATTTTCTTTCTTTATGATATAAGTTATGTTATGCACCCATCCTCTTCTATGAGGTGTATATAATACCTATATAACATTTTATATCATGAATATCCTAATTTTAATGATATTTTATGCTTAATTTAATGATATTCATTCATGGGGTTGACAATTCAATGTTACCAAAGTGATAATAGATTTATCTTACAATCTCATTATTTTTCAGGATTATTTTTAACTATATTACTATATTGAAAGATTATTATTTATAACTTAATAAATTCATGATATTTTTATCTATAGGATATGACATGAGAAAACATGTTTTCTATTCATTTTCCATCTTTTTTTACTTGGTAGCTTAAACAATATTTTTATAAAAAAATATTTTTTTCGAATGAAAATCATCTTTCATACAAAAACTAGGTTTTCAAAAAAAAATTAATTTTTTTTATTATTTCCTTTAAATGATTTATTAAAAACATTTTAACCATTTAAAAAAATTAAAATAAATATTCCTCTCCTTTTTAAAAACTATGCATGTTTGGATTTTGATGAAAATGTAAAATGAATATTTATTTTAACATGTATAACATGAAAGAAACATCCTGAAATCCTAAATAGTATTTGATTTGAATATTTATTTACATATATTCAAGATTATTTTAAAAAAATGATTTAATTTTTATTATGTTTTAAAAATATTTTTTCAATGTGGGGATCATATTTTCATCCAAAAATGTCTTAAATGATCATTCAGAATTATTTTAAATGATATTTCAAAATTATTTTCAATCTAATATAACATAATTTTATGTTACCTATGGATTACTGTGAAATGATCCAAGGTTACCATTATTTTTATTTCATTTAATGATTTATGTTTTTATGAAATGATTTTTATGAAACACATTTCTCTTCCGCATGATATGCCATGGTGAAATGCTTATTAAACCCACTTCTTTTCATGGGTTATGATATGGTGAATGTTTATAGTCTTGTAACACACTCATGTATGATTTTTATCATGTGATGGTGGTTAAATTTTAACCATGGATGGGGGTTACTTTATAACCAATTATAGATGAGACATATATCTTCCCCAAATGAATTGGGTTAATATTTATATCTCATGAGTTAAATAAGACTGGAATAGAAAGTGAAAACGATTTTGAAAGGAACTATGTTTTCTACGACGATCTTGGGAGTGAACCTCCACTACTATGATGTTATGTGTAGACCTGTCTTTCATGTCTAAAATGTTATGAATGAACCTGATTTCATGTTCATAGTGTTATGACTGAATCTGATTAAATGTTCACAATGTTATGAATGTACCTATATTTCATGTCCATAATGTTATACAAGGGCCTAGTTTCATGTCCATATTTATATTAGAGGGTATAATTTCATGTCCTTAACATAATTAATGAACAAATTTCTATTTATTCATTTTACCAATGATATATGCTGTTGTGTATGGCACAAAATCCATGTCTTATTCTAATGTTATTCTCTCATGGATCATTTTATTTCATTTTTTATGATTCATGTCTTATGAACTAGGAATCATTATTCCATAACACAATATTATGATCTTTGATATGAATGGTTTGTTTATCAAATTTTATGATCATCTAATCATTCCCTTATGTTCATGTTATGCTAATGTATATCCATTTTTTACCCTTATTAATCATTTTATCTCACCCTTTATTATGTTTCCTTTCCCCCATTTTAGGAAGAATGGTTTTAAGTAAAGTAACTACATAAAGAGTGCTTTTTGAGAATATATTTATGGGATACATTAAATAGATTTCATGAATTAATAATATTGAGTTCCATATTTCTAATGGCACTAAACAATTATGGTCCCCAGTTATGTGTTTGTGCAATGAAATGCATATTCATATAAAAAGACACAATATTCATGTATGAGAATCCAAGGTTGATATTATTGGAATCAAAGGATATGTTTTTGTTATATATTGGAAACTAGGATGAGAAAACATAAGTTAGATCCCTAAGGATATATCTAAGGATAATTTTAAGGATTTGTCAATGTATAAGAAAATGTCCTAGAATTTTTGTATAGGATATAAAAAGTGGTTTCCAAGAAATTACATCTATTTATATATACCTAAAGTGTATGTGGATCTATCACAAAGGTAAATTAGAGTAATATCTCATAAAGGGTGCATTTATATAGACTCAATCAACACTTGGTGCATGACAACGATCCTTTCTTCACACCTAGTTTGGAATTCTAGGGGGACATGCTTTGGAAATTTACAAAATCTTTATAAACTATCATGAAGGATTTAAATAGGTAATGACCCTGATTGACCAAGATTTATCCAAGTGTTTCCTATATTGAAAAAAAGGTTACATGATTTATACACCATATAAGTGATTTTTTATAATTATTCGGTTCCACAATATGATTAATATTTACCACACTTTATTGGTTTTAGTCAATGGATAGAACCACAATGAATCATGTTAATGAGGAATGCAATGTAAAATTAAATGACTGTCCTCTTCAGAAAAGAAATGTTATTGAATATAAAATGAAATAACTCATTTCTATTCTCTCACAACATTCTCAAGCTATGAATCATGGTGAACATCCAAATGATAAAAAGATGGAACAAATATTAATTTATCATTTCAGGAGGTAACTCACACCATATTTTAGTGGTTTTCTTGATTCGTTGGTTGCTGAGAAATGATTCATTACCACAAAAAAGATATTTACCATTATCAAATTTTAGTGCATGAAAAATACACATTGGATATATATCATCCTAAAGTTTTGGTAGATCAATGGGGAAATATTATTATAAATGTGCGACGATGAGAAGAAATTAACTCCATGAAGTTGAATGAGTTTAATATTTTATTTTTCAACAAGTACACTCATTATATTCTTCATTAAAAAATGGATAAGAAATTCCATGATTTTATGAAGAGGGATGATGAAACATTCATTTCCTATGAAGAAAATTTTAAGAGACTTGTGAGGTACTCTTAGGTTTTTATAATTTAATCTGAAAGTATAGTGGATCGATTCTTCAATGATTGAAAAAGATATCTAAAGGGTGTTATAAACTAGTGAATTTTGTTGCTATGAATAAATTGTTCAATTTGAAAAAGAAAGTAAAAATGCATGATAGAATCCATCTTGGTTTTGGTGAAAAGAAAATGAATTTGGGTTTCCAAAGAAAATCCAATGGTATGCCACCTGGAGGGAAGAAAAAGTTTCAAACTCATACATTCCAAAACTTTGGGAAGGATCACTTCAGTGAGTTATTGAAAGGAATAAGTGGGTGTTTAAACTATGTGAATCCTAACAATCGAGAAAAAAATGTAAAAATGATGTAAATAGGATCAGTAATAAAAAAAATATAGAGATTACTCAATAGAATATACCACCCACACTTAAGTGTTTCAACTGAAAGGTGTTTGAGGATTTTGAGAATCAATACACCAATCCAAGGGTTAATGTGGATGATAAACCACAACAGCTTATGAAGAAAAATGGAAAATTGGTAGATTATGCAATCATAATAGATGAAGTGAATTAGGATAATTAGGGAACACTTAATCTCTCCCAATTAGTTAGTAATTTAATGATTTATTTTGGATGAATTATAACAATGAAAATATTATCATTCATCCTTTATGGAAATTTCCTTTAATTTTATCCCCCTACATGGTTTTTAGAGTTATAAAATCACATTTGATATTCTATCGGTACATAGATGAACCCAGTATTATAATGAAAATGTTTTTGTATACGATTACATATTATTTAAGAAATTTAGGGTGATTTATATTTTGGAATCACATATGTATCCAAGTTATATTAAATTAATATTTTTGAATATTATCATGGGTTTATGAGTTTAAGGTTGATCATTAGTTCAAATTCACTAACACCCCTTTTGAGGTTTTAAAAGATGGTAGTTTATCATGACTAAGTATATTTTAAGAGGAATTTATGTAAATACAATAATTTGGTTTTGTATAAGTTTTATTGTAAAATTTATTTAAGGTGTGATTCCATTAAACAATTTGGTTATATGATTATATGTACTGGTAACCTTTAGGGTTTATCTTATAATTTATTATTATGTAATTTGTGTTGTTTTTTATCACCTTAAAGAGACAACATGCATCGTGTCTATCAGATAAGATTTATCTCTTAATCTGAATGTCATGATATACATTAACTAAGTGTTATGTCAATATGGAGTACCCCATTTAATTCTATCAATTCAGGATCCAAGGTGTAACTTGAAGTTCTTATAATGTCTTCATCAAGGTCTTGATACATAAATGATTTTTAGTAATACAAGAATAATTTAAACTCTATAGGATATGCTAATATATTGTGTAGTGGTTTTTAAAGGTGGTTAGGATCACACATTATTCTTATTGTGTTTTATTACAACAATATCTTTTACCTCATCATTTATATTCTTCTCTATAAATCAATTTATACACACTAGAATGAATTTTTAGAATGAAATATACTGGGAACTATGATTTCTATTGAAATGGAAGAGAAAGTCATAACCATTCAACATCTCATAAGGGAATATCAATTTTTATATAAAGGTTATTATGATAAAAATATACACAATCTACAATTTGAAGTTAGTGAGAAGGCGTTTATACCAATTTCTCCATGGATGAATGAAGGGAAAACAAAAACCTTGATATATCAGTCCTAAAAAAATACATGATTGAGGTTTGGGTTGGGACTCGGATAAAATTGTTGAAATTTTGGATGTATTATTGGGGTTTGGCTTGCGAACATGAACCAAAAGGTATGTAACGACCATGCAGATCAGCCCAGGTACCCGGGCAGAAGGCCTGGGGGTGTTTGTAATCTACCACACTATTTGTGAACAGTCACAAAAACTGTGTCGTCTGATCATGTGGTAGGTTCGATAGTTGGACAAAGCTACCACATGGTTTACACACGGTCATAAAAGCCTTGTGGTTTAGTGGAGTTGTTTCTACATTCTTGGACATTAGAGGCTTCATGGTAGGCACACAGTTTGATAAACTGTGTGGCCAAATCATGCGAGATGACTAAAAATTTTAAAAGTTGAAATTCCTAATCTACTATCCAACCCATTCAACATTATTTTGATCCCACCCACTTAGTCAGTTATGGTACATGAATTGATCCCCCTATGCTACTCTCCTTAGATACTCCTCCACTATGGATCCCTCCTTGAAGTCTCAAGGTGAGTTTATTAGTGTTTTGGTCTATTTTATTCTTCTTTATTCCCTCCCTCTTTGATATCTCAATTTTTCTTTATTCAGACCTCTCTTGGATGGACCCTAAATGTTATGGTTGATGATTGGTTTTTTTTTCATTTATTTTAGAATGTGTTATTGTTTATAGGGGATATGTACTTCCTTTTATTGAATATTCTTCATATTCTCACACCACCGAGGTATGTGTCCCTATTTTTTTCCCATTGGATGAATTCTGTTAATTCTTTTGTTTCTTAAATTAAATTTTAATCTTGATTTTTACCTTAATATTTCACCTACTTAGTTTATTATGGTATTTCCTTATTGATATAAATTTCTTAAAAATGGGTTTCCAAATGATTATTTGTGTATACCTATGTGTATTCACACCAAAAGTGTTTTCTAAAATGTAAATTGGGTTTTTATATAAATAATGTAATGATTTGGGTGGTGTTGGATCTTAGAAATATTTATTTATAAATCTTTTTTATGGTGAGTTTGTATCGCATGTGTGATTTAGTTGTTTATATGGATTAATGGTTGTAGTGAAATGTTTTGGGAGAATTTTCATGGTTTCTATCTATGATTTTTTTTATTTTTATGAACATTATTTTCTTATTATACGACAAGTTAATTTTTAGGATATCCTATTATTGTTTTTTAGTCACTTGGTTCAGTTTTTTGTGTTAAAATGATGACCAATTTGATAATAGAATGTGGAGTATATTGTATTTTAAAATGGAAAATCTATGTTTTCATATGATAATGTGAAAAAACCAATATATATAAATGTATTTCAAACTACTATTAATGGATTTTTTTCATGAAATAAAACACAAGGATTATTTGGTGGTTACCTACTGATTTTTTTATCTCACACCGTACTTGTAACAGTTGGTGTCGGTAGACCTGATCTATTTTGAAGGTACTTTTCCTTCATTAAGTTCTTGGTTTGGGTTCTCATCTTTAGAGTACGTTGGTTGGTGGATGGTGGTGACGTTGAGGTAACACATAGATTGTTGGTAGTGATTTGGCCTTTATTTCTGTATTCAATTTCTATATTTTTATCTAGTAACCAAATTAGTCTGAATTATTTATTTGAGCTCTTGTTATGGTTTCTCTAGGTGCCCAATTTTTTAGTTTATTTATTTGATCCGAGTTAATGGGATGAAGTAATTACCTCTGGTATTATATTTTATTCTTTCCACTAGTTACCAGCTTATGAGGATGAACAATTCTTTCAAGTTATGCTGCAGACCGGGTTAAGTGTTGAGTTGGAATGCATACCAACCCGGTTCATGAAATAATGGTATCATAAATGGCTCTTTGTAATTTGGTGTGTTAGGTAGTTGGATACTATGATTTTCAAGGCTAAGGATGTAGTTTATTGGTAGGTTCCTGATCACCACCACTCATGACGTGACTAGAGTTACTAGGTTTAGTATGATACTTGAGCCTTTTTTCCTTTATTTTAGGTCGAGGAATGAAAATAGAGGCGAGAGAGTGTCATGTTGTGATTTCACCAAAAGTAGTGACCCATGTTATGTTCAAGTTACCAGTTCAAGATACTATTAGTGTTATTATTTACTTGTGGAATAACCCACTACCATGTAACTAGGTTAGGTATAGATTCTAGTACATCTTTTCTATATATTGGGGTATGTTGTTCTTCAGGTTTGTTATAGTTGGTACAAGTGTGCTTTTGAAAATGAAAATGGGTTTGAAAATGAAATGATTTATTTAAAATGGTTTTATATTGGTTGAGTGTGTTTTAAAATTGAAATATATTTGGTTTGAAAATATTGTTCTTATTTGGATTTTCTATGAAAATAGTCTGGGTGTGACCCTTGGTGTTCCTTATAGATTTCTACATGTGTCTGGGAATGAGTTTTTTCAGGCATGGATGGAAATGGTTGGACACACATGTGATAGTTCATAGGATTCCATGGGTGATTTTCTAAAATTTAAAGGTTTTATAAATTTTTATTTCATTGAGAAGCGAATCTTGATTTTCAAGAGTGGATTTTTTTATTGAAAAGTATATTTTAAATGAAGTGGTATTGAAATTTAAATGAAAATGATGGTTTCATAAAAGATAATCTTTCTAGAGAGCATGGAATGGGTCCTCTTTTCTAAGGACCTTCATTTTGAGAAGTTGGTGGATAAAGCATTTGTAGCTGAGTTGGTTTCCAGAGAAATGGTAGTTGGAAATCTAGTATCTCTTGTTGTTTGTGAAAGTTACACATATGTAAAAGAGTGCGTACTAGAGAAATCTATTATTACGGAGTATCCATTATTGGTTCTAGCTTTCAGTTCTTCAAACCATTTCCATGTGTTCCACCAGTGTTTCCAATTCAAGAACTTGATGCAGTTTTATCACAATCCCTTGAAAACATTCCATAATTGCAGTTATATTTCCATATTGAGAAGTTTGTAGGAAGTTTCACCTGAAGAAGATGTTGTTATTAGATGATTTCAGTGCCTGACTATGAGGCGGGAGAAGATTCTATCATCACGTCTACATCTATAGTCCTCATATTTAATCTAGAACACAGTCAATAGTTTTCCAGAGTGTATACAACCTTGGCCCAGTTTTGTACCCCCATGTTGGGGTGGAAGAATTTAATGTTATTTTTTTAGTACTTATTGTTATTGTAATAACATCATTTATTGTAAAAGTGTGATAAAATTATTCTATTGTAATTGAAGAAGTTGTTTCCAAGTGAGTGTTTCCTTTGGAATAATTTTTTCATAGTCTGTGGGTAACTCTTATGTGGATTGTTTTTGGTTTTATCAATGATTATTTGGGATGTAAGTGACTGTGTTTGGTGGAATTGAGGGATTGTGTTCTAGTTCACTATTTGAATTGTCTTCCTTTCAAGGTTTTTCCTCTAAGATGGGGACCCCTGCCTTCATTCTGTCGATTAATGGGTCATTCTGTGATGTTTTTTTACTCTTTATGCTATGGATGTGTTTTTTATTTTATGTAGATAAGTGGGTTAGTTTGTGTCAGGAGTTCCCATATTGACCCCTCCCTAGGGGGTGTTTTATTAGTAGTTTTAATTCCAGATCTAGTGGAGTTCTTGTGGTGGGGAGAACCCCCTCATTTTCTCCCACATCCTTATGTTGTGGTTTATTATTTATCAGCCAGGTGTGACTTGTGGTGTGAATGGTCACCCCAAGGTTTTTGGTTTCATTAATTTTTTATCTGGGCTGGACTTGAGTTTTGATTGTTTTTTCAGTTGGGTGACTTTATGGGGGAAGCTATGTTGGGGAGATTTGTCACACCCTGACCTGAAATAATTCTTTATTTTATATTTTTATTGATCTTAAATCTTTTCGAATGAGGTTTTTGTTGGGACCTAGTTAAAATTTTTGATATTTTGGATGTCCGGTTGGGATTTGGCTTATGCAAGGGTACTTCATGACTAATAGAGACTATGCTAATTAGTCCAGGAACTTGTGTGGCAGGTCGGGGGGGGGGGGGGGTTCTAGAATCTACCACACAGTTTTCACACTGTTTCACAAACCATGTTGTATGGTTGTCCAGTAGATATGATATTTTTTAGAAGCTACTGCACGTTTTAGGAATGGTCTAAAAAACCACGAGGTTTAGTCATGTTGTTTCTCATTTCACGGGAAAAATGCCACGTGGTTAGCGCACGGTCTGATAAACCGTGTGGCCAAACCATGTAAGCTACTATGAAAGTTTAAAATTTTAAAATTTTAAATTCCTAATTTTCCCTCCAACCCATTTAACCCTATTTCGAGCCCTCCTTATTTTTTTTGGTTTTGGAACACAAAGGGAACCCCTAAGATCCTCTCCTTGGCACCTCCTCCACAATGGATCCCTCCTTCATGTCCCAAGGCGGGTTTCTTAGGGATTTGGTCTATTTTCTTCCTCTTTCATCCCTCCTTCCTTTATATCAAAATTTTCCTTTGGTAGGCCCTATATTGGATGGACCCTACCTGTTATGTTTGATGGTTGGTTGGTTTTCCATTTATTTTTGGGTGTTTGATTGGTCTAAGAGGCATTATCCTTCCTTTTATTAAAGATTCATTGCATTCTCACACCACTGAGGTAGCTGTCTCTATGTTTTTTTATTCTTATGAATTCCATTGATTCTTGGGATTCTTAAATTAATTTTTAATCTTAATTCACACCTTTATAATGCACCTATTTAGTTTATTATGGTATTTACTTATTCATAGATATTGATAAAAAATTACTTTTCAAGTGATTATTTGTTTATGTCTATGTGAATGCACACAAAAACTGATTGACAAAATGTAAATTGGGGTTTTATTTATAGAATTGGGTGATTTGGGTGATTTTTTCCCTTAGAAATATTTATTTATAAATTTTTGGATGGTGAGTTGGCCTGGAATGTGTTATTTGGTTGTATATATTGCTTGATGGCTATAGTGGATTGTTTTAGGATAATTTTCCTAATTTCTGTCTATGATAGTATTTTATGTTTGTTTGTACTTTACTTTTTTCTTATACTTCTAGTTTATTTTGATCATAGCCTATTATTGTCTTTATTAGGCATTTGTTTTAGTTTTTGGTGTTCAAATGATGACCGTATTGAAAATGTGATGTGTCGTGTGTTGGCTTTTAAAATGGAAAAATATATGTTTTCTTAAGAAAATGTGAAGACTCCTATCATTATAAATGTATTTCAAACTAGTTTTAATATATTCTTTTTGGGAAAGTAAACACATGGATTATTCGGTGGTTTATTACTGATCTGTTTAGTTCACACTTTACTTGTACCACTCGGTGCTGATAGAACTGATTTGTTTTGAGGGTCTTTTTCCTTCTTCAGGTTCTTGGTTTGGGTGTTCTTTGTTGGAGTATGTTGGATGGTTGATAGTGGTGATATAACAACTTTGATATTTATTTCATATTTAAACATGATTTATTAAATAAACATGCACTTAATACAACTCAAACGATCAAGAGGTCTAGTGTATTTGGGTCTTAAGAACATTATATAACAACTTAAAACTTGAAATACACATATTTATTTAAAAAATATTTTACATGACCACAATTTTATTTCGTACTTATAGTTTCATGTGATAACGTAAGGACATACATAAGAAAGGGGTGACCTATAAATCCCATTAAAAGAATAAATAAGAAAAAACATGGGGAAGGAAATACATTTTAAAAAATAGGCCTATCAATGGAGAATAAAAGGAACATGAACATGAAGTCCTGATCAATCATTATAATCATAACATGGAAATGTGGAAACAACATACATTATGATATTAACATGATCCAAGTCTCGTTATAGATGGATTAACACAAGTAAACCCTTATTACACATGAATTGAAATGTGTAAAACCTCATTTAATTTGAATTATCATGAGTAAACCCTCATTTAACATGGAATATCATGATACTAAACATTACTGAATGCATTGGAGCACTATCATGGCACACCCTTCATAATCATTTCATTTTCATGTATAACTGTGTCACATAGATCATACAACATGGATTCATTAAAAATCATAATTTATTCTTAGAAAAATGAATGTGGAATAAATATATGTAAGTAACAAATCAATTAGTGCATGAGCATAAATGTGAATACCCTTGATAGAGAAATGGGTATGGTATTCACTACATGATGATTTTGGCATGGAAAATCATTGTGAAATTTTGACAGTATAACGAGGTCAAATAGAAATTTGTAAAATGGGTTGATGAGTGTGAAAGGGGTCTCTCAAAATTAATACATGAAATATACTTTATTGGGATCATGTAATATAATATCCCAATATATTAAATAGAATTTAAATTCCAAATATAAATTAAATTCTTGAATGGAAATGAGAATCGAAAAATACCTTAAAGAATTTATACATTGTAACAAGTGTACACCGGAGGGATTAATGGGAGTTAAATGGGTATATCCTCATTAAAAAATAATAAATGATGAATTGAGTAGGTGTAGAAACAAACCCCATCATTTTTAATTGAAAATAAAAGGATAAAACAATATGAGGAAACTTGTAAAATAATTAGGAATGGTAGGAACCCTTATGGAATTTTTGCATAACAATAGGCGATATTAAGGAGTGATGTGGGGGGGGGGGTAGTGAGAGTGAATATAAGATCCCTTAAAAATACATCAAATGGATAGAAATTAGGTATGGAAGAACATATGTCAAATCAAGAAAATCGATATTAAAAGGCATGACATAAAAGAGGTGCTTGAAGAAAAAGGAGAGAGGGAGATCCCTTACATGGATGTGTGACTCCAAAGGCATGGGAGAGGCATCTTGGGAGCTCGAGGATGACTTTGGAGGACTCTAGGGAGAAAATAGAAGAGGTTGGTAGAGAATTAAATATATTGAGTGAATATAAATGGGAGCATGCGTGAGTTTATATAGGAAATGTGGGGGATTTCGTTGTTATTTTGGTTTTGGACACTACATAATAAATTATTCAAAACCACAAGTCATTCCATATTTTTAACCTGGTTTACAGAAAAGGGGAGTGGTATAAATTATTTTTTATGTTCAAGGGATGAACTTAATAAAATATTTCTATTTGTTATGTGGAAGTGAGTCACGCTCTCAATGAAATTATATTCCAAATCATAAATATTATACATGTCTTGGAGGGTTCACTAAGGCTTTATAAAATAAATCAAAAAAATCTAAAATCAAATTATTTAAATTTAAGAACTTATATTTGTCCAAATATGCCTTTATAGTTTTATATTACATCACTATTGGGTCATTATGATTTCACAAAACACATTATATGGTTATTTGGTATTTAATTTTTATCCAAAAAATTTGTTTGTCTTAGAAAATTATGAAAAATTCACTATTTGATTATTTCAACATCAAAATTTCGAAAATATTATTAATTTTATCTAATTAATTTTTAAAATATGAAAATTTTCACTTTTAAAATAAAAACTGACATATTTTTAAAATTGATGGGTTTTGGTAAAAATAGTTTTCAAAACCTAATAAAAGTTTCTTTTGACTTTATAAAAAATATATGATCATTAATATTTAATAAATGTAATATAATAATATAATTTTATTAAAATATTATTTATTTAAAATATTTTTAATTCATAAAAATAGATTCCTTAATTGAATTTGAACATTAACCAGAAATACTATTTTTTCTTTAGAAAATCATTTACAAAGTAACAATAAAAAAATTAAAGTATATTAATTATAATTTAAATAATCATATTGATAGGGACTTGATACATATACCTTTATTACACCAGAATAATCCCAATGAGTAATGTGTGTGATTGTGGGGCTTTCTTTGGGCCATTCAGTGAACATGGTTTGGGTCCTGATCTCGATGAACTTGAACTTCTCCTACAAATGGGTTTTCTCATTATTGAGTTGTTGGATCTCATCTTGGGATTGGTATAGGGAAAAGGATAGAAATTCTATCTCCCTCAAAAGCTCTAATAAATGGGTTTCATAAGTTATGATCCAACTTGTTGAGGCCATCTCCTCATTTGTGAGTGCCAAAAGGATTTGTTACAACCCTATATGTATACTAGTAATGTGATCACTATTTAATGACTATATAATGAACTAAAAGGATAATTAACATTCATTTAAATACAATTTGAAATAATAAAACAAAAGGATTGAATGTATTTTTTATATATATAAGACATTTAATTAATAGAAATTGAATTTTATACATAAATTTTCAGGTTGTCACAACCATACCACCTTAAAAAAACTTCTCCCTCAAAAATTTATTTTACCACACTAAAATAAATGGGGGTAACTCTAATTATATTCCTCCTCTGGTTCCCAAATTTCTTATTAAGACTTGCGGTTTTTCAACAACACATTGACAAGAGGTATCATCTTATTTCGTAGAACTTTTTCTCTACAATCTAAGATCTTCACTAGATTCTCCTCATAGGGAAGGCCATTGTCTAATGGTACCACCTCATGATTAAGTACTTGGGATGTGTCAGGTTTGTACTTCCTCAAGAGTGATACATGGAACACATCATGTCTTGAGGCAGCTTTGGTGGGAGTGATAGTCGATAGGCCATTGCTTCTATACGGTCATGGATATCAAAAGGGATGATGTACCTTGGACTAAGATTTCACTTATTCCCAAATATCATCACTCTCTTCCATAGGGATGTGCAGAAGAATACCATGTCTCCAACATCAAACTATATGTCACGTCAAAAATTTTCAAAATAGATATTTTATCGACTCGAAGTAGATTTAGTGTGTTGTTTAATGGTATTAACCTTCTCTATCATTTATTAAACCATTTAAGGACCTAGAAGTTTTCATTCATTAAATTCATCCCAACATTCCAATGTTCTGCACCTCTTCCCATAAAGGGTTTAATAAAGAGCCATTTGGATGCCTGAGTGGAAACTATTAATGCAATAGAACTCCACCAAAGAAACATGTTGGTCTCATCTTCCATTTAAGTCCATTGAGAAATCTCTCATCTTATCCTCATGTTGGATAGTCCACTAAAATTTATCATCATTTGGAGGGTGATAAACCATAATGAATTTTATCTCAATGTTTAGAGCATGATAGAGACTTTTCCAAAACATAAAGTGGAATCTTGGATCTTGATCGTATACAATTGATAGTGGTACTCCATACATCATTAACACTTCTATGATGTATATCCATGCTAGTTGATTCGGTGATAAATCCTCTTGAATTGCAATAAAGTGTGCTATCTTTGTAAGACAATCCAAAATTACCCAGATAACATTGTTTACCTTGGATGTATTTGGATGTTCGGTGACAAAGTCCATGGTGTTGTTTTCCCATTTCCATGTTGGTATGGATAATGGTTGCATCATCCCCTTAGACATTTACCTCCCTACCTTCACCTGTTGACATACCATGAAATTTGATGTATATTCATCACTCTCCTTCTTCATGTTATCCCACCAATAGTGCTCTCAGAGATCTCAATACATCATTATGTTTCCTGTGTGAATGGAGAAATTCAAACTATGTACATCATCCAAAAGTTCTTTCTTTAACTCAATATTTTATAGAATACATAGTCTCGTACAAAATCTCACAATTACATCTTTTCTAACATTTAAATCTTAGGATTTCTTATTTTTGATAGTTTCCAATTTATTCTAAATTTCCACATCAAGACTTTGATAAACCTTTAGCCTTTCCAAAAGAGATGATTAAACAATCATTTTTGAAAGTATTGATGATGTTCTCTTCCTTGTGACTCCTATGTCCATCTAGATAAAATCAAAAAATATTGGATCCTTTTCAATTCACGTCATTTATAGAATTGTTGGGTTCTTTATACTTCGATCATCCACCACCTTGTTTTCTTTCTCAGGATGGTAATGGATTGAGAAGTCATAATCCATGACGATTTATAATAATCATCATTGGAATATATTTAAATTTTTCTCTTTGAATATATATTTGAGACTTTTGTGATCCATTTATATATCACACCTCTTCCCAAAGATAAAATTTCTTCAGGTTTTTAATGAAAAGATGATAGTTTCCAAATCCATATAATTAATTAGATAGTTTTTCTCATTGATTTTCAACTACCTTGAGGGATTGGCAATGACTTTTTCATTTTTTTTTCAATACACATACCAATCCTTTCTTTAAATCATCACTGTAAAATACAAAATGATCCCCACTTGTGGGTCGTTTGAGCCCAAGGGTAGTGATAGGCCTCTTCTTCAACTCCATGAATATTTCTTCACATTGAACATTACATGAAATTTTGACTCCCTTGAGAGTTATCTTGGTAAGAGAGTTTAATAATCATGAGAAATTTCTCAGAAATCGGTGATAATATCTAGATAACCTATGGAAGCTACAGATATCTGTCACATATGCTAGAATCGACCATCCCTCAATTAACATTGTCTTTGAATGATCAATAGATATCCCTTTTATTGTGATGATATGGACCAAGAATGATAATTACTTCAACCAGAACTCACACTTTCTGTAAATTTCATATAGATTCTTTTTTTTGCAATATTTTTAAAATAATGCTTAGATAATCCTCATGCTCCTCCATGGTTTTGGAGTATAGTAGAATATCTTCTATGAATACAAATAAAAATTTGTTGAGGTAATATATAATGTCTCTATTCATCATGTCCATAAATATTACTGGATCATTATTGAGTCGAAAAGGAATTACTATGAACTCATAGTGCACTTAGCTTGTATGAAAATCTGTCTTATGGATATCCTCCATCTTCACCCATACATTGTAATATCCCGACCAAAGATCCACCTTGGATAAGTATTGTTCTCCACATAGATGATCGAAAATGTCATCAATTTAGGTATTTTTTTCATTATCAGGATTTTTTTGACCTCTTGATAATCAATGTTAAGGAACATTGGCCCATCCTTATTCTTGACGAAGAGGACGGGTGCACCCCATAGTGAAGCACTTGTAAATATAAACCCTTTATACAGATTCTATTACAGCTATTTATTTAGCTCCTCAAGTACCAAAACATCCATCCTATATGGAGTCTTGATTATTGGAAATTCCCCAAGTATAATATCAATAAAATTGAAAACCTCCCTACTTAGAGGAAGATTAGAAAATTACTTGGGAAACACATCCTCGAATTCCATCACAATCAACATGTCTTAGAGGATGGTTCTTTATATAGACTAAATAATTTGAGTAAGATATGTTTGCTCATATAGAAGTAGTATCCATGATCAGGATGATGGTTCTTAAGAAGATTCATTCTCCTCCTTACATCTGTATTGAATCTGGGGTCGATTTTCTATATGGAGTGTGATTTCCCTCTCAGAAAAATATATGTTGGCACTATGTAGAGAAAGACAATCCACGCCAAGAATTGCATAAAATTCCATCAAAGGATGTTTGATAAGGTTTTTCAGGATGTTAAATCTATAATTTTTGATAGTGGAGGAGTTATATAGATAGGATTCAATATTTTTACATTTGTTTTTTTAGTGAAATCTCTACTTCCATGATTTTTGGTGGTGTTTGTATTGTTCTACTAAAATTTTGAGATATAAAATAATGCGTAGAACCATGGATGATAACCCTAAATTTCAATTTTTGATTCCAGTTATACATCATTGAATATATTATTAGAGATTTATACATTTAAACTATTAAACACATAGAGGGGAATTCAATGTAATTGAAAGGATAACTCAAAAATTAAATTTATCTCCTTAACTTATGATTTTATAGGCCCAATCTATGTTATCCATGATCTACTTCCAAACATATATTCTTATAGGAATTTTTATTCCCTCAATAATGGTTTGTAATAAGATTATAAATATACCAAACAATATCCATTGGGAGTGTCGATCCAGGAGTGAAGCAAGGCTCGTTTTCATGAACTAGTTCTCGTTTGAGTTTAGCTCAAAGTAGTGTTTCTGGTTTTAACCCCTAAATAAATCTATTCTAGAGCCACATCCACTTAATCATATCCAGACAAGGATGTATTTTCTTAATAAACCACTTACTCTATACTCACCAAAATTTAGGGAAATTTGTTTTATTCTTAGTCTTATCTGTAAGCTTTCAATAGAGTTTTCTAATCCTAATACCAAAAATGACTAAACCTATCCTTTGATACCAACTATAATAACCCTACTATTTATTTCATATTTAAAAATTATTTATTACATAAATGTGAACTTAATACAACTCATACGATCAAGAGTTATAATGTATTTTTGAATTTGGAACATTACATTACAACATAGAAAATGAAATACACATCTTTATTGAAAACATCTTTTACATGACCACGAAATTCCTTCATACATAGCATTGCATGGGGTAACCTGAGGACATAAAAAATATATTGTTGAGCTATAAATCCCAGTAAGAGAATAAACAAGGAAATAAATGAGGAATAAAAAATATGTTATAAAATAGGAATATCAATGGAGAATAAAACAAACATGAACATAAAGTCATGACATAACATGATAATCATAACATGGAAATGCGGAAACAACATACAACATGATATTAGCATGAGCCAAGGATCATTTCTCATAGATTTGCACGAGTAAAACAGCATTTTACATGAATTAGAATGCATAAACCCTCATTGGACATGAATTAAGATGATTAAACCCTCATTTCACATATTTTATCCTGATATTAAACATTAACCAATGCATTGGAGCTCTATCAGGGAACACCCTTCATAATTATTTCATTTTCATGTATAAGTTTTCCAGATAGATCACAAAAAATGGATTCATTAAACATCAAGTAATGTAAAATAAATACATGTTTGTCCCCAATAAAAAGTTAGAAGATAAAATAGGTGAATACCCTTTATAGTGAAATGGGTATGTTATTCACTACATGACATCTTTGTCATGGAAAATCGTGGTGCAATTTCAGCAGCATAACAACGTCAAATAAAAATTTATAAAATTGGTTGATGTGAGATAAAAGTGTATATAATCATTTATTAATGAAATGGATAGTAAGGGGACCATGTAACATAATATCTCAACATATTAAATGGAATTTAGATGCCTAATATAAAAGAAATTCTTGAATGGAAATGAGAAGAGATAAATCCTTTATGGAATTTCGGCATGGTAACAGGTGTAGAAAAGAGGGATTAATGAGAGAAAAAGTGGTATATATTCATTAAAAAATAATAAGGTCAGTATGGGAGAGGTGGTAAAACATACCAATCACTTTTAATTAAATATAAAATTATGTAACAATATAAGGAAACATGAAAAAAACTTGATAATGGAAGGAACCCTTGCAGAGTTTTGGCATAGAAATGTGTGGGATTAAGGGATAATAGGGCGTATTAATGGGATTAAAAGGGAAATCTCATCATGTATACATTAAATGGAATTAAATGAGGTATGTAATAACATATCCAAAATCAATAAAATAAAAATAAAAAGCCATGACATAAAAGAGTTCCTTGAAGAAAAAGGAGATAGAGAGATCCTTTACATGGATGTGTGATTCCAAAGGCTTGGGATATGCTTCTTGGGAGATTGGGGACAACTTGGGAGGATCCTAGGGAGTAGGAGGAAATGGGTGGTAAAGATTAAAAGATCTTTAGTGAAGGGAAATGGGAGCATGAGTGGGTTAATATAGGAAAAGAGGAAGGTTTCTTTATTATTTTGGTTTTGGACACTACACAATAAAATATTCACAGCGATGATCCTTCCAAAGTTTCCTGCCAATGGTATCTAGAAAATGGTAGTGACACACAATATTTTATATCACTATGGTCCAAAAAAATAATATATTTCACTTTCTTATTTGGAGGTGACTCACACTGTCAAAGAAATTATTTTTAACATCATAAAATATTGTATAAATCTTGGAGGATTAACTAAGGATTTATAAAATAACTCAAACAAATCTAAAATAAAATTATTTTAAAGTTAATATATATATTTTTTCTAATAAACCCTTTATAGTAATTTACTACATCACTATTGGGCCATTATGATGTCCTAAAACAACTTATATAATTATACGGTATTTAATTTTTACCCAAACATTCAATTGTCTAAGAAAATTATAAAAAATTCATCGTTGGATAATTTCAATGATATGATTCCAAAAATAATATTTATTTTATCTAAATAAATTTATAAATATTATGTTTTTCACTTTTAAAATAAAAACTGACAATTAATGAAAATTGATGTGTTTTGGAAAAAATCGTATTCAATCCTTTATAAAAGTTACTTTTGACTTCATACAAATTATATGATCATTAATATTTAACAAATTTAATATAATTATAATATTTTATTAAAATATTATTTATTTCAAAAATACATTAATTCTTTAAAATATATTCCTTACTTGAATTAATATATTATCCAAAAATACAATTTATGCTTTATAAATTCATTTACAATGTAACATTAAAATAATGAAAGTATATTCATTACAATGTACATAATCATAATGAAAGTTTCCTGATTCATATAACATTATTACACCTAAATATTCCACAAAATTATGTTGTGTGATGGGGGGATTTCTTGGAGATATTCGGTGAATATGGTTTGGGTCGTGATCTCAATAATCTTGATCTTCTCCCCTAAATGGTTTCGCTCATGCTTTAGTAATTGGAACTCATCTTGGGATTGGTCTTGAAAAAACCATAGAAATGATATATCTCTCATAATATTTGATAAATGGGCTTCATAGGGTATGATTCTACTAGTTGAGGCCATCAATTCCTCTGTCTGTGCTAAAAGGATTTGTTAAAACCCTATATTTCTACTAGTCAGGTGATCACTGTTCAATGGCTATATTATCAATGGTAAGGATACTTAATTTTCATTTAAATAAAATTGGATATAATAAAACAAAATGAATAGATGATGTTTTTATATCTATAATACATTTAATTAAAAGAAAGGTAATTTTATTCATAATTTTTTGGGTCATTATAGGTGACCTTGAGGTCATGTGGTGATTTTTGGTATCATTTTGGTATTTATTTCAGTATTTAGTTTTTACAATTATATCTTGTAACTGAATTAGTCTTACTTATTTATTTGATATTCAGTTATGGTTTTGTGATGTGAAAAGTTTTTTAGTTTATTAATTTGATCCTAGTTATTGGTATGAAATTATTCCCTCTGGAATTTTCTTTGATGCTCGACACTAGTTACCAGCCCATGGGGATCAAGAACACCCTTCAGCCATGCCACTGACTAGGTCAGGTGTCGGGTTAGATGGGGTCTTGGACTAGTTTGTGACATGGTGAAACAATCAGTTTTAGGAATTTACATTGGAACTTGAGGATACGATCATGCAGAAGTATCCTTTTTTGTTTGTATCAGAGTAATGAATTTCAAAGGTGAAATTAATTTAAAGGGGGTAGAATGTGTTGTACCTCTCGAACCCCTCGAGGTTTGATTTTCATGATCACAATCACCCTCTTATGTTTCTAACATTGTGTTTTAAGTGTTTGTGTTGATAGGCATTTGATTGCCAAGAAGTTGACCAAGGAAGAGGCAGAAATGGACTGAAATTCAGTCCACCGGCCGACCGGTGGCTTCACCACCGGCCAGCCGGTGGCACCCAGACTCAAGGGGTAGCTACTGCCTCCCCACCGGTCGACCGGTGGCTCTGCCACCGGTCGACCTGTGGCACCCAGCACAAATAGTGAGACCTACTGTCTTTCCACCGGCCAGCCGGTGGCTCCTCCACCGGTCGACCGGTGGGGCCTGGACCAACCTCCTTCTCAACATCCAAGGCACCGGCCAACCGGTGGCCCATCCACCAGTCAGCCGGTGGAGCCAAGTCTCGAAATATCCCAATTTCCTCAAGCACCGGCCAGCCGGTGGGACTGTACCGGCCAGCCGGTGGAGCCAGTCAAACTAGTCGTTGGGCTGTTGACCAGCCTGCCCACTTGGCTCCCAACGGCTCTTTTAGCCTCTCCAACGGCTCCGAAGCCTCCCCAAGGGTTCCATGCCTATAAATAAAGGCCAAGGAAGCCCCGGACCACTACCGGAACATAAACAAAGCCAACGGACATACTTTGGATCAATTGGCCAACCTCCGGCGGACTTCCTCAAAGGACCCCAAGTGCTCCATCCAATTCCACATCCAAGGAGCACCTCCAAAGAAGCTTGGAAGCGGCCTTCAACATCTCCATCCAATCAAAGGCGCCCAAGACTTCCTCATATACGGTTTTTATTGTTTTATTCTTTTTGAGCTTAACTTTGAGTTTGTGCCTACAAACTCCCAATTTTCTCATCCCCTCTTTTCTTTGGGTTTCACATCACCACTAAGGTGTGAAAAGGTTGCCAAGCTTTCCTTTAAATAGCTTGAGAAAAAGGTGAGCTATCCTTCACCTGTAAGAAGGATAGTGGGTTCTTGCTAAACCATCAAAAGCAAGTGGGTTCTTGCTAAACCACAAAAGCAAGCTGTAATAGGTCCTAGTGCTACCTCAAAGCCTAGTGGGTTTCTTGCTAAAACCATTGAAAAGCAAGCGGTAGGAATCTCTCAACGGTTGAGTTGGGAGCGGAGACGTAGGCCGGGTTTTGGCCGAACTCCGTTATCAATTTCTTGTGTCTTGCCTCTTTTATTTCCGCTGCATTTCAACTTTGATTTTTTATTTGTCAATCTTTTTTTAAAAGGCAATTCACCCCCCCCTCTTGCCATCATTCCCTCCTTGGGGTGTTCTTCCGACCCATTAATTGGTATCAGAGGGCGTATTTGAATAATTCCTTACCCGGTTTCAAATTAAAGATCCTATTTTTTGATGGCTTCTACCGCTTCTTCTTCTCAAACTCTCGAAGGACATTCTTTGGATCGTGCTCCATTCTTTGATGGAGCCGATTATACTTTTTGGAAAACCCGCATGTCAACCTTTTTAAAAAGCATTGGTTATCCAATTTTTAAAATTGTTATGCAAGGATTTTCCCTCTCCTCTCCCGATGAGTCTAAATGGACTCCCAATGACATTGCTTATTTTGAGCTTGATGGCAAAGCCATGAACGCTCTTCATTGTGGTCTTGACCGTAATGTTTTTCATTGCATTTCTTCTTGCACTACCTCTTATGATATTTGGAAATTGTTAGAACTAACCTATGAAGGTACTAGCGAGGCTCCAAAGCAAGAATCCGATCAAAAGCGAGAACTCGTCAAAAAGCAAGAACCCGACGAAAAGTTCAAGCCCGTTTGCCCACTTCACAAGAAAAGGGACAAGAAAAAGAAGGGAAAGAAGAAGGCTTCAAAGGCAACATGGAGTGATAGCTCCACCTCTTCATTCTCCTCCTTTTCCTCGAGCGACCAAGGTAATAATTGCCTAATGGCAAAACATGAGGTATCTTCCTCCTCTTCCTCCTCTTCCTCTTCTAGTTCTTCTAATTCATTTAATCATCTTTCTTATGAAGAACTCCAACATGCTAGAGACCAACTCGAAAAAGGTTTTCATGAGCTTTCATCAAAATTTGTCGCTTTGAAAAAGAATTTCAAAAAACTTTCCTCCGAAAAAGACCAACTTCTCAAAGAGAAGGAGGAACTGTCCCTCAAAATCCAAAATTTCCCAAATGTTGATTCCATGGAATCAACCATCAAGGATCTAAGAGAATCCCTAGCCAAATTCACCAAAGGGGAACAAAATTTGAACAATATACTTGGTTCCCAAAGGGTTTCTAGAACCACTAATGGACTTGGCTATACCAACCGAGCCTCCTCCTCCCATGCTCAAACTGTTTTTGTAAGGGGGAGCTCTGAATTTAAATTTTGTAATTATTGCAAAAAACCCGGGCACCTTATATATGAATGTAATTGTAAAAATGCCCGTTATGGCCAACCCAAGTCTTTTTACTTTTCGGACGAATTTTATAGGAGAAGACCCGCAATGAGACAAGTTTGGATTGAAAAATCCCTTCTTGCGAGTCTCTCCGGGCCTAAAATCATTTCTTTTCAAAATCCCTCTCCCCGGTGATTCATTGTTTTTATTTAGGGGGAGTCAGGCCTTTTTGTGAATTCAAACTTTCAATTTCAACTCTTGGTTTCAAAATATTCAATTCGATTTTTTCATTCAAATCTCTCAATTCTTTTTTGATTCAAAACTCTCAATTTCAACAAATTTCATTTGGTTTCAAATTTCGAATTTCAATTGGTTTTTGATTCAAAACTTTCAATTCAAACTGTTATTCAAATTTTTCAATTCAATTTTTCATTTCAATTTCAAAAATTTCAATTGATTTTCAAATCTCAATTTTTTTTTCAAATCTTGATTTTCAATGTTTCCCTCAATCAAGTTTTATGCCCCACGCTATTTTGATAATCACAAAGGGGGAGAATTTTCTTGATTGATTGGGGGAGAATGGGAGAATCCTTTTTCATCATGCTTTGCATTTCCTTTTAATTTCATTTTTACTTTAATTGTTTTGGTGATTGTGATCATCAAAATAGGGGGAGATTGTTGTACCTCTCGAACCCCTCGAGGTTTGATTTTCATGATCACAATCACCCTCTTATGTTTCTAACATTGTGTTTTAAGTGTTTGTGTTGATAGGCATTTGATTGCCAAGAAGTTGACCAAGGAAGAGGCAGAAATGGACTGAAATTCAGTCCACCGGCCGACCGGTGGCTTCACCACCGGCCAGCCGGTGGCACCCAGACTCAAGGGGTAGCTACTGCCTCCCCACCGGTCGACCGGTGGCTCTGCCACCGGTCGACCTGTGGCACCCAGCACAAATAGTGAGACCTACTGTCTTTCCACCGGCCAGCCGGTGGCTCCTCCACCGGTCGACCGGTGGGGCCTGGACCAACCTCCTTCTCAACATCCAAGGCACCGGCCAACCGGTGGCCCATCCACCGGTCAGCCGGTGGAGCCAAGTCTCGAAATATCCCAATTTCCTCAAGCACCGGCCAGCCGGTGGGACTGTACCGGCCAGCCGGTGGAGCCAGTCAAACTAGCCGTTGGGCTGTTGACCAGCCTGCCCACTTGGCTCCCAACGGCTCTTTTAGCCTCTCCAACGGCTCCGAAGCCTCCCCAAGGGTTCCATGCCTATAAATAAAGGCCAAGGAAGCCCCGGACCACTACCGGAACATAAACAAAGCCAACGGACATACTTTGGATCAATTGGCCAACCTCCGGCGGACTTCCTCAAAGGACCCCAAGTGCTCCATCCAATTCCACATCCAAGGAGCACCTCCAAAGAAGCTTGGAAGCGGCCTTCAACATCTCCATCCAATCAAAGGCGCCCAAGACTTCCTCATATACGGTTTTTATTGTTTTATTCTTTTTGAGCTTAACTTTGAGTTTGTGCCTACAAACTCCCAATTTTCTCATCCCCTCTTTTCTTTGGGTTTCACATCACCACTAAGGTGTGAAAAGGTTGCCAAGCTTTCCTTTAAATAGCTTGAGAAAAAGGTGAGCTATCCTTCACCTGTAAGAAGGATAGTGGGTTCTTGCTAAACCATCAAAAGCAAGTGGGTTCTTGCTAAACCACAAAAGCAAGCTGTAATAGGTCCTAGTGCTACCTCAAAGCCTAGTGGGTTTCTTGCTAAAACCATTGAAAATCAAGCGGTAGGAATCTCTCAACGGTTGAGTTGGGAGCGGAGACGTAGGCCGGGTTTTGGCCGAACTCCGTTATCAATTTCTTGTGTCTTGCCTCTTTTATTTCCGCTGCATTTCAACTTTGATTTTTTATTTGTCAATCTTTTTTTAAAAGGCAATTCACCCCCCCCCCCTCTTGCCATCATTCCCTCCTTGGGGTGTTCTTCCGACCCATCAGAATGTAACACCCCGAGTTCTTATGTATTATTATTATTTTAATAAATTCAATTTTTTGATGGATTTAATTAAAATAAACACCATTTAAATCCTAATTTATACACAATGACAATTTATTCTTGTTCTACATGCATCATTTTCATAGCTTGCATTACACACACTAGTAAGTTTTAACAAAACCATGATATATTATTAAATTATTTTTTTAAACATGACTATAATAGCATAGACTTTAAACATAGTTATATGAATAGTAATAATGAAATTTTAATTAATTATAATGTTTATATATAAATAAAATGTTTTTATATTAAAATTCATAATTTTTGGAAAATTCTTTATATGATTCAAAATTACTATTTCCTAAAAATCAAAATTTTACGTATTTTTGTGAACAATAATAAAATTAATTTATAAGACTCTTACTAAATTATTTTTGTAAAATAAAATTTATTTTTCAATTAATAATATCAATATAATCTTGTGGTGAGATTTCAGGTTTTTTCTAAAAAGTCTAATCTTTTGTTGGATAGTGAAAAATACTAAATTTTAATTAAAAACTACCTTTTAGTTTAAATTATTTATAAAGATAAATTATATATTAATATTTGTAAACATATAATCAGTCCAATAATCCATATATTAATACATATTTTTTCATTGGAATAATTTAATATATAAATTGGATATACAAACTTTGAAACTATTTGAACATTTTCTCTTTTAAAACCCTTTTTCTAGTCATGTATGCATGATTAATTAAAAATGAAAAATTACCATTTATGTGATTTTAGTTTTTAAAATTTTATTAAATATTTCTAATAATTATAACTTATATTATTTAATAATTAACATAATTTTTAATGAAAATTAATTGTGAATTTAGTAAAAATTAATTAACGTGGTTATGGAAGAAAATGGGTTTACTGAGGGGGTTAAACTAAAAAGAAATGGGTAAAAATGATAAATAATTTTTTTTAAAAACTATATTATGGAAATATTTATACCATTACACAAATAAGGTTCTTTAATGTTCCATTATGGACACTTTTTCATATAAAAAATGTGACATTAGTCAATTCTTTTCAAAAATACCTATTGTGTCCTCTCTCCGACTTATAAAACGCCACCTACTCTCCTCCAATTTTCACCCCCGAAAACCTCTTTCTATCAGACAAGAAATACAAAAATAAATTATTAAATTGAATCCCCTCATCCTATAATCCTTTTTTGTGAGTAAATTCATCATGTGAAGTATTTTAGTCTAAACCTAAGGAAGATACCCCGAAGAATAGGTAACTTTAATAAATGTGTGTTTTTGTTTTATTTCTCCCTCCAACCCCTTAAATTATTATTATAACATTTTTATATTGTAACATCAGTATCTTCTATATATTTATATATTTTTATTTTAATGTAATTACCTACCACAATATCCACTTCCATCAAATGGGTTACAAATCCATCATTCGTGTGTGTGACAGAGTACCACCTCACGGACCGATGTCATTCATTTTTCTAGTATCCCTTAATGATATTTGTAAATAATTGGGGATTTATTTTTTTATATATTATATACATGATTTTTATGATATTATAATAATTATGTAATTGATATATCACACCTACCTGGATATTTTCCATTTTCTGGGAATACGATAATGTCGTTCTTGTGTTCGGCGGACTACCGCCTCGCAAAGTGATGTAATTATTTCATGCGTTACATGGAAGATATAAATGATCTTTTTAATGAAAATATGTGATATATATGACATAAATTATATTATATAATTATATTTGATATCACATAATTTTATTTCTTTCATTATAACATGGAAATTGTAACAGTGTTCATGTGTATGTATGACCTACTGTCTTAATGAACGGTGTATTTCTATCACTAAATTTTATGTATTACTATAAATAAATTTATTGGAAATATATATTATTTAATATATCATATTTTTATTCTTGTATATTACTAAACCATGATCAATGTAAGAGGTCAAAGAATATAACAAATCAAAACATATACGAAAAACAAAGCGGTTATTAACCAATACATAACTTTAACATGAAATCATAAATAAGTGGATAATAAAAGAAAATAATAAAATAATCAATTTTATGATATATATAAATATGGTTTTATAAGATTTTTTTAGTAAACTTATATTTATTAAGAATGATGTTTTAATGATTACGATGGAATTCAATAAATAACGTAAGAGATTTTCGTCTCAAATTATACTTCAATACACGCATGCCATATTCAAAACCTATTTCTTTTATGAGATGTATATACTACCATTAAAATTATTTTTTCATTATTCTCCTTAAAATTAGGGATATTTACATATCCATTTTATAATCTCTCATTAATGGGGTTTACAGTACATATGTTAACAAATCAATAAAGGATTTTTGTCTTAATTTTTCTTCTTTGGGACATAAGTTATATTATGCACTTATATTCTTATATGAGGAGTATATACCTACCATTTTTCATGTTATATCATGAATATCCTAATTTTCAAGATATTTAATGTTTATTTTAGTATTATTATTTCATGTGTCTTATGATTCAAATTTACCAATGATGTAAGATATTTTTTTACAATCTTATCATTTATCAAGATTGTTTTTTATCATGTTTACCATGTTGAAATAATATGATATTTCTCTAAAAAATATCTTGAACTTTTTATCATCTATTTATTTCATGATAATAAATTTTTTACATTCATTTTATTCTCTTTCTGTAATAAATAGATTAATTTTTTTATGATAAATTATCTTTTCGGTCAAAAACGTTTTTTCTTACAAAACAGAGTTTTCAAAAAATGTTTTTAATAGTTCCTTAAAATTATTTATTAAATTAATTCTTAACCATGTTTGTGTTTTTACAAGATTATTTAAAATGGTATTTCCTGTCATTTTCAAAAATAATTCTCTTTTGTATTTTTTCAAAAATGTGAAAGGAATATTTGTTTTAATGTTTATAACATGAATGAAATGTCATGTCATCATGAAAAATATTTTTTTGGATGATTCCATAACAATATTTGAAGTTAATTTTCAAATAAAAATATTTTCAAAATATTTTATGTATAAAAATTATTTTTTCAATGAAGAAAGGATATTTTAGTCACGATATGTTTTAAAAAACATTTCAAAATTAGTTTCCATCTAAGATGACATATATTGATGTTACCTATTCCATAATAGGATATGATCCTAGAATATAATTCATATTCACTCAATGTATTGTTTATGTGTTGATGGTAGTACTTTCTTGAAATATGTTCACCTTCCAAGGGTTTTAGCAAAAATAAATTCTTATAAAAACCATTTAATTTCATGGGTTATTATATGATGAATGTTTTATGTTATTGTGGAACACATTTATATTTTTTCCCTTTTATGATGGCTATTACATTATATCAATGACGTTAGTAATGTTATAACCAAACATAGGTGGGATCTCTATATCCCACCTCAAATTCATTTGATAAGGATTTATATATCATGAGAGAGATAAAATTGGAATTGAGAGAGAACCCAGTTTAGTGAGGGACTTTCCCTACTACGATGGTCTTGGGAGTAAACTATGACAACTGTGGTGTTATGTGTGGACCTGTCTTTCATGTCCATAATGTTAGGCATGAAACTTAGTACATGTTCACAATGTTATTCCTGAACCTTATTAAATGTTCAAAAATATATGATTGTTCATGTATATCATGTCCATAATGTTATTCGTATACATGGTTACATGACCATAAGTTTATACGAAGGCCAATTTTCATGAAATTAATAAAATGAGTGAACCTGTTTCTATTTATACATATTCACAGCAAAATAATATATCATGTATGCCATCAAATATATGTGTTACTCAAATGTTATGATCTCATGAATCATGTTATTTTATTTCTTCCAGATTCATGTATTATGAACATCCAATATTTATGAAATGCATCATGATTTTGATCATTTATATAAAGGGCATGGTTTAAAAATGTTATGATCATGTTATCATACTGTTATGTTCATGTTTTTCTTATGTATGTCCCTTTTTCCCTTAATAATCATCTAAGCTCACCCTCTCTTATGTTTCCTCCCCCATGTTATAAAGAAATGTTTTATGTATGGTATATCTATTAAGAGTACTTAATGGGCATATATTTATTGGATCCAATGAAGACATTTTAGGAATTAAAAAATATTGTGTTCCATGTTTCCAAAGGAACTAAAATGTTACGGTCCACATGCATGTGTTTGGGTAATGAAATGAATATTAATCTAAAAAGATGTAATATATATGTATGAGAAAAATGGATCTGTATAGTTGGTATCATAGGATATGTTCTGTTATCCTTTTGAAACTAGGATAATAAAACTGTAGTGAGATCCCTATGGATATGTATATAGATAAGTCGAAGGATGAGTCAAAGTGTAGGAAAATGTTCTGAATTTTTGGTAAAGAATAGAAAAAGTGGTTTCCTTTAAATTACACCATTTTATGGATACTAAAAGTGGATGTAGATCTATAAAATAAGTACTTAGGAGAAATAAATCTCAAAATGGTGAATTTGGATGTACTCAATCATCACTTTTTGCAAAAAAAATGGGCCTTTTTGCGCAACTAGATTGACACTCCTCGAGGATATACTTTGAAAATTAAAAAAAATTAAGAACCATCACGAAGTTTTTAAATATATAAATACTATTAATGAAATTGATTAATCTTAATAGGGCATATTTTTAAAAAAACATGTGTCTTGATTTATACACCCTATAAATTATTTTTCATGATTATGCTGTTCACCCCTATGATTAGTGTTTCTCACGCTATATTTTTAGTTTTAGTCAATGGGTGGAACCTAAATGAGCTATGATAATGAGGAATATAATGAAAAAATGAAATTACTTTCGTCTTGAGAAAACAAATATTAAAGAGATTAAATGAAAAACCTTATCTCTATTCTCACCCAAATTTCTCAAGATATGAATAATATTGAGCATCCAAGTGAGCTTAAGAGGGAACAAAATTCTGTTGATACTATCATGAGTCAATGAACAACATCTTTTAGTGGTTCTACTGATCTTTTTGTTAGAGATAATGGGATAAATAATAATTAAAATATATTTACTATTCTCTAGTGTTCCGAATATGAAAAATATAATTTACCTCTTTATCATCTAGAAGGTTATGTGCACTGATGGTGAAATCTTATTAAGAATATATTGTGATGATAATAAATTGACTCCTTAAATGTGAATGGTTTTAAAATATTTTTTTAATATGTAATTTCTTCATATTATTCATATAAAACTGGATAAGTAATTTCCTGAGTTTAAGTAGAAAGATGGTAAATATGTCAGTACCTTTTAAGAATATTTTATGAGACTTTCGAGGTAACATTTGGGTATTATAATTCATCCTAAGAGTAAGTTTGAACGATTATTTAGTGGAATAAAACCAAATCTGTAATGTATATTAAACATAAGGGACTCTAGATGATACAAAAAATTCATTTTATGTGAACTAAAAGTGGAAATAGATGTAAGAAGCCATATTGATTCTGGTGATAAGAAAAGGGAAATGGGGTTCCATGGAAAATCCAATTATATGAATCCTGAAGTGAAGAAAATGTTTTGAACTCATAATTTCCAAAAAATTGGGAAAGATAACATATGTGAGTTCCATAATGGAACACAGAGCTATTTCACATGTGGGATGCCTAGTCATTGAGAAAAATAATGTTAAAGTAATGTTAGAAGGCTATCCAATTAAATAAACAGAGAGATAGATCAAAATAATGCACCAACCACACTTTACTATTTAAAGTTAATGTTTTTTTGGGTATTATATGAATAAATGCCCCAATACAAGGTATAATGTAGATGATAATCAACCACAACCGATAAAGAAAATGTACAAAGGGAAATCTCAGGAACTCACAGTGGATAAAGTGAATCGAGATAATTAGGGAACATTTATCCTTCCCTACTTGGTTGGGATGTTCATATTTTTTTTTTCATCAATGAGACCTATAAAAATAATATTTTCAATCCTTAAATAAAATTTAATGTGATTATTCTTAGCAACATTGATTCTGGAGTAGTTAAATATCATTTTATAATCAATTGCTATATGGACTAACTAATGCTTGCAATGAAAATGTTTTTGTATAAGATGAGAGATTATTTAAAGAATTGAGGGTGGATTATATTTTGGAAGCATATATGTATATATGTATGACATACTTAAGGGATGTGAATATTGTTATGGGTTTATGAGTTAATGTTTTATCATAAGTTCAAAGTCATTGACACTCATTTTTAGTTTTCACATGATGGGAGTTTACTATAATAAATGTTACTTCAAGAGACATTTATGGAAATACAACCCTTTGGTTTTGTATATGTTTCATTAAAAAAATATTCAATGAAGAACGAATTTAAAACCTTTGGTCAAATGAATAATGGTAAAGGTAACATTTAGGGTTTGTCTTATCATTAATGATGATCCAATTATTGGTTTTGTTCAGCCTCAATAAAAATTCAACACACATCATTATTATCAGATAAGACATCTCCCTTGATCAGCTTGAGATGATATACATTAAAGAAGTTGTAAGGCTATATAGAGTACAAAATTCCATTATATTTTATCAAGATCAAAGGTTTAAATTGATGTTCTGATGAAGTATTCAGAAAGGTCTTGATACAGAGTTTAATATCAACATTGTCAAAAAAATTCAAACCTTAGAGGGAATTTTAAGATCTTGTTCAAAGGATTTAAATTGTGGTTTGAATAAAATAATCATTTTTAGTTTTTATACAAAAATATCTTTCACATGATCATTTAAATGAATCTTTATGATTCACTTTATATGAAATTGAATGAAATTGTAGAAAGAAAAATATTTTTACATATTCTAGCTAATGAAATGATATAAAATATCCTTACAATTCAACAAAACATAAGGGAAACACACAGTTGATAGAAAGGTTATACTGATAATCATTCATGTGATATAAAATATTATGTTGGTGAGAAGTCATTTTTATGAATTTATCTGTTGAAGAAAATAGGAAAACTAAGACCATATATATCAGTCTAACTAAAATACATGATTGTATCAGGATAATAGATTTCCTTTTTTTCTTCCACCATATCTATATTAGTTTTATGATGTGTTCCATTTGTCACTATTGAGGTTGCACATACCTGATTCAACACATGTACTAATCTCATATTTCATGATGTCGAAGTATGATATTTCTAATGAGGTATAACTAGTAGGGACTCTAGCTTGAACATATAATGTTCTATGAATGCATACCAGTTACCTAGAAAAATTGTTGGGGTAAAAATACTAGTTTGAGGAAGCAAAATGGGAACTTGAGGATATGATGAGGCGTATTTATCCATACTGTTCTGTACTAGAGTGATGAATTTCGATAGTGAAGTTAATTTTAAGGGGGTAGAATTTAACAACCAAAGTTTTTATGAATTATTAATTTTTTGAATAAATTTTATTTTCTTTAATGTATGGAATTACATGAAACACAAAGATAATATTGTATTATATGGATCACCATGTTAAATTTTTGGTACATACAACACCGTCTTATCTTTCATTACATGCATCACTGAGTTTTAATAAAACCATGATATATTATTAATTTAGTTATTTAAAAATGAACATTATAACCTATCTATTAAACATAGTGATGTGAATTATAATAACTACCATTTTATTAGTTACAATGGTTCTATATGAACATAACATATTGATAATAAAATAAATAATTTTCATTAATGTATTTTTATCATTCAAAAATAATATTTTCTCAAAAACATGTTTTCTAGGTTTTTTAGTGAACAATAATAATTTTTTTTTCAATTTAAAAAAAAAATAAAAAATAAAATTCCATCTTTAATTCATAATGTAAAAATTATCTTTGGGTGAATTTCTTGTCTTTTCTAAAAATTTTCATTTTTTAGTGAATATAAAATAAAATGAATTTTAATTGAAAACTATATTTTTGTTTAAATTATTAATAAATTAAAATTATATATTAAATGGTTTTAAGGTATAATTAGTCCAATAATACATATATTAATCCAATTTAGTCCATTGGAATAAATTTCATAATGAAATTGTATATAGAAACATTATAAGAAATTGAGCATTTTCTATTTATAAACACTGCTTTCTCATCACATCTGCATGAATAATTTCAATTTAAAATTTTACACTTTTGTAATTTGAATTTATATAAATAGATTACAAATTTGGAATCATAATAATTTTTATTATTTTATAAGTTCAACTTAATTTTTGGACAAATTTAATAGTGACTGTAGTAAAACTGAATTCCCAGGGTTAAGGTAAAAATGGGTTTACTGATGGATTAAATTAAAAAGATATGGGTAAAAATATCCTATATACTTGAATAACAACTATTGGATGGACATGTTTATAAAATCCCAACAGTAAGGTTATATAATGGTCCATTTTTTTACACTTTTTACATTTGAAAATCATGACATCACTCAATTCTTCTCAAAAATACCAAGTTTGTCATTTCCCCTACTTATAAAAGGTCATCCTCTCTCCTCCCTTCTTAAAACCATAAAACCTGTTTTTTAGGAAAAGACCTTCCCAAATAACTTCTAAACATAAATTAACCCATCCTATAATCCATATTTTGGTAATAAATTAATCCTAGTATTTATTTTAGTGAAAACTAAAGGAGGATACTCGAAGACGAGGTGACATTCATCAACACACATTTTTTGTTTTATTTATTCCTCCACACCATTGAATTTTTTTTATATCATTATTATATAATATACATAGTATATTTAAAATAATAATATGTTTTAATGTTTTGGTAATGACCTAATACCATCTAAAACTATGTCCAATGTATTACAAAATCATCTTTCCTGTGTACGACGAACTATCTCCTGTCGAATCACAGTCATTTTTTCCATTACAACCTCAAGTGTCTAGATATAATGATTTTAAAATTTTTTTATATATGATATATAAATTCAAATATTTTATTATGATTTTTTAATTTTTATATCACACATACATTCATATTTTTTATTTTTAGGGAATAGATAATGTTGTTCATGTGTATAGCGAACTACAAGATCGTGAAGTGATGTGATTCATTCTCAATTTAAATTCAAGGTATTAAGGATGGTTTTAATGAAAAGATGGGATATATATGAAATTAAAATGATTCAGTAGTGAGAATAAATATCAAATACTTTTCTTTCATTCAATACAATAAGGAAATGGAAATATCCTCCATGCATACCTACAACCTTCAATCTCCATGAAGGATGCATTTTATTTTCTATCACTAATTTTTTTGGATTACTATAAATACATATATAATAAAAAAATATTATATTTATATACTTTTTATAATTATGGATATTATATAACCATGATCAAATTAATAAGTCAAAAAATATAACAAATCAAAACATATATAAGAATCAAATTGGTTATTACATGAGACGTAACTTTAACATGAAATCGTAAATAAGAGGATAATAAAATTTGAAAAAAATAATATATGTTATGAAATATATTATTATAGTTCTATAATATATTTATAATAAACATATATTTATTATACATAAAGTTTTAATAAGTATGAATTATGTCAAGACATAAGGTAGGATATTTTCATCTCGCATTTTACTTATGTGAGACACTTGCCATATTCACCACCTGTTTCATTTAGGTGGTATATATACAAACCATGAATGTATTTAATGATTATTATCCATAAAATTATGGGTATTTACATATCCATTTTTGAATATATCTTTTTTGGGGGTTTACAGTTCAAAAATTAACAAACCGATAAATGATTTTTGATCTAAATTTTCATTTTTTGGTACATAAGCAATCAAATGCACCTATATTCTCCCATGAGGTGTATATATTGGACCTATGACATGTTATATAATTGATATCCTTATTTTAATGATATTTTATTTTTCATTTAAGGTTATTATTTCATGGGGCATATGATTCAATGTTTCCAAATTTGTAATAGATTTATGTTATTATCTCATCATTTATCAGGATTGTTTATGATTATACTTCCAATGTTGAAATATTATGATATATATCTCATGAAACTAATGAAATTTTCATCCTCTATTTTTTCAAGATTATAAATGTTTCCAATAATTTTCCATTATTTATTCTCTCAAAACATGAAAATAATGTCTTTAATAAAAATATTATTTTCAGTTGAAAATATATTTTCTTCTAAAACCTAATTTTTAAAAATGTTCAGAAAAATGTTTTCAAAATTTGTTTAAATTGTTTTTAATGAAATTTGAACCATGTTTTTATTTTTTATAATAAAAATTAAAAGTAATCTTCATGTAATTTTCAAAAATAATTCTTATTTGGATTTTACCAAATATGTGAAAGTAATCACTGTTTTAACATGTACGACATGAAGTACAGTTTTAATTTCCAACACTAATATTTTATTTTAATCGTTATTTAAAAAGATTAATGGTTATTTTCATTGAAAAATATTTTAAAAAATATTTTATGTTTCAAAGAATAAGTTCATTGATGAAAGAATATTTTACACAAAAAATGTTTTAAAATATATTTTAGAATTATTTTCCATCTCAGATTAAATCTGTTGACATTACCTATTCCTTACTAGTATATGATCCAAGGATAACATTTTTATTATTACTTTGAATAGTTTAGGATTTTATGGAATTTTTTTTAAGAAACCCATTTCACTTTAATGGGTTATACCACGAGGAAATTATTATAAAACCCTCTTCTTATCACTGGTTATGATATGATGAGTATTTTGTTGTATTTTGGAACAAATATATATGATTTTCATTATGTGATTGTGTTTACATTATAACCAATTATGGTAGTTATATTATATCCAAATGTGGGTTGAACATATATCTCCTCCCAATGCATTGGGTTTATATTTATATCTCATGAGATAAATTGGACTAGAACAGAGGGTGAACATAGTACAGTAAGGGACGTTGTCAGTTATGATGGTCTTAGGAGTGAACCTTTACTAATATGTTGATATGCATGAACCTGTCTTACATGCTTGTAATGTTATGCATGAACTTGATTAAATTTTTACAATTTTATGCCAGAACCTGATTACATATTCCCAATGTTATGCATGGACCTATCTTTTAGGTCTATAATGTTATGTGTGAACCTAGCCACATGTCTGTAAGTTTATAAGAGGAAAATATTTCATTTTCTGAACATAATGAGTGACCTTATTTCTTTTTATAAATTTTCATAATATTATAAGCTAATGTGTATGCCACAAAATCCATGTAATATTCCAATTTTATACCCTCATAAATCATTTTCTTTTATTTACTTATGATTCATGTTTTATGAATTATATATCTTTATGCCTTGACTCAATATTATGATCTTTGATATGTAGGGTATGAATTTTAAATGTTAGGATCATGTTTGCATACCCTTATGCTCATGGTATGATTATTTATCTCCCTTGTTTACCCTTACCAAGAATCTGAGAACTCATTTCTTTGGTTTCCTTTCCCTAGGTTATAAATTATTGTTTTAAGTAGGGTATATCTATAAAGAGTACTTAATGAGAAGATAATTATGTGAGACATTGGACAAATTTCTATAATTAAGAATATTATGTTCTAAAATTATAATGGTACTATTCTATAATGGCCCTCATGTGTGTGAATATGTAGTAAAAAGAATATACATATAAAATGATGTAATATCCATGGATGAGAATATTGGGTTTTTATATAGTCATAATATGGATTCTAAAGATGTGATGGATAATTAGAGTAAAGAATAGGCTCCTTGAATCCCTCTATAGAGAATAAATCTACAAGGTTCTATAAAAATGTGAGAATGAAGAACATTCTTGACGATTTCCCTTTTTTTCTCATGAAATATCACATGTGTGGAATGATTAGTCATCTCAAAAGAATATTCTACAATGTTTCATCAGTAATCACCCCTCAACTTTTGGTTCTCTAACATTGTTTGCTAAAAACGTAGATGATAATATTCATCTTTTTGTAGACTACAAGAAGATGAATCATATCATTATAAATAATAGTTAACAATTTTCAAAAATTTATCACTTGTTTAATAAATTAAGTGTATCCTAGTGTTTTTCAAATATTGATATATGACTTGGCTACCATCAGCTTCATTCCATAGATGAAGACCCACCGAAGACACCTTTAAGGGTTAGATATGAGTTGTATGGGTATCTCATTATCCTTTTGGACTGATGAATGCTATGGAAGTGTTAATTTATCTCATGAATAATATCTTTCACCAAAACTTAGACCATTTGGTTTTTGTGTTTTTTGATGGAATTGTGATATATTCCTTGATATTTGAATCACATGTTATACATATAGAAATTGTACTGAGTACATTGATAGGACATCATCTTTGCACCAAGTTATCATAGTGTCAATTTTTATATATGAGGTTCACATTCATGGGAATTTGGTTTTTCGTGTAGTAACATCTATTGATTTAGAGAAGGTAAAATTACTTATGTATTGGGAATTTCTTCGAAATATGTTTGAGATAAGCATTTCATTGGGTTTCTTGGGTACTGCAAAAGGTCCATTTTTGACATTTTTCACCCAAGAACACCTATGAACATGATTACAAATAATAGAGTAAAATTTTAATTAAAAAACGTGTGAAGAGACCTACTTAGAGCTAAAACAATGGTTAATTTAGTCTTTAATACAAATTCTTCTATAACCTATATTTGGGAATATCGTTTATTGTAATGCATATTGCATTGTCATGGGGGATATTATGATAAATGTTGAGAAGGTAGTTACTTATGGATCACTTTATCTATGACACCATGGGTGGAACTACCCTAATCATAGTCATACTACCTCTAAAGTGAGAGATATTTTTTATATATGGACTATAAGAGTGATTTATATATTTTCTCCCACTATTAACAAAATACTAGCCAGATTTGTTGGGTAAAATACTTGAATACAATTTAATTTGAGATAGATCATGCTTATAGGAAAGAAAATATCAGTATGGGTTCTATTAGATGTAATACGTGCGATATTAAGGAGAAGATGTCATATGTAGAGTGTAAGAAAGTTGTTATGATCCTAAACTACTAGGTGTGTGTAGCTTAGGTTCAAGGGATAATGGCTTATGAATCCTTAGCGATCATGTCCTCATTGGTGAAATGATTTAAGGCCATTCAATATCTTGATATGGAGTGTGTCATGTTGCATAAGAGGTTAGTGGAAAGTAATTATATCCACTGGTGGACCTTATATATATATATGTGTTGTGATTCAAGTTCATAATTAGGCTATACTTCCTTCCTTAATGAGAGAAGAGAAGATCAAATTTTTCAGGATTAGAAGTTGACAATGTACCTAGGATCAACCAAAATTTATCATGATGTTAGATTATAGTATTGGAGGACAGATATTAAAAGTGACATTGTAATATCTCTTTCTCATTTCCAAACCTTACATGGGATCAAGGCTAATAATCATAGTCCTGGAGAGTTTCTACCACCACATTAAATGACATCTATTAATGTGGGATGGGGTTACTATAGACTTTATGATAGGGTTTCTTAGGACCCCAAGAGGTTTAGGATTATTTTGGGTTGTAATGGATTGTTTGGAAAAAGTGTCTCACTTATTTCCAATCTAAGAGACTAATTTAGTTGATGACAGAAGAAAGATGTAATATTATGACCTTATCCACTAGAGATTGCATGGATAGAGGTAAGCACAGATGTGTCCCCAGAACCAATAGTTGTTTTGAGTTATTCATTATTTTTCTTCACTTTTTAATTTAATGTTTGACCCTTGTTTGTTATGAGATGAGTTATTTATTTTTTCCATAAAGTAAAATAAATCACTAACATGTAAAAAGGGGAAGACCATATTCCTAATCAAGACACATTAATTGTGATGCCATTAAACCCATGTGGGAGAGTCAGTTCTACCCAGAGAAGATAGTATCTTGAACTAGGGAATGGAATTATATGATTTGTGTGTTTGGATAGTGTGTTTATTGTACATGTGTGGGGTGTCTTTTTTTCGGTTGGGTTAGTAGATGTCAAAGGTGGTGTTATTGGATTTTTAGGTTTCACTCGAGCTTTCGAAAAAAAGGTGGTTTATCGTTGAACTTTTCTGTGTTTAGTTAGTTGTGGTGTTTCAAGTGTAGCGGGATGATTGAGAGGTATCTCATAGGGTGGTTGCTCAAACCCCTCATTTCATTATGGGTTTGGTTTTGATTTCTCATGGGAGAGAATAGTTTGATAGGTATCTGATATAATGGTCTGTACCTCTCTGATCCATTAAATTGCATAAAATATAGTGTTTTGAAAGCTCTAGGATGTCATGGTGCCTCACATCAAGAGTTTTCCAAAATTCTAGTTTTCCAATGGTAGCTTGTTTAACAGTGATTCATCCACCGGTAGGTGGTGACGGTGTCTCGCAATAGTGACTCGCGATAGTGAATCAGGAATGGTGAGTCAGGATTGATGAATCAGGATCGATGATTCAGAACTAGTAGTTTAGGACTGATAACTCATAATGGTTACTCACACTAGTGACTCGCACCAGTGACTTTCAATGGCGAGTTTCTAATGGTAGGTCTCTATTGGTGAGTTGTCCGATTGTGACTCGTCTAAGTGTGACTCGTCCAATGGTGATTCACCCAAAGTGGACTCATCCACTAGTAGCTCATCCAGTGGAGAGTCACCCAATGGTGACTCATCCACTGATAGTTCATTACTGGTATCACACATAGGTGACTTATCCACTGGTGACTCCCAGCAATGACCCACCCAATAGTGAGTTATTTTCAACAGTTTTTCAAAATTCTAATTTTCTTAGTTTTTCATGTTTCACCCCATTAATATTTCCTTTAACATTAATGAAGTTTAAAACCATATTTAATTGTATTTTGAGCCGTTTAAAATCTCATTTATCTTTTAAAAACATTAAGCTTCCTTTGTCTTCCAAACCATGTGGTCTTAGTCAAGAAACTCCTTTAATGGACTTTAAAAACCATTCCTACTATTGATATAGGATCTGGAGTTTCTAAAGCCTAGATCCCCTATTCCTTGTATGCTCCGATTTTCTATTGGTGTACCCGGACCCATTATTACCACAAGGATTGGGGAATTTTTGTTTCACCTTTTGGATCATGTCTTCCCAATATGTTCTTCCTTCTGCATGCACAACACCTATTATGCACAATAAAGATGTACTGATCGTCTATCTTCCAAGTAAGGATTCCATCATATCTATTTTATTTTTGTATCATGTGGGGTGGGGGTATGAATGTATATTTTTAAATATTGAATAATTTAGTTTTAATAAATATAATTGAATTGTTTTAAGATCAATATATAGGGGATGGTAAAAAGTGATTCATGCTTCTATTTTTTTATTATATTGATATTGTGAATTCTACGGGCTATATGCCTTCTAAAAATCATGGTTTTTGGTGGAATTGTTTTCACATGAGCTGATCTATAGAATGAATGATGTTTTTTCTTGGTAAAATGTTTCAACATAAAAGGTGTTAACCACCTACACTAAAAAAATAAATGCATTCCCCATGATGAAACTATTTCTGTGATTACCCCTGAATTAACAAGATGAAATTGAATGGGGAATGGGTTGTTAAATCTAAATGTAATTTGAATTAGTATGTGCGGTTGTGTTCTGGGGGTGGGTTTTCTCGGACTTGTTCTTTAGTATGGTTGTGGGCTTTTCCATGTGATAAGGTGCGGTATGGGTGGTGTAATGAAATATCTGGATGAGATACTGTTTGATTATAGAATAGATAGGCCATGTTGTGAAGAGGGGTTTATGTCAGGTTGTGCTATGTTTATGTATATGGATGGTTTTTGGGGAGATGTGTTGCTGAGTACAACTATGAGTTGGGGGTTTCTGTGGTTGAGATGATGGACTCGGCAGAATGACTTTGAAGAATGATGATGGTAGTGGGTTGTATGGGTAATTCACATGGAGTTTTGCTATGAGTACCATGTAGAAAGATTCACACTATGTCTCAGGATTGGCACTTCATTATTGCAAGAATGTGTATTAAACAGAGCATAATTAGGGAGTGTGTTAATATAGAAGGATCTTCGCCTTATAAAATGACTATTATAGTGTTGAATATTTTCTTATGGTTCTTGTTTCAAGATGGGATTGGTTGTTTCCCGGGTAAATATGGAATCAATATATTATTTTTAACAAATAATGAGAATTGGTTAAATGAATTAGCTGGGGTATGTTTTGATTCATGACATGTTGTGTGGTTTTGAATTTATAAGTAGTATCATAGGTGGTATCGTGAGTTGTTTTTTAGTTGAAAACCCATAGGTTGTGATTTATTTGTTTTATTACATATATATACATGTATTTACTTTGTGATTTCTATATTCACCTGACCCTAGTTGAGAAGTGTAACAACCCAAGTAAGTAATTAATAATAGATATAGTTATCTATGTCTATTTATGAATTATATAGGGTTTTAGAGGATTAAAATGAGAATAAATCCAACCTAAAGCATGAAATACTCTAATATTTTTAAAAGATTGTTTTACTACCTTTTGGTAGAAAACCATTTTTAAATCAAACTTTTGACAATTTTATAAGCTCTATTTTTCAAAATAAACTTATTCTATATGATTGGGACATTGAAATTTAATTTTGGGTAAATGTTTTGTATTTTTCCGATAAAGTTCATTTTTTAATGAATAGTGAAAAATGTTGTCTTTTAATTCAAAACCTATTTTTAATATAATCTATTTATATGATTATATTATCTTTTGAATTGGTTTTAAAGATAAATTAGAATATATTTTTATCATTTAATCCAATGGTGGTCTTTTGAATTAATATCACTTTGAAATTGGACCTATCCTAGTGTCAATCTTTTGATATATATTGTTTCATAAAAACAGGCTATTTGTTCTGACAGCGGGAATTAATTATTAAATTAATTATTGTAACTTATATGTTTTTAATTTTGTAAAATAGACATCATTTTGGAATTTGGAATATCAAATATAGCTTTGGATGAATTTTTGGTATTTTTCTGAAAAACTTCAATTTTTGATAAATAGTAAAACCACTAAGTGGTACTTAAAAAACTGATTTTTCATTTAAATGAAAATTTACCACCTCTGTGTTTTGAATTTCAAAAATACGACATACATGGTTGTCATTAGGAAGTAAAATGTGGTTCAATTGGATTAAAATAATTGTTTGGTGAATAGTAACTTTTAAGTTTTTTATCGTGATTAGAGGTAATTAGTGTAACTTAAGGTAAAAATAATGTTTTAATAATATTAAATGACCTTGAAACATGTCCTACCCATATTGGATGTGTCATGGCCGATCAAGACAACCCATGCGTCGATTTTTGAGACCCCATGGAACCACTTGAGTAAGATAATGACATTAATGGCTTTTATTTAAATTAAAAGTAAAAATAACACAAACATGTATTGTTTTACTAAAAAAATTTTACATGGAGTTATACAAGTCATATTTTTTACTATAAATATTCATTGGGAATATAAAAATATTTCCTACATCATAGTATTTTTTTTATAATTTTTAGACATTAAATAAATTAAATTATTTATGACATCGTGATGATGCAACGATTACCTCATTATTTAACGATTTAAATAAAATGAAAAGATAATGTAAACTCTAATACCAACACATGTCAAAAACCTATTGGATGAGTATATTTTCAACCCTTATCACCTTATCCTCAAAATAAATCAATGTGGGACCTTTAAAATCTGAAACACATTTGCAAATAAAGTAACACCTCCAAGGGTGCCCATCCTCTCCTCTTATAAAAGGCCCCCCACCTCTACCACCATACCCACACCTCTCAAGCCTTTGGATCGGCCAAACCATGCCCATTTTGTCTCTCCACGTCCCTCTATTACTCCTAGAAGCCTCATTTTGTGCATAAGTCTTTCCAAGGAAGCCTTTGAGCACAAATCAAAAAGAGTTACCCGTTTTAAAGGTAGTGTGTTCTCTTGTGTTTGTATGTTTTATTTTTCTTCTACAACCCCCTAAACTCTTTCTATTCATTTATTTTGTAACAACACCATTATATTAAATATACTAGGATATTTTTATGTGATTTATTATAGCTACACTTACACACACCTACATCTAATGTTTAAAGAGCATACTGTTTCCGTGGATGGCAAATTTCTGCCTCACGAAACGATGATTGTTCAATATTCTTCTAAAACCTTCAAAGGTGGCCATTAAGATGACACTATATTTATATATGATATATATTATGTTTATGTTTTTCTAATACTTCTGTATTTTTCATTTTTTGAATACCTTTATGGTTTACATTGTGGGTAAACACGATAATTTCATTTTAAGAAGTGGAGACTACCACCCCCTCAATGTGATTTGATTCGTTAATGCCATATGTGGGACATATAAAGGATAGATTTAATGTTATTATATATGATATTATACTAGAATTATAATATACCCTTATATAATTATGATTTCACTCCATTAAATATGAAATAGAAATGGAAGTAGCGTTCATGCGTACGTACGGCTTACCATCTCCATGAACGGTGTATTTCATTTCTTACCTCTAAATGTTATGTAATATTATAAATGTATGTATATAATGTATATATATTATATATATGATATGTACATAATGAATATAATTTTGGATATAATGGATATTTTACCCCATGAACAACTTGTAATTACAAGAAGTTTATTTTTGACTCAAGTTCCCAAGGTCGACCAAACAACAATTATTATCCTAACTAATTACATAATGTTCAGGACATGGTAAGAAGTGATATAAAAGGAATAATGAACATGAAAAAGGTTCTTAAGAAAGTTGAAATTAACTCAAGTTTATCATTCAGGATGTTAATGAATGATCGATTCAAGTCGGACACGAGGCAAGGGAACTTCTTAACCCAATTCTTGTTCTTTGGGTTAATCTCCTACTTTGAAATTATGTCATGATATTATTATGTCCTATTTTTTATTTTTACTTTATTTATTTTTAATTATAGTAAATACACATAATAGATCTATTTTATTTAAAAAAATTATCTTTGTAAGGGAATCCGTCTCAATCTCCTTTCATTGAGGCATATTTTGTTTTATACACAACCTTCTTTTATACGGTGTATAAACCCCTTTGACTTTTACGATTATTCAAAAGGAATATTTTTATACGAAGCATTTACTAAAAGAAAAAAGGGAATGTATTTTTGTCAAATGTATGTGGCGACAACGACTTCTCCGCCGCCGTGACCATTATTTGAGTTTCAGCTTCCCCTACAAGCGATAACTTTTTTTGAATGAAAAATAAATACCATGTTTTACTTTTCTTTTATTTTGGTATTGAAAATGGTTTTCATAATGTCTTTATATCAATGTGTGGTATTGATATCTTGTGATTGAAATGTGGAAATTTTATGTTTCCTTTATGCATGATTTATGTGATACTATTATGTTATGGTTATTGGGCATTATTATGAAGACAGGTGGTTCTGTGATAAACTAATGGAAGGTGAGCCCGATATATCTCTCCAATGCATTGTGTAATGCGAAGGAGTTAAACGTTAAGTTTTCTCTGAAGTGATTTAGGGAATATACTATGATGGGTATTCCAAACGTAACCAAGAGGGTTACTCCCTACATAATAATGTTATGAATGCCTCAAGTTACCTTTATGTATTACGATTTCTATGATTTATTCATGATTTGATGAGGTATTTTAAAGTGCTTTTGTTTTATGGGTAAAGTATGATTTCATTCTTATGTATATATGAACTCATGTTTCCTTTCCATATTTTTATATCCCTTACTGAGATTTTTATGCTCATCCGATGTTTTTGAAATGTTTTTCACAGGTCAAGGGAATGGTACATGATATGATGATAATGTCAAGGAAGTGTGAATAAAGAATCCATGTTTTATTTTGAATATGTTTTCGTTGATGGGAAAAATGAATACTATCTTTTATGTAACCAATTTGTTTAAATGTGGAATGAAATGCATGTTTTATGATCTAATTCTCTAAAACTCTAAACCTGAAAAGATCCTCAATGTGTAATTTTGTAATAACTTATGATTAAGTAAGGTTTAATGCTGGGGCCTTATAGTTGGTATCAGAGGTCGGTTTAGACAACTTTAGGAGTTAGAAAATTGTTAAATTATAAACTAATTTACGGTATAATTGAAATAATATAGCATTTACATATTACCATGTTGCTTCACCTAAGATATTTCTATGTTAATAATGGTTTTTCATTAAGGAAACAGAACTACTTTTCTGGGAAGACATACAGAGGGAAATGATCTTTCAAATCAGTATCCTGAGATGGTCAAAATCAGAACTAAACAGTTTGTTGCAATGATGGATCAGTTGACTCAGGTGAAAAATGTTGGTTGTTTTTATTGATGATATTTTGGTGTTTTATAAAAGTAAAGAGGAGAATGAAAACCATTTAAGGGTTATTTTGAAAACCTTAAAAGAATAGAAATTTTATGGGAAATTCATCAAGTGTGAGTTATGGTTGAAATAAATTTCTTTCCTTGGTCACATTTTTTCTAAAGATGGGACAACTGTTGTTCCTGAAAAAACAATGGTTGTTGAAGAATATCCAAGACCCGTAAATGTAACTGAGATTTGTAGCTTCCTTGGTTTGGAAGGCTATTACCGAAGGGTTGTTAGAAATTTGTCATGGTTATCTAGTACAATGACTAAGCTAACTCGGAAGGGTGTTATGTTTATCTAGACAAAAGAATGTAATGATTGTTTTCAGGAATTGGAAAGAAGATTGGTGAATGATCTAGTTTTGGAACTACCTTCTAAAAATGGTGAGTTTGTTATCTATAGTGATGATTTATTGAAAGGACTTGGTTGCATCCTAATGCAGAATGATCAGGTAATTTCATATGCTTCACGTCAGTTGAAAACTCAGGAGGTAAATTACACTACACATGATTTGGAATTAGCTGTTGTTTTTTTCACTTTAAAAATTTGGAGGCATCATTTTTATGTAGTAAAGTGTGAAATATATACCGATCAAAAAATTTTAAAGTATATATTCACTCAGAAATAATTAAACATGAGATGTAGGAGATGGCTATAATTAATCAAGGATTATTATTGTACAATTCATTACCATCTAGGAAAAGCAAATAAAGTGGCTGATTCTTTGAGTCGAAAAAGTAATGCTTCATTAACAATGATGCATTTGGAATGTGATCCTTTGGTTAAGGATTTGATGAACTTTGGAATAAAAGTTGTAGGTGCAGGATGTCCTTATGTTTTGTTTCAGGTATCATTGAAATCTTCTCTATCAGACAGAATCAAGAAAGCATAGAAGCAAGACATCGAGTTGCAGAAAAAGGTTGAGCTATTTCAAAAGGGTAAGTTTCCTGAATTCAACATTGATAATGATTGTGTTTTGAGATTTGGGAAGAGATTATGTGTGCCTTGTGATTCACAGTTGAAGAGAGAGTTGTTATGTGAAGCTCATAGTTCTCTGTTTTCAGTTCATCTTGGAAGTACTAAGATGTACAGAGATCTACGGGAGTATTACTGGTGGGATGGAATGAAAAGAGATATTTCTGATTTTACTGTGAAGTGTTTGAAATATAAGAAGGGTAAACTAGATCAGCAGTTACTGAAAGGGATGCTTCATCCTTTACCAGTACCAGAGTGGAAATGGGATAATATTTCCATGGACTTTGTTGTGGGATTCCCAAAGACATCTCGGGGTAATAATACAATCTAGGTTATTGTTGATCGCTTGACTAAATCTACTCATGTCCTTCCTATTTGAGATACTTTCTCTCTAGATCAACTTTCACGATTGTATCTTAAATAGATAGTCACGTTACATGGAGTTCCCCTATCCATTGTATCTGATCCTGATCCCAGGTTTACTTCTAACTTTTAGAAAGGCCTTCCGAAGTCTTTGGATACTGAATTTAATTTTAGTACAGATTATCATCCTCAATTAGATGGGCAGTCAGAACAAAAAAGTCAGACTTTGGAAGATATGCTACATGCTTGTTCGATGGATTATCAGGGAAGTTGGGACCAACATCTTTCATTGGTTGAATTTTCATATAATAACAGTTTTCATTCCAATATACAGATGGAATCGTTTGAAGAATTTAATAGGAAGCGGTGTCGAACTCCAACTTTTTGGGATGAAGTGGGTGAAAGGAAGCTGATGGGACCAGAATTGGTAGAAGAGATGGTAGAAAAAGTTCAGTTGATTCAGAAATACATGAGAACAGCTCAGAGCAGGCAGTAGAGTTATGCGGATAACCGGAGGAAGGATCTATCTTTCGAGGTAGGTGATCATGTTTTTCTCAAAGTCTCACCATGGAAAAGTGTGATGTGATTTGGTAAGAAAGGAAATTTGAGTCCGAGGATCATTGGACAATAGGAAATTTTTGAGAGAGTTGGATCAGTTGCATACCGAGTGGCTTTACCTCCGAGTTTATCTCAGGTACACAATGTTTTTCATGTTTCGATGTTGAGAAAGTATATGCCAGATGCATCTCATGTTTTGAGCCTAGAGGTAGTTGAGTTGGAAGAGAATATCTCTTATGAAGAACAACCAGTCCAAATTCTTGACCGAAGGGATCATGTGTTGTGGAATAAGGTGATTAATCAGGGAAATGTTTTGTGGAAAAACCATATGGATGAAGAGGCAATGTGGGAATCAGAAAAGCTATGAGGGATAAATACCCCCACTTATTTGATAAGTAAATAAATTTCTGGGAAGAAATTTTCTAAATGGGGGAAGGATGTAACATCCCAAGTAAGTAATGAAAAATAGATATAGTTATCAATGTCTATTTATGAATTAGATAGTGTTTTAGAGGCTTAAAATGAGAATAAATCCAACCTAAAGCATGAAATACTCTAATATTTTTAAAAGATTGTTTTAGTGCCTTTTGGTGGAAAACCATTTTTAAATCAAACTTTTGACAATTTTATAAGCTCTTTTTGTCAAAATAAACTTATTCTTTATGATTGGGACATTGAAATTTACTTTGGGTAAATTTTTGGTATTTTTCCGATAATGTTCATTTTTTAATGAATAGTGAAAAATGTTGTATTTTAATTGAAAATATCTTTTTAATCTAATGTATTTATATGATTATATTATCTTTTTAATTTGTTTTAAAGTGAAATTAGAATATATTTTTACAATTTAATCCAATGGTGGTCATTGGAATTAATATCACTTTGAAATTGGACTTAAACTAGTGTCAATATTTTGATATATATTGTTTCATAAAAACACGCTATTTGTTCTGACAGCGGTAATTAATTATTAAATTAATTATTTTAACTGATATGATTTTAATTATTTAAAATAGACATCATTTTTAATTCATAATATTGAATATATCTTAGGGTGAAATTTTGGTATTTTTCTGAAAAACTTCAATTTTTGATGAATAACGAAACCACTAAGTGGTACTTAAAAAATTGATTTTTCGTTTCAATAAAATTTTACCACCTCTGTGTTTTGAATTTCCAAAATCTGACATACATGGTTTTCATTAAGAAGTAAAATGTGGTTCAATGGGATTAAAATAATTTTTTGGTGAATAGTATCTTTTAAGTTTTTAATCGCGATTAGAGGTAATTAGTGTAATTTAAGGTAAAAATAATGTTTTAATAATATAAAATGACCTTTACACATGTCCTACCCTTATTTTATATCTCATGTCCGACCAAGACAACCCATGGGTCTATTTTTGTGACCCCATGGTGCCACTTGGGTAAGATAATGACATTAATGACTTTTATTTAAAGTAAAAGTAAAAATGACAGAAACATGTATTTCTTTACAAAAACAATTTTCACATGGGGTTATACAAGTCATATTTTTGACTATAAATATTAATTGGATAGATAAAATTTTTTCGTACATCATAGTATTTTTTTTATAATTTTCATACATTATATAAATTAAATTATTTATGACATCATGATGATGCAACGATTACCTCATTATTTAAAGATATAAATAAAATGAAAAGATAATGTAAAATCTAAAACCTACACATGTTAAAAACCTATTGGATGAGTATATTTTGAACCCTTATCACCTTATCCTCAAAATAAATCAATGTGGGACCTTTAAAATCTGAAACTCATTTGAAAATAAAGTAACATTTTATACCTTTCCAAGAGTGCCCCTCCGCTCCTCTTATAAAAGGCCCTCACCTATACAACCTTAAACACACCTCTCAAGACTTTGGCTCGGCCAACCCCTGCCCATTTTGTCTCTCCACATACCTATATTACTCCTTGAAGCCTCACTTTGGGCATAATTCTTTCCAAGGAAGCCTTTGAGCTCAAATCAAAAAGAGTTACCCATGTTAAAGGTAGTGTCTTCTCTTGTGTTCTTATGTTTTATTTTTATTCTCCAACCCCCTAAACTCTTTCCATTCCATTATTTTGTAATAACATCAGTATCATAAATATACTAGTTTGTTGTTATGTTATGGATTAGAGCTACACTTACACACACCTTCATCTAATGGTTAAAGAGCATACTGTTTATGTGGATGGCGAATTTCTGCCTCAAAAAATGATGATTGTTCAATATTCTTATAACACCTTAAATGGTAGAAATTAAGATGACACTGTATTTATATATGATATATAATATGTTTATGTTTTCCTTATGCTTCGGTATTTTTCATTTGTGGCATACCTTTATGGTTTCGATTGTGGGTAAACATGATAATTTCATTTTAGGAAGTGCGGACTACGACCCCCACAAAGTGATTTGATTCGTTAATGAAATATGTGGGATGAATAAAGGATGGAGTTAATGTTATTATATATGATGTTATACTGGAATTATAATATACCCTTATATAATTATTATTTCACTCCATTAAATATGAAATAGAAATAGAAGTAGCGTTCATTCGTACGTACGGTTTACGGTCTCCATGAACGGTGATTTTGATTTCTTACTTCTAAATGTTATGTAATATTATAAATGCGTGTATATAATGGATATATATTATATATATGATATCTTCATAATTAATATAATTCTGGATATAACGTATATTTTACCCCATGAACAACTTGTAATTACAAGAAGATTATTTTTGACTCAAGTGCCCAGGGTCGACAAAACGACCATTATTATCCTAAATAATTACATAGTGTTCATGACATGGTAATAAGTGATATAAAAGGAATAATGAACTTTAAAAAGTTTCTTAAGAAAGTAGAAATTAACTCAAGTTTATTATTCATGAGGTTAAAGAACGATCGAGTCATGTCAGACATTAGGTAAGAGAACTTCTTAACCCAATTTCTGTTCTTTGGGTTAATCTCCTACTTTCAAATTATGTCAAGATATTATTATCTCCTATCTTGTATTTGTAGTTTATTTATTTGTACTTATAGTGAATACACATAATAGATCTATTTTATTTAATAAATTATCTTTGAAGGGAATTCGTCTCAATCTCCTTTCATTGAGGAATATTTTGTTTTATACACAAAATTCATTTATACGGTGTATAAACACCTTTGCCTTTTAAGATTATTCAAAAGGAATCTTTTTATACGAAGCGTTTACTAAAAAACAAAAGGGAATGTTTTTTGTGTCGTACGTATGCGGCGACAATGACTTCTCCACCGCCGTGACCATTATTTTAGTTTTGGCTTCCTCTACATGCCATAACTTTTTTTGAATGAAAAATAAATACCATGTTATACTTTTCTTTTATTTTGGTAATGAAAATGGTTTTCATAATGTTTTTATATCAATGTGTTGTATTGATATCTTGTGATTGAATGATGGAAATGTTATGTTTCCTTTATGCATGTTTTATGTGATACGATTATCTTATGGTTCTTGGGCATTGTTATGAAGACGGTTGGTTCCGTGATAAACTAAGGGCAGGTGAGCCCAATATAGCTCTCCAATACATTGGGTAACGCAAAGGAGTTAAACATTAAGGTTTATCTGAGGAGATTTAGGGAATATACTGTGATGGGTATTCGAAATGTAACCAAGAGGGTTACACCCTATGTAAGAATGTTATGAATGCCTCAAGTTACCTTTATGTCTTATGATTTCTATGATTTATTTATGATTTGATGAGGTATGTTAAAGTGCTTATGTTTTATGGGTAAAGTATGATATCATTCTTATGTATATATGAACTCATGTTTCCTTTCCATATTTTTATATCCCTTACTGATCTTTTTATGCTCATCCCAAGTTTTTGAAATGTTTTTCATAGGTCAAGGGAATGGTACATGATATGATGATAATGTTAAGGAAGTGTCAAGAAAGAATCCATGTTTTATTTTGAATATGTTTTCATTGATGGGAAAAATGAATACTATCTTTTATGTAACCACTTTGTTTAAATGTGAAATGAAATTCATGTTTTATGATCTAATTCTATAAAAATCTAAACCTGAAAAGATCCTCAATGTGTAATCTTGTAATAACTCAATATTATGTAAGGTTTAAGGCTGGGGCCTTATAAAAAAAATGTACCAAAAACACCCATTGTCACAGGGGAGGGTTTCATTCCTAAATATCCTAGTGGGATGTTGGATGGCTAGCCACCAGCTCTTCCCTGCCCCATCTTCCAGGTAGTGATAGCCTGAGATTCATCAGGGAGGTTGTGGTTTGTGAGGCATATGTGTGTGCGGGTGAGTTGTGTATCCCAGGTGTCTTTGCAATTAGATGTGTTGTGCTTCCCAGGAATCTTGTTGATGATATGAGATCTATGTGGTATGTTTAACAGGTGTTTGTGGGAGAGACATGGTCATGAGGCCCAAGTGTTTACAGAGATACACAGTTGTGATTCCGAGGTGTCTACGTGCAAGATGTGGTTTTGAGGCACAAGTGTGTGTGGTAGGGTTTGAATGTGGTTCTTTTGGAAGAGGTGGGACCTCCATGACGTTTTTCATTAGGGTGTGAGAGCGGTTAATCTGTGGGAATGTGGTGTGGGGTACCCTATCATCGATGTACTTAATATATTACATTAATTGACTTTCATTACACATTGATCATTCCTTGGATAGGTAGGCATGGTAAGATTACATTTCTAGGTGCTGTTGGTTTCTGCTAATTTCTCACGAGAGAATTAATATACTTCTCCCATTTTTGCATGAGAGACTATGGTTTTTCTTGCTAAGAATACTTGTATACTCACACTATATTATTAAATTGTTTTCAGGTTTCCAAGAGGCCTATGGGGACATTTCAGGGTGTTACTAGCTTGGACTTTGGGATATTTGTTGTGTCGCTATTTATCTTTACTTTTTCATATTTACTTTGGAGACTCTTGTATTTGTAGATATTTTGTTTTAAAAATGCATGTGATATGTTTTTGGATTTATTTTATGTATATATTTCCTATAATTTTTTGAGGATAATACCCATTATATCATGATCTTGGTTACTATAAAAAGGTTAATGCCTTCAATTTTTTTGAGATATTTGTACCCTTTGTTCTAGTCTCCACCCCAGGGCTTACTGAAGGCGGGACTCGGGGGTCCTTATCTATCTTTCTTAATGGCCACCTCATGAGGGGAATCCGTTGAGGGAGGGTTCATGAAAAATAGGATTAACTTTTTGGTTAAAACTATCAAGGGTTTTGGAATCCTAGAAAAATTAGGCATGAATAACATGTAGTGTCCTACCAAACCAAGGAATCTCTACACTGCAGGCATTATCATTAGTGTATCCCTAGCTAGCACTACATAAAACATCACAGGATACCCTACTACTAACTCTTCTGAGATGAAATATCTTATGAATTAGACCTCTTGATTCAATTATTAATAGTTAAATGGATTCCCACAAATATGGTTATCACATAGTATGTCCAAATATATTCATAATTATCTAATGTTCTCTACATGTGACATGAAGTACACTAGGATTTCACAGAAGAAGACTACCCTGAACTAATCCAAGAAGGTTTGTATGATATTATCAATATATCCCATGAACACTTATGGGAGGTTACTCATGTTTAAGGGAATCAAAAAGTACTCATTTTTTCAATAGGGACATCAAAATGGTGTCTTTAGTATATCCTCATCCCAATCTCAGAGCTGGTGATAACCCAACATGGGGTAAATCTTAGAGAACCATATAATACGTTTCAACTAGATGAAGAGTTATTTGATTCTCATTATTTGATACATATTATTCACAGAAACCTAGTTTAGGTGATGTTAATCCACACATATTATCAGGATACTATATGCCTTATTGGAAAACAAAAACTGGGGATGCCCAGGGAAAACATGGGGTCTGAAAAATCCCTTTATCAGTAACTCATCCAACACAACCTTCAAATCACAATGATTTATAGGATCCATGTGATATACTGGTATAGATATCAGGGTATTCTGTGAGTACTATTCTATGCAATAGTCTATCTCTTTGTCTGTAGGTAATCCCATCCTATTCTCAGGGAATAAATCCTCATAGGATTCACTGCTGAAGGAAGCTAAGAGCACATAATATATGATTCTCCAGGGGTAATACTAGAAAACTGATGAGTAATATTCTATACCCTTATAAGTATGATCCCATAATACTATACCTATGTTTCCTTAATAGTAATGGAGTGTTGTTTTTATTCCATCAATGTAGACACACTACATCCTCCACATAATGCAGTCCATATATGTATGAACTTCAAAGAACCATTATTTATTAAAAATGATACAACAAGGCCTTTTAACTGCTACAAAAAAAATCCTAAAGGAAGATCTACAATTTAAGAGTCATGTCACCCTATCAATAGAAGTGTGTTATTGTTTAATACCACAAGGCATGAGTCTCCAAGAACAAGGGTCGAGCAATAGGATCAATTGGGCTCACTTGATCTTCAACTAGGGGTGTGCTACAAAATAGTGTCTTCAGTCTATGCCTATGAGTACAAAAAACTAAGGTAGAAAATTAATAGATCATATCTATAGTAATCCATAGAGCCTCTAGGTCATTGAGCTCCACTACCTCCAATTTTCATCATCTCCGACCACTATATCCCTGATCCTGGTAGGCACCACCTGGGTATTGGTGAAAATAGAACAAATCATTGGCCACCTCATGATACTATCGGAAGTCCCCTACCATGTTAACTACTTTATCGATCTACCAACTCTATCCAATACCTATTTCATTTTGGTTCATCATTTGTATCTTTGTGAGCTATGCTATAGGATAAAAAATCTCATTTGATATTTCCCCAACCATCACCAGACTAACACTTCCATTTCCTCAGTTGACTAGAAGAATCCGGAGAGCCCTAAACGGTATACCCTATAGCCTAGTATTATCTCTATAAATTTGTAGCTCACATGGACCCTTAGTTCTAACATAAGATACCATATTCTGGTATCTCTTCTCTTGGGTGACCACTACCAGAACAATTTATCAGTGACTACTCTTCCAAGAAGATCTATACATCAAAACCTCTATCAAGCACTATTGAATAATTAGGAATGAAAAGATGTACCACTCTATGTTATATATCATTTCAAAGGCCTTTATAAATGTTCCATACTCATAAGAACTCATTAAAACCCATATTAAATATTATAATGGGAGGTTAAGGAACCATGATGAATACTCTCTTACTATCATGTTTCCCAACTAAAGCTCTAGAGGCTCCTTGATACACACTACTTGCAATATAGACTTAGATAAATCCTCTCTAAAAGGTCTCACGAATTCTATCCAAGGAAGAGTCACCTCAATGAATTTCAAAGTCCCCAAGCATTACCATCAACCATCAGATACATGTATAATACTTACCATTGAGATAATCATTTAATTGAGAGGTGTCCTAATAAGTAAGAAAACTCATGAAACTACCTCAAACTAGTCCTCAGCTACATGGGGATCTATCTCACCCCAAAAACTAAGGGGTCACTATATATAAAACTAATGGAGTATACTTATCCAGTTCACATCCTTCTCTAGTACTTATAGTGAAGCATACTACTGGAAGGATAATGGAATGATTGGAAAACCACTTGAAGGTACCACCTCTAGTACATGACACAAAACTAAAGGCTCATCGCTAGGTGGTCCCTCTTCACAATCCAATTTTTATACCCTAGATAAGAGTAAATAAGAAATAATCCAGAAATATAAATGACATACCATAATCAAAGAGTATATATATGGAGATAACTCAAAAAGGAAATGGAAACCACAACCCACTCCTGTATAATGAATGAAGAAATTTATTCCCGACAATAAGTTTCTACATGTTTCAAGTTGGAAAGAAGGTTATTAGAGTCCCGATGAATGGATAAATTGGTCACCACACCATCATTGTATTTCCAATCCCAAGAGAAAAACATAAAACACATTAACATCATTTCCCTTATTCCCAAACCCAGCCTCATAGCTAGTTAATCTCCAAACACTAGTCCTGAGATTAAAATCCATTGATACCACTTTATTGGGAATCAACACGCCATGGCTCACCTTACAAGATGTAATAAAGATGGGACAAGACAAACCTTCCATAAATAGTCTAAGGGATGAAGACTATCATTGAGTAGGCATATCACACTCTTGGGAAGCATTAGCATAACGTTCCAATGCACACATACAAACATCTCCAAATACCCCTATGATGCTAAAAGGTAAATGAAAATTGATAAAATAAAACATGAACATATCTATAACCCACACATGAGTATAGAAAAATTATTAGAATTCATAAATTCTCAAATAAAAGTGCATAAAATATACAGAAATAGTCTATCCTACTTGGAATGAGGGGAATGACAGCAAGTGAAACACCTAGAAGGAACCACGATCTATCTAGATCAGTATTCTTTACCTTCTCCTAGTCCAAGTAGGAAATATCAAAAATCATATCTTCTTCATAAGACATGACATGCATGGGAATATCCCATGTCTGGGTGAGTATAACAATACTCTGAAGGGAAACCTAAAATAACCAAACACAAATCATCAATAGATTAGTCATATCATCCGGATACTGGTATGTGTTTAAGAATATTTGAAATAATAATAATAAACTATATATTCTATAGCTGGACACCATGTCTTCAGTTAAATCTATAACCATACTACCAGCCTAGTATTCCTTCTCTTGGTTTGAAGGTAACACTCACCCGGGGGAACCCACTACATGATCCTGGTAACACTGATTGTGATCATATGAGTGGTCATTCTCATTTGGTATCACCATGAGGAAGTGCATGATATAATTCATACAATCTTGATGAATATATTGGGTATTTACCCAAGATACTCTAGGTTATACCAATCCTTATCTGGAATAACTGTAATGTAGGGGATCATACGCATATGAATATTGTCCATGAGGATTCTTAAAACCCGAACTAGGAAAGAAGATAATGATTAATGAACACAATATAGACCTAAATGGAGGGATTTTGTAACTCTAAAAAAGAATAATTTTATATAGGTATCCACATATCATTATCATGATGTGATTCCTCATTTTATGCTCATGGGAATGAACCACATGAATATACCCTAAAGAAACATGTCTACATTGAAGAGAAAAATGCATCAGACTACCCCAGAAAAAGTACAAGACATGTTTAGGGTACACATGGGATGGATCGGATACCTCTGGCCTAACCATGTACTATTACTCATCTTCGTGTACTTCCATTCATTCTAGTATACTCTAGTCATTCCCTTATACCTGTCCATGTTCAGGTACGTAGCCATCTTTGAGTATCAGGTTATTCTCATGTACTCTGGTCATGCCCATCAACCTAGTGAAATTTGAGTACTAGGTTGTGTATGTGTACTCTAGAGGATCCCATTTACTTGGTTATGTTTATTATCATGAACACCAAGGGTACACACCACCTCTCCAGTCATGGGTTGCATGACATGTTGTAGGCCCTACACTATGTGTTTTTTTCTGAAACCCTATACAACATATTCAGGATCCCACAAGACTTGTGTTATTTAGACTACACAACTTATATATATTGCGGATTTATAGAATCCCTTATTTTCCATGTGAACCTAATCATGCCACATACTCCTTCGATATAGGGGCTAATATCTCCAAGGAAGCATGGATAGATTTGGTATAACTTTAATAATCTATGTTGGATTGATTTCATCCACCCCTTACTCTTGGGAATCATCCTCTATTGGACCACATCTTTAGAATTACCATAACCCAAGAATGAGATTCTCCCAATCTAATCCAAAAATATCTACCAACCTTATAGAACATAACTCTGACATTTATTCCAAACTAAAACCCATGGTATCAATCTATTCAACCAAATAATGTGTTTTTAAATATTGTTTACTTGGTATTTTTTAATCTAATTACCAAGGAAATGTTGGTGATGGACATGAAAATATTGGTCTAAAATATGAATAAAAAAAACCTAAGGATTGATAATTAACCATTTATCAGGTTGGCCTGAATATTTTTCCATGAGAATTAAAAAATTAGAATAAATAGTCATGAAACATCAAACAATATCCATTCCTAATTCTCAGAAGATAAATTAGTACACGTAAATCAATGGCCGATAAGTGAATCCATTTTTAAAAGGGTATACTCATGTTCAATATAGAATAAATTAGAAGGGGATTAAATTGGAAACAACCAATGACCTACCTCAACTTTTTATCAATATATGATAAGGAACAATCTAACATTGATGGTCATTGGAAAGATACATGATCTCCTTTGCAACATTGATCGCAAACCTTTGATTCGATTTCATTCTTCAAAGAAATATTCTTCCAATTGAACCTCTATAAATCACTAGGTTTATGAATCTATCCATATGGATATATATCCAGGGGATTAAATATAAGAGTTTAGGTATGTAAAATTAAATAAATAGTAAATAAATTAATTAATGTATCATTTTATCAATCCTCCAAGTAAATCTCTTTAAAAAATCACATGAAACCGATAAACGTTATGCCACAACTACGGAAAAAACCAAGTTATGAATTTAATAGAGGCCTTATATTTCCCATATAAAACCATATTATAGATTTATTAAATTATTTTAGAGAAACTATTTGTGCGTGATATTATATATTTAATATTTCTATTATATCAACACTGAGCATCCCTAGGCCCTTGAATCCCACTATAAATAGTTCCTAGATTTGAAAATATTATTTAAAATATTCCAAATTTTTACCATTGAAACAATAAAGTCATAAAATATATATTAAATATTTTTTTATCTTTATAGAGTACCTCTAATATTGGTATATAACAGAGATTCCTAGTACACAGTGTTGTTCACGAAATTATTATAGAAGTCGACGGGTACATACTTGAAGATGAGTATGACTTTTCATCCTCATACATATGGGATGTTTGATATAATGAAAAGAAAATTTAGGATATTATTTATCTGTGTATTCTATAATTTTTAGAATCATGGGATGGTCACTTATATTTTAATAGTGTTTTCAACCACAATATCTTTCAGTATTCGATTCAGATGACTCCGTTTGAGGCTCTCTATGGTGACCATGTTTTTCACCACTATAATGGAATGAGGGCGGTGAATGTTTTTTTGTTGGTACGACTATTTTAAAGATTAACTTTATTTGGGTTAATTTTATTTGGATATGGTGGTCATGACTCAGAATAGAAAAAGAGAATTTTATGATTTGAGGAGACAACCCATGGTTTTAGATGTGGGTGATAGAGTTTTCTTGCAGGTGTCCCCTTGGTTAGGGAATAAGTGTTCAAGGAAGCATGAGTTATTGGATTTTTGGTACATTGGAATACTAATGATCATAAAACACATTGGTATTATGGTATATTGGTTAGATCATCCTCCACAGTACCAAGGTATGCATAATATAATCCACATTTCTCAACTTTAGATGTAGGAGCCTGATCCAACGAATTTGATTGAATGCAAGGATGTTGAATTGGAAGTTTATTACTCTATTGGGGAATACACATTTTTTATTATTAACTAGAGTGATAAGGTGATTTTAGGGAAGATAATTCCTCTATTTTGGGTTCAATGGCATCGCCAATGTTTTCACGAAAAGACCTGGGAGAAAGAGACATACATTTTGACATAGTGGATCGAGTTGTTCGAGAAATGTATCTATAGATAAATCTCAAGGATAATAATTATGTAAGGATGGGGGAGGGGGGTTAACATCCTAAATTTTATGTTATAACTCATTTTATCTTTGATGTATCTTTAGGGTGTAATTAAATTTTTTGTGGCTTGTTATGAGATTTCAGGGAAATTAATATATCAAATGTAGGAAAAAATCTACTAGAGTTAGTTTTTTCTATGAATGGATATTCATCATTTTAATTTACTCAGGGAATAATACATGAATATAAATTTTTTATATGAAATCTTTTCACACCATGAAAGTTAAATTTTTGATGTGAATAGTTTTTTAAGGATTTTAAGGTGAGGTGATGAGTTTTTTGCTGTATCGCACATCTAGAGAATTAATGACTTGAATCAAATATTAACACCATTAATGGAGTATATTACAATAGATTATGTGATCTAGTTATCATTTATTTTATCATTCAACTCCTTCATACTAATCTAAACTCGATACTCCCTCTAGGAATGTTTGGGTTGTCTCCTCCACTTTCATCTGCACACTTCAATGCCTGGACAATTGTTCAAACTCACATTTTCTATTTAGTATGTTATATCTTAATCTAGATCAGTTTTTCCTCTTCCCATTGATTAAAACTAGTTATAGGAATTATTTATTGAATGGATCTATTAATTTTTACATTCTATGAAAGGAGAACTATGGATCATTGATGGAATCAGAATATACTTTCATGGAATTGAAATTTTTAGATCATTTGGACCAAGATTGTTTTCTGCAATATATCATCTTAGTTAAGTGTGATATTTTCATGTAATTTTGTTTTGGGTTATTCTCAATATTTATCCTTTAATTAAAATCCTTACATATCTAAAATAGTTCTATGATTTGTTGGTGCAATTGGATTCTAATGTCAAACCTCATCTTCAAAATATTATTTCACTAGAGGTAAGTTCGTTTTGTCATTAATAAATGTTTATATGGGTTTTTGTCCTGAATTTTTGAGGTTCTTGTGTATCCCTGTGAGAAATATTCTTTTTGATTTATTATATAATGTGTTAATGTGTAGCCTATGAAAACTATGTTTGATGATTGGTCATATATGGTTTCATATTGGTGTGACTCATGATTGATATGACTTGATATTTGATATGCCATTCAGTATTCAGGTTTTATAAGTGTTTTTTCCTCTATTTTCAATAGTTTATCATGAAGGTTGATCCTTATATATATTATCCACCTAATATATATTTTCATGATATTGATCAACATATAAATGGGATTCCCTTCTAGTAGGATGTGTAAAACATGTTTTGTATACTATCTTACCAATGGGGGGTGTTGAAAACATAGCTAGAATAAATTATTTATTGAATTATTCCAAATCATGTAGATATGGTCTCTAAGGACTGTAATCATATTTATTATTTTGTGATATACTTGTATCTTATTTTCACTCTGTTAATTGGTCATGGATTGTACATGTATTTCCATTACACTTATATTAAGGACCATTGTTGGTATCCTACTGGTTATTATACTCCTACCTTATTCGAGCATCATGTAGTGCTTTTAGATTTCATGATTAGGGACTTGGTGTAGGTAAAAGGTCCAACAATTATATTCAGGTTGAAGTTCTTGAAATTGTACCTCAATTCTGGTCAAAGGATAATCTAAAACATTTAGGCCTTCTTAAACTCATTCCTATCCAAAAGAGTTACCAAGATTAGAAATCTTATAAAAACTGAATAAATATCTAGAAACATCATACCCTACTGATTCTCCATAAACTAGTTATAGAAGTATAGATTTAGTGTATCTAGAAAAAACTCCTTATAGAATAGATCCTTGAAGTTATTTAAAGTTAGAACTTAAATAATATAATAATATTTCATGATGTTCCACCATTCCATATTCATCCCCTGGTGAATTTATGTAGTCATTTTCAATTTCCATTTGTCTAATTTCTCCACCAAATATAATATTCACTTGATGATTTTAATCAATTACATAGTATCCAAGGGACCATATTTTCTTTATAAGGTATGGGATGTTGATTCTATAATTCCCAAGAATAATACTCCATTGTTTTTTACATCATATTAGCTCCTCTATCCTATAAATACTCCAACTAAATGACTCTTGGATGTAGTGGATCTAGTTCCTACACCCCTGGCGTATATGTGGGAGTATTCTTTGCTACATCCTCCTACACATCTGGTAGTTTAATCAGATTATCCTTTCACATGGGAGCACTATAAAATGATTATATAGGAGGTCCTTTAATAAATATTCGAGGATGAATTATCATTAATGATAAAATGTATGATTAGAAAATTTTACAAAAAACTACTAGGATAATTACTGAAGAAGTCTATTGGAACACTCAAAATATCACTATGGGAAGATTCTTTCTACGAGGCTACCCACATCTATAAGGAAAAATCACCTTAATAGTTCCAAGGGACTTTGTTAGGTATTATTTACCTACATTTTATTAATGGTCATATACATATAAAAAACATAGTATGATTAGGTTAATGTAATTTAATGGTCAACACATATATATATTACACAATCAAAAAATACACATGACTAATGTCATTTAATTAATTAAAGTACTATGCATGAAAAGAAAAAGGAATATGACACGTGAACCTATATTCCTTGTTAGGATAGATTAATGCACCCAAATCACATAAACTATAACAATTAAATTTTACATATACTCAATATTAAACTATAAAAACAAAACTAATAATTGAAATCACATACACCAATAACTTGTAAGTCCATTACACATGAGATGTCTGGGCACACACATTACTCCCATCATTGAGTTCCATGCAACCTATCTCTAATATTCTATTTCTAAAACATAATCGAAATAATGAAATAAAAATATTGAAATATCAATAGACACCACATTGAAACTCCCCATCCTAAATCATTTGGTTTTGGTCAGACTATCACATGACCTCATGCACTACTAACCTTATGAAAGATGTTGTTAAATAGTAACAAATGCCTAAATCAAAACATGGGAAGAAGATTCCCTTTTTAGAGATATCTAACAAATGAATAAACAAACTTAAGTGAAAAAAATAGTAAATACCTATAAAAAATAAACAACAACAATTTCCACTCAATAAAAAATGTAATATTGGTCATTGATACATAAACTAATGGATCCCCTATTTTGTAGATCAATCCAGTATAATAAGGTAAGAATTATAAATAATTCATATCATCAATAAACTAGAGTCAATCCCATTATAAAATCTTTTTCATATGCTCTACCTTCTTAGCCATCGGATAGAGGGGCCATTCCCTTCACTAGATCACTGCCTATATAGGTTTCATCTGCACCATGGTTCCCATGTAGGGTGTTAGTATAAAGTAAGTAGAACCCCATAATTGTTTCATTAGCATAAGTGAAACAATATATAAATATGAATTCCATGAAAGTAAAGTAAAATGTTTAATAATCAATCATGTTTTTAGTGATTTTATGCTAGCCAATCTACCAAAACACTTACTCTACCATTTGTTCCACCAAGATGGCTAAGATTCCCAACATCGTCATTTGATGACACACATTATGCCAAATTATCCTCTTGTAAGATGGATATATTTTAGTAACTTATCTAATATAGGTGGTCTACCTTTAAAGAACAATTTCATACCTACCTTCAATATAAATCCACATTTTCTATATGTTAACCAAATTTATGGCTCTGGGGAAATACAAAATACCATATGTTGACCAAATATCAATCTCTTAGCCAATCCATGTACACATATTTTTGTCCCAATATTAGTCTCAAAGAAATAAACACTACCAAAAGTAATATTTGAATATGAAATTATGAACATCCAATCACATTAGTGGAACTCCCCCTCTAAGGGGAGAACTAGTCAAGCTAGACCAACATGGTACCTTAAAATAAGCCATAGAGAAACCATACACACACCTAGGTTTAAGAAATAATATATAAAGTAACAATAATGTCATATTAAGAAAGGACACACTTCCATATAGATACACACATGTGAATCATATCAAGAAGGGGTATTATGGGCCACACACAACCACATGTATAATGTCGCGAACCGGTTCGGGTTGACCCTAAACCGATCACCCAGGCTGCTCCACAACAAGTCCCGTGAGGCATTCCCAATCCTCTCGGGATGTGGAAAAGTACTGGGGGAATTATTTAGAGAGAAAAGTAAATATTTTCATCCAAACATGAACAATAACTAGTAATCATAAGAAACAAACAACCCCACAAACATTTATATAAATGTTGAACTAAACATTAATTATACATGAAACTGAAAGAAAAATTAAAGTAAAAAAATCAACCGACCAAACATGAAAACCTAATAAATCCATGTAACCCCACTGGTCACTCTCCAACACATCAAGCATACATCACCCAAGGTGATCAACCTCAAGCAAAAATTTTCACAAGGGCTAAATAAATAATAAGACTATAAGCATGAGTATTAAAATCCATAGGTTATCCCGATATTCTATACCCAATGCAATTATTTTAAAATAAAAGAAACATAAATTTTATGTTTGAAATAAAATATATAAAATTATGTTTTCCAAACAGGGTTCCATGTTACAAACATTACAAAAAAAATCTTCCAAGCTTTCATAAACACGAAATGTTAGTAACAAATTTCAAAGAGATGAAACTTCAAAATGAAAATAGTTTTCAAGAAGTATGATTTAATGAATATAAGCCTTTAAATAGAACACAAATTATACTGAATTTACCAACCAAACACACCATAGGTCTATAGTGATTACAAAATGTCATTGAGTATAAGTCACAGAATCATCCCTAAGCGCTAGCTAGCTGTGGGCCCCTTGTACCTCGTATTTTGGTGAAACGTGACCATAAAAAACATCTGTTCTCATGCATGATCCCATACTAGGGAACAAAAACAATAAACTATTGGTCACCAACATCATCATCATAGTTTAGTTAGTGTTTTAATTGTCAAAATTTCTACGTGAAATAAGGATGAAACCACTCCAGATCACTATCATATTAGTACACGTCTACCCTCTGAGATACCTGGGTTTCCCTATTTGTTCTAAATAATGTTCAACATGTTATCACAAACACTCTCCACATGAAAATTTCATTTCAAAATCATATACTCACTAAAAAGGACCCAAACATGTTTCACATATTCTTCATATTTCAATAACCCCCTTTAATTTTAATAAAACAATTTTGAATAAGTATAATGAGAATTTGCACATAAAATGAATTTAAAAATGCTTCTTTAAGTACAAACACCCACAAATACCATATATAACCATAATTTTTATCCCCAAAACCATTTAATAAATCAATTTCTTGTATCATAAAATTACCCCAATGATACAACATGGAATACACATGAAAACTAGTTTTACAAGGAAAATGCCAAACATGGCTTTAAGAATTCTTCAAAAAAACAACATTTATCAAAAGAACCTATTAAACTATTCATAAATATGTGAAAAAAACAATTGGAAGAAACAAAATTAGCTAAACCACTTAAAAATTCAGGTTACACATTCCAAACACATCTACTTCTATAGAGATGCCAAACATTCCATTTATCGGGAACACATGCCAAAACACCCAAAATAATCATACCCATCTCATTAAAAAACAAAAAACCATATTTGAACCCACATAAGGAACCCACAAAAATTGAATCACATGATGAAAATATTTTTCATAAGACAAAAAAATCATTTTATATCACCTTGAGCACACAAAATCCAATCGATCACTTTTTTGAAAATGTGGCATGAAACATTTAAGGAAACCAATTATATTTAACACTAAAAGGTTATAAAATAAAATTTTCAACACAAAAATTTATTTAAATTGCTTAACCTGGTTCTAAAAATTACAAACTAGCTATGAATAATATCATAAAATTAAAACAAACAATTGGTGTTCACTCTTATAATAGAACAACACTACTTTTCACAAACTAAGGCATAAAAACCACCTTACACACCAAATAATGTTATTGAAGTTTATAAAACAATACACAGATTTTGTATAGGGTAAAAATACCATGAAAAATTTAAATCATAAATAAAAATGAAATGTTCAATGGGAAACCAACATCTAATCCTTGGATTAATGAAAACACACACCCAATATCACCATCTGAGAGTTTATAAACCATAAACCTATGATGTCCAGCCCCAAATGAACAAAACCCCCTTAAAAATATTAGATAACATAATCCAAGGTCATTCATGGAAACGGGAGAATATATAACCATGAAATAATAGAATTAGGAGGAGGAAGGAAGATATACCCTATAGAAATGGAAGGAACAAGAGAGGAATTCACTTGAGAAAATTTGAAGAAAAATCCCCAAATACACCAATAGTTGAATCTCCATGCAGCGAAAATTTATAGTTAGGTTCTAATAAGGTGGGGGAGGTCATGTTTGGAATAAAATGGGGGAAAAGAGTAAAAATGAATTATTTATAAAATTAATAAATTCCCATTTCAAATCTGTATTATTTGAGAAACCATGTGGAAATTCGCCATAATCAATGATGAATATGAGATCCAAAGAGTAAAAATGGAATATGGGGGGTGCACCTACGGTTTTTGGTCTCAAGTGAGAGGTGTAATGTGAAAAAAATGTTAAAAATTAATTAGATATAAAAGAAATATATTATTCCCTTAAATTTGGAAATGGGCGTAGGGGTTAGCTCAATGCCTAAATAAATCTGCCAAATCCACAATGATTATGAGTTTCTATGGGGTCCAAATTGATAGGGTGGTTTCTATAGGTCAGGGGAGGCCAAGTGCGAAGTTTAATATGCGAAAAATGTTGGAAAATAATGAATTATAAAGTAAAAATTATCTTTTAAATCTTGAAATGGGATCATGGTTTGATGCAAATCTAAAAGTAACCACCCTTTTTTCAAAAAAAAAACATCGGAAACCCCAAAAAACAAAGAAATAATTGAAATTACATGAAAAGTGCCTTTAAATAACTTCATGAATGTGAAAATTAACCCCACCATAAAAAATTTCATCACCTGGAAGGCCATCACATTTTTCATATTAAATATCAACACCTCAGGATTCTTTATCAACACAGTCCAGCCTCTCAAGGAAAGGACTTATCATACAAATTCAACAGAACCTAAGAATATTGCCTAAACAAGACACCCCCTCACAACCACTTCCTAAGAATCAATGGAAGAACAAGACACCAACTCCACAACCAAGCCGAGAACCAGATTGTTGGGCCTTCTCCTAATGAAACCCATGATTACCAAAATCAAAGTGCACTCACAAAAGGCAATGACATGGGGGGGATCGCCACCATAAAATTACAAATACCATCTGAAAAATACTTAAAGGAATGATCATAGAGAAATGATGTGGGTCTCCCAACCATTAGAGACCAACTAGAGATGAACAAACAAGAATTCAACATGAATTAGAATCGGGCCTCAGCCACACATGCCCACCAAAACACTCCCACAACAACCTATAAACGAAGTTAAAAGGGATATAACATGAACCTTTAAACCACCCACTCCCTAAAAAAGGGTAAAAGAACTGAGCTAACACTTTCTTCATAGATCATACCACCCACCACTTAGAGAGTGGAAGGAAGGGGACCCAATCATTGGGCCACTAAATCCGTAAAATAAATAGAGGAACCACCCAATAATCTCCACCTACAAATAGGTAAAACGATGAACACACCCAATTCTCATTGGCGGCCTATAGAGGGACATTGCAAAGAAACCAAAATCCAAGAAAGAATAACCATAGAAACTACCTAAGGGGTAATTCCACCATGCTATTTTCCAAAAAATAAAAATCATAGTGATGATAAACCATAAAAAAAGGAGAAAATGCCTTACCACAGCATTGAAGGAATGAGATTAATAGATCTCCCCACACATCGGGTGATTTTAGAATGGTGTGAAAAGCTTCACTCTAAGGCCTATGGCTAGAGCCATGATGTTTGAAGCTTCTGCTACACTATAGCTAGGAGCTAAGGATCACAACAACCCACGAAACTCACTTTATCAACAACACACCTTCATATAAATATGAACTCATAGATACATAGAACAATTCTCTCTCACTCCGAACGAGGAGAAGAATGGAAAAGTAATATGGAGAAACACATCAATATCACCGAAAACAACTACTATATCCAAAAGATATATCAAAATAAGGAAACAATTTAAATCAATCCCAAACAAATCTTTATTCCATAAAAAGAGTTGAGGAATCATCCAAATATGTGGATTTAATGTTTGAAACAAATTCTTAGGCTGGTCAACTGGAAGTCTTGCCAACAGAGAACCATCTATGGCCACATCACAATATCCAACGTATCCTTATAAACCCACTGAACATTTCTCCAAAACTAATCCACCAATAAGATCCCATCTCAAGACACACCAATAGTATCACTTCCAGATCATGAGGAATCATACCAAATAAACCACACTTCTAAAACATGAAAAAGAAACCCACATAAACACAAGTTTACAAAAACAGAAGAAAACTCATCTTAAAACACTTTATAAAAAAATATATCTTAGTGGATTTTCACATTCACCAATGGAGTTTCATCAAGTCTCACTCACATGCACATTCTGGTGCCACCACAGGCACCGAACTTTTATGCCATACCGAGCATCCATTAAAACATCTATAAAAAACCATGCATGTGATCACCCATGAAAACACAAAATGATAAATAAATCTTCATTTTAAAATCCAAAACAATCAACCCATTTCAAAAATAATGCACCTTCTATAGGAACACTGAGCACCAAGTCAAAAACTATTTTCATATTTCCACACAACAAACCAGTTTACCATGTTTTCAAATTAAACCCCATATGTCTCTATCAAAATCCTCTCTTTTCATTCAAATCATTTTTTAGCATCTCAAAAAAAACCACAATTTTTAAAGAACCATTTGATTTAAAACACATTCAATTTTGTTTAGTACAACTTTTAAAAAAACATACTATTCCAAAAAAACCCTTTCCCATTTCAGAAATTCATCAAGTTCTCTTTTCTTAATTCGATAGCCACAAAGGAAATTTTTTTTTTCATAAAAACACCAACATTTCAAAACTGATTCCCAAATCCAATTCATCAGATTTAAATAATTTTCAATACCCCAACACATCAAATTTAAAAAAATTTCTCATATGCGCTTTAAAATAATCCATGATTTCCAAAAATTTTATTTCTGCAAACCATAAGTTAATATTAATGAAATTAAATCCCGTTAAATCATTTATCCTATTATCTGCAAATTTTGTTTAACAAAAACAAAAAATTACCAAAACCTTTATTATATTAAGCATTTAAACCCCAATTTTCACCTTTTAAAATCCCACCATTCCATGAAAAACCGTTTCCACAATTCTTATACGAGGATTTTCTAAACAAAATTTAGAATTCAAGAAATGCACAAGAGACCCACAGAAAGGAACCGGTGCCAGTGGGTGACTTGACCATTTGGTTGGAGGATATATGTAAAACACACCACTGATAAGAAGATCCTTCTTAGAACCATTAACCGAATCCAAAAGGCTTTGCATGACCTATGATCTTATGGAGGACATTATTCCAACTCCCCTAGTCACATACCAATCACCAAACAATCCCTAAGAACCAATGAAACTACTAAAACCAGACTTTCCATAGACACTGAAGGATTGGAACGAGCAAGAGTTAGTGACACTCTTATTGAACCTCACCAAATGTTTCAACAATACTACTATGTCTACCATTAAATCCCCTAAATAACAAGCACACTCTAAAAATAAAGGTCCACTAAAGATGAATTGCTGCGATACCATTTTTCAAGAACTAGTCCTGGTTAACCCTGAACCGGTCACCCGGGCCGCTTGGCGATAAGTCTCGAAAGGCATTCTTAATACTATTGGGATAGAGAGAAGCACTGGGGAATCAGTTATATTGAAAAGGGAATTTTTCACCCAAATATAAATAATAACTAAGTAGAAAAAAGAAATGGATATCCCAACATACATTTATATAAAAGTTTAACTAAACATTAATTGTACAGGAAACTGAAATTAAAACTGAACCAGAAAACTCAATCGACCAACCCTAAAGAAAAAATGACTCCATGTTACCCCAACAGTCACTCTTCAACACATCAATCAGGTGTCTCCCTAGGCGATCAAACTCAATCTGAAACCTTCTCAAGGGATAAAAATTGAAGAATACTACAGGCGTGAGTAATAAAACTCAGTAGGTTAACCCAATATTCTATTCACAATGCACTACCTTTAAAATAAAAGAAACATAAATTTAAATTTTTAAATAAAATATATAAAATTATGTTTTCCAAACAAGGTTCCATGATACAAATATTATAAAATAAAATGATTTCAAGCTTTCATAAACAAGAAATGACAGTAACTGATTTCAAAGAGATGAAACTTCAATATGAAAATAGTTTTTAGGACAGTTGATTTAAATAATTTACACTTTTAAATAGAATAAAAATTCAACTGAAATGACCAACAAAACACACCATATGCTAATGGTGAGTATAAAATATCTAATGGGAATAAGTCTCATGAACATCCCTAGGCAATAGCTAGTTGTGGGAACCATGTACCTCATATCTCAGTGAAAAGTAACCATACAAAAAATGTTTTTTCGTGCATGATCCACTAGCAGGGAACAGCACACAAAACCTAGTGGTCCCCAACATCATCATCATATTTTATTTAGCGTTTTAATCATCAAACTTTCAATGTGAAATAAGGACAAAACCACTTTGGATCACTAGCATACTAGTACACGTACGAACACTTAAATACCTAGGTTTCCCTCGTTTTTCTCAATAAAGATCCAAAAGTCATCACATAAACTTTTCACATTGAAATTTCATTTCTAAATAAAACACGCACCATACATACCTCAACCATGTTTCACATATCCTTCATTGGTCAATAAACCACTTAAAATTTTCATAAAACAATTTCAAGAATTATTCTTAGGATTTTCACATAAAATCCATTTAAAAATGATCTTTTAAGGCAAAAACCCCCCAATACCATATTAAACCATATTTTTCATCCCCCAACCATTTGACAAATCAGTATCATGAATCACAATATAATCCCAATGATACAACATAGATTACACATGAAAACTAGTTTTATAAGAAAAATGCAAAAGGAGCCTTTAAGCATTTTTAAAAAACCAACATTTATCAAAAGAACCAATTAAACTATTGATAAATATATGTATACACAATTGGAAGAATATTTTTTACATAAACCACCTAAAAATTCTGGTTACACATTAAAAACCCATCCATTTCTATTGAGATTCCAAACGTGCCTTTTATCGGGAACACATGCCAAAACACCCTACAAACCCATAATCATTTCATTATAAAATCCAAAAATAGATTTTAACCCACATAAGGAACCCAAAAACATTTATTTACATGCTTATAGTATTTTTAATAAGCCAAAACTATCATTTTATATCACCATGAGCACACAAAATCCAATCAGTCACTTTCTTTAAAATGAGGGATATAACATTTAATGAATCCAATTCTATTTAGAACTAAAAAGGTTATAAAATGAAATTTACATCTAAAATATTTATTTAAATTTATAAACTAGGTTATAAACATCAAAAAATGGGTTTGAAATATAATAGAACATTTAAACAAGAAATTTGTGTGCACTCTTAGAACAAAACAACACTACTTTTCACAAAACAAGGCTTAAACCCCACTTTACACACCCAATAATGTTATTAAAGGCTTATAAAAGCATAATGATAATTTTTATAGTGTTAAAATACAATTAAAAATATTAATCCTAAACAAAAAAGACATGTTCAATGGGAAACCCACCACAAATCTTTGGCGGAATGGAAACACACACCCGATATCACCATCAGAGGGTTTATAAATGCGAAATCTATGAATACCAGTCCCAAATGAACAAAAACCCTATAAAAATCAGGGTATATCATAATAATATGTCTTTAATGACCATGGGAGATTTTATAACCAAGATATAATCTAATATGGAGGAGGAAGGATGAGAAACCCTAAGGAAATGGAAGGAATAAGAGAGTAATTCACTTACATGAGAAACTTTGAAGAAATCGACCCAAATACACCAATAGTAGAATTTCCAAGATAAAAAAATTGATATTTATGTTATAATAAATCTTATTAGATAAATTTGGAAATAAAATTGGGGGTAAATTGTAAAAAATGAATGATTTATGAAAGAAACAAATTCTCTTGGAAAATATGAATGATTTGAGAAACCATGAAAAAAATCGACCTAATCCATGATAAAGATGAGCTTCAAAGAGGTAAAATGGAACATGGATGTGTTCCTATGGTTCATTGTCTCGAGTTAGAGGCAAAATGAGCATAAAATATTAAAAATTAATTATATATGAGAGAAATAAATTATTTCTTTAAATCTGGAAATTGTCAGATGGGTTGGCCCAATACCTGAATAAATCACCAAAATCCACCATGATTATGAGTTCCTAAGGGGTAGAAATGGATATTGTTGTTTTTATAGATCATGGGAGGACAAATTAGAAGTTTAATGAGTGAAAAAATTTAAAACTAAGGTGTTATAAACGAAATAAATTTTGTTTTTAAATCTTGAAATGGACTCATAGTTTGGCCCATATCTTGAAGTGACCACCCTTTTCTCAAAAAATGACTAGAAATAATGAATAGATATTTCATGAAAAACTAATTTAAAATTAGTCATTTTATGTGAAATATAACATACCATACAACTTTATACAATGTCCCTAAATATTAGGGAATTACTACCCAAAGAGAATTGATTCACAAGTCTATTAATTCCCACTCATAACAATATAGTTCAAATTATTCCATAAAACCATAAATAATTAATCTCATATGGTTTCTATAATAAATATAAAATAATTATAACATGTTAATGGATATATTTTGATAAGAATTTCCCATTGATAATCACTTCTACCAATGAATATTGCTCTGATCAAGAGAGAGAGAGGGGAAATTCTCATGATTTGGCCAGAGATCCACCAACCAAATAAATAAATCGCCATTATAACACATTTGAATATTTATATCCTACCATGATTGTATAGATATATGATTATTTCTCATATAAAAAAATATTTTAGTTAGGTAAACATAAACAAAACAAACAAAAGTCACTTGATTGATTTAATCTTCAAGAATTGAGGTGATGAGAATAAGAGGGCCAAATCAATATTATAAAATTCACTTGGGTTTTTGGTTTAATGATGGTCTATACATGAAATATATGTATAAAATAGAGTTCACGTAGTCAAATGATAGGTTTCACTGATTAAAATATCGATTTTCTCTACCTATTGGATAATATCTTCAGCCCAATCCTGGTGGAACTGTGTTTACCTACACTTGACTAGTGGCATTGCACCAGTTCACTTGTGGTACATAGAAGGTTTCTTGGGATTATAAAACCTATACTATATATCCAATAACAAAAAATCGTCACATTTATTGTACCCCAAAAATTTCTAAAACCAATGGTTAGTTCCCACACATCATTAATCATTTATTCCTTATTCCCAAATTCAAAAAATACATTTCTAAAATTATTCCAAAAGTCATTAAACATACAGGAAAACAATAATAATCCATAACATTAAATTTTATGATTTTAAAAATTCTCCACATACTTGAACCATTGTATTTTAGGCCATAATTTCACTATATTCCCTCTATAATTAGAATTTAGATATTCATGCTTTACATCTCCATGAATGTTTCTTGTTTTATAGTAATAACTTCCACACTTGTAACAATTTCCACATCCTTATAGAAAATTATAGGAATGATTCATCCCATACTTGTTTCACATGGGTATTTTTTATTTCTTATTTTCTAATTTGGGTTTGAAATTATTTCCAAAACTTGGATTAATCCTTCTCTTCTTATAATTTGTCACATTTGTCCATTATGTATCTCTAAACTACATTTACATTTTGAGAGAAGATGAAACTATTTCCCTATAACTCCTAATGTATCATACTAAAATATATTTCTATATGTGAGGCATTATACTACCAAATAATTGATCAATGTGACCATCATAAGAATTGAAAAATATTGAAGGGTATCATGGAAGCCTTGTAAATTTCAACTCATCACTACCCATTGATTCATTTTTTTATTTTTTTTTCAATTCAAGGAAATAAATTCAAACTATTATTAAAAGGTAATAGAGAAATAATTATTGAAAAATAGTATTTTGTTGTATTCCCACACCAAAACATCACCATATTCCCTTAGATTAATGTTCTTGATCAGCTTCTATAATTGAGCATCATTTCTATAAAAAAGATATACTATAAATATAACTTAATATAACTTATAATAGTTCATTGAAAAAAATATATTTTCTATAATGTTGATCTACTATTATATGATTAGTGTAACATAGTTTCCACTAACATCAGGTGGTTGTGGATGCATGAATGATTCAAAATCAAGTTATTCCTTCCTTGGTGAATCTGAATTCTTCAAATGGTTTAGGATATTATTCATAACTAGAGATAACTAATTTAGTGTAGTCATAACGTTTAATACTCTAGATCAACCATATACTAAGGGTATAATATCATTGTCTATTACATTAATTTATTACACAATTCCTTCTATTTATTATAATTTCTATAGGATAAGAATACCTGAGTGGTAAAATTATTAATACTAGAAATCTTATAATATAAATTCCAACATTAATTTAAATCATAATCTTTTTAACAAAATATTTATTCGATTTTATACTTCAAATGTTAAAGAAAATACATTATCTTTATATCCATCATAGTGGTCCATAAAAAGAATGTGATTGACCAAATAATATCCTTCATGGGTTTGTAGATAGATGTAAAGTCTAATGATCAGTCATTGTGCACAAAGTAATGATCTATTCAATGCATAACCATAATTGTTTTGGGTGATTACCCCTTGATGTGTTTCGTTGACAACTACATCCACATTCCTATATCTATATAGGGATATATGTTCTTGGAAACTGCATACTCTATAAACGACCAAAATCTAGGGATTTTTTCCCATTTTTAGACTTATACCTTAGTTCCTTACTATTGTTTTATAGTCTTAATTTACACAAATAAATAAAACTTTCCTTTGATAAAAACTAATATGAATCCCCATTTTACTTCTTCATTTTTAATATAAGTGATAAATAAATTATTATATTAATAACTTTAAAAGATCATTTGAGGGTTTTTGCCATGAAAACTATGTATATAATACACAAAGTGATTAATGAAAACAAAAAATAAACATTATTTATTCCACTTATTTTTTATATTTATTATTCGATCACATGTCACCTCACTGCAAGTGATTTCCTGGTGACATATAGGAATAAAAAGGGTGAGTAAAATCCTATTAAGGGATGAAAATGGAAATTGAAAAAGAATCATTTTTAGAGTATAACATTGAGGAATAACATGAGATAATAATCATAAGTATATAATACATACCATAAAAATGTGGATAAAATGCAAAAATGATACATTCATATCATATCACCAAGGTTACTCCCAAAGGTGTTGTAAAACATATTACCATGGTTTTTCACCAAGGAATCCTATACATTTCATCTATATAGATTAATTATTTACACAATTAATTTAGCTGATATCATGTAAATTCCTTCATATTTATTAATTTAGGTTTTCCATATAAATCATATATCATTATAAACCATTTTATTAGTAAATGGAGGAGAATAATGAATAGGTTTCATTTATAATCATTTAGTTCATAAGTTATTCAAGACATAAAATTTTCAAAATTCAAAACTGAATAGAAGGGAATGTGGGTTTCATAAATTGAAATCTCATATCAATGAAGTATAACTACATCTATATGAATAGCATTAAATAAAAAATATAGTGGGGACTCACAACATAAAAAAGGAGGCATGAAAGATCCAAGAATGATTTATATAGATTAACAGGTATATGAAGTGCTTTAAGTAATGAGCTAAATGATAGTGAATATAAGAATACAATTCTTAAAAAAATATTTGGATAATTATTAAATGATCACAAGTTCATGATAACATAATAAATTGGAAATTAGAAGACTAACTACCAGAAAGAACTTGGATAAAAAGGGAGATGTAAAGAATCTAATTGATTATGTATCAATGTCTATCCATTATAGAGTGATTGATTAAGAGATTTATAGCTTCAAAAAAGGTCTCATTGTGAGAATAATAGAAGTAGGTATGTTTTAAAAATCATCAGAGTGAATGAAATGGGGTGTAGAGGTTGGTATGTATATCAAAGTGAGATGAATTGTTTATTATTTTATCAGTATTCCCTTTGGAATTATAAGTTTTAGAAAATAAATTTTCTAAGGGAAAACCATTATTTTGTATCATTGTTGATTAAATATAGACGGTGGTTTAAAAATAATTTACATTTTGATAAAAAAACATCATTTACATATTACTTTATTGTGGGAAAATAATATTTCCACAAAGTAATTTTCTTAAAGATTAATTTAATCTTTAGACATTGGAATGTTTTTTATAGGATTAGTGTAACAACCTTGGTAAATAGAGAGTAATTTATTTTATATTTAATAGTATTCTTGAATTAAATAGTTAAATTAATTACAAATATGTTAAGAAAGAAATAGTTTTTTTAAAATAATTTCTTATAGGGTCATATTTGGAAGATTAATTCAAATAATATTGAATTTTAATTTGAAAAAAACTAATTAAATTTTTGGACTCATCATTTAAAAATTATCTTTGGATTTATTTTTTGATAATTTTATAAAAAGATTAATTTTTTAGTGAATATTGAAAAATATATATTTTTTAAAAAATTAAAAGTCTTTTTAATAAATTCAGGAATTTAAATGTACCACTATAATTTGAATTTTAGTTAAATTAACACAAGTATTATTTATATTATTTTATATACTTAATTTATTTTAATCATCTTTATAATATATATTATAATAATTTGGTTTTTGTGTATAAAAATGGGATTTAAACAAAATTTATTAAAGAAAAAATGTTTATCTTTTCTGATTAAATTAAATAGTCCCTAATATGCAATGTTTTAAATGAAATTTATAACTTATATTTCATTAATAATTAATTGAGTTTTATACTATTATTAGTATTTCTCATAAATTTTATATATAACCATATTTTTCTTGAAAGATACACTTCTTGGAAAAACTCTTTTTCGTCACATCTTCATGTTCTGGTTTAAATCTAATTTTTATTAATTATTAGAATTGAATTTTTTAAAATGGAATCCAAATTTGGAATTTGATTTTCCAAATTATCTTTTATTTTCATTTTAATTTTAATTCCTAAAAAAGATACCTTGGTTAATAAAGTATTTAAAATAATTTTGGTAAAATAATGAAATGGGGTTAAATTAAAATTTTAAATAATAAAATACATAAAAACTATAATTTTAAATTGTTGATTGATATATTTATTGAATATAAAAATCATTTAAAACCATAATTATCAATATAATTAATTGGAATTAATTTCACCCAAATGTGGTTGGCTTCAAATATAAAATAATCATTATTAAATCGCTTATAACTACACCTCCTCAATTATAAATACCACTCCTCAACACCCCCTTTATACTAACAAGCCTTAAATCTCGACAAAATATTTGAATAAAAATATCCTCCTCACTCTACCCACTTCCAAGTTCTTCTTTTCTCACTAAAAGACAAATTCAATGGTCCTTAATGGGTCCTTTAAGTATGTGATATCCAAGAGGTATCTTTCTCAAATCACCTCCCTTAATTTCCTTTTTTTCTTCTACCCTCTCCTCGAATCATTCATGCATAAAAGAATAATAACATCAGTATCATTTATATATTAGAATTTTGTATTCATAATGGAATTTATTATACCCATCCCATTTTTTATCACCTCTTATTTAAAAAACTAAACTTTTATCTAAATTAAAAAGGTTAAACATCTCCTTGAATAATGATTGTCTGTTTTCCATTACCACCTTAAAAGAGGATCATAAAACTATTATTATGGTCAAATAATAATTTAATAAGTATATTATAAATTATTTCATGTTTGGGAACTAATATATAGACATGATAAATAATAAAATGAAACTACATCCTAGTGGTCAGAAAACTCACAAAAATAAACTAAAAATTTATCAATAACATTTTATCAAATGATTCATCCTCATGATATAAAAAAAATATGTGGGAACATTAACAATTATGTAATTAAACGAATAAAATTTCATTACACATCTTGAGAATTATTTAATTTTACATGAAAATAAAAAATTATACAAAAATGAAATGTTCGTGAAACAATGAAACAAACACACACAAAATAATGAAAACAAAGAAATATTATTTATTAACTAGTAGAAAGATATTATAAAATTATCATATTAGGTATTAAAAATATTAATATAGTTTTGTAATAAATTAATAACATTATTTAAATAATTATATAAGATGATTGAACATGTTGGAATGAAGACGAACTTGAGGAAAGTGAATTCTTAACCCAATTTCCATTCTTTAGGCTAAGCATCAAATTCATTGATAATGTACTGTTATGATTATGAGTGAAATCAATTTTTATTTTATTATTTTCTATTTCAAGTTGTTTTTTGTGGATTTATATTTTATAAACATAATAAATTCAGTTTATTAATTTTCACATCAATATATAATACTTTTAAGAGATATTAATTTAAAAAATTCCCCATTTAAATTTTATTTTTATAAAAGGCAGGTGGAATGTTTTTTACAAACGTGGAATGACTAGAATTTCCCTATTTCATATGAACATAATATTTTTAATCATAATTTATATGTTTATTTGGTAAATTTCAATGAAATGTTTTTCCATTATATATGTGTATTTTTTAAAAATAATTTATTATAATATAGAAAGATTATTTTATTCAAACACTATTTTATAATACAAGATTTCATGAATTATGTTGATGTAATGGTTCGTGGGAATATTTTACGATTAATGGAGGTTATGTTATAAACCAGTTACATGTGTATCCATGAAAAATGAAATACTGGTGGTTAAATTATTAACCAATTATGGGTGGTTATGTGATAAACAAATGATGTGTGGTTATGTTACAACTACCAATGTACTACATACTCTATAGTAGGATGTTGGCCATATTGTTTACTTTATTTGTAATAGTGATATGAGAAAATTATTTCACAAATTACCTTCTTGTATCATATATTATTTCTTATTAGTTTTCATGAAAAATTTATATTTTCAAAAGGCAAGATAATGATCCTTTTGAATAGATGATTCCTTTTTTTCAAGGAAAAAATATAATATTTTAAGAAAGTGTTTCTATGGATTTTCAATGGACAAAAAGATATATTCTTTTTATGTAACTTACTAAGATTTTTGATCATCCCATTTTTTTTAAAATCATAGGATTTAAGGATGATTAAGGAAAAGGATGAGATCAAGGGGAAAATTAATATGATGTTTCATGAGGAGAAAACAAGTTTTATTTAAAATACTATTATTTTATGAAAAAAATGGACACTATGTATATGTTTCTACTTGTGATTTATGGATTTATAATGTATAAGTTATTCTTAATTATATATAACACTACACCTAAAAGATCCTCAAGATTGAAATAATCTGAAGCCTCAATTTAAGTCACTATTATATGTAATGTTTAATGTTGGGTCTTTAAATTTGGTTTCAAATGATGGATTTGATAACATAAGTGGTCTGGATAATATTAATAGAGTACCAATAAATTAATTTCTACTTTATGTTTATGTTTAAATGATATTTAATTTTAATATTACTATGTTTCTTTATTTAAGATATGTCTGTTCAGAATGGTTTTTTGTAGAGGAAACATATTAGCTGTGGTGGGAAGGAATCAAGAGGAAAAAATCCATCAAAATCGATATAATTAGTTGGACAGGACTGGAATAAAACAATTTATAATTTGGATGACTCATTTGACAGAAGCTATAAATTGTGGTGGATTCAATGTAAGGTAGCATATAGAACAACCACATAAGAATATGATAGTAGTGGATGATTTTATAATGCAACATCCTCCATCTTTCATTGCAACCTCATATACAGTGGTATCCACAGGATGTATCAATGCTCTATAGAAGATATTCAAGCTCTTGGGATATTTAGAATGTGAAATTTTATCCCTTGAAATTTATCATTTTTAAGGTGAATTAGATCCATGCTGGTCTTTGGTTAAAAATTCCAAAGAGAAAGATAATATGAATGTTATGGGATGTGATGATTTTAAGAGTATTTTTCTAGACAAATATTTTCATAATACTTTTCATCTAAGAATAGAGAAAAAATAATGTGAACTCAGATTGAAGGCTGAAGATTCTATAGGTATATATGAATCCAATTTGACAAGACTTTCTTGGTACATAACAATTTTTTTAGGATATGGATAGTTAAATTAAAAGATTTTACTCTAAATTGAATCCAATTTTATGAAGACCATTTTCTTTATGAGATTTTTAAAGCTATGATAAATATGTTAATGATGATAAAATATTTGAGAAGGAGTTTGTGGGAAAGTATGTTCCTTGTGATGTCAAGAATAAGAAGTTTTTAGGTTGGAAGGAATATATGAATATTTCATCAATGAAATTTGGAGGTAAGAAAATCAAATTCACCTCTTGTGAAAAGTGTGGTATGAAGAACCATGGGTAATGTCTCTAAAAATACATGAAATGTTTTCGATGTGGAAATTTTGATCATATTTCATGTGACTGAATTGAAAATTAACATAATAATAATGAAAAGATGATGGTAATATAATTTAATTATAATGTGTCAGTAAATTATGAGGACATGATTCCAAAGTTAATCAATCAAGGTGGAAATTATTATGTTCGGAAAAATATGGCTGGGGGAAAATATTTATCTACTACTATGATCAATATTGATCAGTAAAATGAATTGGTTACATGTTTGTTAATTATGTAATCAAATTATGTAAATACCCTTATTGATTCTAGATCTTTACATTCTTTCATTTATGATAATTTTTAAAGAATAATGTGAATATATCATCATGAATGTATGATATAAATTTTCTTAAAAACATTGGGTGGTAGTATTAAAGAATCCAAGACTTATAGGAGTCTTCATGTTATTGAAAATGAAATTGTATTTCATGAAAATATTGTTTAATTATCAATAGATTATTTTGATATTATTTAGGGTATGGATTGGATTTTAGTTTATTATTCTAAGATATATTTTAGATCTAATAAATTCTTGTTCAATGATTTCATAAATTTTATAACAATACCAATAAATAGAGAAATTGATTAAAAGCGGAACTGAAATTTACATTTAACATGTCAATGAATAAAATGTGACTCTTTAAATTAGTGATGTACCAACAGTGAATAAATACATGGATTTTTTCTTGATGAATTTACTAGTGTTATATATGATGGAGAGGTTGAGTTTACTATTGAATTTTTCAATACTGCTAAGACTACATTAAAACCACCTTGTCGAATTGAATAAGTAAAATTTTGGAATTGAAAATGAAATTTCAAGAGTTTCAAGATAAAGGGTTTATTCAACCTAGAACTTCACCATTTGGTGCTCCTATTTTCTTTATTAATAAAAAAGATTGTTCTATAAGACTTTTTATTTACTATAGATATTTTAATAGAATCATTATTATAAAAAAGTACCCTTTTCCACATATCGATGATTTTTTTATCAACTCCCAGGAGTGAAATTATTTTCAAAGATTGATCGCAGGATGGTGTAACATCAGTTGAAAGTGAAGGTGGAATATTTTCTGAAGACTTCATTTCAAATTGGATATGGGCATTAGGGGTTTGTAGTTATGACCTATGGGTGGAAAAATTCCCCTACTATATTTATGGATCTTATTAATAGAGTCATTGATGAGTATTTGGATAAGTTATGGCTTGTTTTAATTGATTATATTTTTTATTATTCAAAAAATTATGAGGATCATGAAAAAAAATAAGGATTTTTATGCAAACCCTTAAATAAAATAAGTTATCCATAAAATTTATAATATGTGATTTTTGGTAATAATATATTTTTTTCATGGGATTATTATAATTTAATAAGAAATTATATTTGATCCTACTAAAAAAAGTGGTTAATGAATAGGAAATACCCACAAATGTTTCTGAGATTATAAGTTTTCTTAAATAAAAATGATATTACTGTTATATTGTAGAAAACTTTGTATTGTTATCTATCACACATTCTGAGTTAGTAAAAAAATAATTAAAATTTATATAGTCAAAATAATGCAATGATTTTTTTCAGGAACTAAAAAGAATATTGGTAAATGCTTCAGTTTTGGACATACCCTCGAGAAATGTGGGCATTCATTATATACAATAATTCTTCCTTAAATGTACATGGTTTTGTCTAAATGTATAATAATATTTAAATTTATTATGATCCATGTAAATTAAATAAATCATGAGAAAATTATTAGACACAGTATTTGGAATTACTTTTTGAGGGTTTTTAATTAAAAATTTGGAAAATTCATTTATATGTTTCCTTGTGTGTAATATATACTATTAATAAAATTTTAATGGATATATTTACTCAAATAGAGTTGATAATGAGGTAGAGAATATGGACAAAATTGATTGATGATTATGATTGGATGATCCATTACAATACTAGAATAGCACGCAATGTGGTTGATTTCTTTATTAGAAAACAACATACATAATTATACATGTTACATTTGTAACATGTTAATTTTTTTAATAATTTGATGAATTTTGGATCAGATGTTGTAGATGCAGGGAATTCCTCTATATTTTTTTAGGTGATAGTGCAATCTCTTCTGTCAGAAAGAATTAATAATTCTTAGAAGGAAGACCATGAGTTACCAAAAAATAAATTCGGTAAAAAAGTGTAATATTACAGAATTTGAGGTTGATAAAGAATTTTTTTCTGAGACTTGGGAAGAAATTACATGTGTGTTTTTATTCTTAGTTGGAGTGGTAATTTTTAAATGAAGCTTATAGTTCCACATTTTTTTCTTCCAGGAAATAGTAAGATGTATTGTGATCAATAAGATTATTACTTGTAGGATGGAGTGAAAAGAGATATATTTGACTTTAATATCAAATATTTGACTTTTCAAAAAGTTAAAGTATAATAGAAATTTCTAAAGGTAGTACCTTAGCCTTTTCAAATTCCAGAGTGGAAATGTGAAAATATATCCGTGTATTTCTCTATGGTACTATCAAATACTTCTCAAGGTAACAATTCAAATTCAGTTATAGTTGACCGACTGAATAAATCATAATATTTAATTCACATTTGATACTCTATGTCTTAAGAACAACATTCATGGTTTTATGATAAGATAAGGTGAGGCTTTATGGAGTTCCTCTATCAATTTTATATGAGTGTGACCCCACGTTGAATAATATTTTTTGAGAAGGTCTTCATAAGTCATTGAGAATTGAATTAAATGTCAACACAACCTTTCATCCTTGACCTGATAGATAGTGAGAACAAAAAATTAACACCCTGTAAGACTTGGTTCATGCTTGTTCAATATATTTCTAGTGAATTTGGGATCAACATCATTCTTTGTGAGGGTTTTCATATAATAATAGTTTTCATTCCAGTATACAGATGGAAGCTTTCGATGGATAATATGGAAAAAGTAAGAGACAACTGATTTTTTGAATGAAGCTAGTGAAATAAATTTTATGGGACCATATTTTGTATAGAAAATTGTAGAGTAGGTAAAAATGATTCATAAAAATATGAGGATAACTCAAAGCAGGCAGAAATGATCTGTGTATAATAGGAGGAAAGATATTTTATTCGTGTTAAGAGATCTTGTTTTTCACCAAATATTTCCATGGAAAAGTGTTATTTATATTGTAATGAAGGGAAATTTATTTCCAAGGTTCATTGGACCATATGAAATCTTGACGAAATTTGGATTATTTTGCTACTAGGTAACTTTACCTATGAGTTAATCCTATGTAAACAATGTTTTTCATGGTTCGATGTTAATAAAATTTGGGCCGAATTCATCTCATGGTTTGAGCCCCAAAGTAGTTTAGTAAGAAGAGATCATTCTTTATGAGGAAAATCTTTTTCATATTAATAACCATATAGATCATGTATTTTGAAACAAAGTGACTCAATGGGTAATGGTTTTGTAGAGAAACTATACTGTTGAAGAAGTAACATGGGTACCTGAAAATGATAGGATAGAAAAGTATCCCCACTTCTTTAGTAATGGAATAAAACTATGAGGATTAAATTTCCAAAATGGGGGGAGAATATTACAACCCATGTTCATATAGAATAATTATTTTTCATTTTGACTAGCATTCTTGAATTAAATAGTTAAATTCATTATAAATATGTTAATTAAGAAATAATTTTATGAAATTCATTTCATATAATGATATATTTAAAAAAATAGTTTTAAAATTATATAATTTTCATTCTAAAAAACTAATTATTAAATTTTTATTCAGTATTTGAAAATTATCTTAGGATTAATATTTGTTAATTTTAAAAAAAATATTAATTTTTCAGTGAATAGTGAAAATACTGATATTTGAAAAGTATCATTTGTTTTTAATAAATTAAATTTTTTAATAGTCACAATTTTTAATTTTATTTTACACTAATTATTTCCATTAAAATTTATATTTTATTTTAGAATAAGTTTAATTTAGGGTTTAAAACATGATTTTTTTGAAAAATATTTCCAAGTACATAATGTTTCTCTATTTTAAATGAATAAAATTATTCCTAATTGGAAATATTTTAAATGAAATTTATTTATTATATATCAAGAAATATTACTTCATTTTCATACAATTACAATCATTAATCATAAAGTTTATATAAAAACTATTTTTTTTTGAAAAATGAACTCCTTGGAAACCCGATTTTTCATCACGTCTATAGGTTTTGTTTTAAATATAATATTTCCAATTATATTAATTGAATATGGTAATATGGATACTATATTTTTAATCAAAATATCCAAATTATTTTTTAAGGTCATATTCATTTTCATAAATAAAAACTTTACCATGGTAAAAATATATTTACCATAGTATACCTAAAATAATGAAACATGTTAAAGGTAAAATATAAATAATAAAATAAATAAGACTTAAAATTTTAATTTTTTTTTGATGTGTTTATTTACCATATAAATATTTTTTAAAAAATAACTATTAATATATATTTTTGGAACTAATTTTCCCCAAATGTGATCTGTTATAAATATAATATAATTATTATTTAATCACTTAAAACTACACCTCCTCAAATATAAATAACACTCCTCACCACACCATTTCTACTAAAAATCCTTAAATAACCGAAAATATCTTAAAAAACTCTACATACAACTGTTATCCTGTCGATGTGCTGTTGGTCTCACCAAAATACCAATTCAAAGATTTGTAAGTTGTCCTTTAAGGAGGTGATATTCAGGAGGTAACTTTCTCAAACCACCTTTCTTAATATTCTTTTTTTCTACATTATCCACAATTCATTCATATATAAAAGAAAAATCACTTAATTATCATGTATATAATGTAATTTTATATTTCTAATGTAATATCTTATACCAATATCTTTTATTATCTCCCCTTATTTAAAGAAACAAAACTTTTGTCCAAATTACGATGGTTAACTATCTACTTGAATAATAATTGTTATTTTTTCCATTACCAACATCAATAATCGTAATAAAACTATTTTTATTGTCAAATAATATTATTATAATAATAATATAAAATATTTCATGGTATTGATCTAATAAATATACATAATAATAAATAATATTAAACTAGTTTATAATGGTCGAAAACCCCACTAAAATAAAGTAAATATTTATCAATAACATTTTAAAAAATTAATTATCCAAATTATAGAAAAAATATTATATATGGGTCCATTTATACTTATGTAAGTTCATTAACAAAATTTCATTCCACTTCAAGAGTATTTTTTTCAAATAGACCTGAAAATCTATAATTATACTCAAATGAACTGACAATGAAACCATGAATGGAACTCACCTAAAAAATACAAATAATAAAATATTACTAATGAAATGGTGTTGATATGTTATAAAATGATTATATGAGATATTATGTATATGAATATAGTCATTTAATAAATTATTAACCTTTTGTAAAACCATTAAACTAGAGGTTTGAACACATTTGAAGGAAGTCTATCATGAGGTAAGTGAATTCTTAACCCAACATCCATTCATTTGGTTAAACTTAAAATTCATTGATAATTTAAGTCTAAGATAATGTTTAAAATGATTATTTATTTTATTATGTTTTATTAAAAAATGTTTTTTGGATTTATAGTGGATACCCATAATTAATTCATTTGCTTACTGCTCACTCCCATGATATGATTTTTGTAAGGTATATTCCTAAAAAAACCTATGCGAAGGTTTCTTTTTTAAAATTCAAATGATATGTTTTTTCACATATATGGAATGAATTAAAATTCCTGATTTCATCTCAAATTAATATTTTGAATCACACTTTAGATGTTTATTTTGTTATTTTAAAATAGAAATTTTTTATATTATACGTACACAGTTTTTCAAAATATGTGATTTCAAAATATGCAATTTCAAAATGAAAAGTTCATTTTATTTAAAGTGTATTTTATGATGTAGGGATTTATGATGTATATAGAAGTAATTTTTCTTAGGAATTGTTTATGATGATGGGTTGTTACTTTATAAACTAATGAATGGTGGGTTTTTGATAACCTATTGACAAGTGGTTATGTAATTAACCAATGATGGGTGGTTTTGTGAAAATCCATGGACAAGTGGTTACGTTATAACCTCCAAATAATTTGGTACTAAGAAGGTGGAGGTTGGAAATATTTGTTACTCCATTTTTATGAGTGATATGGGAAAATTATTTCCCATTTTACCTACTTATATCTTATATTTTTTTTTTGAATTTTCATGAAAATGGCTTGATTATAAAAAGGTAAGATAATGAACCTTTTCAAAAGATGATTCCTCTTTTGGGTGAATAGGTATGTTTTTATGAAAGGGATTCTATGTGTTTTCACTATAATAACAGTTTTCAACCATTTATATCCCTTTATGATCTTTTTTCCATGTCCCATGTTTAAAAAAAATTCACATGACTTATGGAAGAGCATGGGAAAGGATGAGATCAAGGGAAAAATTTCAAAAATGTTTCATGAAGTGAAAACATGTTTTATTTTAAAATAATTTAATTTATAGCAAAATGGATACTATTCCTATGTTTTCACGTGTAATGTATCATTTTAACACATATGATTTAGTCTAAATTATCTTAAATTATAATCCTAAATGATCCTTGGGATTGTAATAATGTGAATTCTAATTTAAAATTACTTTAATATATAATGTTTACGGCCAAGTCCTTATAATTTTATATTCATTTTAATTCACTAAAATACATTATATTAATTAAATAACTTATTTTTTATCATTTATTGTGTTTTATTAATTATTACGACATTATTACATATTTTTATGTCATAAAACAAACTATGAATATAAAACTATGATTTTACTATTCAATGAAAAATAATGTATTTTTTAAAATTCTCAAAATTTCACATTACCCTATTTTCTATGTTTTGATTTCAAGTATGATATTTATTTAATATAAAAAATTATAAAAATTATTATTTACACTTAAAATCAAATCCTCATTTATTGAAATATAATATTTTTTGGCATATTAATATTTATGAAACTTTTAAAAATTACCTGGGAAAATATACAATTATATTGTCATTTATTTTTAATTAAATTGTGTTTTATAAAAATATTTAATGGAATTAATTTATTAATTATATTGATTTAAATTATATATTCTCTCAAAATACTATTATGTTTTCTTTACATCTTGGAATCTATTTATCATATTCATCTTATAGTCTTGGATATTTTAATAAATAAAAATAAAAATAAAAATGGGATTGGAGAAGTATATATTTCATATATAATGATAAAATTACACTTTTATAATAATAAGGTATATATATATATGTATATCCTATTATTACATAGTCACATGCCCTAATGGTAAGGTGCGTAATTGTGGAAATTTTATGGAGTGGCTCAACTAACTTTGATATATTGGGGATCTAAACTAACTTGAGCTTCACTGATAGTTGATTCTACTCAATCCTTTATGGTTAATTATTTTATTGGTATTGTTCTAGAAATACAACATTAATACCCTTTTGTGGCGTTTTTTTAGCGTTGGATTACTACACCACCCCTAATTTTTTTTTTCAATACCGACACTTCCCCCACCAACCCAGGAGACCCCCCTTACCTCCTGACCCCAGTGAGACCCCATACCCGGAGACCCCCAAATAATTATCCCCTTGTTGCCTCTCCACCTTTCCACCTCTTCGCCACGATGACATTCTGGTAGGTTGAAGGTGCATTTTAATATTTTTATTACATTTTTCTATTATACTTGTGGTGTGAATTTTTTGAGTTATCACCTAAAATATATGTGGACATGACTGGTATTATCTTATATATTAGTGTGCTAGAATGAATATAGCATAGTTTCAGTTCTTAAAATTTTTAAAGACAATTATGTACCATTGTGTGTATTGGTATTTGGGGGAAAATTGTTACATTCATGATCATTTAGTAATGAGAAAATTTTTATGATTAATTATATGTTCATTGATGATTTTTGGGATCTGAATATGGATTAATTCTATTTATTATTTAGTATATTATTCCCTGATATACGAAAATACATATCATTTTTTGGTCCCCTAATTTTTTTGGTGGATTCGCAATGTTCTGAGGCCCCATTACTACGAATACATGAATCAAGTATGTCATTGGTATTTTTAAAACATTTCAACTAACAAATAAATATCAATTTTTTCTAAAAATAGTTACAATCTATACATCATTTAATTTGGAATTATATTAATTAACTCCTTAACAAGAAATTACATACTATAATTCACATTTATATTTGATGAAATAAATATACCTTCTAATATCAAATTCACTACTATTCCAAGAAAAAGGAAATTTTCTAATCTTTAATTTTAGATGACTCTTCATTGATTCCATAAATTATAAATTTATTAAATTATAATGTATTATTAATAAAAATTCATTGAAATAAATACAAGAAACACATATACCATCTTTTTGGTTTCATGTGATAAGGGGAATTCTCGAAACATTGTTCTATTATATTAGTGGAAATATATGTGTACCAGGGAGAAAGTAACTTTTCTTATATTATAATTATTTTTTATTAATTTAATTTTTTTACCCATTTATAGTATAACTAAGTTGATTCTTTAGATAGAGTTTTTATTTAAAATTAATTTAATATTAAATAGATAAAATTTCTGTTGGATGTTAGTTTCAAGTTGTATGATCTTTCAGATGGTATCTATTATAAAAAATGATTAAAATACCTCAAGATAATATTTTATGCTTGATTTAATGAGATATAAAATAATAAAATGTTTCATGTTTTTAAATAATATGATTTTAAAGTAAAGGCAAGAGTTTTTGATAAAAAAACACTTGATATTGGTTTTAAAAATGAAAGGCATGTTTTGAAACTCTAACTTGGGTACTATTTATTTGATTGATTGAATTATTTAGTGTATTGATTGATATCCAAAATTATGACTAATTTCATTGATAAAGATGGGATTAAAGGTAGTTAAGAGAATGAATATTTAGGCTTGGTAAATTTATATCTTACATTGACTTGATGATGAAAATGAAACAAAACTACTTGAGGGAAGGTAGTTCGATATTTGGGGGTGTTATCATATTTTCCCTAAGCTTGTGGATCTAAGGAGTGTGTGTTCACCTATAAACTTATTTCACTAAAATTTTGTGAAGCCTTGTGACTGGTACAAACCCTAGATGTTATCACCATGGTTATATTATTAAATATGATATAAAAATGATTTTTATATGCCAATTATATATTGAAATGATTTAATCATGTCTACTTTGATAGAAATTCTTATTCATTATTATTTTGACATAGATGATTATGTCTCCATAATTTTTTTGAAATTCACTTTGAAACATGTTTTAACTTATAAATTGAAATATTTTATTAGGCATGTTTTTATTCAAATTGAAAAAATATTTCTATTCTAAATTTTATTTAAAAATGGTAAAATTTGATTTATTAGTTATACATTTATTATGAAATGCATGATGATATCGTACTGATATTTTTTATCACAAGCTACCTTTTCCTATAGTAATTTATAGATTTTATTATTCATGGTACAAGAATATGGAAATATCCACTCAGAGGTGGTAGATGTTCATAAATAGAGCTTCCTATGGAGTTGGTGGTGATTGGTGGAACATGAAATCCATTTGTTACATGGAGTTTCTGGGTTGTGATATTAATGATTGAATTATGAAACATACCATTTTTAAACATGTATCTATTTAATTGTTCTTTTATCACTCATGTAGTGTTTGGAATACCAACTATTTTTCATTTTATATTCCCTAATTTTTCATGATTAGTTTTACTTATGGTGAAATCATTCCCTCTTGTTTGTTTTCATTCCTAGACACTAGTCACCACCCCTTGGGTCTTGCGAACACCCACATAGACATGTCAAAACTAGATTACATGCTTTTTAAAGAGGTTATCTAGGTTAGTCTGTGAAAAATTGGTATGAAAGGCATCCATGCCTCTTATTTGAAATTTATATATAGTTTGGGATGTTTTGGTAGACATGAGATAGTATTTTTGAGACTTAATAGGTATATTATGAGAAATGTATTGTCCAGGTATCATCTTAAAGTGCCTTATGATATAATGGGATATTAGGAAAAAGTGTCTTTGAGGATTTTTTTGATCAAATCCTAGACTTTTTCCAAATAATTAACATATTTATATATTTTTTAAACAGGTATATATAAATATATTTCCCTATTTATTAATAGTTATGTGTTTTTATTTTTTTAATATTTTGTAGGAACATTCTGATAAACATGGATAAAATATGATCACATTACTGAGGAACACACCTTAGTATGTTAAGGTTTTGGATGATTTTTTAGATTTTCCAATTTTCAATCAATCTATTAAAGGGAGAATAAGATGTATATGTAAAAAATGTAAATTTAGAATATGGTTGAAGAGAGATAAAGTTTATGAAAAATTAATATTGAAGCAATTCCCTGGTCAATATTTTTGTTGCATTTGGCACAGAGTATGAAACATTACAGAAAGGTTGAGAACTTATGTCAATCCACCGAATGAGATCCCTACTTCGTCAAAAATGGGAAATGAAATTCAAAACCTTATAAATAATGAATTTGGAATTGAAAGACAACCCCATCAACATAAAAACAGATCAAAACAAACAGATGAGGTTACTACAAATAACAATGTTACAAGTGAAGTTTTTGAGACTTTATGACAACTAGATGAAGATTGTAACATATCAGTGGATCCTCCTCTTCATTATGTAGAGACTAATGTAAGAGAAAAATTTACTGAGGAAAATATGTTTCATGATTTAGTTGAAGATGGAAATCATGAGTTATATAGTGGATGTTTGAAATATTCCAAACTTTCTGTTCTGCTGAAGTTGTACCATATCAAATGTCTATGTGTAATTACAAATAAGGAAATGTCTATGATATTAGAATTTTTTCAGGATGCATTTCGTGAAGCAAACATCCCCGAGTATTTTTATGATATTAAAAAAGTTATTAACATGCTTGGATTGAATTATACAAAAATGCATGTGTGTCCCAATGATTGTATGCTTTATTGGTGAGAGGATTCATATAGAAAGGATTGAAAAAAATGTTCTTCTTCTATATGGAATTCAATGGGTGATGTTGGAAGTCTGAATCAACATACTACCATGATGAAGAAGAAAAGGAACACACCTGCAATTTTTTTCACTACGTTCCTTTAAAGCCTTGATTGTAATGATTTTTCATGTCATTGAAAACCATCAAACACATGAAGTTGAATTCTATAGATAATAACAATTATGGGTTAATGCGACATCCATGAGATTCAAAATTGTGGAAGACACCTGATTCATTACATCCAGATTTTTCAGATGATCCTAGGAATGTTTGATTGGGATTGGTTGTCGATGGATTCAACCCATTTGGGACTTTGAGTACCAGTTATAGCATTTGGATAGTTGTTTTGATCCCTTAAAATATTCCTCTGTGGATTTGTATGAAAAAAATGTATTTTATCATTTCAATGATTATTCATAGAAAAGAAATTCCTATAAATGATATTGATGTATACTTCCATCCATTAATTGAAGATTTATAGGAGTTATAGAGAAACAGTGTTGAGACATTTGATAATTCTTCTAAAAAATTGTTCAAAATACATGATGATTTAATGTGGACCATTAGTGACTTCCTTGGTCATGGGAATTTATCTGGTTGGAACACTTAAAAGGGTTTGGATTGTCTAATTATTATCGTTTATTTTGAGCCGAAACGGCTACCACATAGTAGAAGATGTTCTAATCTGGTATTTAAATATATATTACTATAATAATATCATTTTACATTTATACATGTATATGAAGAGGAGATTATATTTAATAAATTACCAGTAAACATCATTTTATTTATTTCAGGATCTTTCAAGAAAGAATGCATCATGCCAGGCTAAATAGGTCATACCTGACACTGCGGGATCAAAGAGTTTTTCTAGAAGCCGATCTTCTTTGTAATCTTTTCATTAGTTTAAATATTTAAGTAAAATATTATTTATTAATATATTAAATTTCTGATTTATAGTTTTTTAATGCAGTCACAGAGTTTAGGGAATGATGCATCCCAAGAAGAAGTGTGGTTGAATGTTCAATAGAAATCTGATGGACGTTTTGTTAAGGAGCCTACCAAAGAAGTTTGGGTATGAACTCATTTTTCATTATAATATCTTATTATTAGTTGTTACTATATTAATATATATATATTTTTAATATGACTTATATTTTATTTATAATTGAAAATTAATGAACAAAGGGATGTCAATACTATACAGTCTTACTTAGTTTCCCAGGATGACCCTGTTACTAAAGTCCTTGGGTAAGAGAATCATATTAGTGAGCCTAGGATGGGTTTATGATCCATAAAATCTGAGGTATTTGGAAGGAAACCAGGGATTATAGCTATATCTACTGCTGGTTGTAGTCATTCCATACCCCAAAATAATCAGAGAGTGATTTTTTCTCTACGAAACACAGTTCAAGACCAGGGGGATCAGATATCTGCTTTGAAAAAAGCGTTAATTGATTTATATCAGAAGACGACTGGATCTACCCCTGGTGGTATTTAATCGACTGGTGGTGAGCAGGTAAATTACAAAAATTCAAAACAATTTTGTTTCCAAACATTTATAGGTTTTATGTTTAAATATAAATATACAATAGTATTAAATTTTCAATATAATATTCTTTCATGTGGTAGTAGAAAGTCGAGATAGAGGTGGAGAGGGTGACAAGTTGTGTTCATCATTGAACCATGATTAGTTGTTTTGTTTATATTTCAGAAAAATATGATATAAGTCTATTTGTATATGTATCATGTGTGGCACATATTTTCCACCAAATATTTTCATGACCTTACATTTTCTTGATTTTTCATGTTACTTTAATGTATTTTATTAATTTATGATGTTTCCTTTAATGTATTATTTCTCAAGTGTGGTATGCACGATATATGCAGATTCTTTATTCTCATGAATAATTTATTATGATTCATTTTTCATAAATTTAATAGGTTTGTTACCCAATTATGAACGATCAAAAACATATCCTAGAGTAACAACCATCAATCTATTCAAAGTTCTTGGAAAAGGTACTCTATAAAAATTTGTCTCGTGTGTAGGAGGAGAAGGATGAGATGCATGAGATCCATTATGTGAGAAGGAAAAAAAAAACAAATTGATATGTATGTGGGAGTGTCTCTCCTTTAGTCTATATCCAGTGTGATTATAATTTTCACCAAGGCCTATTTTGGAGATCCCAACGTCATTACATATATTGAAACATCATGAATCAATCCTCATATAGTTTTTATATAGTAAACCTATGCATATTAGGATCTTTACTAGGGTAAGAGTAATTTTTTCATAAAAAAGGTTTATGGATGAAGAACCAAATGCTAAGGATCCTTATATAGATTTGTATAATATGAAGGGGAAGACAGGTCTTACTATGTAGACTGCTCTATGAAGTTTCTAGTCTTACAAGATGGACTATGAATCATGTAGTTTAACATCATGAGAAAATGACTATAATATTCTATATTCTAAGATCGTATATAAAATACTATATTATATAAGGTTTTATGTTGTTTAAACTCATGTTTAAAATGAAATGAACTTATCTTAATGCCAACCCTATGGATGGAAAACAAATGGGAATGAAGAAACACAGTCATTAAGATAAAGTGGGTGACTGGATATCAGTTTTTTGGTTGGGTTTGAGATAGGAAATCTAGGAATAAGTATGTATCCCATGAAAATAGGAATCAATCCACACATAGTTCTTATAATTTTGGGGAAAATATGATCACCTTGACTTAGAATTAAGAAATAATAGTGAAACCAAAATAAATAGAATGATTTTAATGGTCTATACCATTTATGAAAATCACTGTGTGCATTATCAAGTCTTAGGGATGTTTAGGAAGAGTATTGTGGTGATTTTGAGGATTGAGGTGCTGTTTTAGCCTTTTAAAGGCCACCACATCTTATGAAATGAAATTTATGGAAATTAAGGAGGTAGTTTTATGTTGGGAATTCTGATTTATAAAATTATATATATAACCATGACTTGGGGATGACATGGTGCTATGCGTGTTGTCCTAGTTGTTTTCCTATGCACTGTGAGAATCATGAAATGCCCTTGGGTGGGCATGGAATCTCATAGGACCACCTATCCAAAATAGGAAAACCAAGATCACCACATCGTAACATTGGGAATGTTGAGGGTAAAAATGGTTAGGAAATGGTTTTACAATTATGAATTATATTGAGATAATATGTTGTTTTGGTTTTTATTAAAATTTATATGTATTATTGTATAACCTCACTACATATTAAAATGAATAAGAATATATATCAAACTATTAAATTGGTTTCCCATGCAATATTTTATTTCTTTGAGAATACCCTTCATAATAAATTTTTAATTATGATAAAAAACCATTATTGAAACTAAATTATGCATGGTGGTTGTGATGTGTAGTGGTTATGATGTGTGGTGGGGGAGATGTGGGGTGGTTGTGATGTGAGGTGGTTGTGATGTGGGGTGGTTGCGATGTGTTGTGGTTATGATGTGTGGTGGTGGTGACGTGGCGTGGTTGTGAAGTGAGTTTTTTTAAATGGATGGATGGTTTATTGCATGGTTTGTTGTGCATTTTCCCAATAAATATAGAAAGATATCGTAATGTTGACATGGGTAATGAAATATACTGGGATGGAATGATTAACGAACTCATATAATTAAAGCAAGAAGTGTGGTTAATGTGATCATATTTAAAGATGAAATGAATGTTCTTGTTGAATGAATATGTCCTGTAATTATAAAATCTATAAATTGGTTGGATTGAAACGAAAGATGAAATGTGGCTTGTGGGTGTGTCTTGTTTATGCTGTGTAGTGAATTTGTAGGTGGAAATGATAGTGGAGGCAATTTTGAATGGTTTTTTTTTTCAATTGTGAATTTTTTTAGGGCATTGGTAATGGGCCTGAAGTATGAGTTGTTGTTTTTAAATCTGGCTTTAGCGGTGGTTTTAACCACCACAAAACAAATATAATATATTTACCAGATGTTTTAATCACCCATACAATTATGGTATTTTTTCTATCTGCAGTGGTTAAAACCACAGCTACGAACAATAATTTAGTGGTAGTTTTAACCTCCACTACCCATTTTTCATATTCCTTTCTTATTTCGTGGTGTTTAACATGATTTTAGTAGCGATTTTTCCCAACAAAACTGATTTTTCTTTTAGCATCGGTTATAAGCGCTGCTAAAAAATATAACAATTTCCAGGGAAACTGCCACTAAAAGCATAAAAATTGCCGCTACATTTCCCCACTACAATGGTTACCATAAACCGCTGCTAAATCAAGTAAACTGCCACATATTATATGCTGACTCCCACTTTAGCAGTGATTTATTGATACTGCTGCAAAATGGTCATTTTCTTGCAGTGTAGGGTGAACCCCAGTAATTCTACCTCCTTCCCAATTTCAAATAAATGGGCTATAAAATTCATTATCATATAGGTTGAGGTAATTTGTTCTACCTCCTACATCAATTATCTATCATCATGACCATTTATATAGAATAATTCAAACTATAACACCATTTATAATGGTCATAATGACCGATAAGAATATTAACCAATGGTCATGTAACAATTAGATCCTAATTGTCACTTTTCATTTTATGACCTATTTATACTCCACCATTATAATACATGAACATTCACTAACTAACATAAAAAATTCATAAAAATAAATTTATAATGTTAATCATATTCTTAATTCCTCTCTTTATTTTTAAGTTTATCACATAAGGATTGATATTCATGAAAGAATTTGGACCTTTGAAGTTTTCCATAGTGTGTATATTAATATTTTTCATTAATATCACTATAATATTATTAGATATTATATTAAATTTTATTTCATGATTTTAATGTTCTTATTAAATTTAATAGTATTTCAATGTTCCCATAATAAAATAGTCAATGTCAAATATGATCACTTCTATTAATAAAAAAAATGGTTTGTAAATTTGTTTATGCTTAATCAATAACATTAAATCTTCTTTTTTACTATCTAATTATTTCATACGGTTATATTTTTTCATAATAATTCCCATGGACATTATTATGAATAGAGGTTTTCACAATATTATGCATGGAAATGATTTCAAATCGATTGTTTCCTAATATTGTGCATGGAAATGATTATAGAACGTTTTATTAAAATGTCTAAGGGTTTAAATGTTTGTGATTATCTTTATTCCCATGATTATACATGGAAATGAAATTTTATATCATTGTTCCTGATGTTCTGATTTCCTATGAATGTGTATATATCATATTATCATTCCTATGTAATGTTTTGTGGTTATTTGACAATGTTTTTACACTCTAGTTGTTAATGTATTATGTTATTACAAAACATTTATGCCATGAATCATGATTTATGATCTATGTTTGTAATGTATCATTTTATTTGGTAATACCCAAGTACATTGATTATGTTATCGTATCCATATGACCATCTTATACTCATTAGAGGTATTTTATTATTATCTCTCATGTTTACCCTTACTGGGCATTTATAATGACCCCTTTCTCATGTTTCTATTCCCCATGATATGAAGAAGAGTGGACCATATTATATGTCTAGAAGAGGTTAAATGGAATGTGACTGTGGAGAAGTGTTCAATTTCTTAAAATAAGTATTTTATGTATTAAATATCCAAAGATACCAAAGCATTAGGTTTTTGGATTGTTTTGGGAATTTGTGAGACTTGATGGTTAAATTATGAAAATTATGTAAAATATATGTGCGTTATTCTTCATTCATCTCACTTAATATCAAATAATATCTGTAATATTATTATTCGAGAATCAGATCAGGGAGTGTTGGTCTAGAGGATCTCATGGGATAATTTTTTATCATTTTCTTCCTATTTCCCAAACCTATCAATGATTTCAATTATTCTCAAATTTTATTTTAATTCTCCTATATTATTTATAGTTATTGCCTCAAAAAAGCCTTCTCATTTTATTTGAATTCATTAAACTATTAATGAATATAATTTTCAGAATATTCAGTATTTTAATTCTTTATTAATTTTGTTCTTTGAACTCATTTAAATAATATCATAGTTAATTACATTTAAACATAATAAATAATAAAACTTATTTAAATAATCATGTGAATCCCATGTACAAAATAAAAAATGTAGTTCTCATGGAGGACATAGAAGTGGATTGGTCTTGGGATTCATTTTATAACAGAACATTATTTAGCCATCATTTTACCCATTTTAGATGGATATTTTTTCAATGTTTTTTTAGTATTCCCTAAACCAAAAAAATTATACAGGCATTTTAGAAAGTTGAACTGGTCAGCCAAGAAACATAAAAGAGCCTCCAAAACCATTTTAAGGATTTACACAACCAGTGAACAATGAAATAATTTTCGCTATTATATTTCCGATTGTGTGTGTGTTGGGTGTATGTAGGTGGTGCCTATATGGGTTGAACAATGTTGTTTCATAGCCCATGGGGGCATGGTTGAATTGTTTCTGGTGTCAAAAAATAATTATATCTCAATGAATGAATGACAAAATATGTTTTATTATGTGTTTTGAATACAGATATAATTTCTATGTGGGATGGAAACAATTGTGGAAACTGTTCATGTATGATATATTTCTGTACAGAATACGGGTTGGATGATGTGTCTATTCATGGACAACTAATCAGCCGTTACCATTATCTTAACCTTATCCTACTCGATGTCGGAACTCCAAATATCACTATTCTCCATGACTTCTATCTCCAACAATCATTAATGACACAATAAAAAATGTTCAGTGTTATAAATTATTTAAATAAACATCATCTTTCATGCATACAGTTTTCTAAAGAACAGAAGGCATCACATGTAGTTGAATATACCATCCTATGAAGCTATCATAGGATGTGCAGTGGATCTCATGATATAATGTTGAATTCATTGATGCATCACATAAAAAATTTAATCTCTCCCTTCTTGAGTACCCTCTATCATTTATATATTTTTCTAACATGGGACCTTAGATAGTTGTCATTTATTTGTCCTTAGACAAGACTGACAATCATGTAAAGCCCGAATGGAGAACACATGATTCCACCAATAATTGTCTAGATACTCGCACACATGAAGGATTTACAAGACAAAGAAAATCATGAGACTTCACTTTGAATACATGAAATGTAAAAAAGAACAATTCCACTACATGTGACTGGTTGGGTGAATCACCGGATGGTTTCACAAAAGTTTCTAAGTATTATACTATCAAATTACGAATATTCTTTGAATTTTTTCTTATATCACACAGTCGTATGAAAATTAGAATATCTACATTGACAAGAACATATTGTAATTTACATCTTTTATTCACGTAAAGCCTTTAGTGATTGTCCAGGGGCTTTCCTTGGACATGTCAAATGATTATATAAAGTGTTTGTGGGAAGCCTTAGAAGCCGATCCCATGAATCTCATGAATATATCATATGAAAAGTAATGATCCTGAAAAGGCTTGGAATATATCATGTAAATACTTTGAAAATTTCAAGCTTATGATCACACAATGGAATTATGAGATCACATGTATGTCATCTAACGTTGATCATGCGAATTAACACACCTCCTCAATCTAGTTCACATGGAACCTTCAACATGAAAATAAGATGAAATATTGGCTGCATTTTCCAATCTAAACCCCACACATCTTTGCAAAATGGACATGATGGTGTAATGGGATTAAGGAGAAAAAATAGAGGAGAGGATTAAAGGGTATGATGCCTTGGGATAATTTGTCCTGGTAATCATTATAATCTTCCATGAGAATCCATCATCTAATAATTTATAGGTCATGTGGTATCATGATGTAGTAAACATCATGATATTCCCTCATGAAATACCTCTATTATATAGTGAATGAATGTGGATTTATTCACATGAACTTATCTCATGACATCAATGTATTCACCTTGAAATGAAAATCCTCAGTCTCAAAATGCCTCCATACATCCTTGAAAAAAGATCATGAGAACCCTCAGTCTCTAGATACCTGTATGTGGCCCTTGACTTGTAATTACCTCAGTGACCCTTATCCATAGAATGTGAATTTCCATGAACATGAAACCTTGTAACAAGAAAAATCCCTGACATACAACCCTGACCTTCATGTAAACACATGGACATATATTCCTCTATCCATGATAACCCAAGGATGTGTGGTGTCAACATGGATCCTTAACCATTAACTCATATTTCCAGAAAAACCACTATACTTGTGTCCTTATCATGATAAACATACAAATACAACTTCAACCCTTGGACTTGTTCCCGTAGTCATGTGCACAATCATAAAAACGTTCATGTGACCTCATCATGTGAGTTACTTAAGATCACACTACCATATAAATAATCACTAGTCTCTTGATGGAACTATGTGGTCCTAGAAATATTAGCTTCAATAACATGAAGCCCCTAGATTATGTATAAATGATCATGGGAAGAACCTTGGACTAATCAAACATTATTGGTAGACATCCTAGAAATGTTATGCAGACACCCTCGGACAAGCTGAACTTATGATGCAGACACCCTTGACATTTCATGGAAACACCCTCCAATGTATCAACTATGTTAGTTAGACACTCTTGACATGTTAGGTCGACACCGTCTAATGTTTCCATGATGTCGGTTATACACTGAGAACATTATAGGTAGACACCCTGGGATATTTCAACCTTGTACAAAAAAACATTTAGATATGAACCATATGGACCCCCGACCATGGACCTTTTCCTAAGAAACCATTTCATTTATGGATTGTACAAAATATATTAGGGTTACACACACATGAAACACTATCCATTTTATTCTCTTGAAAAGATATTTGTTCTATATAAACACATTCGATAGACCCTAAATGTTCACTACATATCTTCTTCCATCTGAGGATAGAGAATGGATATTTTTATATTTATCTATTAAAAGATAAATAATGAACATGTGATATGGGACTCAATCCTAGTATAAGTACCTAAACATCCCTAAACCTCATAGATTATAATATTATCTTAGTGTATAATCACATATCCTAAACCATCAGTGTTTCATGAATGAACTTAACATTGAGGATTATGATTCCATTCCAAATAGGATAAATGGGACTCCATCATATGTCATGTTATCTAATGGGAACCCACCTCTCTATAAGTCCCTTGATTTTACATTCAGTCTAGTTCATATAACTCACCCCTATGGTTCTATATTTTCAGATTCTTCAATGGATTGGGAAGGTTTATTTAACTATAAGGAAAATTATTCCTATTATAAGAAGGATATATAAAAAACTTTCCTAAGGCCAACGCTCCATATCAAACATTCTATCAGGGTTTATTTAATGTGTACATCCTGAATTCATATACAGTGTTCCTAATAACTTTCTATTTCTTTTTTATCACACTGATCATGAATCATGAAAAAATAGGGATTTAAAACTATCATATCACCAGAATCATAAAATTTCTTCCTTTATTGAAACATCATTGTGTTTGCCTGGTTCAATAATATGGTACAAATTTCTCATTAACTATGAATCCACCCTGTTTATGGTCCCCATGTAATTTACATATTGATAAAAGTATTTGGAAATAACCCCCATATGTATCAATTATTATTTTCCCCACCCATCAGTGGGTCAAGAGAAAAACAAACTATGAAGACTCTAATTCTTATTATAAGTAGGATTATAATGATTCATTCCTAATAACCAATATCTATACCTGATTCATAAGGTCCATCACACTCATACTTTCTACATGATGCTATAATATACTTATTTGACCTAAACGAATCTTGCAGGGGTTGTTTCATGTCCTCACTAGATACATAGGATGTCTATTGTATGTTAAATCACATTATTGATAAACCAATAACCTTCATGGAAGATAAAAAACTCTAGATTTCCTAGTTTAAAATTTTAAAATAATATATTTTATTTACTTCTAAGCAGTAATTAGAAACATATATGGAACCTCTAATATATATAGATGGTGTCATTAACAGAACACCCTTTTTTAGTAAATAAAAGATTCAACACCTAATGGATAAATTAGGGTATCTGATCCCATATTTTGATATTTTACAGATTCAAAAACATATCTTAAATCTATAAAAAATTCCTAGAATACAAAATAATTCCCCACAAACGGGTACTATGAGAATCACCCCAAGTTATGTCAAATAGTGTGAGTTTCTAAGAATAATTTGGTTTGAAACCCCAAATTATCACCTTCCACTTTAAATCAGATCCTATCACATACATTAATTATTTTAAAGATATTATTAATTTAATTTTTATTCTTTCTTTATTTTTTGGGGTTTCTGAGCCATTTTTGGAGAAAAGGGTGGTTTTCTCAAGATTTGGTCCAAACCGTGATCCCATTTCCAGATTCAAAAAAAAATCTTTTATAACTCATTAGGTTTTGAAATTTGTTACCCATTTTACCTCCCACTTGGCCTACCCTAGCCTATTCAAACCACCATATCCATTTTGACCCCTTAGGAACCCATAATCATGGTAGATTTTGGTGATTTATTCAGGCATTGATCCAAATTGTGAGCCCATTTCCAGATTTAGGGATATAATTTATTTCATTTATATCTCATTAATTTTCAAATGTTTTTGATCATTCAGCCTCTAAATCTATCCTAAAACACTAGTAGTACCCCATTGTTCCATTTTCCCACTTTGAAGATCATCTTCATCATGGATTAGTGCAAATTTTGGCAAGGTGTCTCAAATAATCTATATTTAGAAAAGGAATTTGTTTTCATTGTAAATAATTCATTTTTTACTCTTTTCCTCAACTTCAATCCCACTAAACCTCTTAGGCCTTATTCAAGCCTAAATTTCAATTTTGTATTATTGGAGATTCAACAATTGGCGTATCTTGGTTGATTTCATCAATGTTTCTCAAGCAAGGGAGTTTCCGTTTAAGTACCCTCCATTTCTTTAATGTATCTCTAAATTTTTTAAAGAACTAAATGTATAGTCTAGAGCTTCATAACTAGGGTGTTTTTGAATTTTTTGGTCTAATATTGTGGGTTTAGGTACATTTTCACTCCCATTTAGTGCATTGGTGGTGCGATTGAAGTTTTACCTTAGGATTTGAGGGTTTTGACTTTTTTTTGTTGGTGATTCCATGTATAATAATTGTAGAACTAGTTAACTTGCAGAATTTATATTTTTATCATGTTCTTATTTCATTTTTTTGGTGAGAAAACTATTTTTGGTTGCATTAGTAAAGCGATTGTTTTTTAAATCTCATTTTCTGTAAAAATTGGTGTTTTTCAGGTACAATTCATGTTGCACTAATTGGGGCTATTCTAAAATTCATGGAATGGTTTTATTAAAATTTTTTATTAAAGAAAATTCTGTTTTGGTGTATTATTGGTATGAATTTGGTTCTAAAAGAGGGGTTTTAAGTGAATTTTATGAGCAATGTTTTTTTTATTCTTTGTGAAATTTTTTATGGAAATTCTTTGTGTTTATTTGAGTTATACAAATGGTCAAAGGTATTTTTATCTTCTATTTTGAGGTTTTATTACTAGAAATAGTATTATAATATATAAATAAAATTTTATAGCCTGTGCAAATTGTTTTATCACAATGAGGGATACATTGGTATCTAGGTGGGTGGATGTATACAAGTATTCCAGTGAACCAGAGTGGGTTTTTCCATGTTTCACATGACATGTTTGACATTGAAAACACTAAAAAAACTACAAGTATGATGCTTGGGGACCACTAGGTTATGGGTATGTTTCTTATTATTGGATCTTTCATGAGAAAAGATATTTAATTTGGTTACTTTTACACAGATATACGAGGTACCTGGGGCCCACAGTTAACTAGTGATAAGGCATGTTCCTGTGACTATTTCGCATTGACTATTTGGTATTTACCATTGGACTATTGAGTGTTTGGATGGAAAATAAAGTATCTTACATGATTTATTTAAATTTATTCATTCATTATTGTTCCCCCTTGAAAAAAATCCATTAAAAGTTTCACATTAGAAACTGTTGCTATCATTCGTTATTTATAAAAACTTGAATTTTTTTCATCTTATAATGCTTTTCAAATAGAATATTTGGGTCGTATCCTATTGGGATTAGGCTAAAACCCTACTTATACCTTTGGGTGTAATTATACTTGATCATGTTTGATTCATGTAAGGGAAAGTCCTTTGGAGATGGAAACTTGTGTTGTTAGTTTCCATCCATGGTACGATGTTGTGGAGACGGCTCACGGGTGATAACCCCCTATCGTCTGGCCATCCTTGGGATTTTTTTCTGTGAATTTTTTTTAGTTTTGTACCTCTTGTGTCCTTTTAAAAACCTTTTATTCAGTTTTGAATTTTAATTAAGGCTTGTTTGGCATGAATTTTATGTTTGGGTTTATTCTTCATTATTGGTTGTTTTATGTATCCTAACTTGGGTAAATCATTCCCAAACTATTGTTTATGATACTTGGAAACTTATTTTATCCCATGGGGATAGAGAAAGCCTTTGGGGATTTACCACAAGCTAGGTTAGGTGCTGGTTTCGAAGGAGACAAGATCTAGTTTGGGACAAAATGGTATAAGAGGTTGGTTTGTCTTTCTGGGTCATATTATTATTTTGGGGTGAGTCTGGTTAGAAAGAATGTAGGACTATTATGGATTAGATTTTTGGTTATAAGTACGGTTTCTAGCTGGTACCTCTCATGAAAAACATTTAGTCTCCATGGTATATTGGTTTTTTGTTTTACTTATCATCCAAGTGGGATGTGTGGGTTGCCGACTACATGTTGACATCGGGTGGGAGTGAATTGGTTGTTTATTTCATTATTATGTTGTGTTTGAATTATTTATATTAGATGTAATTTTTGAAATTTGTCATAATTGTCGTAATGATGATTTATTTTGTGATACTTACCTTCTTTATCAACATGCCTCCCCAAAAAGCTCCCGTGAACCCACAAGAGGATGCTGGAGAGAGTTCTCCCTCACCGATTGACCAGAGTATGGAAGAAGATGTGGCCAGGGATACCCAAACCCTATGACAGGGAGTATCTAATTCTCTTAATCAATCTAGAGAAGATTATTTTGGATTAAGGAAGTAAAAATCCTTGGAGGTAGCATAGAACCCCAGGAAGTAGCAGAATTACTTGAGAATGTTGAGAACTTGTTCGAGGTCATTGATACACTTTAGGAGGTCAGGGTGAAATGTTTCTCCTTCCTATTATAGGGTCCCAACCACAAGAGGTGGGAATCAGTTCTATAAGCTGGAAAGCATGAGTAAATGAGATGGAAGGACTTCAAGGTCACTTTCGATGACCAGTAATATTTTGAAGTATTAGCTAATGCCAGGTGATAATATATTATAGAACTTCTCTAGGGGATAATTCAATGATGGAGTATTTCAAACACTTTGTTGAGCTATTCAATTATGCACCTGAAATTTTTTCTAATGAATAGATGATGTCCTAGATGTTTGAGAGGAGTTTGCGGACATAGATATATTCTCAGGTATTCAAATTAAAGCTAAAAACCTATACAGAAGTTGTTTATCAGGGTTGTATGGTAGAGATTGACCACAAGTGGAAGTTCGGTTTCTTTGGGGAAATATGAGTGATGGGAAGTGGTAGTTCATTAGAGAAAAAAAGGAAATGAGTGGAGTAGGGTAATAAATGAGGTCTCCATTCAGGCTACTCTTCCAGGCAGCTTTCATCTATGGATTCTAATGTGAGGTCTGTTGTGTTCCGCATGTGTGGAAGGCTAGGGTACATTCGAACATCATGAACATATCCTACAAATCCATATTATCAGTGTGAAGGTATGGGACACTTGTAGAGATTTTGTAGGATGGTGTATCCACTTTATCCTGGGGAAGGATCAGTGGCTTCCAGGGGAGTTCCAGCTCATTTAGATCCATTGGGGATGGGGGGATCTCAGTTTGGTGGCCATGGTGATAGAGATGGATCATCTTATGGGAAAATCTAGTTTAGTTTAGAGCCATAAGAGAGCATTCTATCTCAGTTAGAGACAAGTTATCTTCATGTTGTGGAGAAGGCACCAGTGGGATTGGATGTAGGGCCATCGACTGTATGAGGTAATGTTTTGATTGAATCTTCTATAGATACTACTATTTTCAATACTGGTGCTGATTTTTCTTTATATCTTCTTGTATTGTGATCACACAGAATTTTATGATTGTTCTTTTCTATTTCGTGATGGAGTTGGTGACGATGCTGGGAAAGAAGAAGGAATAGTGTCTCAGGTGTCTGTTGTGTGTGCTTTCGGTGTCAGGTGTTGAGATGGTGTGGGACCTCCTGATCATAGATAAGGATCTATTGGATGCAATAATTAGAATGGATTAGTTTTTACACTTTCAGGTGTACATCAATTTCTATGGGTGGTAGGTGAGTTTCACATCACTTGATTGAAAGACTCAGGTTTTTCATGGGTAATGGGATCACTGGTCGGGTCGTGTGGGACATCCACTCCCAGAGTTGGGAAATATTGTCTTTTCATTTTCATCAATCACGCTATATGATGATGGTTGTGATCCTAATGGTGGGTTACCACTATGTAGTGGATTAGTTTATAGAGGTATTTATAGATGATTTTTTTTTATGATTTCCCCTAAAGAGGGATGTGGAGTTCTCAATCGATTTGGAATTACGAACACAATTGATATCTCTTCCCTCAAATCGTAAAGCCCCCACTGAGATGAGGGAATTAATGATACAACTGGAAAATTCATGATACAAATGATTAATTCACCCAAGCATCTCTCCTTGGGTTGCACCTATTCTTTTTGTGAAGAAGGTTAACAGATCCCTCTGGTTTTTTATGTATTACCCAAATCTGAACAAGGTAACCATAAATAAATATCCTTTTCCATGAATAGATGACTTGTTTGATTAGTATAAGGGGTAAAAGTGTTGATATAAAATAGACATTTATTTGGGATACCACCAACTCAGGGTGAAAGTGGTAGATATCCTGAAGATAACCTTCTGAAGAAGGTACATCCACTTTGAGTACCTAGTCATGCCTTTCAGATTGACCAATTCTCTATCAGCCTTTATGTCACTCATGATTTGGGTTTTCCACCTGTATCTTGAATATTTTTCCACGGTATTTTTGGTTGACATCCTAGTTTACTCAGGAACTAAGAAAGAGAACGAGCATCATTTTCGGATCATGCTGGACACTTTGTGGGAAAACTGGCATTATGAAAAGCTCTCAAAAGTGAACTTTTTTTTATCAGGGAGGTGATGTTTATGGGGTACATGATCTCAATGTAGAAAGTATTGGTGGATGCTGAGAATATCAGTGAAGTGATGTCATGGGAGTATCCAAAGAATGTGTTTGAGATCAAATGTTTCCTCATCTTGGTAGGATAATACATGAATTTGTTTTCGGATTTCTCTTGGATTTATTCTCCCATGACTGATGTCACCCATAAATGGGTGAAGGTTTTTGGGACCCACAATGTCATGAATCCTTCAAGGAGATGAAGTTGTGGTTGACTACTACCCGTGTTTTGAGCACATTAGAATCTAGAAATGTCTATTTTGTGTATTGTGATGCTTCAAGTATGGGTCTCAGGTGCGTGTTTATGCAGGATGATCATGGGGTGGCATATGAATCCCTCTAAATCTTACCACATAAAAAGAATTACCTGACCCACGAATTGGGGCTAGTAGTTGTGATGAATGCATTGAAGACAGGGAATTACTACCTCTTTGGGGAGATGTTTATGATCTATTCTGATCACATGATCTTAGCCTAATCTTATCACATAATGATTTTAACCTTATGAAGTGGTGCTGGATCGAGTACTTGTAGGGGTTCGACTTCGATATCATCTACACCCCAGAGAAGGGTAAAATGGTTGCTGATGCCTTGAGCAGAAGAGTATCTGTGTAAGATTTGAGGAAGTTTGGTGATGAGTAGACTCTGATGGTGATATTTGTTCATATTCATGTGGAGACCAAGGAGCACAATAGAGGTGCATTATTGGTGAGCATTAAGTTGACCCATTCTCTTGTGGAGTTGATTCAATGAGAGTAACTAGGTGATGGGATATGTTAGTGGTCGAGGTAGTTTATTCATTATGGGATGACGTATTCTGATGGGTCTTCATCTCCTGAGGGTATCTTGGGATTCAAGGGCCTCTTAGTGGTTCCTTTGTCTTTACAAAAAATGGTGATTTTTGATAACCACTATTCCTAGTGATTTTTCTATTATAGTGTCACCAAGATGTATTATGATGTTTGTCGCCAGTTTTGGTGGTCAGGCATGAGAAGGGGAATATCTGACTTCTTATTAAGATGCTATACTTGTCATTAGGTGAAAGAAGAGCATCAATGGCCCTCTAGTTTTCTTCATCTATTACACATTTCTACTTGGAAGTGGGATGAGGTATCCATGTATTTCACATATGTATTTCCACACACACCTCATAGATATAATTCTATCTGGGTGGTGATTGATCATGTAACCAAATCGTTCCATTTCATTTTGATTAAAGATTCAAGCAAAGTGGAGGAACTAGGATGGTTGTATTATCTAGAAGTTGTGAGGTTCTAGGGTCTTCCATTAGCCATCATTTCAGATAGGGACCCTCATTTTACCTCTCGGGTTTTTAGTGGCCTTGCAAAGGAATTGGGGTTGTAGATGAAGTTGTGTACGACATACCACCCACAAATTGTTGGTCATATAGTGTGGGCTAATAATATTCTGGAAGACATGCTTCGAGAATGTGTTTTGGATTTTTGTGGTTCACGGGATTGCTAATTGGGATTGGTATATTTTTTCTCTAACAATAACTACAAATCCTGAAACAATATTTCACCGTTCAAGGTGCTTTATGGTTAGATGTGTCAATCTCCTTTTTGTTGTGTGGAGGTGAGTGAGTCCTCGCTAATGTGTCCATGTATTCTAAAGGAGACATAAGACATTATTCAGTTGATTAGACAATGGTTGTTGATATCCCACAGTCAACACAAGTCTTATGCCGATCAGAGGTGTCGATCTTTGGAGTTTTCCATGGGTGACCAGTTATTCTTGAAAGTGTCACCTCATTGGTCATATCCATCTTGGTATGCAAGGGAATCCAACACCATGGTATGTGGGACCATTTAAAAAAATTGATAGGATCATTGAGGTGGTATCTGAGTTAGAATATTACTCTTAATTGACATCAATATAGGATGTGTTCCACGTCTCCCAACTAAAGAAATACAATCCGGACTCACTCCATGTTTTCGGTTTTGAAGAGTTGGAGTTGGAACCAGATCGGTTTGTGGTTGATTGAAAAGTGTGTATTGTGTTCTCCAAAGAAACATTAATTCAAATAAAGTCTATTCTTATGGTTTGAGTCTTCTAGCCACATGGTACTGATGATCATGAGATATGCGAGTGGAAGTTTTGGGTCATAGAGCAGTTTTCTTTTCTTTTATCCAATTAGGCTTGAAGATGAATTTTCAAGGGCAGAATGTGTTTATGGTGGTGATAATTTTCACATACACGAATTACTATAAAGGTATTTTCCATGAATTTTCTACTATTTTATTGATTGTGGGGTTTTCTCAGAATGTTTTGGAGAAATGGGTGGTTATTCAATATTTGGGCCAAACTATGGGCCCATTTCTATATTTAAAAACAAAGTTTGTTTCTTTTATAACTACTTTTTTTCAACATTTTCACCCATTGAACATCACACATGGCCTCCCCTAACATATTAAAACCACCATTTACATTTTTACCCCTTATTAACTCAGAATCATGGTGGATTTGGGTGATTTATTCAGGCATTGGGCCAACCTATGAGCCAATTTCCAAATTTAAAGAAATAAATTATTTCATTTATATATCATTAATATTTTTACAGTTTTTGGTAATTACACCTCTCACTCGAGTCCACAAACCCTAGTGACACCCCCATGTTCCATTTTATCTCATTGGAGTTTATATTCGTCATGGATTAGGGAATCTTTCCACAAGGTTTCTCAAATCATCCAGATATCCAAAGGGAAATAGTTTCTTTCATAATCCATTCACTTTTACTATTTCCCCCCATTTAAATTCATAATAAACCTCCTAAGCCTGATTATAACCTCCCATTCAATTTTTGATGCTTTGATTTTCATCTATTGGGGTATTTGGGTTGATTTCCTCAATGTTTCTCAAGTATGTTAGTTACTTCCATTTCCTTATGGTTTCTCCCACTTTTCATAAAGATAAAAATGTTCATAAGATAAGGATTCATACCTAGGGTTTTTTAGTTTCTTGGTTTAATCTTGTGGTCTGAGGTTCATTTTCACTCCCTTTTGGTGTGGTAGTGGTGCGATTGAAGTTTCAAAAAATGATTTGAGGGTTTTTGACACATTTGGTAGGTGATTACTTGTGTAAGAATGGTAGAATGAGTTAGATTGGTGGATTTATATCTTTATAATTTTTCTCTTACATTGTTATTGGTGAAAAAATCATTTTGGTAGAATTAGTTAATATATTGATTTATAAATGCCATTTTTGTGTGAAAATGTGTGTTTTCATGTAAAATCCATGTTTCACCAATTGGGGTTGTTAATAAATTCATGGAATGGTTTTATTAATTATTTTTGTTCTTCCAATTATATTTTGGAGTGTTATTGGTATGAATTTTCTAATAAAATAAGGGGTTTAAGGGGATTTTATGTCCAATGTTGTCTAATACTTTTTGAAAATTTTTATGGATGTTCTAAGTGTTTATTTGAATTATCCGAATAGTGAAAGGCATGTTTACTTAATATTATGAGTGTGTATGACCCGAACTAGTATTTTTATATTTAAATGACATTTGATAGAATGTGGAACTTGTTTGATCACAAAGATGGAATACTGGGTATCTATGTGGGTGGACATGTACTAGTATGATAGTGATCCGGAGTGGTTTTTCCATGTTTCACTTAGCAAGTTTCACATTGAAAACACTAAAAAAATACAATGATGATGATTGGGGACTACTAGGTTATGGGAATGTTCCCTACTATTGGATCATGCATGAGAACAAATAGTTTATTTAGTTACATTTATACTGAGATACGAGGTACCTGGGGTCCACAGTTAACTAATGCCTAGGGGTTTTCTCATGCTAGTTCTCATTGAATATTTGGTATTTAACAAAGGATTATGGAATTTCTCGATAGAAAATTCTGTATATTATATGTATTATTTTAATTTATTCATTATTTAATTTTAACCCTTGAAAACTATTTTCCATTAAAAGATTCACTATAAAAATTGTTTCTATTGTTCTTTTTTTATAAAAACTTGCAATATTTTTATCTTATAATGCTTGTCACATGGAATATTTGGGTGGTATCTTATTAGGAATAGAATCAAACCCTACATACACCTTTGTTTGTAATTATACTTGATCAAGTTTGATTTTTTCAAGGTCAAGGCCATTGAAGATGGTGTCTTGGGTTGTTAGTTTCCATCTATGGTGAGGTGTTGTAGAGATGGCTAATGTGTGATGAAACCTTACCATGTGGTAGTACATTGGATATTTTTGTTGCTAATTTTTGTAGTTTTGGACAACTTTTTTCTTATTTAAAACCTTGTATTATGTTTTGAATTAAAATTAAGGTTTCTTTGGGTTGAATTTTGATATTGGGTTTATTCTTCATTATTGGTTGTTTTATGTATCCTATCTCGAATAGATAGTTCTGAAACCATTGTTTATGATACTCGGACACTTGAGCTAGCCCATGGGGATAGGTAACACCCTTAGATCCCTAACACGGGCTAGATCACGTGATGGTTTCAATGGAGGCCAAATTTGGTTCATGATAGGTCTGCAACATGTTACAGATGTAGGATCCATTATGATATTCCATGATAATCAAAAAAATGGTAAACCTGATGTTAATGATTGTGGAACCATTCTCAACCCCCTAATAGAATTGTTGGGCCCAAATTGTCATTGGAGGAAAAAAATTTAATCTTACTTGAATCTTGTTACAATAAAATAAGAAGGTTTTCTACACATTTATTCATTCTTCCCACACCTTTTAGTGTTAGAAAAAATAGGGAACCTGACATGAATCTTTCAAATAATGAAAAATATTCATTGACCACACATTGAAAAATTTATTTTTTCATCTCCCACATGAAAATAATTATGAAATATAAGTGAAATATTTTAATAATAAAATTAAATCTGGGTTCCCATAAGACATAATATTTTTTCATGCACATTATACAAAATTTAAATAGTCAAACCAAAGAAAAGAATAAAATTTTTTGTTACTCATGCTTATAAAATTGAGAATGTTTTAAGCATGTGATGATGCATGAATTGGATACCTTGTTCCATTTTGTCCTTACGGCTGTAGATACTATTTTCCAAAATATCATCTTGACCACATATCATGTCATTATCAAGTGAATGATCCCTAATATCAACTATGAAATCCAATGCGGGTCGCAAAGTAACACCACCCACCCAATGCCTTTATCTTTAGGTGGTTAATTCAATTATTAAAAAAATACCATTATTGTGGTATGATCCAATACCATGAGGATTCCTGGAGAGATATCTAGATGATTAAACTGGCATGATAGTCTCATTCTAGGAATGCTATAATGTAACCTATGATTCTTGTCACCACATCCAACTTCTTCAGAAGATTGTATTTCGAATGTGAAATTTAGGACCACCCTTAGAATATGAAGGTGGATCAAGTAGTCAAACATAGATCCATCCCAGTTCTGGATCCACCTAAGAGGGATCCAATCAACCGCTTTTACCAACACCATCCTGCCACCCCTCCATAGTCAGCTACTGAGGGTAGTTCCTAGAATGTTTCCACCCTTGATGTTTATACAGTAGATCTAATTATATATCATCTGGCATGAAAAGACGAAAATATAAGGGAGTGGGATCATTTTACTACTTCCACTAATGAATCCATTTGACATATTCCAACAGTTGCTGGAAAGTAGACTCATATCCCTATACACCCATATCAGGTTTTCCCATATATTCTAGTAGCAGTCATGGGGGAGGCACATATCCCAACCCACACAAGAATCCAATTTAAATATCCTGACGTAACAAGGAGGATATGAGTGGGATTACATCCACAAATCAATTAAAAAAATATTCTAGTATATCTTAGAGATAGAGAATGTGGACGTTTATACCCCAACACATAATATGTTATAGTGTCATTTCATTCTAGAAGTGTAAGAAGATATCATCTTTCATATTGTTAATCTAGTATAGATATAGGGACAAGAACATACTCCTAACCCAACATACAAGGATGCATATCACTATGATCAACATGAAAATGTGGACACTCCAAAGAAATAAAATATTATTTCCCTCATTTAGGAGGATTATCCGAATATTCTAATAAAGGATGAGGCACATGAATGAGCTTGTATTCCCATTCCAGTTGGGACCCATGAAACTTGTTCAAAAAATGTATCAAGACATAAATACATTATGATCAATGAAATCCAATGTAATACTCATAGCGATTATGACTAGGTCCATACCACCACTCTAACTGATGTTGTTTAGTAAAATTCAGAAACCAACTCAGGGAAGGATCATAATGTTATTGAAGAAGCTACTTGGAATACTCCTAAAACATATAGAAGTTGATCACATATCCCTACTTCTGCTAATGAAAGACTTCACCAACATGATTTAGAGGATATATAGGAGGGGGAACATATCCATTCAATAATTTTGGAGTTATGTTGGTATATTAATGAATATTTGAATTGGGCTCATACCACCACTTCAACATGGGTTGACCAGTATATTCTAGAAGCCACCGATTGGAAGGCTCATACCCCTACCTATGACACATAAGCACACTGGAATAATTATGTATCTACATAGAAGTGGGATTAGTACTCCATAATAATTTATGATCATCAACATGTACTAAAAACTTTCAGGTAGTAGGATCATATCTCTACTCATCCCTAAAAGGTTGGTCTGTATATTCGACCCATAATGCATAATGAGGCTCATATTGGTGATATTCTCAATGCGACTGTCTTTGAGGTTGTAAAACGCATATATTCCAAACCTCATGGTTCAATGAACTCATAAAAGGAATTATAAGTTGATTAATTCCTCAAAATTCCTCCTCATGGTATTATATATATAGATTGTAGGGACTCTACTCTTCAAATCCTTTATGGACCACCTCTCTCTGGTAATATCTAACTTGGAAAAGGAAATACTCTCTTTTCCTAGACACCATCATATAGATAGGTGCTATAAACATAGTATTTAAACTTATATAATTCCCTGTCAACAATTAAAAACATTTTACCATGGTCAGCAGGCATCCAAGAGAATAAATATCTATGTTTTGGGGAGGTGTAGTATCATAAAACTAATGAAAAAAAAATAACTTGACATACAAAAGTGATTATCTAGGAACAATATCCTAAATATGTTTTGGCCTATATGTTCCTCTAATTATGTCTTTTAGAATGAGATATAGAATAATTGTGAACAATAATTACGTTAGAACATTCATGAACCTTTTTAGTTGTTAATGGATAGACATCTCCCTAATCAAGGATATAAAGGTAACCTATAGGTCATAAAAATAATTTATTATAAAATAGATATAACCATTATCTTTATGGGATGGTACCTGATATTGGAAAGGTACAATAAAAATATATATTATGTTTATTTCCATAGTGACACAACTCTTAATAAACTAATTACAGAATCCCCTTCAAACATATGTATCCAAGGATTGGGTGATTTTGGGGCATTTCACTTTACTACATCCCTAAAAAAACAAAGGTCCCTTGATAAGGCATCCTATAATGTTAATGTTTTAGGAGATATCATAGAATGGGGTAATCGATGGGCCATTTGGACAATATAATGAATCACCTCCATTATGAGGACGAAAATACACCAAAAATGGAGAGACATGGCCTATAATTGATTCATAATCTAGGCCTCTCAAAAAAAGGAATACACCTCAAACATGTAATCTTAAGTAATATGTCACATGACTGAATCCATTATGAGGTGAATCCCATAATAAGTAGCCATGGAACCCTACCCATGCATGACAAAGAATTCACATAATTAGTAGAATCACAATTATAGTGGCCATGATAAAAATCTAATAGAAAACCCATCCAATAGGTTTGGTGGAATTTTTATCTCAATAACCACCAGTAGTATCATTATACCCTAAGATGTTTCTCATGAAATAAAGGATGGTTTAATATTAACCATAACCCACTAGTCTAGGAGCTTTATTATCCTAATAGTCAACCAATTAGTCATTATAATCTCAATAATAGGATTTTAAAGTGCCAATAATGATTCTGAATCAACCCTATCCCATAGGGATGAGGAAATTTTTATCATTATCATTTCCCCATTAGGAATCAATCTTTTATAGACTAATCAGTTAATACTAATGCCCTTTATTAAATTAATTTATGTGACTGTGAGACACACCTCTTTCATTTTTGTCCACTAGGAAAGTATGACCAGAAACTTCTCCAAGGTCACCATTCATAGATCAAGATTGGGGGAATGTCTGGAAGAGGAAATCAACCAATGAAAATAAAGGGATCAAAGAGGGTATAATAAGACTAGGGATAATATAATTAACCATAATGTGACCCTTGAAAGTGGATTGGGTGGTAAAGAACCACCATATTATGTGGAGACTAATGGGGTAAATATTTTCACACCATATTCCTTAGTGAATGTCGTCACCATCAATACAAAAAATAATTTTGAATAAGAAGAAAATGTTGAGACACAAAATGACAAAACATCACATAGAGAGGTAGATAATCTAGATTCCAAAACTGATGACGCACATATAAAAAATTAGAGAAGGAAAAAGAACATGGAACCTATTAATGACGAGTTTTCACCTCCCCAATGAAACTATGCCAAAGATAAATGGAAAGTTGTTAATACATCCCACTCTCTAATTAGAAGGGCTAAAATCACCTCTATATTTAAAAGATAGGTACAATATGAGAATTAGTTACCTAAATTCATACAACACAATGAGTAACTAAAAAATGGAAATAATCCCACTGGGTATCACCTCTAGACTGAAAGACATATCCCTTCTCACTCCCATTAGGAGAGAGATAATACTTCTATAAGAGAGGTATTTGATAATCTTACTAGTTCTAGATCTATCCAACCAATACGTATAAATATAGATGTTTAAGAAGATCATGAATTTACAAAATTGTGGTGGTAACCTCTCCTGTATTATGCTGATCATCCAGTCTTAGTACATATTGATAATTAGGGGGATATAAAATTAGGGACACATCATCTATAATTTCCCAATCCCTGTAGAAAGTAGGTAGTCCAGAGAGTGATACCTATGACACACCAAGATTTTATGAAATATTTTTTTTCGAATAAATATAATAATGTCCATATTTTTCATTATACACAACAGTAATTTTATTTTACGTCACACAAAACACTGAGTTTAGATTTCATAACACTGGGTTTAAGTGAAACATGACATACTGATAAAATAATATTATTTAATATTATAGCAATCACTTAGGCATTGGAATGATGGTTATTTATAAGAATAACTAAATGACAAAAATATATGTTTTAAAAATTTATAATTAATTAATTAATTGGTGACCAAATAATTATAAATAAAAATAAAAATAATTTGAATATAATGTGAATCTTTTTCTAAAACAATTATATGAACAAATATGTTTTTTTTCAATAAATTGAATAAATTACATATAGTAAATATTATTAATCAAAATTATATATTTTATATTAATTGAAATTTTAAATATTTATCATATGTGTTTTTATATAAGAGATAATTAAAAATTCATTTTTAATCTTAAAAATTGTATTTTTCAAAAAATAATTATTTCTCCATTTGCGGACATATTTTTAATTTTTTTTTTCAATTTTAAAAAAATTATTTTATAATATTTAATTAATTTTTTTAAATAATGATGTAAAAATTATCATACGATGAATTTTTGAGAATTTTGTATGAATATAATATGTTTGATGAATAGTGAAATTTACTAGTTTTTAATACACATTTTCATTTATTTTAAAGACTTTAAAAAAGATACATATGATAATAATATGAGTTTAAAGGTAAAATTAGTTTATATATATATATATATATTTGTCCAAGTTAGGTCCTTTGGATGTTTTTTTATTGAATTTTGAGATAATATATTTTTATAATTTGGACATTATTTCTATAAACCCCACTTTCTCATCGCTTTTGTGAGATTAATTTTAAATTAATTTTAAAAACATATGTAAAATGAATTTGGAATAAAAAAAATTATATTACCCAAAAAGGTTATATATATATTAGACCATAATGAATATAAAAAATAATAATTATTATTTACCATGATTAAGTTAAAAAATGGTTTACCATGGGTTAAGCTAAAAAGACAAGGTTTAAAATGATTCAAAAACATGTACAAAAACTAATTTATAGATATAATTAGATCATGAATCTTATATTATCAATAAATTTCAATTTTAGCCTTTTTTAATGTGAATTACATGGGTACATCTTTTTCTTTTGAATAATTGCTAGTATGCAGTGCACCTCACTTTTAAATGGCCACCCCTCTCCTTTTCTATTCACACATTAAAGAGTAATTGGTTTATACAATACCTACCAAAATAACTTATTTACACCAATAATATCATATATAATAATTTTTTTAGAAATCACACCTATGAATCCTTTTGGTACAAACCCAAAAATGTTGTCAGAAGAAAAGGTAATGTCCCAAACGGATCAATTTAGTTTATTAATTCCCCCACCACCTTCAATTATTTTAAACCAAGATAATTTAATAACCTAAGTATATTTAATATAATTCTATGTTATTATTTGAATACAATAACCAAAATCCTTCACCTCATCCATTAAATGCGTTACTAAATAATTATTCGTGGGTACGGTGGACTACCGCCTTACGAACAGATGTAATTCATTCATTATTTACCTAGAAGGTAATATGGATGGGTTTAATAAATATATGTGATATATATGAAAAAAAATTATTTAATAATTTTAATATATTATTTACACATATTTATTTTTTTAAAGAAAATGAAAACAATGTTCACATGTAAATATGACCTACTGTCTCTATGAAAAGTGTATTTCATTTTATATCTCTATATTTTATAGATCACTCTAAATACATGTATTATAAATATATAAGAAATTAATAAAGTGGTTAAAATTCATGGTATTAAGGACCCATGATCAAATTAAGAGGACTAAAAATATAAAATCAAAACATACATGAAAAACAAAGCAGTTATTTCCTGAAATGTTACTTTACTATGATATTATTAATAAACGGGTAATAAAAGGGTATATGTAAAACATATATGGTATTATATAAAAGAAAATAGTTATGTAATAGATTTATAATAAAATTATATTTATTGTAAACTAGGTTAGAATGTGTATGAAAGAATTATATACATATGGTATCGGACTTCGGTCTCACTTTTTACTTCTCTAGGACACATGTAATATTCAACAACTATTTATTTTATGTGGTGTATATACTAAACATACATTTATTTTATGATTTACACAAAAAATTATTGTAATTTACTTTTCCATTTTTTTATCTCCCTTTCATATGGTATATGGGTCAAAAGTTACTGAAGCTGTAAGAGATTTTGGTATTATATTTCCTTCTTAGAGACTTATGTTTTTTATGTTTTTATATTATTCTATGAAGTGTGTATAAGGGCCATTTGACATGTTATATCATTAATGTAATTATTTTAATGATATTATTAGTTTTAGTTATTTTTATTCATCACGGGGATTATGATTCATTGTTACAATTTTTTTAGACTTTTCTGTTATAATTTATTCATTTATCGGCATTGTTTATAATTAGGCTTCAAATAATGAAATAATATTATATATATATAATAATAAATGACGAATTTTAATCTCATAAATTTATATCTATATAATACATATTTTACATTCTTTTACCCCTCTTTATGTACTCAATAGTTCAAAACACTATTTTTATGAAAAATTGTCTCTATTTCTCTCTTCGATCGAAAACCATTTTTATTACAAAAACATGTTTTATAAAAATGTTTTCATAAATGTTTTTAACATTATTAAATGGTTTATTAAATAATTTAATACAAAATATTTTATTTTTACAAAACCATTTGAATGAAATCTTCATTTGTTTCTAAAAATACCCATTTTATGTTTACTAAAATTTTAATGGAGTCTTTGTTTTAACATGTATTGCATGAACATAATTTCTCACCATAATGACCATTATTTGATTTTGGATATTAATTTATATATTTTAATGAATATTTAAAAAATTATTTTAAAAATGTTTTATTATTTTAATTTTATTGGAAATTGGAAAATTTATTTTAATTATGAAATGTATTAAATGATTTTTAAAGGTTATTTTATATGTTTTCATGGTCATTTTAAAAGAAATTTAATTATAAAATTATTTCATTTTATTTTTTTTTTAAAAAGAGGAAAATTTATAATCCTCAAGAAATATTACACGTTATTTTTCGAAAAAACATTTTATGTATTAGTTTTTATATATTGATGTTACTTATATTGTACCTAGGATAAGATTGAATGATACCATCCTTATTATTTATATTAATTTTTAATGTTGATGTTGATGAAATTTTTATGAATCCCATTTATTTTTCATGGTTTATTCCATTGTAAATTAATGAAATGCATATGAAACTTGTTTTTTTTTCACATGTTATGATGTGATGATATGATGAATGTTTTATGATATTATGACACACATAAATATGAAATTAATTATGAGATGGGTGGGAACTCTATCTCCCTAAAATAAATTGGGTAAAGTTTTATATATCATGAGATAATATTCGGAAAAAATATGATCATATGGGTCCATAGTAGTAAATAGTTGTATCGTGATCAACTATAATAAATCAGTGTGTCCTAATCCATAATGGGTAAAATGTTATAAGTCTTGATCCACTATGTCGATGGTCTTGGTAGTATATCTTGACATAATATTCATAATGGTTCCATAATTTTATGGAATGATCTTACGGTTCATGATTTATTTATGATGATTTTTTTCACTCTTATAGAGAATTTTTCCAAAATAAAAGAGTTTTATTTCATGAATCATGTGTATGATCTATGACAGTTTGTGTATGATGTTAATAAGTTATATTTATAATAAAATACCCGTATTATTATTTTATTCTTTCATATGATAATTGATTTATATCTCTTACTATAACTCTTATCGATCATCCTAGCTCACCCTTTTTTATGTATCCTTCACCTTGGTATAAAGAAGGTTTTTTGTGGGGTATGCATAAGAGGTGTACTATGTGAGAGGATTTTTATTAGAGATATTGAAGAAATTTCATTAAATTAGAAGTTCGTTTTTTTAGACTCCACAGACAATAAATAATTATGGTGCGTGTTTATAAAATTTATTGAATATCCATATAAAAAGATGTGATGTTTATGTATAAAAATCCAAGGTTACTATAAGAGGTATTAGAGGAAATTATTAGTCAATATTTAGCAATTAGGATTAGAAAAAAATTAATGAGATCCCAAGGAATATTCTTATGTATATTTTTAGGCATATTTCTAGGGATTTGTATATGGATAAGTTTAGGTGTAATTTTAAGTATATGAAAATATCCTGTAATTTTGGTGAATCATAAAGCTAGTGGTTTTCAAGAAAATGAAATCCTAAATTAGATACTATTAGTTGATGTGAATATTAAATACAAGTGACTAGGGATAATAAATCCAAAATGGTAACATTAATTTAGACCTGATCATCACTTGGTACATGAAAACATGTCTTATGGCACACCTATATTGACACCCCAAGGGATATGATTTGGAAATTCACAAACTATTTACAAACCATTAAGTTGGATTTAAATTATTACAATTAACTACATAGGTTATGACTAATGTGTCAAATATTTAAATTACTGTTCCACAATTTAGACATCCTATGAATAAATTTTCATGATTATGTGGTTTTACACTATGATTAAGGTTTCTCATGCCATGATTTCTAGTTCTAGTCAATGGTTGGAACCCTAAGGAACCATATTAATAATTAGTACATTGTAAAATTGAATGATTTTATTTCTTATAAATAAAAAATTATAGGGTTTTGAATGAAAAATAATGTTTCTGTACTACAAAAACATACTCAATCTATGAATCATGGTGAGAAACCAAATGAGAAAAGTAGGGGAAAACATTCCATTGAGTACTTCATGATGAAACATACACATTAATTTAGTGGTTATACTATTCCACTAGTTTCATTCCAATATATTAGTACCAATGAAAATATAATTTAATTTATTCAGTATTTGGAGAATAAAAAATTTATTTTGGATTTTTATAATTTGGAAGGTGAAGGAGATCAGTGGATGAATATTATTAAGAACATGAGGGGAAAAGAAGAAATTGATTCTATAGAATTAAAAGAGTTTAAATTGATATTTATTAGTAATTAATTACCTCATATTCTATGAAAAATATAGAGAAGGAATTCAATTATATTATAAAAAAGGATAATGAATATATTGTTACTTATGATACTAATTTTAGATGACTTGGAAGGTACACTTCTAGTTTAATCATCTACCATGAAAGAAAAAAATGATATATTCATCGATAGCCTATAACTATGCGTCAAAAGGCCTTGAATAAAAGATAATTTAAAAGACATGAATAAGTAATTTGGTGTGAACTAAATCTATAAACGGACGTTGGAAATTCCCATTATTCTTATGGGTTTTACTAGAAAAAGAAGATTGAGTTTAATGAAAAATAAAATAGATAAATGAAATTATTTCCATGTGAATGCCTGAAATGTGGGGTGAAGCATAAAGGTAATTTCTAAAATGAAATTGGGAGGTGATTAAAATGTATAAAGGTAGGTTATAAATATCATTAATGTCAAAATGTGATTAATGGGTTCATTAATATAACTAAGGAGAAGAGGAAACCAACAAATGAACAACCCAAAATCTACTATTTCAAGTGCATGGAGTATGGAAATTATTTGAATCAATTCCCCAATATAGGGGGTAATATGGATGATAATCCACAAAAACCTCTAAATACCATGTAAAAAGGGAAATATTATACTATAACAATGGATTGAGTGAATCTTGATAATTAGTTTACATTTATCCTCCCCTCCCTAGTTAGAAATTTCATGTTCTATTTTGTAGGAATTAGCCCTATAAAAATATAATTTTTCATAATTTAGTGAAATTTTAGGTGATTATCTCCCTCAATATAGTATCACAAAATTATTTTGTTAATTATTTATTTCAAATTAATTTAATCTTTTGATATTTTACATTTTATGCAATAATGAATATATGTTCTGTTATATGAAAGTAGTAAGTCTGGCTTGTGATATATGCCACACTAATTAAATATTTCACTACAAAAAAACACTTATACCAGATTTTGGTATATAAAAAACTATGTTTTGATTTTATGACACACAATACTGAGCCCCTTCTATAGCTTGAGTTACATGCAAGGCCATATTTTACAAAACTATAATATAATATTTATAATATTATTAAAATATTATTATAGCTACCACATAGATGTTGGAATGAAATTTATGAATAATATTAAAAAAATTGTGAAAATATGATTTAAAAATTTATATAAAATTAATCATTTTGTTATTAATTATTATAATTTAATGTAAGAACTATTGGAAAATAAATAAATTACTTTTCTAAGAAAACTAATTTTCTATGTACAAACATAGTTTTGTCTAAATAAATTAAAAAACCCACTTAGATTAATTTCTTCAATAAAATTTGTATATTATATATTAAATAAATATTTTTTATACCAATCTAATATATTTAGTAGCTATAATATAATAATAAATCTAAATTTATAAATAAAAAGATGTATTTTTCTTAAAGGAAATTTTATATCCCTTTAAAGAAGAACCATTTTTAAATATGATTTTTGACACTTTTATCATTCTTATTTTATAAAATAATCTACCTTTTTCAAATATAAATATCAAAATTTACTTCAGGTGATTTTTTGAATTTTTTCTGAGAAGTTTCATTTTTTGATAAATAGTGAAAACACTAACTTTTAATTCAAAACTACAATTTCATATAATTTATTTATCTAGACAAATTATATTTTAATTTATTTTTAAAGTAAAACATGTTAAATTATAAATCCCTTAATATTATTAAGTTAATTACAACCAACTTCATAGTGAAATTAGATATAAAAACATTTCCATCATTTGAACATTTTTATATCAAACACCCACTTTGTCATGCCATCTGTGGGATTAAATTTAAATTATTTTTCACCATTTATATGATAAAAATTTAAAAAAATTTATTCAATATTTTAAATAATCATAATTTATAATATCTAATAACTCTAATTTAGTATTTTACCAAAAATTTTAGAGATGGTGATTAAAATTAATTACAGCGATTAAGACAAAATTAACTGATCAAATGACTAAACCATAAAATTAAGGGCCCAAATAACCTATAAACATGTCCAAAATCCATTTTATGGAAATATTTCAACCATATATTTAATTTTCTATAATTTAGATCATTATGGGTGCCACATTACATGGGGAAAACATGGATGGAATTCCCTCTTAAAAATTTTATAAGAATGCCACTCCTCCTACACTATTAAAAGGAATTCACCCCTACCTATAATTCACTTCTATAAAAGCCTTTATATAAAAAAAATAACTCAAATAATCTCACTAAATCCCTCCTTCAACCCTATAATCCTTCATTTTTTATAAATCCAACCAAGGAAACCCTTTGGTGGAAATAAGTGGAGTTACCAAAAGAAGAGGTAACACCCTTCCACAAGCTACATTGTTTTTTAATTCTTTATAAGTAAAATATTATTATTCCATTCTTACATAAAAACCTCAGTATCTTAAAAATACATATATTTTTTTATTATAAGGGTTTTACCTATACATAAACACACTTTCATCCAATGGGTAATGAACTTATGGTTTTTGTGTACAGTGACCTACCACCTCACAAAATGATGTTGTTCCATTTTCCATACCTCTCATGGTTAGTAATTATGATGTAAAATCTATTTATATATATGATATTTATGATATTTATTATATATTTATGGTTATTTAATTATTATATTAACACATACATTCATTCTTTCCATTTTCTATAAATATGATAACATTGTTTGTGGAAGTGTGGACTACTGCCAGTTCAAAGTGGTGTGATTTGTTCACACTTTACATCAAATTTATTAAGGATGGGTTTCATGAAATTATATCATATACATGAAATAATAATTATAAATTATTGATGTTATATATATACACATATATTTTAATTTCTTTATTTACTTCAATATGACAATAAAATGAAAATAACACTTATGTGTATGCACTACCTACCGTCTCTAGGAATGATGTATTCAATTTCATAATCCTATATTTTATAGAATAGTATAAATATTTATATAATTAATATATATGAAACTTATATGATTTTTTAAATTCATTAAATATGTAAATAATTATCAATTTAAGATTATCAAGAATAAAAATTCAATAGATATTCGAAAAACACTGTGGATTTTACCAGAAACATAATGTTAATAAGGAATTGTCAATAAAAATGTAATATAAAGTCATAATAAATAATATATTGTATTATATATAATAACATAGTTCTATTTATATGTATAATAAATTTACTTTTATTATACATGAGGTTTTAACAAGTACCATTAAATTCAAGACTTAATGTAAGGGTTTTCTCGTCTCACATTTATTTTATGCAAGACAAAAGCCATATTCACCTCCTATTTCATATATGTGGTGTGTATAAAAACCATGGATGAATTATATGATTATTATACTTATAAGTATTATTATTTAAATATCCATTTTATTAACTTTTTTCATGGGGTTTATATTAAGGTACCAAATCAGAAAAGTAATTTTGTCTCAATTTGCCTTCTTTGTGACACATTCCATGTTATACACATATATTTTTCTATGTAATGTATATAAAAACATTGAAATGTTATATCATAAATATCATTATTTTCATTAGAGTTTAAGATTAATTTAATTTAATCCTTTCCATTTTATTGTGATTCAATTTTTCCACTCTTTGGTACATAGGATAATTAAGAAAATGTAGTAATAAGAATATTACTTCATTTATCCTTTTGGTCAGAAATATGTGTTATTCCAAAACAATTTTTTATAAAAATGTTTTCAAAATATTTGTACTATTATAAGATTATTTTAAATTATAATTTTATCCATGTATTACCTTTTAAAAAATGGTTTTAAAATGAATGTTCTTGTCATTTTCCAATCAAGGAACTTTTCTATACTTTTAATGTGAAAAAAGGAATGTTCAGCATGTACAGACATACCCACTATCATGAACTTCATTTACTCTATGATTCATTTGTAAGTATACTAGTTTATTTTTAAAGAAAATAATTTTCTAATATTATGAATTTTTTTCATTATAAATTTGTTTTCAAATAAAATGATTTTAAAATATGTTATATATTAGAAATTGCTTTAAATGTTTTCAAGATAATTTACATATTTTTAAATAAAATAGTTCTATAAATTATTCCAATACAAATTTATATATTTTATAGGTAAATGTTTTCAAAATTATTCCAAGAATTATTTTTATGTTTTCAAATTAATTTCAAAGGAAATCATTTTCAAAATGTTTTTAATATTATTTTATAAGTTTTCTAGAAAAAGGCATTCAAATTGATTTAAATACATGTTTATATGATTTCAATGTATCATCATAGAAATTTATATCAATTTTTTTAATATTTATTTATAATTGTTCAAGAGAAAAGGTTTTAAAAATGATTACTATATTTTTTATAATTTTTCATGTTTTACATTCAAAGAAAGCTATTTTCAAGAGGTTTTATATTTTAAAATGCCTTTTAAAAATATGAAAAGAATATTTTACTCAAGAAATGTATTTAAAATATATTTAAAAATTATTTTCAATATAATATGCCATCTTTTGATATTACTTATGGCATTTTGAGATATAATTCAAGGGTTTCATTCATATTATTTCTCTGAGTGGTTTTTTTATGTCATCATGTTTATGTAACCCATTTCTATTTCATGGGTTATATGTTTGTAAAACCCATTTATCATAAATGGGTTAAATGATTATGAAATCTACTTTTTATGGTTAATTATTTGATGAAATGATTATAAAACCTATCTTTATTCAACATGTTATAATATGATTACGTATTTATTATACATATTTCATTTATTGTGTTATGATATGATTGTTTATGATATTATGGAACATGTATCTAGGATTTAATTATGTGATGGGTGGGACCTATATCTACCTCTTATTCATTGGGTAAAGATTTATATCTCATGAGATATACATGGATAGAATGGGGATTAAACCTAGTTCAGTAAATGAATTTGTCTGATATGATGGTCTTGGGAGTGAACCTTGACAACTAAGATGGTCATGGGAGTGAACCATAACTACCGAGATTGTATGGGGAGTCATACCATACTACTATGATGGACATGGAAGATATACTCTACCTACTATGGAATGAATTTTACATGTTTATGTGTCTTCCACCAATTATATGTCTTATTATAATGTTATGCTTTCGTGGCCTATAATCTTGTTTCTATTATGAATCATTTCATATATATTTCTAATATTTTTTCCATGAATCCGGTATATGATATTTGATATGCAGGGTATGATGTTCAATGGTTATTCTCATGTTATAATACCTTTATAACCATTTTATTCTAATGTATCTTTTTCTAACATCACTAAGCATCCAAGCTCACCACTTTCTTATGTTTCTATTCCCCAGGTTATGAATAATGATTTTAAGTAGAAGAAATAAATGGGAATATCTTTTTTAGAATCCTTGAAAATATTTAACCAATATATAATATTTTGTTCTATATTTCAAAATACACTACACTATTATGGTCCCCAGGAATGTGTTTTTGGAATGCAGTGAATATTCATCTAAAATGATGTAATATCCAAGTATATTAAGCCTAAGTAACTATATTTAGTATCAAAGGAAATGTTTAGTCAAAATTTCAAAACTATAAAGAGAAAACATTAGGGAGGTCCCTAGGTATATTTCTAAGGATATGTCAAGGGATGTTAGTAAGGATGAGTCAGATGATGAGTTAATGTTTAGGAAATTATCCTGAAATTTTGGTAAGGTATAAAGTGAGTAGTTTCCTAGAAATACAAACTTATTTGAATACTATAAGTTTACGTGACTCTGGTATAATTGTACATAGGTATAATAACCCTAAAATATTGTATTAATTTAATCTAGATCAGGAACTAGTGCCGGGAAATGGGCAATGGTACCCACCTAGTTTGACAAACCCAAGGGATATAAATTGGTAATTCACAACCTCTATAAACCATCAAGAAGTATTTAAATATAGGATTAATATGAATAAACGTGTATAAAACTATGGTGTTATAGACTAAATAAATAGGTGTCATGATTTATAAAAACTATAATTAAATTTTTCCATGATTATGAGGTTTTATGCTATGATAAGTGATGATCACACTATTATTTCTAGTTTTTCACAATGGAGGGAACTAGAAGGAATTTTATTAATGATGAATGTGATGGCTAATTTTTAATGACCAGTCAAATGGGTTAATCACTATATTGAAAGATGATGTGATCATGCCTACTTAGTTTTCATAGAACATGATTAATAATGTTTACCTTAACCAAATCTCAGACTCTCCAAAGATGATAATGAAGGAATTTTCTAAGTGTTTAGGTAATGGAGACCATGGAGGAAAGTTTATCTAGTTAAATTTTTGTCAAGAATGTATAAATAATCACCTAATTGATTGTCTTAGAAGAAAAAAATGATGTTTTGAATGTGGAAAATAAAGAGACAATGAAATTAAATACAAAGTAAACAATAAACGGTTAGGTTAACGTAATGGATGAGAATATTTTCCTCCCTAATACATTATAAAATGTAAAATTATCTATATTTAGAGTGAATGGTAATTATGAAAATTGATTTCCCAAGGGGAAAGATCACATATAGAATCAATAAGCTGGTACGAGTAATGGTTATATTGATAATGATGATGAGACTACAGATAAAATGTGAAACGAAAGAAGTATTAATTAATAGGATGATGTATCTATGTTAATATATTAATGATGAAGTAGAATAATAGAAGTGTTTATGTATTTTGAATCAAGAATTATAAATTTTGAAATATATAAGGATTTTTCTATTTATGTTTTTTTCTATGTATTTACAGGAATATGTTCATCGGTTTCAATAAAATATGAAGGTTATTTAATGGAAATGTGATGTTCATTGAAAACCCATGATTAATGGAAATATAACCCCTTATATGTTCATTATGAAAAGATAATGTTGTTTAGATAATGATATATTGGATATGAATAAGAAAATTAGATATCAGTGATTACCTTGAAACTAATTATGGAATTATTGACATGTGGTTTATAATATCATTGATGAAGTTTTCAATATTATTGATTTTTTGTAATATATCCAATATACTTTGGAATAATAAAACATGAATGTTTTCATTAAGGATTTGTTATAATTTATGTTATTACCATGTTTAAATAGAATACATCATGATGGTATTCACATGTTTGTTTGGAATCATCCAAGAGATAACTTTTGATAAATGAGGGGTCAATGCTAAGCTAATTTAGCTAACTTCTTTCTATTTTTTTTATTTTCATATTTTAAGAGGGTTATATGGTTGTTGATTTGTTGAATGGTTAATGTTAAACTCTGGATTTGGTTTTAAATATTAAATTATTATCACAATATATGGGGATTTATATACACTTGGTTACTTATACTAACCACATTTTTCTGATGGTATCTAAAGATAGATGGAATGACCTGTCATTCTATTTATACATCTCATGATCTTTTAAGGATTTATAACGAAAAACTCTACCTTTATTTCATGGAATGTAAGACAAAGTAGGAATTCATCAAGACAAAAAAAGAGTGAGTCATTCGTGAAATCATGTAAGTATATCATCTCATAAAAATTATTCAATTTTAAGAAAAAGGTCCTGAAAATAAAAATTTTATCTAAGTTCCTTCATTTTCAATGAATCAAATGGACCCTTATATCATCACATATTTATGGCTTTAGGATCATTAACATTCTAAAACCCATGTTATCTATCACTCTACATCATAAATTAATAGTTATATTTCTCTTCTATGTCCATGTTTTCACTTCCCACCCATGTTCTCATGTGCGGAAACCTAGTTATGTGTTACATTGGTTAACTGTAATGTTTCCAACTTTTTCTTTTCAAAGGATGTTTTAGTATTTATTTTTACAGTTTTGGTTTCTAAGAGGAGAACATTCAAGTATTAGAACATTGAAAACCAATATTAATTTTCAGGAATAAATTAATTATAAGGGGGTAGAATGTAACACCCTATGACTTTTTAGTATTTTTTAATTAATTTAACCTTCATATATTTTACATTTCACACAACAATGAATATATTTTTTTATATGAAATTACTATGTGTGTCTTGTATTTTACAAAAAACCATTTCGATATTATGTTACACAAAAAACATAGATTAGTTTATGTTATTTGAAAAACTATGTTTGTCTTGTATTATAAAAAATAATGTGTCCCTTTGATATATTGCGTTACACGCAAGGCCATGTTTTACTGAACTGCAATATAATACTATTATGACTATTAAATTATTATTATATCTTCCACCTAGCCATTGGAATGGAATTTATGAATATTATTAACAACATTGTGAAAATATTTTTTAAAAATTTATTTAAAATTAATCATTTGGTCATAAATTACTATAAGTGAATGTAAGAACTGTTGGAAAACAATTTCTTTTCTAAGAAAACTATTTTCATATGTACAAATAAAATATTATATCAATAAATTAACCAAAAAAATTTGATTAATTTTTTCAAAAAAATAATATAATATATATTCAATAAATATTATTTATATACTTCCAATATATTTGATAGGTATAAGATTATAATAAATCAAAGTCTATTAATAAAAAGATGTATTTTTATGAAAGGTAATTTTACCGCCTTTTTGATGGTGAACCATTTTTAAATATTATATTTCAAACTTTTATAATTTTTATTTTAAAAAATAAAAATTATTTCTGGAAGAGTATCAAAATTTACTTAGGTTGAATTTTATATATTTTAATGAGAAGTTTTGTTTTTGATAAATAGTGGAAAACACTGAATTATAATTCAAAAATGTGTTTTCATATAATTTATATTTAGGGTTAAATAATTTTTTAATTTCATTTTAAATTATTATTATATAAATTATAAATCACATAATACTATTTAGTTCATTATAACTGATTTCACATTGGAATTGGATATAAATAATTTTCAAACTATTAAACATTTTTACATTAAACCTCTACTTTGTCATCCCATCTGCGGGATTAATTTTAAACAATTTTCATCCAATTATGTGATTATAATTTTGAAAAATAGATTCAATATTTTTATTGAAAATAATTTTTTATTTCTAATTTGGTAAACTTATTTTTTGACCAAAAATATTGGTGAAAGTTATTAAAATTAATTACTTCGATTAAGTGAAAAATTATCTTAATAAAGGACTACACCTTAAACATAAGAGATAAAATTACCTATAAAAGAGTAAAAAATCCATTTTATAGACACATATATACCATATTCTCTATTATATAGAATTGGGACCATTATTGGAGCCATTTTACATGGTAAAAAGGAGGTTGTAATTCCCTTTTCAAAACATTACATGAATTCCACTCCTCCTCCACTATAAAAAGGCACTCAATACTACCACTTATTCACACCTCTAATGCCATTTTTATCTCCAAAATGATACTCCATTAATCTCCTAACATCCCTCCTTTCACCATATAGTTCTCAATTGGTGAATACATCCAACCAGTGAATCCCTTTTGTACAAACCAAGAAAAGTTACCAGATAAAGGGGTAACTTCCTTCTTTAAGATCCTTCGTATAATATTCATTCTACACTACCTCAAATATTATTATTTAATAATTATATAATATCTAAAATAAAAATAATATACTAATATGTTGTTATTATATGGTTTATACCTATATTTACACACACTTCTATCTAATGGGTAAAGAACTTATTGTTCTTGTGTACAGTGAACTACCGCCTCACAAAACGATGTGGTTCATTTTTTACTTTACCACATATCATGGTAAGTAATTTTGAGGAAAAAATAATACTTATATTATATATATTATATACATTATTTATTTATTACTCTTTATTTTTTATATAAAAGGATTCCATCATGATTTTAAATTTTTTAAATAAGATAACATTGTTTGTGGAAGTGTGGACTACCACTTCCTCAAAACGACATGATTCATTCACACATTACATATAATGTATTAATAATGAGTTTAGTAAAATTATATGATATATATGAAATAATAAATCTAAGTTAAATATAATATATATACATATATTTCAATTACTTACTTTCTTTCAATATGAAAATAAAATGGAAACAATATTTATGAGCACGCACGACCTACCGTCTTCATGAATGGTGTATTCCATTTCATAATCTTCTCTTTTATATATTATAATAAATATTTATATACATAAAATATATGATACTTATATAAAATTTTACATTCTTTAAATATTTATAAAACGATCTATATAATATTATCAAGAATAACAGGAATAATTTATATGGAAAACAACAGAGATATTACCTGAAAAATAACATTAACATTGAATTTTTCATAAATGGGTAATATAAAGTCATAATAAAATAATATACGGTATTAGATATAATAATATGGTTTTTTATATTTATAATCAACTTATATTTATTATACCTGATTTTTTACAATGTATAATGAAATTCATGACTTAAGGTAATGGTTTTCTCATCTATCATTTTATTTTCTATGATACACGGGCAATGTTCACCTCTTATTTCTTATATAAGGTGAGTATAATAACCATGGATGTATTATATAATTATAATACATAAATTTATGGCTATTTACATATCAATTTCATCGTATTTCTTTCATGGGGTTTATGTTTCAAAAGTTACCAAATCGGTACAGTAATTTTACCTCAATTTGTCTTCTTTGAGACACATTCCATGTTATGAACCTATATTTTTCTAAGAGATGTATATACTAACAATGAAATTTTATGTCATTAATATATTTGTTTTAATTATATTTTAAGCTTCATTTAATTTTATTTTTTCCTTTGTATTATGGTTCAATGTTTCTAAATTTTTAATGGTTTATTGTTACAATCTCATCATTTATCGATATTATTTTTTATTATGATACCATTGATAAATTATTATGATACATATCTCAAAAAGGCTCATGTAATTTCATAAAATCTGGTTATTTATGTTATATCCAATTAATGGAACCTTAATTCCCCTCTTTGGTACTTAGGATAATTAAGAAATTGTATTTATGAGTATCCGACTTCATTTCTCTATTAAGTCAGAAATCATTGTTCTTTAAATTTTTTTTATATAAATGTTATGAGAAATGTTTTAATATTATACTATTATTTTAAAATGAAATTTTTACCATGGAATTAAATTTTTGAAAAATGAGTTCAATGTGAATCTTCTTGTCTTTTTCTGATCAAGTCACTTTTCTAAACATTTAAGGTGCAAAAGGAATGTTCCACATTCTCAAATTAACCCACCATCATGACCGTCATTTCATTGAAGATTAGTTTGAAGGTTTGAATTATTATTTTTAAATATAATGGTTTCGTAGTATTCCATAATTTATTTATTTTAAATTGTGTTTCAAATAATTTTTTTTTAAAAAATGTTCTATGTTAAAAAAATATTTTAAATGAGTTCAATATTTTTTATATATTTTCAAAGAAAATGGTTTTCAAAAAATTTACAAACTCTTTTATAAGTTTTCAATAAAATCTTTTTTAAAAATATTCAAGAATTATTTATCTATTTTTAGTGTATTTTCAAAGAAATATTATTTTAATATGTTTTTAATCTTATTTTAATATTTTTCTTGAAAAAGGTTTTCAAAATGATTTCAACCCTTATTTAAAAATTTTCAATATATTTTCAAATAGAATGATTTTAAAAATGTTCTCAAGCTTCCTTTATATATTTGAATAAGAAAAAGATTTTCAATTTTTTTTTAGATTCCTTTATAATTTTTCATTTAAAAATTTGAATAAAAATGGTTTTAAAAAGATATTATGTTTTAAAAATCTATTTTAAAATTCAAAACATTATTTTTCTTAAGAAATATTTTTAAAAGATATTTAAGAATAATTTTCCATCTAAGATGACCTCAGTTGAAGTAACTCAGTGATTTTTGGGGATATGATCCAAGGGTCACATTCATATTTTTTCTCTAAAGAGTTTATATTTTTAGGGAATGATGTTTATGAAAGATATTTCTCTTTCATGGGATATGTGATTATGAAAAACATTGCCATTAAATAAGTAATATTATTATAAAACCCACTTTATTTCACGGTTTATGATTTGTTGAAATAATTGTGATACCAGTACCTTTTTCAATAGGTTATGATATGATTACATCTTTATGATACCCATTTCATTTCAGGGGTTATGATACAATTGTTTAGGATATTACATCACATGTATATATAATTTTATTATGAGATGGGTGGGATCTATATCTACCCCTAATGCATTGGTTAGAGATTTATATCTCCTTATACAGGCATGGTTGTAATAGGGAGTGAGATCGGTTTATTAAAGTAATTTTTCCAATAATATGGTCTTAGGAGTGAACCTTGTCTACTAAGATAGTCATGGTAGTTAACCAAGAAAACGAAGATTGTTTGGGGAGTGAACCCATACTACTAAAATGGCCTTGGAAGTGATTCCTTGAATACTTTGGAAATAATTTTGTATGCTTATGTGTCTGCCCTTATTATTATGTTATAATTTTATTGCTTATACTCTTGATTGCCTTATAATTCATGTCTTATTAAATAGTAATATTTATTCTATGAATCATGTATATGATCTTTGATATATAGGGTATAATCTTCAAATGTTATTATAATGTTATCATACCCTTATACACTTGTTTTGCTCATGTATTACATTTATTTACCCACACTGAGAATATAAGCTCACCCCTTTATTATATTTCCTTTCCATATGTTATGGAGAAAGGTTTTATTAGATTTAATTAAGGGGAATATCTTTGTGGGAAAATTTGAGATCAGTCAAAAAGTTAGAAGATTGCGTTCCATGTTTCCAAAGACACTAATCTATTATAGTCCTTAGTTATGTATTTTTTTAATGTGTTGAATATTTATATAAATTGATTTAATATCCATTTATGTTAAGAATGTGTCACTATATTCATGGATTATAGAATAACTAAATCCCAATTGATATTATATAAATATTAGGATAAATCCTAGATTCCATTGAAAACGTTTTTGTTAAGATAATATATTTTATAAGGAATAAATGGTGAATTAAATTTTGGAAGTTAATATATCTCCATGTAATAATAACATATGATTTATGGATACAATCATGAGTTTTGGAGTTTAAGGTTTTTCGGGAGTTCAAAGTCATGGTAACCCATTTTGAGGTTTTATGTGACGAGAATTTATCAGGATTAAGGATATTTTAAGGGAGATTTTTGGAAATACAACCCTTTAGATTTGTATATGTTTTTTTGAAAATGGAATTTATGGAGTAAAAAACATATAATTTCTGGAGATTTGTTTAATGTTATTAGAAACATTTAGGGTTTATATTATCTTTGATGTTGACATAATTATGTGTTGTATTTGATCACATTATGAAGTCAACACACTTTTTTCTATCATAGAAAACTTATATTCGGATCCTATTTCTAGAATATATGGTAATAAAGTTTAAATATTTCTTAGAGTACCACATTAAATTGTATTTTATCAATATCCTAAATTTACCTTGATGTTTTAGCAAATTCATCGGCAATATATTGATACAATGTTCTGTTTCAACACAAGGTATCATCCTTAGACAAATGCCATGTATAGGTAAATAATTAAATCCCAATAAGATTTGAAAAGATATTATTATATATATTTTAAAGGAATTTTTGATCAAAAACATCCTCAAGTTGTGTTTTCATGCAAAACTAGCTTTCACTCGAGCATTCAGATGGTTCCTTATGAATCTATTAATTGAAAAAATGTATATAACTCCAACGTTTTAGAATGAAGTTACATTAAAGAAACTATTGGTACCAGGGATAGATGATGATTTGGTATTTAAGGATAGATCTATTAATCAACATTTAATTAAAACATAAATTATATATAAATTTTATACTAATAATCAGCTATATGGTCAATAATTTGAAATTCGTGGGAAGGATTTTCTATGAATTTCTCCATGGATGAATGAAGGGAAAAATAATCCATAGGAAAATCAGTCCCTTTCAAATACATGATAATTTTGGGATAATATCTTATCATTGGTAACTTCTACCTAACATTTGTTAGGATCAAGATGTGTTCCTTGTACCTCTTTAGAGGATGTATCCTTTGTTTTTAGTACCAAATTGTTAAAATTCAATGGAGAAATCCATTTTATGGTTGGTAGAATATAACACACTTATAATTTATAAAATATTTTATAAAATAAATTTAATATCTTAGATATTTTTTTCTAAAAACAACACCTTTTTTAGATTTCATTTCATGTGACACTGAGTTTAGCTTGTGCAACACTGAGGTTGGAAGAAACATATCATATAATTGGAATATTATTATTTAATTTGATAGTTATCGCCTAGCTATTATTTTGATGTTATAAAAAGGCTTATCTAAATTATGAATATATATGGTTTACACATGTAAATGTAATGAATTCTTTGATAAAATTAATTTGAAATGAAAAAAATTTCAAATAAATGGACTTTTTTTTGAAAAGAATATTTGTATGAAAACAAAAATGTTCTATATTTATAAATTAAATAAATCACTTTTTATGAATGATTTTAAATAAATTTTTATATTATATATTGAATAAATTTTTTAACATTTATCTTGTATGTTTTCTAGAAAATAGATACGAATAAATCCAATTTTTTACTTAAAACTATATTTTTCAATAAAGTAAATTTTTATCATTTTTTGAAATTAATTTAAAATTAGTTTTTACACTATTAGAAAATTTAGTATAAATAATTAAATTTGTTTTTTAAATTCATAATTTCCAAATAATATTACAATTAATTTTTAAGAATTCCTTATGAAGATAAATTTGTTGATGAATAGTGAAAATATGGGTTTTTATTCAGAATTGTGTTCTATTTTAAAGAATTTATCGACATAATTTTTTTTAAGATGATATTAAAGTTAAAACTTGTTCAATTATATATAAATATATTAATCTTAATCTTGGTTACTAGAATTAATTTCATATTTAATTTTGATATACAAACTCTTTAAACTTTTGAACATTTTCTCATTAAAAACCCACTTTCCAACTTCGTCTACATGTTTAAAGTTAAATTATATTTTGGAATATCTATGAATTGAAAATAGATATATTTATTAATTTTTTTAATAATCATAATTTATATTATATAATAATTTAACCTTAAATTTTTATCATAATATATAGTGAAAAGTGTAAAGAAATTACCACAGTTAAGATAAAAATGGGTTCATCGGGGGTTAATGTAAAAAAGATAAGGTTTAAAAATGACTGAAGACTTTTTCATCACCCAATTAATGGAAATAAATTGACGATAAATGTAATTCCTCGACCCCAGTTACCCAGAGTTGGTGCATTATTAAATATCTTCAGCATGACCACAAGAGATCAAATCCTGAAAGGCCGATCAGTTTAGTAGCCTTAGAAGTACTAAATACATACTTAAGTTTTACATTACATCATGAGATAAAAACAAAAAAAAAATTCCCCTTTTAAAAAACTTATATACCTTATCCTAACCCTGTATGTCAACCATAAAATACTTCTTCATATCCCGGAAAAAATAAATCATAGAAATGGGTGAACTCAGATGCTCAGTAAGGATAACAAAATAGCGGAAACTTCATAAATAAGCATAAACATTTATGGCAATACATATAACTAAAAAAGCATTTTAAAAATAAACTTCAGCATAATATGGAAAATATAAATCAAATAAGTCCATTTACATATTCACATAGACGTTCTACCAGTCTAATAATCACATGTAATGTCAACATCTAATTTCATAAGTATATAATGCATAATGGTGAACATCATAACCACATAGTCAAGGACTATTGCCAAGAAAACAAATAAGATTTTTCTAAGGCCGTGTTCCAAGACACTAGTTTGTCTCGTGAGACCTACCGATGCATTGAGGAGCTATAGTGGGCTCCACCCATCAATTACTAAGTCCAATGCATTCTTCATATGATAGGTTTGAAACATAACATAAAAATCCGTTTTAAAACTATCATACCAAATGTTAATACATTATCCATAAACCATGAATGGTATAAAAATGACACATCCACAGTCAAAAATATAAAAAAACATCAATACAATATGTAATATTTGTACCATAATAAATCAACATCAAACAAGTATAAAATACATTAAAGGATATTGTAATAGATGAAATCAAAACTGTTTGAGAGTAGTATCTCTTTCTATTTTGAAATCATTTAAAAGTCATATAATTATAAAAGAAAACATTTATTTGGAAAATATTCTTATAATATTGTAAGGGATGATTCAATGGTGTTATAATGAGGGAGAATAAATGTACCTTCTTTAGAAGTAAAAAAACATTCTTACCTTAATTTGTTGAAAAGATCATAAAGTACCATGTTTGGAAAATGACGGAAAGATTCCTTTCAAAACATTTTATAAAAAGTAAAAAAATAGTATAAATGAAATTAACCCATAGTCTAGTAAATAGTAAAAATATTTTGAAATACATTTCTATGAAACACATATGTGGATGATAAAGAGGTCCCAGTAGACCTAACATAAAAACAACCTCTGATAATAAAAATATTGTGAAATTAACCCTTACCTAGTAATTTTCCATGGTTGAGGGTACATTAACCACATGTATAATAGTTAAATAAATTTTTATTAAATTATAAAATAACCAAATACATAAATTTGATATCATATATGATCATTTAATAATGATTTGTTAATAATATTTTAGTAGTATCATTTTTTCGGGTGTTAACTGATTCGTTTTCCTTTATATGTTTTCTTATGAAATTCATGTTTGTTTTGGATAGGATGTATTTGATTCATATGTAGAATGATATAATGTTCTTAAATATTATTTTTTATAATCAAATGAAAATTATTCTTGAACTTTTACAATGGGGAATGAATCTAAAAGTGTTCGTGGAGACAGTAATCTTTACTTATGCAGGGACACTACTTCCATTTCATTTTTATATTTTAAAAGGAATGAATACCAAATGATACAAGGGTGTATTATTATTCCATTATAATATACTATTTTCTATACATTAATTATTTTCACTAGCACTTTAATGTCTCATATTTTTCCATGTATTATTTTAATATTATATGGGAATTAATTCGAGACTAGGCTCTGAGGCGGCGTGCAGTTCCGAGGCCCAGTGAGCCCGGAACAAATGTTTTAATTTAATTTAATAATTAAATAAATGCATGCGTGTGGTTTTCCTGAAAAAGCGGAATAACTCATGAACGGTTTCTCGGATCAGAAATATGAGGGCACCATTGAGTTCAGAACATCATTTTTACCTTAGGCAAGACCTAACATTAGCTGGCATAGGTCGGTATTAAAATCTGGTTTTTGGATGCAACCGTAATAAAATATTTAATTAAAATATTATATTTAAATCTTTGTTACAACGAAATAACTTATCTTTTTAAATGGAGATTTCACAGGGGATCAGGGTTAAAATTTCCATAACCCAAAAACCCTTGGCGGCTTTGGAGGCTCTGGAGGAAACCTCCAAACGCGACGACGATGACGCAACGACCGGGTCATCGCCGACGAATGCCGCGAAATCCAAGTAGGATGTTTGTCTTGATTTTTTTCCTTTCCTGTTTTTGATTTCCATGAATAATGTAGTCTAATCCACTAACAAATTATCCCATGGATCGATCGTTCTTACGGGATGGGTTCATGCGGGGATTTGGGGCTTTGATTCTTGATATTGATTTTGTTTTCAATCTAACGGCGGCAAACCCGGATCATCACGAACAACGATCGAGGTTCACCCCTCTTATTGATTCTTATTTTCCCCCCCACGTTCTTCGTTGCGTTCTTAGAGGAAATCGATCATTGCACATTCATTTGTTGACGCAACAATCCGAGATGAAAGATCCAACGTCAATGAGACCTAACAGAGGTGTGATGACGACGACGACGGATGAATCGATGCAGTTTGGATGTTCCTGTTCTTCGAGCGTTTTCATGCGGATTGATCGAGATGCATTTTTAGGGCTGATCAGAAGCTCGAAATTGACAGAATCGGTTTCTTAGGGGCAAGATGACCCCAAATCCGGAGTTTCATGATGATCGGGCGGTTGGATCAAGATCTGAAGGATTAGCCGAAGCGCACGGAGGAAGACGACAATTCTAGAATTTTTCCAACTACACATCATGTAGTATGGGCTACACGGCATGTGTTCATTAGTGGGATTGCATGGCCTACACTCTGAGAGTACACGGACACGGGCAGGGTATACGACCAAGGACACGCCGTGTATTACCCTCCCTGGAAAGACCCGGCCAGATACACGGGATACCCCGTGTACTGTACACGGGCAGGCGACACGGACACCGACATAGGCCGTGTACGGGCACATGGCCAGCATACACGGAGTGAGCCCCGGTGCTCGGACATGGCGTGTGATTTTTCTACACACCGTGTAGTTTCTTTCTATCTGAAAAGCCTAATGACATGGGCCGGTTACACGGGCATTACCCATGGTCAAGGAACACGGCGTGTACCTTTTCTACAGGCCGTGTAGTTTGGTTTTACACAGCTTGAACGAATGACATGGGCCGTTTTCATGGGAAGTACCTGGGGTCATGGAACATGGCATGTAACTATACTACACGCCGTGTAACCTTTTCTGGTTGACTTGAGCAACTTCTCTTCTGTGACTTGGAATAGTTCTCTAAGGGTTCGTACCCTTGGTTGTTTCCTTGAAGGTTCTGGTATCATTTCCTTTACACAAGACTATGATCCCTTCAGTAGAACTCCCTAAATAGAGTTGTTGGAATCCCCTCTGTGAGACTTAGAGTCAGATCCTCTATTCATTCCTTGAACACTAGGTAGATTTCTTGGTATCGATGTGACCAACTTTACTCGGGTCCCGATCCTCTACTTAGAGGATTAGCTCAGATTGAGTTTTTAGAATCTCCCCATGACTTGGTTGGGATCCTCATCTGAGCATCATGTTCTCAAGGTACTTGTGGAGTGTGTTCTCTCAGAACGAGTATTTCGTACCTCTATCTTCAGACCTAGGAGTATGTTCTCTCGGTTGAATGCATAGTGGAATCTTCAAGCTGGATCCTAGTGGTTGTATTCGTGATAGTCGATTGTGCATGAGTATATCTGGATATTCTTGTGGTATTTTCTTTAGAAATATATAGTGTGGAGCTGACTGTATCTTTCCTTTGTGGTATTTTCCCTTGATGTATTTCATTTTTGCTATCGGTGTGTCCTACTGAGTATTGTTATACTCACCCCTGCACGGGCTTTGCCCACACATGTCATGTATTGTGTAGAGGAGAAAGCCTTTGACAGGATTCTAGGTGGACCAGGACCGGATGGTACTCAGTGAGATCAGACAGGCCGAGGCGTGTTCCTACGGCTACAGACTACAGTCCCAATACCTTTCTTACAGGTTGGACTTTGTTACAAGCATTCTTTTTGGTGGGCTTGTACTTTTGGCCTAGGGTTTTACACTTTCTGTACATTACTTTCCTATCGTACTCTGTTTTTTGGGTGTTAGTGTATTCATTCACCCTTTACATTTTTAGTAGTTTTCACTTTTCAAATTTGTGGGCTTGGAGATGTGTGTGCATGTGTACAGGTTTATAGGAAATGCCTCCCATGTTAGTAGCATGCCTACTCGGTGCTAGTCAGTAGCCCCTGATCTGTTAAAGGCGGACATAGGGAGTTGGAGCTCAGGCCCCACTGGGACGGGTCGTGACAGAGCGGTATCAGAGGTGGTCAGTTCTACCTTAGGACCAAGATTCTGTGAGTTGGTTTGGGGAAACAGTGTTTAGTGTTTCGAGTTAGGATTTTAGGCCCGGGACCCTAGTGTTGGTGTGGGTGGCTGATGTATCCATACACTAGGACTCTGATAACTTTCTTTTCAACTCAGAACATGAGAACACTAGTTGTAGGGAAAATAATTGTACATGCATCATATAGGAATGGGTTGTGGTTTGCATGTACTTTTCTAATCAGCTCTTCAGATATACTTACTGACTGAGATACATCTTGTTTCCTTACAGGATGCCTCCACGACGCGCACCTTCTAGGATCCAGCAGCTCGATCACAAGTATGAACCCTCAGTGATGAAGCTTTGATATAGGGACTAGATCCCCCAGTTTACCACCAGGTGGTGTGCCAGTTATACCACCACCTATGGAGTAGTTCTTAGTGCCTGTTGTACCAGTGAAGAGGGAGTGTAGGCTGAGTGCACTCCACGAGTTTCAGAGACAGAGACCCCTCAAGTTTCGAGGCGAGCCTGACCCTCAGTCTGCAGAGGACTGCCTTGAGGTGGTGGCCAGAGTCTTTCGTTTGGTCAGGACACCAGCAGACCAGATGGTGATCCTGGCAGCGAGCATTCGGTAGGGCTTGGTAGGACGATGGTTTAGTTTGGTTATCTAGACTCACGACGAGGCGACACTCGCTTGGTCGAAGTTTGAGCGTCTCTTCAGAGAGGAGTTTTCACCGGTTACCCTAAGATCAGTACCCATATAGGATCTTCTTCAGCTATTGCAGGGAACCATGACGGTGGCTGACTATTTGTCACGGATTACCAACCTCTCGCAGTACTCGATGTATATGGTCATAGATCAGTACTTCAGATCATGGACTTTCGAGTAGGGATTGCACAGGGGTATCTGAGCTAGCATCATCCCTATGAAAATTCCTACTTATGCTGGGCTGCTCGAGTGGGGTTTTGTGGTCGAGAACTTCTTGGCAGAGGAAACATGTGGAGCAGACAGATCCGTGGGGCAGCGGACGTGGTAGAGGAGCTGGGAGAGCAGCTGAAGGTGGTCAGCGTTTTGACCCTTTGCCACCACCACCCCCAGGAGGTCCACCGCAGGCCCAGGTAGCTGGTGGACAGAGGCAGGGAGAGCTATAGGCGGTAGAGGTTTATGACCCAGGTACTCCCGGAATGATTAGAGGTACTATCTGTGTCTTTTATACTTTGGCTACCGTAGTGATAGACACAGGTTCTAGTCATTCCTTTATGTCTATTTACCTTGTTCGAGACCTTGAGATTCCAGTTGAGCCACTGAATCAACCCTTACGATTAGAAACACAGACTAGAGAAGATTCATAGATCACACACCTCTGTAGAAAGTTTGACCTGACCCTTGGAGGCAAGAGTTTTGGTTGGAACCTCTTCATGGTAGCGTCGAGGCCTTACAATGTCATTATTGGTATGGATTGGCTATCTAGAGTTCATTCCCAGATCTACTGTTTTAGGTGAAGGGGGCGGTGTGTCCGTAGTGATGGAACGAGGGTCTCTTTTGTCGTTGAAAGAGAGACCCATGCAGCGTAGGATGGACTCGTGCATAGGAGGGCACAACCAATTTCACATCAGTTGGCTAGACTAGCCCTTGGTGCAACACATGTTACGAGTTTCCAGTTTCTAGTAGTAGTGGCTGAGTACGAGGACGTCTTCTCGGAGGATGTCCCTGGGCTACCTCCCTGTCGGGAGATATATTTCTGCATTGAGTTGCAACTCGAGACGACACCGATATCATCATCAGCATATTGGATGGCTTATGGAGAGCTCTGTGAGCTGAGGGTGCAGCTGGAAGACATGCAGAAAGAGGGCTTTGAAAGACCCAGCATTTCACCCTGGGTGGCCCCAGTGCTATTTCCCAAGAAGGAAGACGGGATCTTGAGGCTATGTGTGGATTACCGTCGCTTGAATCAGGTGACCATAAATAACCGGTATCCCCTACCAAGGATCGATGACCTCTTCGACCAGTTGAGAGGGGCACGATGGTTCTCGAAGGTTGATCTATGATCAGGCTATCACCAGTTGCAAGTATGGGAGGAGGATATACCGAAGACGACTTTCAGATGTCGCTAAGGTCACTATGAGTACTTGGTGATTCCCTTTGGCGTGATGAATGCCCCGGCGGTGTTCATGGGGATCATGAACTGGATTTTTCAGCCATATCTAGACCGGTTGTTAGTGGTCTTAATCGATGATATACTTGTGTACTCTGCATCCGAGGAGGAGCACGTGAGACACCTAAGGATGGTTCTGGACACACTCTAAGAGCAGTAGTTCTATGGGAAACTCTAAAAGTGTCAGTTCTAGTTACAAGAGGTCCACTTTCTGGGACACGTTATCTTGGAAGATGGTGTAGCAGTGGACCCTGCCAAGGTAGAGGTAGTGCTTGCATGGGATCCACCCCGGAGCATGACGGAGGTGCAGAGTTTCGTTGGGTTGTTAGGCTATTATCAGAGATTCATTCTTGATTTATCTAGGATTCCAGCACCCATGAAAACTTTAACCCAAAAGGGGCAGCATTTCATGTGGACTGAGAGATGCCAGCAGGCTTTCCAGTAGTTGAGATATAGTTTGACGAGCACCGCGATCTTGAGACTACCGGAGGAGGTTGTCGAGTACGTAGTGTTCTGCGATGCATCAGGAACTGGGATTGGTTGTGTCCTGATGCAGAGGCATGCAGAGATTGACTATGGCTCAGGTCAGTTGAGGCCACATGAGGAGAACTACATGACCCATGATCTTGAGTTGGCAGTGGTAGTCTTTGCATTGAAGATGTGGCGACACTAACTGATGGGCCAGCGGTTTACCATCTTCTCTGATCACAAGAGTCTTAGATATATCCTTTCTTAGAAGGATTTGAATTTGAGACAGAGGTGATGGCTTGAGTTCCTCCAGGATTACGACTTAGAGATCGTTTATACTCCTGGGAAGGGGAACGTAGTGGCAGATTCTCTCAGCAGGAAATCCAGTTTGCAGTTGCTGGATGAGGCGATAAGGCAGTTGGCCTCCTTACAGTTATCCTTCATGGATGGAGATGAGGGAGCCTACCTTTAGTTGATGATTTTTACCCCTCCACTCTTACAGCAAGTCAGGGAAGCACATCATGAGGATGCAAGCTGTGAGACTCTACGTGCTCAGATATCCACAGGTGTTGCGGTTGATGAATTTTTAGAATGTGGGGAGCACATTGCTCTTTTTAGAGGGAGCACAGTAGTACCAGTGACATTGCGATAGGTGGTTATAAGGGAGTTCCATACATCTCCTTTGCCAATGCATCCAAGCATGGAAAAGATGTATCAGGACCTCCGACGTCAGTTCTGGTGGCCAGGAATGAAGATGTGTGTGGCATAGTTTGTTTCTCGGTGCCTTACTTGTCAGCAAGTAAAGGATGAACACCAGGTGCCAGCGAGTTTGACTCAGCCCCTTGAGGTGCCAGAGTGGAAGTGGGATGGGATTTCCATGGACTTCGTGACGGGTTTACCACTTACGTCCAGGGGACACGATGCCATCTGGGTGATCGTTGATCGACTCACAAAGTCGGCCAACTTCCTATCCATACGGGAGCAGAGTTTAGTGGAGAACATGGGGAACCTTTACGTACAAGAGATAGTCCGACATCATGATGTGACATCCATGATCGTATCAGATCGTGATGCTTATTTCACATCCCGGTTGTGGAAGGGATTGCAGGAAGATTTTTGGACTTAGTTACGCTTGAGCACAACCTTTCATCCCTAGACTAATGGTCAGACAGAGCGGAACATCTAGGTCCTGGAGTATATGCTTAGAGCTTGCATACTAGATATTGGTCGTAGTTGGGAGGATCACCTACCACTGGAGGAATTTTCTTATAAGAACAGTTATCATTCCACTATTGGTTTGGCACCATTTGAGGTTCTGTACAGGCGACCATGCAGGTCACCACATTGTTGGACTGACCAGGGAGAGTCAGCACTCATGGGCCTAGAGATGGTTAGAGCTACTACAGAGAAGGTGCGGGTCATCCAGGAGTAGCTGAAGATTGCACAGATTCGGCAGAAGTCATATGCCGATAGGATGCGGAGGCCCTTTTAGTTCGAGAAGGGAGACCATATGTTCTTTTGGGTCTCACCTCTATAGGGATTACATAGATTTGGCCGAGGTGGAAAGCTATCTCTGAGGTTTGTTGGCCCTTTTCAGATTCTGAGTAAAGTTGGAGAGGCGGCGTATCTCTTAGCTCTACGTCCCCAGATGGACTGGGTTCACAATGTCTTCCATGTGTCGGAGCTACAGAGGTACGAGCATGATCCATCGCACGTTATCGGCTGGGGTGAGCTGGACATCGATGATGGAGTGACCTTTGCTGAGTACCCAGTGGATATCGAGGATTGATAGGAGAAGATCCTTCGTGGGTGAGCTATTCCCTTGGTGCATGTTCGGTGGCAACACAGGAATCTCCAGGAGAGCATGTGGGAGTGGGAGGCTCATATTCGCGTGAAGTACCCACATCTTTTTGAGTTGCCTTTGTTTTGGCTTTTCGGAGACATAAAAGCCCTAAGGTGGGTGTGATGTAATGTCCCGGATTTTTCCATGTATTATTTTAATATTATATGGGAAATAATTTGAGACTAGGCTCTGAGGCGGCGTGCAGTTTCGAGGCCCGGTGAGCCCAGAAAAAATGTTTGAATTTAATTTAATAATTAAATAAACAAGCGCGTGTGTTTTTTCCTGAAAAAGTGGAATAACTCATGAACAGGTGCTCGGATCAGAAATCCGAGGCCACCATTGTGTTCAGAACAATGTTTTTACCTTAGGCAAGACCTAACATCGGCCGATGTAGGTCGGTAGTAAAATCTAGTTTTTGGACGCAACTGTAATAAAATATGTAATGAAAATATTTTATTTAAATTTTTGTTACAGCGAAATCCCTTATCTTTTTAAATGGAGATTTCACAGGGGATCAGGGTTACAATTTCCATAACCCTAAAACCCTTGGAGGCTCTGGAGGTTCTGGAGGAAACCTCCCAATGCGGCAACGACGACGCAGCAACCACGTCATTGCCGACGAACGCCGCGAAATCCAGGTAGGATGTTTGTCTTGATTTTTTTCTTTCCCCATTTTTGATTTCCACAACGAAAATGGACTAATCCATGAATATATTAGCCTGCGAGTCGATCATTCTTACGGGATGAGTTCATGCATGGATTTGAGGCTTTGATTCTTGAGATTGTTTTGGTTTTCAATCTAACAGCGGCAAACCCGGATCTTCATGAACAACGATCGATGTTCACCCCTCTTGTTGATTCTTGTTTTTCCCCCTCACGTTATTCATTGCGTTCTACACGTTCTTGGAGGAAATTGATCGTTGCACATTCGTTCGTTAACGAAACTATATGATATCAAGGATCCAACGTCAAGGAAACCTAACAGAGGTGCGATGACGACGACAGTGGATGAATCGATGTGGTTCGGATGTACCCGTTCTTCGATCATTTTTGTGTAGCTTGATCTAGATTCATTGTCAGGGCCGATCAGAAACCCAACACCGACAGAATCGGTTCCCTAGGGGCGGGACGACCCCAAATCCAGAGTTTCATGATGATCGGGATGTTGGATCAAGATCCGGAGGATTAGCCGAAGCGCGCGGAGGAAGACGACAATTCTGGAATTTTCTTGACTACACGCCATGTAGTATGGGCTACACAGCGTGCATTCGTCGGCGAGATTGCATGGCGTGCACTATGAGAGTACACGGACACGAGGAGGGTACATGACCAAGGACGCGCCGTGTAAACCCATCCCCGACCAGACCCGGCAAGATACACGGGATACCCCGTGTATAGGTACATGGGAAGGCGACACGGACACGGACAAAGGCCGTGTACGGGCACCTGGCTAGCGTACACAGAGTGAGCCCAAGTGCTCGGACATGGCGTGTGATTTTTCTACATGCCGTGTAGTTTCTGTCTATCCGACAAGCCAAATGACACGGTCCAGTTACACTGGCAGTACCCGGGGTCAAGGAACACGGCGTGTACCTTTTCTACACACTGTGTAATTTGGTTTTACATGGCTTGAACGAATAACACGGGCCGTTTTCACGGGCAGTACCTGAGGTCAAGGAACACAACATGTAGTCATACTATACACCATGTAACCTTTTCTAGTTGACTTGAGCCACTTGTCTTCTGTGACATGGAATAGTTCTCTTAGGGTTCATACCCTTGGTCGTTTCCCTAAAGGTTTCGGTATCATTTCCTTTACACAAGAGTATGATCCCTTCAGAAAAACTCCCTGAATAGAGTTGTTGTAATCCCCTCTGTGAGACTTAGATCCAGATCCGCTATTTGTTCCTAGAACCCTAGGTAGAGTTCTTGCTATCGATGTGACCAACATTACCCAGGCGTCGATCTTCTTCTTAGAGGATTAGATCAGACTAAGTTGTCGAAATCACCGCCTGACTTGGTTGTGATCCTCATCTAAGCATCATGTTCTCAAGGTACTTGTTGAGTGTGTTCTCCCGGAACGAGCACTTCATACCTCTCTCTTCATAACTAGGAGTGTGTTCTACCAGTTGCATGCTTAATGGAATATTTAAGCTGGATCCTAGTGGTGGTATTCGCGATAGTAAATTGTGCATGAGTTTATCTAGATATTCTTGTGGTATGTTCTTTAGACATATACTGTGTGGAGCTGACTGTATCTTTCCTCTGTGGTATTTTCTCTTGTTGAATTTACTTTGTGGTTTCGGGGTGTCCTACTGGGTATTGTTATACTCACCCATGCACGGGCTTTGCCTGCACGTTTCGTGTCTTGTGCAGACGAGCGGGCCTTTGACAGGATTGTAGGCGGACCAGGACCGGATGGTACTCAGTGAGATCAGACAGGCCGAGGTGTGTTCCTATGGCTACAGACTACAGTACCAACACCTTTCTTACAGGTTGGACTTTTTTACAAGCATTATTTTTTGTGGGCTTATACATTTGGCCTAGGGTTTTACACTTGTTGTACTTTACATTCTTGTCATACTCTGTTGGTTGGGTTTTAGTGTATTCATGCATCCTTTCCATTTTTAGTAGTTTTCACTTTTTAGCTTTGTGGGCTTGGAGATGTGTGTGTGTGTGTGTACAGGTTTATAAGAAATGCCTCCCATGTTAGTAGCATGCCTACTCGGTGCTAGTCACCATCCCCTGGCCTATTGGAGGTGGGCTTGGGGAGTTGCGGCCCGGGCCCCACTGGGATGGGTCGTGACAAGCACAATCCTTTATGCATTCTATATATGTTATGAACGAGTCATATAAATTTATTGGGGTGGTAGTCCGCTTATCCTCAAACGAAATTATCATATATATAGAACATGAAAAGAATAAAGATATGCTATAAAAGAGAATTAAAGAAGATTATAGATAAAATAAATATAATTAATATCATATATAATTACAGTTCCATCATAATGGCCACCATAATAGGTGGTAGTGAAAGATTGAACAATCATCGTTTCATGAGGTAGTAGTTCGTCGTCCATAGAAACATTATGTTCTATCCCCATTAGATTGAGGTGTGTGTAAGTGTAGTTCAAATAATTCTCATAAAAACAACCTTTTATATTTAGGATACTTGTGTTGTTATAAAATAAAGAAATAATGAGCTTTTAGGGGGATTGAAAAGTAAAATAAAATAAAAGAACTTAAGTGGAGATGTTGCCTTTAAATCAGGTAACTCCATTTGGTATGAACCAAAAGGATTCTTTGAAGTGACCTCTGCCAAAGGTAAGGCTTCTAAGAGGAATATAGGAATATAGGGAGATTAATTGGTCAGAGTTTTGATGAGACACGGGGCTAGAGAGGTGTAAGAAATGGGTTATATGTGAGTTCTTTTTATAAGGGGAGGAGGGTTTTTTAAGAATATTTGAAAATAATATTTTATTATATAATGTTTTTTGGTTTCTAAAGGTACAAAACACATTAAAGTAGAAGAAAATATGACCCATGTTTGACATAAAATCATACAACAATAATTGGAAAGGTTTTGGATATTGTTTTAATTCTTATAATCTCATTTATTTAAATCATTCTTTAATGAGGTAAACACTGCATCATTATTATGTCATAAATAATTTTATTCATATGATGTCTATAAATTATTAAAAAAATTACCATGATGTAGGTAAATTTTTAATATTTCAAATGAATATTTATAGTCAAAAATATAACTTATATAACCCCTTGTAAAAATAAATTTAATAAAAGATATATGTTTAAGTCATTTTGTTTTCACTTTTAATTAATTAATATATTGTGTCATTATCACTCTTATGTGGCTCCATGGGTTCCCAAAATCGACCAAAGACTTCCCATGGTCGGAAATGTATCAACCAATAGGAATAGGACACATGTTAGGGCAATTAATATTATAATAATAATATTTGTTTACCCTTATTTACTAGATTTACCCTTTAACCATGGTTAATAAAATATTTACTAAAGTAAATATTCATAATGTCTAAAAATAAAAGTTACCTATTTATATAAATTTGGTCCTCCTGACTCCAAATATTGAATCAATTTTTCCAAATTCAAAACACCGAAGTGGCATAAATTAATTCACGTTGTTAAAACAAAATAAAGTGTTTTTAAAGAATAATAACTATCAAAAGAATGGCACTTATTTATGTCCCGTTTAAATTTGAAATTACATCCAATGACCTAAATTATATTAAATGATAATAATATAATTTATTTATTCTTTAAATCATCTCTAATTTATAATTTAACACTATAAATTATTTCAATTAAAAAATATTTTTTCAATTAAAATTTAGAATTTTACACAATTCATCAAAAATTGAATGTTTTCAGAAAAGTTCCAAAAATTTAGCCTAAGAAAATTCTGATATTCCAAATCCAAAAATGAATTTCATTTTGAAAAATAAAATTTATAAACTTTCAAAAAGTGGTTATTACTATTCATAACGTCTAGTTTGATTGGTTGGGGTGTGTTAGAATCTCAATGTTGCGTACAAATAAAGCTATTGCATTATTCTAAGGGAAACACATCGTGGAAGCTTGGGGTGTTACATTCTTCCCTCATTAAAATAATTTAATCATCTATATTTCATGAATACTACTATATAAAAATATTTGGGTGGTTCTTCATCATATGTTCCTCGGGTTCCCATGTTTCCTCTTCCATCTTATGATTTCTCCATAGATCTTTCAACGGATGAGTCGTCCGGATTCTCAACACTTGTTCTCTGGTATCATGAATTTTGATAGGCTCTTAGAAATAAGACAAATCAGGTTTTTAGTTATATTTCTTCATAGGTGAGTACATGCATTGGGCCAGGAATGTATTTTTTCAACAGTGATACGTGGAAAACATCATAAACATTAGAGAGACGTGATGGCATTTCCAAACGATAAGCTACGACTCCATTTCATTCTACAATTTCAAAAGGTTCGATATACCTGGGACTTAATTTTCCTTTTTTAACGAATCTTATAATTCCCTACCATGGAGATACCTTCATGAAACCATGAACTCTTACTTGAAATTCCATATCATTCCTTCAATTATCAGCCTAATTTTTTTCCTACTTCGAGCTGCTTTGATGTGGGTTTGGATAAACCTCACATTCTCCATTGTTTCCTCAATATGTTCTGGGCCTATGTGTTTTCTTTAACCAACATCATCCCAAAAACTAGGTGTGTGACATCTCTTTCCATACAATACTTCATATGGTGCCATCTGAATATTTTAATGGAATATATTGTTATATGAAAATTCTACCAGACGTATATATTCATCCCACATTCATTTAATGTCAAGTGAGAATGATCTCAACATGTCTTCTAATGTGTGAACAGTCTGTTCTGATTATCCATCAGTTTGAGGGTGGTAGGCGGTTCTCAAACGAAGTTCAGTATCTAGGGACCTCTAAGTAATTTTCTAGAATCTTGATGTAAAATGGGGATAATGATACAAAACAATCGATAGGGGTACTCCATGAAGTCTTAAAAATTCATTAATATAAAGTCTTTCCAAACGTTCAAGTGGTAAATCTTCTCTTATAGAAATAAAATAATCTGAATTGGTAAGAAGATAAAAAATGACCCGTATTTGATAATTCCTTCTAGGATTCTTCGGTATCCACATGACAATGTCAAGCGTAATATAATTCCATTTCCGCTTAGCTATGGGAATAGGTTTCATTACTCATCTAGGATGTTGTCTTCTAGCTTTTACATGTTGTAAAATCGTACATCATGACACATAATAAGCAATATCTCTCTTGATATTGTCCCACCAAAAATTTTCCTTCAAATCTCTATAAATCTTAGTGCTACCAGGGTGTATAGAGAAATTGGAGCTATAATCATCATCCAACAATTCCATTTTTAGATCAGGTATGTCAAGAACACAAAGTCTCTTCCCAAATTTCAAAATCCCATCTTCATATTCGAAGTCGACTAATCACCTATCACCGACAACTTTAATTTTTATTTTAAACACCTCATAATCAGTATGAGAACTTTTTATCCTTTCTATTAAATATGGTTTAGCAACCATCCGAAAAAGTATTGTTGTTTCACCTTCTATGATTATTTTCATATCCATCATTACTAGATCCATGAACATAGGATCCCGTTTAACTCTCATCTTGTTCAAAACTCCCCGATCCTTTTTGTTCAAATCAATTGACACCTTATTTGCCTTTCCCAAGTGATAGTGTATGGTGCAATAATAATCCCTGAGGAGGTCAATCCATATCCTTTTCTTCATGTTGAGTTCTTTTTGTGAAAAAATATACTTCAAACTTTTGTGATCAGTATAAATCCCACATTTTACACGATAGGGATAGTGTCTCCAAATCTTCGGAGCATAGATTATAACTTCTATCTAAAAATCATGAGTGGGATTGTTTTGTTCATGAGTTTTTATCTATCGTGATGCATAGTAAATAACTCTATCAGCTGTATAAGGACACAACCAAGTCCATTCTTTGAAGCATCAATATAAATAACAAACCAATCATTCCTCGATGGTAGATTCAACATAGCTTCATTGAATAATCTTCTATTAAGTTCTTCAAAACATAAATCACACTCTTTTTCCCAAACAAATTTATCCCCTTTACGTGTGAGCCTGGTTAATGGGTTATCTAATCAGGAAAAATTCTGGACAAAGCGCCGGTAATAAACTGCTAAACCAATAAAACTGCATACCTCAGTAATACTTTTTGGTGCAGTCCATTATTGGATTGCCATGTTCTTTAAAGGATAAACATAGATTTCATCCTTAGAGACAATATGGACATGAAATGAAATCTCTTGAATCTATAATTCACACTAGCTGAACTTCCCATATAACTCATTTATTCTAAGAGTCTTTAGAATAGTGCACAAGTGATTTTCATTATCTTCATAGATTTTGGAGTATAACAAGATATCATAAATATATACCACTACAAAGCCATCAAGATATTCCTTGAAAACAATGTTCATTATATCCATGTAGATATAGGGTGCTTTATTCATTCCAAAAGGCATTATAGTAAACTCGTAATGCTCGTACCTGGTTCAAAATGTTGTCTTTGGAATTTCTTCCTTCTTCAAACAAAACTGATGATATCCAGATCAAAGTTCAATCTTTGAAAAATATTCAGCTCTATGAATTTGATCAAATAAATCATCAATGCAAGGTAGGGGATAATTATTCTTTCCTGTTATTGGATTGATCTCTCTATAGTCAATGCACAACCTCATAGATCCATTTTTCTTCTTAACAAAAAGAATAGGGGATCATCATAGAGAAACCTAAGGGTGAATAAATCATTTATTACTCAACTCATCTTGTTGTTTCTTTTGATCCACTAATTCCACAGTGTCCATTCTATAAGGGGTCTTCGATATGGGCCTTGAACTAGAAATTAAATCAATGGAAAACTGAATTTCTCATTCTGGAGGATGTCTAGGTAAATCCTCTTTAAATACATCAATATTATCTTATATAATAGGTATATCCTCAATTTTAATATTCCTTTCCTCACCCATAGTTATTTCACTCTCTTCTTCCCCAACAATTGAATTTATTAGAGCTTCTCGGGGTGGATCTAGATAAGAATTAGATAGTGACATTTCTGCTCTAAAGATAAGGTATTCCTTATCATCATAAAAAATTATAACCTCCTTCTTCTTATAATAAATTTTCACATCATGGTAAGGAAGACAATATATACCGAGGATTATATAATATTCAATCATGTGTATGAAGATAAGATCATTGGATAAAGAACATTTATATACCCTAATGGGGAAAAATTCACAAAACATTGAAGCAATGATACTTCCCTTGAGATTTTGGACTAATAACTCCCATGTTAAATTAAATTGGAAATATCTAATTTTCTTATAAAACTGAGAAGATATAAAATAATGTGATGATCGTGAACCAAATAAAACAATTTTTAAACTTGAAGAAAACCATTAAATTACCTTCCACCACATCTTTTGGAGATTCAACCTTTGCAGTAGTGATCGCATATTCATGGCCATGCTCCCTTGGCCTTGTCTGAGGTAAGTTTATATGGTGGTTAGTAAATTGAATTGTGTAATGCCCCATTTCTTTAAAATTGTAGAATTCAACATTGGAATACTCTTTATTTCCCTTGAAATTATGATCTTGGTGGCCTTTTTAAAAAATTAATAACAGACTCCCATTCCCTTCATGCACATACCAGGGTGTTTCTTCCCACATTTACCATAGATGGATATTCATCTTTTCCTTTATTCCCCTTATTTCCATTTCCAGAGTGTTCAATAGATCTCTTCTTCTCTTGCTTTTCTTTAAATTCATTAGAATTAGTGAATTCTTTTTCTATCTTGATAGCACATGAGTCAATATCTTCGATTGATGATAAGGATTGTGAGAATAATTCTAGATAGAGAAATAGTTTTAACACATAAAATAATCGATCAATATTACTCCTTATGTTATGTATATAATTTGATACATGCCTTGCTAGACTTGTAATGTTATCCTCATACTTTGCGAAATTCTCATCCTCCTTTTGCATCAGACTCAGAAATTTCCATTCCATATTCGCTTGATAGTCACAAGGAATGTATTTTTCTAAGAAAATATATTTAAACTCTCCCCATTCCATATTTGATACTTATTCATCTTCCTTTGTGTTTTGAATTAATGACCACCATTGATCTGCATCTCCCAAGAGGTGATAAACTATAATGAAAACATTATCCTTTTTGTAGCTCCCAAAACAGCAAATATTTTCAATAAGGAACTTATCCATTACATAGCTACAAATGGATTTGTAGATCCATTCAATGTTTGTGGTTTTTTCCTCATGAATCAGTGTAATTTTTACCTTTCGTATTGTGGATCAGGGTGCTCCATATGGGTATGTTTATTATTCATAACATGAGTGAGTTGTCCCAGTGTGGTGATAATATGATCAACACCAGTTGCATCACCAGCTCCACTATAATTATCTTGAGTAAGATGAAAATCCGTACATGGATTATGTGCGTTGATACAGTTCCCATTCCTTCCAATAGGTTCCATTTCTATAAAATTTCATACACTAGATTAGTTTATGAATCACAATACATAATTCCAAATTTGTGAAACACATAACATAAATTGAATAGTTTATGGATATAATCCATAATCACAAAAAAAATTCTTTGAGGAGTTATATACTCATAAATCCTTCATAATGGTTTGTAATTGATGTGTGAATTATCCTAAGCATATCCCCCAGGAGTGTCATAACCAAGAGTGCACCAAGGCCAGTTTTCATATACTAGGATACCCTGGGTTAAGCTCGAAACTCCTTGTCGAAGTTTTCACTCCTAGGTACATTTATGCTAGAGCCGCCTCTACCTGCTCGTATCTATATTGGGATGTACTTCCTCGAAAACTCGCAAAATCTCTACAACACCAAAATTCTAGAAAGTTATTCTATACTAATACTCGAAGTCTATCTTAGGGTAAGGTTCTCTAATTAGAGTTTATCTAAATCATGATTCCAATGATTGTACTAAACATCCTCTGATACCAACTATAACTCCCCCACTCTAGTCACTGAGAGTCAGTGCATTATTACACAAAATTTTCATGATCAAAAGGAATCAAATCCCAAAAGACCAATCATTTTAGTGTCCTTGGAATTACTAGATACATAAATAATTATTACATTACATCATTAGATAAAAACAACAACAACATTTTGTCCCATTTGTACAAAATTATTTCCCTTAGCCTATCCCAGTAGGTCAACCATAAAATACTTCTTCATATCTTGGGAAAAATAAATTATAGAAAGGGGTGAGCTCAGATGCTCAGTAATGCTAACAATATAGCGGAAACATCATAAATAAGCATAAAAGTTTATGGAAATGTATAAAACTTAAACAAAAGCCTTTTAAAAATAATCTTCAGAATAATAGGAAAAACATAAATCAAGTAATTCCATTTTCTTATTCACATGGATATTCTACTATTAGAATAATCACATGTAATATTAATAGCTAATTTCATAATGATGGAATGCATAATACCGGATATCATAACCACTTAGTCAAGGACTCATTCCAAGAATATAAATGATATTTTTTCAAGGTCTTGTGCCAAGACACTAGTTTGTCTCATAAGACCTACAGATTCATCGAGGAGATCTAGCGGGCTCCACCTCTCACTTACTAAGTCCAATGCATTCCTCGTATGAAAAGGTTGAAACATAACATAAACATCTATATTAAAACAATCATATGAAATGTTAATACATTAACCATAAACCAGGAATAGTATAAAAATAACACATCCACAGTCAAAAATATCAAATAACCTTCAATACAATATAGAATATTTGTATCATAATAAATCTACATCAAAAAAGTATAAATTTCATTAAAGGACGTTTACATTGATGAAATAAAAACTATTTGAGAGAAATATATCTTTCTATTTTGAAATCATTTAAAAGTCATGTAATTATAAAACAAAACATTTATTTTGAAATTATTCTTATAATCTTATAAGGGAAGCTTAAACGGTGTTATAATGGCAAAGAATTACTACACCCACTGCATAAGTTAAAAAACATTCTTACCATATTTTTTTTGGAAAAGTTCATAAAATACCTTGTTTGGAAAATAACAGAAAGATTCATTTCAAACCATTTTATAAAAATTAAAACACGGGTATATATAACATTAACCCATATTATAGTAAATAGTAATTTTTTTTGAAATACATTTTAAGAAACATGTATGTGGATGATAAAGAGGTCATAGTAGACACTTATGTATACACAACCTTGGATAATAAAGAGATTGTGAAATTACCCCTTAACTTGTACTTTTCCTTGGTAAAGGGTATGTTAAACTCTTTTATAATAGTTAAATAATTGTTATTAAATTATAAAATAACCACATACATAAATATTATATTATAAATGATCTTCTAATATTTCTTTGTTAATAATATTTTAGTAGAATCATTGTTTCAGGTGTTAACTAATTCGTTTTCCATTATATGTTTTGTTACGTAAGTCCTATTTTTTATGGATAGGATGTATTTGATTCATATACAGAATGATATAATGTTCTTAAATATTATTTTTAATAATAAAATGAAAATTATTCTTGAATGGTTACGATTGTAAATGAATCTCATCACCTTTGTGGAGATGATAGTCCATACAAATGCACAAACGCTACTTCCATTTTTTTTATTTTAAAAGGAAAGAGTACCAAATGATACATAGGTATATATTTATTCAAGTATAATATACTATTTTATATATATTATTTATGTTCATTAAAACTATCCTTTATACATTTCATGTATGGTATAAATGAGTCACATCACTTTAATGTGGCGATAGTCCACACTTCCTCAAATGAAATTATCTTGTATATACTCTATGAAAAGAATAAAGGTATTCTATAAAAGAGAATTAACAAAGATTATAGGTAAAATAAATATCATAAATATAATATATAATTATTGTGTCGTCATAATGGACACTTTAAGAGGTGGTAGTAGAAGATTGAACAATCATCATTTCGTGAGGAAGTAGTTCGCCATCCACAGAAACATTATGTTCTATACCCATTAGATAGAGGTGTATGTAATTATAGTTAAAATACATCTCATAGAAACAACCTAGTATATTTAAAATACTGGTTTTGTTATAAAATTAAGGTATAAAGAGAGTTTAGGTTGTTGGAGAAGTAAAATAATTCAAAAGAACTTAAGAGGAGATGTTACCTTTATATCAGGTAACTCCCTTTGGTTTGAACGAAAAGGCTTTATTGAAGTGACTTCTGCCTAATTTAAGGCTTATAAGAGGAAGATATGGTTGTATAAATCTTAATTAGGGGAATCTTTGATGAACCAAGGGGTATTAGAGGTGTGAGAAATGGGTTAGATTTGATGGATTTTTTATATGGGGGATGAGGGGCTCTTTAGGAATGTTTGAAAAAATTATTTTATTATATAATGATTTTCGGTTTCTAAAAAACAAAAACTTAATAAAATCTAAGATAAGATGAATCATGTTCTAAATAGAAGCATCGAAAAGGAATTGGACCAGTTTTAGATTTTTTTTTAATTTTTATAATCTCATTTATTTAAATCATTCTTTTATGAGGTAAACACTACGTTATTATTATGTCATAAATAGTTTTATTTATCTGAAGTCTTAAAATTATAAAAAAATAATGATGTTTGAAATATTTTTATCTTTTAAAATAAAATTTATATGTGAAAATATAACTTCTATAACCCCTTGTAAAAATTATTTTACTAAAATATATATGTTTATGTCATTTTGTCTTTACATTAAATTAACTAATCTAAAGTGTCATTATCACTCTAAATTGGATAAATGGGGTCCCAAAATCCTCCCAAGGATGACCATGGTCGGAAATGTATGAACCAATAGGAATAGGACAGAAGTTAGGGTAATTTAATATTATTATAATAACATTTGTTTACCCTTATTTACCAGATTTACCCTTTAACCGTGGTAAATAAAATACTTACTGAAGTAAATATTAATAATGTCTAAAAAAAGTTACCTATTTACACAATTTTTAACTCCTTATTACAAATATGAAATCAATTTTTCATAATTAAAGACATAAAATTTTTATAAATTAATTTAAAATAAATTCTTGTAGTCAAAACAAAAAAGGCATGTTTTTAAGAAATAATAACTATCAAAAGATTAACCCTTGTTTATGTCAAGTTTAAATGTAAAATTAAATTAAATGGCCTAAATTATAATAAAGGATAAAAATATAATATAATTATTCTTTAAAACCACTCATATGTATAATTTATCACTCAAAATTATTTCGATTAAAAAAGTTGTTTTTAATTTAAATTTTATATTTTCACTATTCATTAAAAATTGAATATATTTAGAAAAGTACTCAAAATTCACCCTAAGATAATTTTGATATTCTGAATCCAAAAATAAAGTTCATTTTGAAAAATAAAATTTATAAAATTTCAAAAAGTATGTATTACTATTAATAATGACTAGTTTGATTGGTCGGGGTGTGTTACAATCTCGAAGTTGCGTACAACGTTAGTTATTGTGTTGTTTAATGGGAAACATAATATTTTGGTGTTACAATAAATATATTTTTTTGTTAATGAATCATTTTAGATCCTTTTATCATGTGAGAAACGTGGGTATGCCTTTTTATTTTCAAAAATTACAAGTGTTCCCCTCACCTCGTTTATAAAAGGCCACCCACTCTCCTCAAATCTTCACACATTAAATACCAATTGTTTCATAAAATAAATACACAAAAAAATTCCATAAAACATTCCTATCATAATATAATTATTATTTTTTTCAGAAATTCATCATAATAATCCTCTTGGTGAAAACTAAAAAGAAGTTATCCAAAGTTGATGTAACATCCCTAACCAAGAATTATATTTTAATTCCTCCCCTGCCTCATTAAATTCTTATTATAATATACTAATATAAAAACCAAAGTATATTAAATATTATGATATGTTGTTATTTTAATTCAATAATGTAAACCCCTCTCTTATTAAATCAAATGGGTTAAAAATCATATTTATGTGTACTGAGGACTACCGCCTTATGAAGTGATGCGATTTATTCATGCTTTACATGCAAGGTCATAGGTATGGTTTTACTGAAAATATGTGATATAGAAGAAATTTAAATTAATTTATGAGTTTAATATATTATTTACATTTCTTATTTTATTTATTACAGAAAATTGAATCAATGTTCTTGCATACGTACGACCTGCAGTCTCCCTAAATGGTGTGTTTCATTTTTTTATCTCTAAATTTTAAGGATCTTTATAAATAAAAGTATTATAAATATAAATTATATTTATATAATGGTTAAAATTATTCTTATTATTTAACCATGATCAATTTAAGTGGACCAAAAATAAAAGATCAAAACAGACATGAAAAACAATGTTGCAGTTTCCTTAAAAATTACTGTAACTTTGAATTGTTAATAAACTGGTAATAAAAGGAAATAAGTAAATCTTATATGATATGGAATATATTATTATTGTTATATAATATAATTATAATAAACTTATATTTTTTATAATGGATTTTTAATGTCTATTAATGAAGCTGAGACTTATGGTAAGGGATTTCCATCTCACTTTTTACTTCTATGAGACACATTTAATATACAACACATATTTCTTTCATGTAGAGTATATAATGACCATTAATTTATTTTATTATTATTATCATTAAAATTATAGTTATTTACAAGTCAGTTTTATAATTTCACTTTCATTGGGTTTGTGGTTACAAAGTTACATGCGGTATGGTATTTTTTCTCAAATTGCCTTCTAGGAGACCTAAGTTAAGTTATGCACCTATCTTATTATATAAGGTGTATATCTTACAAATTTTAAATTTTATATCATAAATATCCTTATTTTCATGATATTATAATTTAATTTAATTTCAATATTCAATGGGGATATTAATGAAATTTTCACAATATTTTAAGGGTTTTATATTACAATATCATCGTTTTTTGGTATTATTTATGATTATGCTTCCAATGATTAAATCTTTTGATATATTACTCAACAAACATATTAATCATATTATAATATGGTAATTTATATTTAATACATTTTTTACTTTATTTTCCTCTATTTATGAACTCAAGAGTTGAGAATGTTATTTTTAATAAAAATAGACTTAATTTATCACATTGGTCGAAAACAATTTTTATTCCAAAATAAATATTTATTGACAAGGTTTCAAAAATGTTATAGAAATTATTAAAATGAATTATTAAAGATACTATCACTCATTTGTTCATTTTTAAAATATGTTTTTGAAAAAACTATTCATTTTATTTTCTAAACAATGATCATTGGGATTTTAACAAAAACGATAAAGGAATATTTTTTTAATATGTATGAAATGAATAGAATTTACCATCATCATGGACATTAATTTATTTGAATATTAATTTATATTTTTTCGGGTTTTTTCAATGAAAAGTATTTTCCAAATGTTTTATTTTTTAAAAAGGGTTTTTTTGTTCAATGAAAAAAGATATTTTTCATAAGAAATTTTTTAAATAATTATTAAATATTCTATTATATGTTTTCAAGGTTATTTTTAAGAAAACATATTTTGAAAATATTATTATTAAAATGTGTTTTACAATGTTTAATGGTGTTATTATTGAAAAAATGTTCTAAGTGATCATTCAATGGAATTTTCCATCTAATATGACACACCAATATGTTACTTATTCTTTACCAAGGATAATATTGAAAAATATAATCCTTATTACTTCTCAAGATGTTTATTTTTTATGTTGATGAAATTTTTTTGAAACACATTTATTCTTTATGGGTTATTCCACAGTGAACTAAAGAATTTTGTATAAAAAACTTTTTCTTCAGAAGGGTTTTAATGTGATGATATGAGGATTGTTTTTTTATATTATGGCACAACTAAATATGGTTTTAATTATGACGTGGGTATTACCTATATCTATTCCCAATTTATTAGGTTAATCATTATATCTCAGTAAATAAAAATGGGAAAAAAGTATATAGGCTTTACAAAATATTGTAATCAAGTGTGTCTTATTCCACTATGGGAAATAGTTGAGCCCTGATACATAGTGTGAAATAGATTATAAGTCTTGATCCACAATTCATAAGGTCTTGGTAGTTTACCTTGACTTATGAAATGTTATTCTATGTTTATAGTGGTTCAAAAATTTTATAACATTAGAATATTTTTCATGATTTATTTATAACTATTTTTCACCCATATGGCCCATGTTTTCTGAAATGATAATGTTTTATGCCATGACTATTGTTTGTGTACTATGAAAGGTTGGGTATAAAAATTTAATGTTATGTCCATAATCACATACCCAAATTATTAATATTATTTATTATCATTATAGATCAATATCTGTTATGTTTACTCTAACTGATAATTTGATCTCAACCATTATAATTTTTCTTCCCTAGATTATAAATAATGGATTAGGTAGGGTATTCCTAAGAATAGTACAATGTCATAAGATCATTATAGGAGACGTTGAAGATATTTCAATAAAATAGAATATTTTGTTTCTAGTCTATAATGACACTAAAATTTTTTGGTACTCGGTTGGTGTGATAATGAAATTTATTTAATATTGATCTAATAAGATGTGATACTTATGTATGAAAATAATGGGTTTCTATAACACCTCCAAAACTCATGAATACCTCTCAATCCCTAGCTATATGAATGGAATCCGTGGATGGGAAACGAGCCCCCATGTAGCCCAAAAAATGATTATCCAAAATTGGATGATGATACTTTTCCCTTTCCCATTTTTTAGTAATTATATCTTATCAACTACATACAACATGGGAGATCCGGAATAGTAACTCATGTACATAGCCCGCTGAGGGGTCCTCAAGCCAATAAAAAGGTGATAAAACTGTGATTTCTTTTACAAAATCTAGTTGGCTCAGCCATTATTTGGTACAAAAACTCCCAACAGGGTCCTTTATTGGGTGGTAAGACCTTCATCATCAGTTCCTTTATTAGTTCATCTCCATGTTCAGAAACAATAATGATTTATGACCTTATAAATTAAAAATAATGAAAAAATGAGAGGATTACGATCTTCGTCTCCAAATAGAATGTTTTAACCTATTCACTCAATGTCCCACTCCCATAAGAGAGATTCCTATAAATTTAGTCTCTGAATATTTAGGATAAGATACTAACACCTTTGATCTTGATGAAATATACAGGTGGGTTTCATCAGTTCATAGAGATAGCATAATCCCTAGCATATTTCATGTGGTGAACTCGGGACAGGTCTCAGTGATCACCCACAATATTGAGAGAAAAGTCTAGTATGTCAAAGACTTCTACTATTACCCTAAAATATATAACATTTCCCATCCAAGAACCAAATTAGGTCTCAAATAACTCAAAACCTTCTATCAAGAAGCTACAACATCAAATACACCATCAAGTGGATTTAAAGATTGATAAGGGTCACCCATAATTTGATGAATGGATGAAAAAATTGTATTCCTTTCAAAATGAAGGGGTTCCATGTTATTTATTCATTAATGTGTAAAAAAACATAATCAAGCAAAAAAATACCATGAAACCTAATGAATTTAACCTCACTGGCCATCCTAAATACTTCCCTTTTCAAAGGAGATTGGGTCACACCATCTAAGACTGCATTATCTTTAAAGAAATCCTTTAGAGCATGGTTGATTTTGGATAGGTGATACTGTTAAATTACCCAAAAATATGACATGTATTACTATTAACAAACAAGATGAACATTTTAATTGGAAATAATTTCATACCATAGGTGAAAATAATTTTGATAACTGGATGACTCAGAAATAATTCTACTTTGATCATGTCACACTAAGAGAACATCTTTTCAAACTAGTCATGATCACAATATCTAGGGATTAACCATCTAAAATGCCCCTTGGAGGCTGATTTAATTGATATACATATAAAAAGAAATAGGATAAAGATCCATATCTAAATCAAACATAGAGTCTGACTCATATATATTTCTATCCTTTAACATCCAGAGAATGGTCACCACCCCACCAAATGGGACCCTCATAAAAAAATAGCTCATTTTTTGTTTATTTCAATGTATTTCACTTAATATAACCCATATATTATGATGAATATTCCCCAATATATAAGTTTCACATTCCTAACTAGGGAGATAAAGGGTGAGGATATAGAATCTGGGGGTATAGCAGATGGCATGGGAAGGCCAAACCTTGTATTTTTTCAGCATTTCCTTAGAATCCATAAATGCGACTGAGACATGTGGGTGAGCACTTCAGCAATCCCATCAAAATAATGGAGATAATTTATATCCCTTAATTTATCATTAGGCCATAATCATTTTATATGACTTATTATAAGGGGTGTAATATTATGACTATCCTAAAAAAAGTTGTAGGGAATTGTGACCTATGCCACATGGATACGATTCTCCAAGAACCATACCCATGTACCAGAAAATTCTACCTTCAACACCTAAAATCTTATGACACGTGGTTATGAGTAGCCCCACCTTGGGAATTACAGACCTCCAGAATAGAAATATGGTACTCTAAAATTTCAAGCAGTTTCACCAGTCAAAATATCAATACTGGATGATCTATAACTTTCAAAAGAACTCATAGAGGCACCAATTTAATCCCACTAGATACCATTGGTGTTTTATATAGAAGTCACTATAGCCGAGGTTTTATAAGTGGAGATTGTGCCAGTATAATTTCATACCACCATTATAGACATATAGAGTTTTTATACATAGATATTAAATATTTCTTATTAAAAATTATTACATAATAAAAACACTCAGTTGATGATAAAATTTTTATAGTCCTTTAGAAAAATGGAAAAATAAACAACAAGTTTACAAGTAAAAAACATCATCTCCCACTTATTTCCTCATAACTAGAATCATTCTTAGAAAAATCACATGTAATACATATCATCATAACATGGTAGAACACAAAAGAAATTGTCAACTCAGATGCTCAGTATAGGTAATCATTGGTAATATCTAAAAATAAAATGATTATAAGGGTATGAGAACAAAAACATAACATATAAAAACCATACCCTTTATAAAAAATATGCAAATATTGATTCATTGAATTATTATTGATAGTTAATAAGACATGAATAATATAAAAATCAAATAATATGAGCCAAGAGAGCATAAAATTGACATAAGACTTGGAATTATGGTGTACACATTACCATCTAAAATCATTTTTCTAGTTGTAAAGGATAATTTACAAGTATATAATAGTGGAATGGATTCACACCCCATACCATTATAGAAGTTGAGGTTCACTCCCATGACTATTATAGTAGAAAATTCAGATATTGAATAGGGTTCTCTCCCCATTTTAGTCATGTTTATATTATAAGATTTAAATATCTACCTAATGAAATAGAGAGAGATATAGGTCCCTCTCATCACATAATGAAAATAATATATTTTTGGTCCATGAGATCATAAATCAAAAATCTTATCAGAACCCATGAAAATAAATGGTTTTCATAAAAATTCACCATATCATTACTTTTAGAAAAGAAAATATTTTTATAATCATTTCATCCTTTCACAAAATCATATCCCATGGAAAAAATAAAAGGGTTTCATATAAATTTTTTCATTGTATAACCCATGGAAAGGAAAAGGGTTTCATTAATATTGTGTCATCATAAATATGGACCATTAAGAGAAATAAAATTAATAGTATCCTTGGATCATATTCTTAGTAAATCATAAGTAATATCAAAAGATTCCATAGTATATGGAATATGATTTTTAATGATAACATGGAATTTTTTTGAGGAAAATAAAATTATAACTTTGAAAATAAAAATTAATAAATAATTTTCAAAATAATTAAAATTTAAAATAAAATTTGAAACATATAATGTAATATTTAAAACATTGTGAGGTCATAATGACAAGAAATTCCATTCATTTTATAAAAGTTAAAACAAAGATTCATTTAACATATTCGATAAAATCCAAAAAATTCTTGTTTAGAGAATGACATAAAGATTCATTTTTTTAATTTTTTTAAATGGTGAAAATTTCTTTAAAAATAATTATAAATTTGTAAAAATGTTCTTTAAAATATTTTTTTGAAACATTTATAAGAAATAAATAGGATTTTTTAGTTGAAGATAAAAATAATGATAATTTTTCATAAAAACATTCTTTTAAACTATTACATATATACAGAAATTAAAATTAAGGTAAAAAAATGTATTCTAACAACATAAACATATGAGAGTAAAATTAATGAGTTTATTAAGATATGGATCAAATTATTTCACTATCAAGAGAAAAAAAACATAAATAATCCTAATAAATGATGAGATTGTAACATAGAACCCTTACCTAATTGATAACATTGAATCATAATACCCCAGAAAGAAAAAAATAAAATGAAATAAAAATATCATGATAATAATGAAATTCAGGATTTTACATATCAAAGTCAATGTCTATACAACTCTTAAAATAAGATAGTTTCATGACATAACATATGTCCCTAAGAAAAAAATCTTTGAAAATCTATTACATTAGGTCTCGACATCCTTCATACATATTAAATAAAATTTATGATAAATATAAATTTATTACACATATATTAAATATCCACAATAATATTTATCATACTTGATTTACATATCACTTTTCATTACCCCTTTATCAATAATCCATTTTTAAAATCACATTTCACTTAATAAATACTTCGTTTTTCATGAAAGTTTTTCTTTAGTATTTCTTATCCTCTTAATTTTATCATTATGTCATCATATCCATAATTTAAATGATGTCATAAATATAATATATATTCATTATATGTTTCTTTGAATTAATCCATTAAATTTAGATATATAAAATGAGCTACACCATTTCTTAAGATGGTAAATTTTATGTACACAAGAATGTTGTTTCCATTTTCTAGATGGATTAAAATGAAGATAAATAAAATATGACCTTATAAATTTCATTATTATTTCATATATGTCACTTATATTTATTAAATTTATCATTTATACCTTTCTTGTAAAGTGTTAGTGAAAAAAAATCACATCGATTCATGAGGTAGTAGTCCACTGTACACACTTGTGAAGTTAACATATCACCATGGAAGGGAAATCAAGAAGTAATTTGTGATATCATAACTATATGGAATATTTATATAATAAAAATCATATATATAAACAATAAATACAAGATTATATCCTACAATAATATGTGGTGATTGAAAACGAATAGTGTTGTACATGTGCTCTATAGTTTCATTTCCCATTTGAGGGAAGAGAAGAAATATATATTTCATTACATTAACATAATTTCATATAATTGTATGGAATATGTTATGGTGATTATATAATCATGTTTTAATATGATTTTAAAAAGGTAGATAAGGAAATAAATTTAAAACACAAGTTAAAAAGTTTTACCTCTTTTTAAGAGCACCTTTTTAGATTTATACCTAAACAAATATTATGAGAGTTTTATAATTTAATTAAGGCCTATATTTGGATATGAGAGAATTAAAGAATGGAATCTGGTAGGTATTTTTTCATCCAAATTTTTTTGTAAGTGTCATTATTAGTGGAGATATAGTGGCCTTTTATAAGTGTGTGAGAGGACGCACATGAGATTTTTTAATTGAATAACATGTTCCCGTAGTTTCACTTGAAAAAGGTTAAAAATTAATTCATTATAGAATCATAATTCTAATAAATTATATATATGGTTATAAAAATTAGTGTTGTATATATTTATAGGTCATTTTATCATTTATCTTTTTAGTTTAACTCAAGGTAGCCTTGTTTTAACCTTAACTAGAGTAATCATTTTTTACTTTTTCACTATTCAATAGTGTGAGAAATTAAGTTCAAATTATTATATAATATTTATTTTATTGATTAAAAACATTTAATACATTTCATAAATTAAATTCACATTACTTTAAGAATTTAATATAAAATTAAACAGAATATGTAATGAAAAAGTTGTTTTCCAAATAGAAATGTTTCGAATGATAAGAATTTTTTCATGTAAAAATTAAATATAAAATTGATTAAAATGACCTATATTGGTTTAATTATATAATAATTTAAATAATTTAAATTGTAAAACCAATTAAAAAAAATAACCTTATAATTTCTTTAAATAAAAAGTCAGTTATAATAAAATCACGCAATATTCACTATTTGTCAAAAAATTAATATTTTCTGAAAAATCCCAAAAATTCAACCCAAGATATTTTTTACATGTTTCTTAAAAAATGATTTTTTATCAAATAATATTTCTAAATGTTTTAAAAATTATTTTTATTATTTTTTCTAACGAAGTAATAATATCATATTTCTAGAAAATACTATTTTACAAACATAAAAAAACATTTCAAAAAAGTAAGTTCTATTTTTAATATGTTTTATTTATGTTAAACCATTATAATTAATATTTAAAATTTGGTTATTAAAATTCATATAATTGGTTTTACCTTCAAGTCCATAACATCCATATTATACAGTAATATAAATAGTATATTTCGGTTTGATAGAACTGAGTGTTGTGTGTAGAGCAAGCTATTGAGGAAAATAAATTTATTTAGGGAAAATTCATAAAAATTAAGGGTGTTACATTATACCCAACATAAAATTAATTTTTCCCCCAATATCACATCCCTTTTTTATAATAAAATATGGATTAGTTTTCCTCATTACATCCTTAGGTTCCCATATAGCTTCATAATTTTTTTGGATTTTCCACAAAACATTGACCAGGTGAGTGGTCTTATTTCAAAGAACATTCTATATGTGATCCAGAAGCTCTATTTTTTATTCATTGATAGAAATATATTTATCTAGTACTAAAACCTATGATATCAGTACCTGTGAATAGTCTGGTATGTATATCTTCATTAAAGATACATGAAACACGTAGTGGAATTGAGAGAGGTTTGGTGGAAGAACCAACCAATAGACTACCATCTTGATATGATGAAGAATATTAAATGGACTAATAAACCTAGGTCTTAGTTTTCCCTTATTTACATATATCATTACCTTATACAATGGATAAATTCTTAGAAACCCCTTATCACTATCTTCAAATTAAAGATCAAGTCAATGTTTAACAGTATAATTGTTTTGTCAATTTTATGCCATCCTTATGTGTTGTTGAATAGATATAAAAATATATAATATTTATCTAACTATATTAGGTCCGAAAAGGGTTTTTCATGAATTTTATTCTATCACGTTAGATCAATACACTTCTTTCTATAATGGGATTAATAAGGAGCTTTCTAGATACTCATTTGAAATAAATAGTTTTATAAAACACCCAAATAGAAGAAGATGTTGATCACTACCACCTTTTAAATCCATAAAAAAGTATCAAAATATAATCTATGTTTTGAATTATTCTCTCAAATTAACCATATTTCCAAGGATGATTCAAAATGATTAAATTCAAATGTATATCATGTTATTTCTGCAGAATTCACAAGAACATTGAGTTAAATATCATATCCCGATCATACTCAATTGAATGTGGTATTGCATGAAACCATATAACTTAATTAATGTATATACTATAAATATAGTTAAAATAGAAATATACTCTAATAATAATGAAGTGTGATATATTTTTATTGCGATTAGTTACAACCCATATAGCATATTTCACTTTTGATCGTTTTGGGGAGTCTGACGATAAAATCTATGGTGATGTTTTCCCATTTTCATTCGGTTATGGGTAATGGATGTAACATCACCTTATATAATTTTCTTATAGACTTATCTTTCGGATATACCAACCATCAAGATACAAACTCTATTATATCTCTCTTCATTCCATTCCACTAGAAATATTCTTTCAAATCACTATAAATCTTCTTACTTACAGGATGAATAGAGAACGAGTAACTATAATCCTCCTCTAACAACTCCTTATTCAAATATGATATGGGTGAAACACATACATAGTTACTAAACATTACAATCTCATCATCATCAAGGAGAAACATAGTAATATTTATCAAATTCTTATTAATATCATTATCATCATTCTAGTCCACATTAATCCTCACATGGATAGATAATTGAACACATATTTGAGAAAGATAATATTTCTCCCATTACTTCAAGATTTTTGATTAATCCTTTTCTAACAGAAAAATATTGGATCATTTATGATCTTCATCATGGATAATCCAACATGATAATTTCTACAAAAATCATCAAAAAAATTCACTTTCTAATGGTGGTAATTTAGTGAGTAGTCATAAAAGTTAATCTGCACTAACCATCACCTCTAGAACCTATTCAACTCCTTATATGGAAATATATATGTAAAAGGTTTTTTGTCAAAAAATATAAAATTAATTTCATTATAATAATTCATCCCAATCCCTTCTTGGATGTTAAACTAATGATTAAAACCACTTCTCTACTATAGGGTGAAGAATGAATGGGTTCACTTGGTAATATTTTATTCAGTTACATTAAATTTTCTATATCATCATTTTTATAAACGAACTTATCTCCCTTACAAGTTAAGTAGTCGATTATATATGATATTCATTATAAATTATCCACGAACTACCACAAATATCTAACAAAACTAAAAAAATCAAATCTAGTAAATATGCTTGGTTTGAGAAGATATTTAACATCCATTATCACTGATGGATCCATCTATATACCCTTGCTTGAAATTATATAAAAGAAAGATGAATCCTTTTTAAACCAAAATTCAAACATACTAAATTTTTAATATAAATTATCCTTCTTTAGGGTCATTATAAAAATTCTATAGTGATCTTCATGACCTTATTTAATATTTTAATAGATGATAGTTTCATCGATAAACATGACCACAAACTAATTAAGGTAATCTATAAAGACTATATTCATTAAATTCATGAAGTAGTGGTGAAGTTACTAAGACAAAATGGAATAGCTATATACACATAGTGTCCATTCCTTGTAAGAAATAATTTATTGGGTATACCCTCATTCTTTTCCATCAACTCATGATATCTAAAATGAAGGTCAATCAATGAAAAATATTGAACTCCATGCGGTTGATCAAATAAGTCATCAATATAGGGTAGAAATTATTTATTATTTATTGTGATGTTTTTTTATTCTTGATAATCAATTAAAAGTTACACCGATCCATAATTCTTTTTGAAAAGGTGAATTCTTTCACTCCAACATGACACACTTTGCAAAATTAATCCCTTATAAAGATTCCCCTGAAATTACTTCAACAATTTCTACAACCCATTTTGGTCCATTCTATAGAGATTATTAGAAATATTTTTGGAACCATCTATGATTTCTATTGAAAAATACACATCATGATTCAATGCAATACTAGGAAACTATTTCATAGATACATCAACAAACTCTCACACAATAGGAATATCATTGATGTTGAGATTCTCTAAAACCATCTAAGATAAATACCACTTTTGAATATGAATATAAACCTATACAATTTATTTTACTTCAATTATAAGTTCATATTTATCATCACAATAATACATAATCATAGGTTATTTTGGAATATAATATGTGACATCCCTTCCCGAAATTTTTTTGTGGTATTTATGTAGAGAAATCCAATCCATTAAAAATATAACATCAAATTCAACAAGAGGAGTAATGACAAGATATTTTGGAATCACATCCTCACAAACATAAATTTGAGAGGAATTTTATACCTAATATGTGATAATTATAGTCCTATTGGTTTTCATTGATAAATATAAATCCAACCATTTGGTTGGAATCATAATACACATAGAAATATCATTAGGTAAATAAGAATTAGTAGATCCACTATCAAATATAATATTATTTGTCCGAGAATGGATTTTAAGTTTATCTTTCACCATATCATTATCACACCCCACATTGGAAATAGTGATTTCATGATATTTTCACATTTCCCTCATTTTAAGACTCTTTGGGCATCAATCATCATCATTAGCCTTCAAATTTGGGAATTAGTTATCATAGCAATCGTAGTTCCTAAATTCGAAACAATAGCATGTGGTGGTCAATTATTTGTAGTATTCTATCTATTAACATAATTAATTATCTTCTTTCCATAACATTAGTATTAAATTTTAAGATGACCATCCCATAAACACTGAAAACATTTACCATTCCCCTTAAAATAGTTTACTTTATGTTTCCAAATACACTTTGATCATGAAGGAAATAACGCCTTCTTCTATCAATAGTTCTTAGTGTTTCCCTTGAACACCATATTTCCCTTCATATCAATACCATGTGATAAAGGGTAATTGTAATATCTATTTCCACCGTTAGAGAAAATTGATAATTTTCTTCATAAATACTAAATTCCCTTATGGATAATTGTCTTCTTATACTTTATTTAATCCATTGAATAATCAATAATCATTAATTTTAGGGTGGATAATAATTACAAATGATTGCCTCATATGTCTTGTAAAATATTCCTCATAGGTACCAAAAGATTCATCATCATTTTTCTGTAGCTTAAATAATTTTTTTCTATTTTCATATGAAGAATACGAGTGGAGTACTTATTGAAAAATCAGCTCTAAAACTCATCCCACTCCATGGAGTAAATTTTATCTTTTTACTGGGTATTCTTGATGATATTATGTCATTGATATGATTATCCTTACAAATTATAGACATATAAAATGAAATTTTCATGTTCTAAACATCAGAAAATGGAATATATCATTTTTTTGGTGCAGATCTATTTCTCAGAAACAATCAAATCAATAGAACCACTAAAATATGTCGTACATTTCATTATCAAGTGATCAAAAGAATATCATTCCCTCATATTCTCATTTTTATTTTCATTATCATTCTATTCTTAAGAATTTTTTTTTGATTATAGTAAAAAAAAATTTATTGAAGATCCCATATCATTCAGTTTTTTGGGAGGAAGATCATTGAATCTTCCATTATATATGGAATTTACACAGTTTTTTTTGTTTTATTTATTTACTAAACACAAAAAGAATATTGTGAAAAATAATAATCATATTATAGAAAACATAGTCATGAAAAATCATTTATATGATGTATAAATAAATACAATATATTTTTAAATCCATGACACCTAAGGTTTTACCTAGGTTTTTTAGTGTTATAATATATTAAAATATATCATGATTTTTTATAAAGAAAATTTAAATAAACCAAATCATGTCACCCTGGAGTGTCAAAATAGGTTCATATAAAGGCATGATGTTCTATATTAGAATATGCTCAATTAAAGCCTACAACGCCAATTTTAGCATTATTACCCCTAAGTAACTATATTCTTGAACCACTTCCACTTCTATTATCCATATAGGTATATATTTCTAGGTAATCCGTAAAATATCTTCCTTACACAATATTTATGATGCTACCATATACATAGGCTTACCCTAAGAATTCTCACTAAAGATTTCTCATCCTGGTTTCTGAAGGTACCATAATCCTATCCTCCAATACCTGCTATATAGAACCAAAAATAGCATACATTGATATTATGTCTTTTGTGATTAACATTAATTTCATCACAAAAAAAACACACCTGAGGATTATAAATTTATAATGTCTCTGGAATTTTATAAAAACAAATAACTAGTTCATAAGTTAACTACATCATCTTCCACATAGTTCATCATAACCGGAAACATTCTTATATATATCACACATAATACCTTTAATCATAACCAAGGGAAAAGAAACATAAGAAAGGATGATCTCATATTATTAATACGGTTAATTATTTGAAATATGTAAATATATCATGTGAATATGGGTATGATAATATGAGAATAAATTTTGAAAATCGTACCTTATATATCAAACAACCAATTCATGATTCATGTAATAAATAATGGAAGATCATATGTTATAAATCATAAAAAAAAATAATATGATTCGTTAGAGAATAAAATTGACATAAGTCATGGAATTGTGTCATACACATAAGTATAAAAAATAATATTCATCATATTTAAGGCTCATTTTAAAGTCCTTAATAGTTGAATGGGTTCAATTACCAAACCATTGTAGTATTCAAGGTTCACATCAAAGACTATCATAGTGGACAATGTCTTGTATAGAACTCAGTTCAAACCTAATAATAGTCCTATTTATCTCATGATATTTTAGTCGTTAACCAATGCATTAATGAGAGATATATATCCCACTAATCACATAATGAAAATCATTAATATGTGTGTCAAAAGATCATAAAACATTAATCATAATCAAAACCATTAAAGTAAAGGCATTCAATAATATTCATCATACCATAACCTATGGAAAGGAAATAGTTTTAATAATCATTTAATAATTTCATCAAATCTAAAACCTTTGATAAAACACATTTTCAAAAGAATTTTATCATGATATAACCTATAGAAGAGAAATAGGCTTATGAAATATATTTTCATCATAAACACAAACCATAAATAAATAATAAGATTGGTATCATTGGATCATATCCTGATTAAATCATACTTTACCTCAAAGGATGTTATATTAGATGGAACTTTTTTTTGAATAATGATATGGAACATTTATGGAGTAAAAAAACGTTTCACATTAAAAATAAATTTATTAAATAAAAATTTAATATTATTTTAAAAAATCCTTTGAAAAAAAACTTTTATACAGTAAATTAATATTTTAAAAAATTTCTGGTCTTAACAATTAGAAATTTCATTTATTCTATACATGTTAAAAAATATTCCTTTCGTAATTTTGTTTGAAGCAAAATATAACTTGTTTGGAAAATTATGTAAGTATTCCTTTTAAAAATATTAAAAAGATCAAACAATGGTAAAATATCTTTAAAAAATAATTGATAGTATTAAAAAATCATTATTTTTTTTAAAATATGGATATGGATGAAAATTGATATTCAATAGAAGAGAAAATTAATGTTTATTTTTCATAAAAATATTATGTTGAATACTTGAGTACGTGAGGAGAATAAAATGAATTTAAAACATGTATAATCATGAAGAAACTAGAGTAGAGTAAAATTCATGATTTAATTGAGATATGAATCATAATATTTTATCATCAGAAGCGTAAACACAAACAATCTCGATAAACAATTAGATGATATCATAAAACCCTTACTACATTGGTAACATTGAATCATAAGAGGAAATAAATAATGAAATTAAGTGAAACATAAAATATTTTGAGAATAAATAAGTTCTTTATATTACTTGTAAAATGGGCTTTATATATAACTCAAAATAGAATATTTTTTCATAACATAATATATTTAGCAAAGAAGACAATTTTAGACCGAATTTCCTTGCCTTAAGTCCTGAAATCCTTTGTACATGTTCAAAAAACATGTATAATAAATATAATATTATTATAAATATATAATTGAACCATTATATTATGTATCATATAATTTATGATCTACATATGACTTTTTATTACATGTTTACCAATAATTCCTTGTTAATATGACATTTAGGGTCATAAATGCACAGTTTTTAGGAATATTTTGGTTTAGTATTTTTTATCCTTTTACATTAATCATTGATATATCATCTCAAAAATGTTAAAATTAATATTTATATCATGTATATTAGTAATATTTATATTTATATTAATCCATTAATGTTAGAAATAGAAAATGAGTTATGCTGTTCACTTGAATGATGTTCCCATTTTCTTGATGGATTTAATAAATGTTAATTAATATATCAACATTAAATATTAATTATTATTTCATATATATATATATATATATAATATTTTCATTAAATTTTTCCTTATTACCTTCCACACAAATCATTAGTTAAAAAATAATCACATCATTTCACGAGGCAATAGTCCACTTTACACATGCTCGACGTTATCATATCCCAATAGAAGTGAAAGTAAGAAGTAATATGTGATATAATGAATCCATAAGAATAAAAATATCATAAATATCATATATATATATATATATATTAAATATATAAAAAATATATCCATGTCAGTTGGTGAATGAAAACAAATAACATTGGTTCGCGATGTGGTAGTCCATAATATAAACGATCAAAGGATTTTTTTTCCAATTTGTGGGAAGAGTATAAAGAGGTATGTAATGTTATTTAAATAATAACATCTCATCAAATTTAATATATTTATTTATTTTATTATCACAATTGAATAATATTTTAAAGATGTGTATGAATAAATAAAACAGAAACATATGTTTATGAATTCTACCAATTCTTCGGAGAGCCTCTTAACGTTTACACATAAAGCCATATTAAGAGGGTATAATAATAAAAATAAGGAATATATGATGTGATTAGGTATGTAATTAATTTAATTGGGTAGTAAATTGCTGAAACACATGGTCTTGGATGTGTGAAGAGAAGAGGGGAGGGTGGCATTTTATAAGTGGGCGAGAGGACACACATTGATGTTTTGAGAAGAATAAAGTGTAACTATGATTTTCAAATAAAAAAGGATACAAAATGGATAATTATTCAACCTTAGAAGGGATATATTTAAAATATATTCATTTAACAGGTTTTAGAAAAGTTTATAGTTAATTTTAACCCTTGTTATTCTAGTTTAACGCTAGTAAACCTGTTTTAATCTAAAGCACTATAATTAATTTTTATTTTTTTCACTATTTATTACAGACCTAAATTAATTTAAATATAAAATATAATATTTATTTTTATAATTAAAAATATTGAATAAATTTTTAAAAATTTCTATCATATAAATGGTAGAATTAAATTTAAAATTAAACCGGCTGGCGGGATGAAAAAACTGTTTTCACAAGAGAAGCGTTTCAAAAGATCAAATAATTTTTATATCAAAATTCAATAAAAAATTGATTCAAGTGACCTATATTGGTTTAATAATAATTTAATTAATCTAAATTTACTTTTAAACCCATTAAAAAATAAACATATATATTATTTAAATTAAGAGTCATTTTTTATTAAAAATAAATATTTTTCAATATTCATCGAAAAATTAAAATTTTCCCAAAAATACAAAAAAAACATCTAAAGATAATTTGAAGTTTTTTATTACTGAAAATAATTTCATTTTATAAAATAAATTTCATCATATATTTAAAAATTATTTTTATTATTTTTCACAGAATACAAAAAAAACATTTTTTTTAGAAAATGGTATTTATGAATCATAAAAATACAGTTCCAGAAACTAAGTAATTTTTTTATAAATATGATTTAATTATAGAAAAAATTGTAGTTAATATTTAAAATGTGGTTATTTATATTAATATCTTCATTTTTAATAGCTAGTTCAAAATGTCCATGTTTAATATTAATATAAATAGTATGTTTTTGTTCATTAGAACTCGGTGTTTCAGGTAGTGAAAGCTATCAATGAAATTAAATTTTTTGATGAAGGAAAAATAATTTCATAAAATCTATAAGAGTTACATCCATTTTTTTCATAGAGTGGGACGAATAATAATTTATCTATGGATATAAAATATCACTTTATGTTATAGTAAAACCTAATAATGTCACTCATAAGGGATCTTGTTGAAAAAAGTTTAAGAATCAACCTCATATCAATATGAACTCTATGGTGTTTAAGATATATCAAGGATGATTTTAATATGACGAATCTAACCATTCAAGTGTATAAAAAGAAAAATTAAACTCCTATAGGAAAAATCAACCTCAAGTATTTGTTTGGGGATCTCATGTCAAATGTTGAGTTCATGGTTATCTATACGGACATAGCATAAAATGTCATATTCGAAAGACCTTGTCTTTATAACCATGAGCAAGTATTTTAAGCATTTCATCAATGAGTTAAATATCTCATGAAATGAAATTTTTGCAGACTTCATGGTCATAACTTCCCCTTTGATTCCTATGAATCTATATATGAGAATGAGAACTTGTATAAAAAGGAAGGTAAATAAAAACTACGGATAGTGATTCGTAGGTTTCCACTCAAAATGTCTTTGGAACCACATCTATGATTCCATGGATCATACTAAAAATACAATTATGTACTATCCAAAAACCTATTAGAGGCAGTATGTTCAATCACAACAAGATGTTGTGAACCAAAAAATTCACTAGCCCATGCTCATGTGATATAAATCACATCAATTTAAGTAGATTCATTAATGTAAAATCTAAATAATGATCTATTAGGATCCTTGAATTCCCCCACACCATTAGAAAGAATTGAAAATTCTCCCAAGAAGTTATTTACAACTCAGTATGTCCAACACACGACACAACATTTATTTAATCCATTCTTATGAAAAATGATGAAATTTTATATTGATGACCTTGTTGTTAAATATTAACAATGTTGTGACCACCACACTAATCATCAAGTAATATTCAGAAAATTGTTGTAGAACATTTTTTGAAGATGAATCCTCTAAATTTCATTTTCATAGTAACATCTATGATATTACTTGGATTTTTGGTATTAAACCATGGCATCAAGATTGATTTATAAAATGATTATAAAAGCCCTAGAAATTACACACATTAAAAATCTTAATGAACCGGGGGAAATCCAATGGCACAAAACATATATTCTATATTTTATAGCCAATATGGATAGAGAATACCTCCCTTAACTATGTTAATGAAGAAATGTTTCACCTATAAATTTTATTAAGGCTATCAAGATGATTTTGATAATATTAATAATTACCTACTATAATCACTATCCTGGATACCACTAGTTGAAGGAAATAAACTGATCCTATATTTGATTTCCTTGGAATAATCTATAGGTGCTCTCCTCACAAATAAAAATGATATAGGGATTCAAAATAGCCTCCACTATCTCATTTAAATGATATTATATATTGAAACATGATATTTTGATATCTAAAAAAAACAAACTCATAATTATATTTATAGTGGAAGGATGTGAAGTTAAATGAGTCATTATGAAGTCCATCTGGTCTCTCATATTAATCCCCTAAATTACATTATTGAATACCCTTTGTTAACTGGGTATCTATCCTAATAGGGGTTATCCTATAATAATAGGGAATTCAATTGGTGTCAAAAAAGGAAGTTAAAGGGAAATACTTGGCTGATTTAATTATGGAATATACTGCCTTGGAAAAAAACCCCATTGGACACTGAACTTATAGTAGAAGACTAATTGTATTCCCATAACACTCCTCAAACATGGGTGATATATTTTGATGGTGCTTTCTGAAGTCCTATTAAAATGATAATGGAAATCAAAAATGGTAACTAGTTCATTATAGATATTGTATTTATTTATCCAAACAGAGAAATTTTTTCCTACCCTTTCTCATTGTCTGAAGGCTATAGAAATAATGAGGTAGAATATCAGTCCATTATAAAAAATTTGGAGATATACTTATAGCAATATATAGCCTTCCCTAATATCCTATTGGACTCAAAGCTTGTAATCATAGTGATAAAAAATTTATTCCACCAAGAAGGTGGAGTTTACCCCTATCATCAGTTACTTCATAAGATTGATTGCATAATTCCATTTTAGACCAATACTAAATCATGTTCTTTTGTTACAAAAATGAAGTAATTAATGCACCATACTATACAACCATTGTACTAGATAATCTAGATCAGGATGAATTGGTTTTGCACATCACACATTGATGTATGGCCTTAACATCCATCATTTTTTACATGGAGGAAATCAAACAGGTTTATACTACCCCATAACATGATGGGCCAATATCTACCCATGGATGGATGTATACCATAAAAGAATACATCCAAAATGGGAATGTACAACCATATCACTGTTGAATTAAATAGATTTCCTGTTGAGTAGTGAAGTTCAACCTTTGGGATGGGCCAAATGAAAAGAAATCCTTTAATAAATGAGGATTAGATGGAGTCCTTCTCAGATAATTTGTAGAAGTATATGTATCTTACATCATCGAAGATATCTATGAAGTATCCTGTGGAACTCACCAATATGAAACTAGACTCTCCCACTAAATCTTAAGGATTTGATACTACTTAAAAAAATTAGGCAATACTACAATGAATTCACCAGGAAGAGTCACACATGCCAGATTCATGAAAACATAATCTATTAGACACTAGAATTAATATATTCAACTATGTATTCCTTTTCATTTTTCATATGGGGAATGGAATTTGTGGGCCATATAATCTAACTATATCTAAATATTTTATGTATATAATTACTTCTAGAAACTTCTTTTTTATATTGGTTGAGGTCATACCCCTCAAGGAATTCAAGATATTGAATATCAAAATATTTATAAAGTCTAATATTATCACTAGATTCAACAACTATCACATTATATTAACCACAAATGGCGCCAAATTTTATTCTTTTGAGTTGAAGAGGTTATATAAGAAATATAAAATTGAGAACAACCATTTATATTGGATGTTCCTTGTCAGGATAATTGTATCGCTGAGAGGGGGATGGTTTTAATTAGGGATACTTTTTTTCTTTCAAGTTTCTATGTAAATGAAACATCCTTCCCCTCATTTTAAGTATTTATTTCCCTAATAAAAAAAATAAAACATGCATACATTGGGACACAAGTATTTACAAGGTTCACTATTCAATAAGAATATCTACATCTTTGGTATTGTTTGGAAATAATCCAATACCACACAATCCCCTAGAAAACAATCCATTTATATGGTATACAATGAGTAGGATGTTCCCTTTCACTCGTATAGCACTATGGAAAATATCCACAAGTGTGTGGGATCATTCTATCACTAATGATATAATACATTGTTTTTTTAACAAAACTTATTACCTCTGGTTCTTTATCAACATACAAAAATGTATTATTTTAAAACAATTATTCTATTTCTTATGATGAATTTGATAAGAACTTCAAGGATCATGATATTAAATTCATCCTAATTTCCCAATTTCATTTTCCCATTCTGATTCTCCCAATACAATTTCCTAATTCAAAAATATAAATCTATCATAATACAATAGAGACAAATCTAATTGATTTTTTCTTATACTAGGAAAACCCAATATGATAATCCCATTTTGATTATCCATCCAGATATTATGTCAAACTGAATATGGTGATAAGAATAATATGATAATTAGATGAATATAATGATTACCTGAATATGTTTCCATCTTGATTCTTCTCCTTTCACTTATTTTTTATGAAACCTCTTCAACCGATATCAACCTAAAAATTTATTCTCCCTCTATATATAAATATTATCTTTCTTATACTATGAAAAAAACTTGGTCAGAAAAAGTATGATGTACTACTTGCATTTTATAGGTAACCCAATATGGTTTTGATAAAAATCTAGAATTATTTTTTGATAACCAAATTACTTACGTTTGAATATTTTCATGAATTTAGGGTCCATTTATGACTTTTTCAACTCTTCTCAATGCTTCTTGAATATTCTCACAACTTCATTTATCATTATACACACTTTTCAAATACTAGTCTCATTCCAATTTCCTATTAAGATTATATCTGTCTGATTTCATCAGTATGATGCTCTGAACCATTTTGAAATTATGAATAAGTCGACATATTCCATATTCTTTGAGAAACAACATTCTGATTATTCATTATAACTACCCAATATGACTGCTTCATTACATTTCTCTTCACCAGATGAAGAAACAAATTCCCTTCCCTTCAGAATGATGAATCGGTATCAACTGTAATACGATGGTCCTTGGCGCAATTGATAAAATAATTTAAGAATATATTAGAGTTATTCATTATTTTTTGAATATGATACCCATAATCTTCACTCTATAATGATTTATATCTTTATTACTATAGTCTGACTAAAAACATGTACCTTCGATTTCTCACATTTACTACAAAACCTATTTTCCTTTAACAAAATATGATACCGATGAACCCATTATGATAAACATCAAACTGGGTAACTTAAACTTCACCATAATTCTTCATTCATAAACTTCAGATTGTGTCATGACATACTTTATGAATTTGATTTCATTGAGGATCAAATTTGGCATCATCTGAATTACAATGGAATGTATTATAAATTCCCATTTCTCCATAAACCAACATTATTTCCATATTTTTTCTAAATAAGATTGGAATTATTACAGTAAGCATGATTACAAACAATCTGAATATGATCTCCAACACCTTTTCTTACATTCCACCAAGATAAGATTAATCCGACTATAATTGAAAATAACTTTTATCCACCTTTATTTCAGCAAGATTTCATCACATGTTTTCAAAATACCGGTTATGTATGATAACTCTTTGATCATAAAATCATTATAATATTTAATATTGTAGTCTTTTAGACTTTGATTCTCCACTATTACAACAACTCCTTCCATAATGAACTCAGAGCAAGTCTGATGACAGTTTACATCCAACAAGATTCTTCTTAAATATGATCAATCCTTTAATTTCCGATTTAGTGTGAATTTAATGAATATTTTCTTTAAGCCAGAATCACCTGAATATGATAGACCTTTTCATTCATTGTGAGTTCATTTTATTAAAAAAAATTTTGTCAAATTTTATCCAAATTGAAATTTAGGTGATTTTCCTTTCTTCTTGAACTTCCTTGACTACAAAAATACAATACCTGAATATGATCACTTTCCTTATGATTTTGGTCCTAACAAATACCACTATCAGGAATCCAAAAAATTGATAGATATAGGCCTTCCATATAATCCAATCAAATTAATCTATAAAATTTTTTATATGTTGAATATTCCTTAGATGGAAAAACTTTTCAAGGGTTACATGCATATTATACCACCACCAGAACTATCACACAAGTAACCTCATATTATTTGGTCCATGTGAAATAGGCAATATTTCCTATCAATGTCTAGTTTCCTTTACTATGAAAAGATATATTTTGAAAAATATCATAAGACCATCAATAAAATAAGTGGATGGTTGAGTTTGAATGAATTTATGATAAAATGGTTGTCTATGCTGCACAACCATGAAGTTCATCAAAATAAGCTTTTGTGAGCCTTTAATAAAAAGGTTTTCCTCCACTCATTCCTCCAGATAAAATTGGTATTGGTTCACAGAACCATAATGATACATCAGAATAAACCTCCATAATTGGAACCCAAGTGGGATATTCCTTACATCATACAAAAGGTATATTCCAATAGATCATATTCAATATCCAGGATGGATGGGGAATGAGTTACACCCTAACTAATGTGAGGTTTCTTAAGAATTAATTTTCATTATTACCATCATGAAATACAACTACTGGTAGAGTGACTTGATACTGAATAGAATTTTACACCTTTAATAGTTGATGTTAAAACACATAAAAGTATTTCTTACTACATGAAGATAATTTTCAAAAAATATGTCCTTACCAGAGGAAATTTAATTGAATGGAGAATGTTGCTTCATAAAATATTTTCTACACATGATCTAGATCTATGCAGAGGTAATAAATGAAATACCCACATTCTATTATTTTATTAATATCTTAATAAGTATAATTTTCTACATAAATAACTTCTTGGGGATTAATTCATGTTACCTTAAGATATATAGTAATGTCGGGATATGAAATCATGGGTCTAGCCAAAATATAAATGGGAAATTTCCCCACATATGGGTCATAATTTTTTAGGGAATTTTCCATATCAAGAAAAAAAATGGGGCCTGATTCTTATTACAACATGATACATACTAATTCCCATATCATTAATCCTTAGTTAAGATGGAATATAAATGGAAAATTTCCCCCTCACTATGTATGGTTCAGACCTGTGTAGGGAATTTAATATATTAATAACTACATGTTTCTTGATTATTGTAATCCCAAGAAATATAGTGATTCCCATATCTAAATTCATGGGCAAAGCCATAATATATATGAAAATTCAACTATCCCTATATATGGTCCAAACTGATACATTAAACCCATACACGAACTATGTGTTTCTTGATTCACGGTATCTTGGTATACATAGTGACACTCTTGTCTCAAATCGTAGGTCCAACCACAATATGTAAAATTAAACCCCACTCCATGTGCATGGGATAGACCTAGACATGGAACCTTTATATTTAATAACACTTTATAGACTGATTACTATTTTCACATGATATGTAATTTTTCTAAGATCCAAATTCTTGGGTCTATCTACAATATAAATGGAAGAAATATCCCATCCATATGTATGGGTTGGACCTGTGTAGATAATTTTCAATATTTAGAACTATATATTGATTGATTCCTATTATCATAGGATATATAGGGATTCCTTGATCATAAATCATATACTCATTTTTATTATGATAAAAAATCCATCTCCCCATATAAATACTGAATTCTTGTGGAGAATGTCCAATGCAATAAATATGTGTGGCTTGATTTCTATGACCAGATGACATATAGAGCTTCTTGGGTATTACATTATAGACCCATACATGTGTTTCTATCACCACAAATATGGTCCTTCCATGAGATTTATATTTATTTAGAGTATCCATTCTTCAATAAATTATGAAGACCCCATTTATTCCCAATCTCACACTCCCATGCAGCTCAATAAACTGATCATTCATTCATTTTTTCTCAAACCAATAAGGACTCATCCGATGTTATAGAACCTAGAAAACAACATCAATGGTATGATATGGATTAATTTTGTATTGTGAAATTAATTTTAGTCTCTTGATGTAAAAATACATGTAAAAAATCATATTGTCTTGATAAAAAGTGTACAATAACAACCTAACCACATGATGTTTAACAGATTGAAAATGAGCTAGATGTAGGACATTGAACTACATGACAAGAGGTATTCATGAAAAATTAATCATCGCCAAGATAAGTATGTATTATTATTTTTAATGTTTTTCCCTTATCCCTAAATATGTGTTCAGTACACATTGATGTAGCCTTTAGGTTTCTTTAACCTTTCTTGAATCTTACGTCCTCCAATAAACAATTTCAAATCTTTGTTATCTAAGTTGACATCAACCAATTCCTTGAGTTTATATCCATATCTGGAATATACATGGACATTGGGATCCCCTGATCTTGGTTCCCCTATAGAAAATTGTTAACAAGGACTGGTCGATCCATTGGGACCCCACTAGAATTCAGAGGTGAATAAAGCAACACCACAGAGATTATGCCCAATGGATGTTCTGAACCCAAAGGAGAGGCCCCATAAATCATGGAACTATTTTTAGGAATGCATAAAATATCGGATTACACCATTAATAATGGTACACCTTTACCACTGATCATTATTTCCTATTGACTTAGATATTCTTTGGTTATGATTTATAGTTCCCTTAAACAAAATATTCATGAAGATTAATATACCCTCTATGCTACTTGTATGTGCATCATACCCATTGTCAACGAAATATTTTTACATTGCTATATTTTACTGTTTCATTTTAAGGCATGTATAACATATAAAGACCTATATCACATGCCATTTAAAATCCATTTGGACACCCCATTGTTTAACATATAGACTTCATGATAAATTTTGATACCTAAATATCCTGATACCTTGAGCACTTATATTCTTGGAATATCATGGACCTTGATCCCAAATCCTCTTGGTTTTCACTGGCATCATATTTATAATTAAGACTAACTAATCCTACATGTTCATTTCTATGATTCATTGGTGAAAAAACAACAACCCAAAGGGCTTGTTCCAAGGGTATATTTTGGCCCTGTATTAATGTTCTCCTGTAATCCCCTGAGTTATTTATCTAATCATGTGGTGCTAGTCCATCCAATCATCGAAAAGTAATTCTTGATATAGGAATTTAAATACATGATTTTTATACCTGTTTTACCCATGTATAAGAGGGATTAAGAATATATTAGTGTTTTACACATTTATATTATATGTTTAAGGGAAAATAATTTAAACTACATAATATTTATATCATAATAATATGTGTCTTGATTCCTATTACCATGGGATACATAGTAACTTCCTAGTATCCATTCCTCGGTCCATCCATGATGTAATGATAATATGCCCCTTCCCCCACATAGAAGTTTGATCTATGTGGGAATCCAGTATCATAACTACATATAGCTTAATTCGTATTACCATAGGATACATTGTGATGTCCAGATCTAAAATCCTAGGTCTATCTATAGTGTAATGAAAAAATTTCCCTCCCTATATTTGGGTTACACCAATGGTTGTAATTTTCCAACTAAGAACTACATGTGGTTTAATTATGATCCCCTTGAGATATGTAGTGATGTCTAGTTATAGATTTCAAGAACATCCATTAATTATTATCTTCATGAGAGCTAGATCCATGTATAATCTTTTGGCACATGAGAAGCCTTATCCTTGGTGTAGTAGTTCCCCAATTTCATTCAAATGATATTTTTCTGTTTAGGGAACATTCTTTATAAGAAATATATAAGTATGGATTCACATACTATGAGTTAAATTATATTCCGTAGATCTGCCATTTCATTACCAGAAAAAATTATCATCACTCCCAACAATTTTCCTCAATGAAAACAATATTTTTGTGGTGATTCCTATTCATGAACTCCCCAATTTCTCAATCTACAATCCAATTTTTTCTAGTTTCTCACTTCAAGAAAGACCCATGTCATCTTAAGGAACCTATAAATTCACCATGACTATCACAATTAGAGGGAATTATATTCTAAGGTATGAACCACATCCCAGTCACTTGATGTTAAGTGGCATGATAATTTCATTGTCACGTGAATTTAAACTGGATGACAAAAGGTCTTCACATTTAATAGATCACAAACTATGTTGATTTTTTATTCAAGAATCATATTTTCTATCTATTAACCATGAAATTTATTCAATACACAATGGAATTTAATTTATGGTTCTTGAACCCATCTTGAACATTACGTTTCCCATAAAATAATATCATATCTTTGATATCTGGGTTGATACCAACCAATTACTTAAGTTGATATCCTTATATTAGAACGCCATGGACATTAGTAACTATTTCTATTAGTTCCCCTGATAGAAAACTAGTAATAAAGACTGGTTAATCCAAAGATACCCTAGTAATATTTTTTTGTGAATAACACAATGGACTAAAGATTACGCATAGTGGATTTTTGTTCCCAGAGGAGAGGCCCCCATTAATTCCAAAATTCATTGTCTTAACTATGTGAAATATGATCATTCACCATTATTGATGGTTGAACTATACTCACTGGGATCAACCAACCATTGAATTAGATATTCTTGGCTCATTATTTACGCTTCCCATAATGTAACTATTCGAGTGGATTCAGATACCCTCAATGATATATAGTTGTGCATCATACCCATTGGTAAATCAATATAATATAACCATATTTTTTTATCCCTTAATTTTGGGTTATTGATATCCTATGAAGAGTCGATTTCCCTATGTTATGCATTCATCAGTGTGATATGTACCAGTCACATGATGTTAAACTACAGGAAAATTTCCTTGCCTCATGAATCTAAACTAAGCAAAAACAACCTAGTCACATGATGTGAAACTCATTAACATATTGTCCATCCTTCAATACCTAAATTTCTTAGAACATGGCCCTTTTTCCTATAAATATGTCCATGGGATGAAGGATTTGTCTCCATGCGAAAATTATATAGGTAAATTCTATTTTCTTACGTATGTTCCTTATCTATATATAGAACCCCTTATATGACCATTATATCAAGTATCACGAAGGAAAAAGGTTAAGAAAATATCCCCCAGCCTATATAGGATGCAGATCGAAATATAGAGTCTCTTTTTGTAAGAACTATGGGTGTCTTGATTCTTGACCTAGCAAGATACATAGTGATTCCTAGGTAAATTGTCCTATACCAATCTATAGGTTTACCACTATCAAAACTGTCTAAGGTGGTTGATCTATAATAAAAGTTATCAATTTTTCTATTCATGAGACTAAAAATTCACCCAATCCGTGAAACATTTCCTTTAGGACAACCTATAAAAATTTCATGTTGGTTCCTATGTCCTTACTACACGATGTTAAACTATAAGGAAGATTTCCTTGTGCCATGTTGTTAAAATTCATAGAATATGCATCCCAAATTCCTGAAATTAGATTATATAAGCCACACCTAATCATGAAATCTTATAAAAGGACCACAAGAGCCTGACCATGATGAAACAAAATTTAGGGGTTCTTTTATCATCTTTCTAATAACCTCAATCAGGGAACCACACATCGAGTCCGGAGTGTATGAAATTTCTACTAAACATTTGTGGCACTTGGGAATGAATACCTAGTTTCAAGGGACCCTTTGTTTGATATTCATTTCTACCCTTGGCTCATATATAAGGGATCCCACCCTATCAAACAAATGTGTCTTTTCCTTGAAAATATAGTTTCTGATACTTTCTGATCCCCTACATCATCACATTGGATCTCATTACCAATGTTTCCTTGGAGATCATACTCAACATGGTTGTCCCATATCATACACATGATTCAAGGAACATGAGACATGATTTATATCACCTTCACCCACCACTAAGATGGGTGTTGGGGAACTCTTTACCTTGGGAATCCTATTTAATATTCTTCTTAACACTCCCTTCATATCAGTTCCATGTGTATCATTAACATTAAAGTGGTTTAAATTTTTTCAAAGCTATATGAGCTTAAAATTTAGTCATTTATGGGGAAAATCACCGGGCACTATAGTTTTTGAAAAAGATACATAAAACTTTTCATACAAAAATCTAGAAATAGGATGCATAAGGAACATAAAGTTCTCTTCTTGCTAACCACTTCATCGCTATAGTTTATTACAAAAATTAGAGTGTTAAAAGAGAGGCATACATCTCATAGGCCCTATCATCTATCCTTATTAAAATCTAACCCATTCTTGTCAGACCCCCTGGTCTGTGAAAATTTCAGAGAAATGATTCATCACATATCCTTTCCAAGAAAGTTTTTTCACTAAGGGGTGGCTAATCTTTTTTATGCGCTTGAAAACTTCATGAATATTATCTTTTCCTAAAATCATCTTCATTTATTTAATGTCTAAGATGACAGCAACCAATTACATTAGTTGACACACTTCTCTTAAGAAGCCCATATGATTGAGTTATTTCTATTGTATCTTCCCTATATTTTATTAGTAACATGGAATAACTTCTATGAAGTGACCATAGTGAAATTTTCTACAGAATAACTAAAGACTTTAATCTTTCCCTTAGGGGATGTTTTGGTCCCAAATAAATTTTCCCATTTAAATCCAGGACCTATTATCTTGGATATTTTTTATATTAGTTTCCATCACTAATAAGGGTACACCTGGACCCAATAGCCTCCATTTTATATTGACTCATATATTCCAAGACAATGATTTACAGTCCCCATAACTAGACTATTCAAGTGGATTAAAAATCCTTGTTGATGAATAATCACGTATTAAACCCATTCTTAATGTAGGAATGATATATTCTATTATTGAACCATTTTGTGGCCCCCATAATGTGCCCCTCACCACATATTATGAGGCTTGAGACTCAAACATCTAAATATACTAACCTTGAGTTCCAGAACATTCCATAGATTGCCTTTCTTCCCTACTATGATTCACTTTTCATTTGATTGAATCTTCTTAAATCTCCCACGGTGCTTAGAAAGTTGTGATAAACCCTCAGTTTGACCATTTATGAGCTGAATCTATAAATTGGGCTTAGTCCCGTCAACATGACACATCTTCTTATTATAGAAAATTACTTCCAATCCTCATGATCTCCAAAAACATTGAAATGTAAATAGACACATTATTGTTTTTTAATCATCCCCGATTTGTCTTCCAAATTCTATCACCCTCGATTCATACTCATAGAGGTGTGATTTATATAACCCACCTTCTAACTATCCAAGTAGATTTGGCCTATCTAAAATTAAACGAGTATACATCAAAAAATACTATAGTAAGGATGAGGGGTGTCTGAACACTTCATGAATTCCCAACCTTCATCATCACAGTTGGGATGCGGGATGTCCAAACATTTCATGAATACTCATACTTCATCGTCACAGTAAGGATGTGGGGTGTCCAAACACATCATGAATACCCATACTTTATCACCATAATATGGATATAGGGTACTTTAAACCTTCATTAATACCCATACATCAACATTCTATTTTTTAAAAATATAATGAAAAAGCATGTCCAATCTAGAAGACCCCAAACTATAGAAACATTTTGTATAATCTATATGACTATACACTAAAACCATAGATAGTCTAAGCTAGAAGACTCTAAAGAATAAAAATAGATAGTTTTATCTTGAATACCATAAACTATTTTAATAATAGGTCCAATATATAAAACCCTATACTACATATATATGAGGTCTAATCTAGAAGACCTTAAACTACTAAAATATATGGTCTGAGCTATAATATAATAAAATATATAAAAAATAGGTATAAAATATATGAAAATAATATAACGAAATAAGAGGTCTGATATAGAAGACCCCAAACTATATAAAAAGATAGTATGAGCTTGAATATTGTAAATTATATCAACAGTAGGTCTGAGATAGAATACCTTAAACTACAACAATAGATGGTCTAAGAAAAAAGACTATAAAATAAATCAAAATTCAGTCTGAGATAGAATACTATAAAATTCAAAAACTCAATGGACTATATTGAAAGGCCTTAAATTATAAATTATAAGATACAAAATGCTCACTAGGTTGAAACCTGGTAAATGGAATCCAATAAAAAACTTGTGTCTATTACAACTAGACACACATCATGTGTGATCTAGGAAACATTGAGAAATAATGAAATAGAAAAGGTATAAGAAATTTAACGATGGAAACCAATAAAGGGAATTTAAAGAGAAATATAGGTCTATGACAAATAAGATTTCCTCATGTGTATCTTGGGAAGAAGGTAGCGAAATAATAATAAAGATACAAAGATTATATTGGTGATTATATTTCCTAAGAAAAAATCAAGCTACAATGCCTACATCCACTAACTACAGAAAAAATAGAGCACATGTGTTTTACTTGGAACCCATACGAGGGTACCTAGTCCCCTATTGTCTTAAAAATAAATTAGAATTGGTATATCCCATAGGACCTTAAACTTACTAGAGTTCCTACTATTTGAGACCTATAATATGGAATGAGTTCCTGATCCGTGAATTATATCCACCAAAACATGGTTTCCTATAAATGATTTCATCACAAAGTGATTAAATTTCTATTACTACATATAAACTAGATCTTTATAGGATATGTTTTAATAGTATTTTTTATACATGAACCTATTTTTATATGTATGACCTTGATCTATATATTTGACCTCCTAAAAAATATGTATTCCTTGATTCACATTCCCTTGGGATATGTAGTGATTTATAAGTTCCTTATTTTTGACCCACTAACATATTCATTTTCATCCCAATACCTTTTTCATCCGGGGATATATTTTATTGTCAAATCTAGGATAATTATTCATCTATTTAAGATTAATAATATGGAAAAATGGATTCATTGAGAATATTATCCATCATGGTTATCTAATGTTTTTTTTCTGATAACCTAGTCACCTTGAGTCAATATTCTCTTTTAAGTGGTGTTCAGAATCCCTCTGCCAACAAATTTTTGAAAAATCTTATCATAGATCTCAATATCAAATACAATTAGATGTTAAATTAAATGTAAATTTGATCAATGTGTACCCTATAATTGAATTCATCTCATTATGGATAAATCTAATTTTTTGTGGGGGAATTTTATTGGAACCAATAATATTGTACTGAGGACATTACAATCATATATTTTAGAAGTGTGAATCCCTTGTAGAAAATTAATGAATATTTTTAATGGAGGACTAATTACAATATTGGAATTGAGATTAATTTTACAAGGGAACATAAATTTGCCTTTACGTTAACCATTTTACATTGATATCTATACTAAACATTTTTTGGAATTTCCATAGCCAAAAAATGGACAACCAATCTAGCTAGCCGACCACCACAACCAAGGAACATGTGGGACTCTCCTCAACCATACATGGGAGCCTTCCAACTAGATTGAATAGCCGTACTTTTGGAAGAAATAATACAAATTATTGGTGTATGTGGGGAAATACACTGGTGCCTAAAATGGTCATATAATGGTGTTGTGTGGCTGGTGTGGGAGTGGGTACAGTGTTGTGGGTGTCGAACCCCATTGTCAGCTCAATAAATTGATGACACAATGAGATTTATTAAGCGATGAAAATCTATATGGGATTTTAATGAGGGACATGAAACAACCATGGTCACTTTTCATGCATTAAAGACTTATGTATAGAATACATGCCTCACAATGTGATTAATCAAAGACATACAATCAACTATGGTTGTCATCATTAACCTAACCAACCCTAACATACATGATATTAGCACTACAACACTAACCATTTTCCATACCAACTATCTCCAATGATAAATCGTAAGATAATCAAGAAAATATGAACATACTGAATTAATTGATACAAATGTATCATGAATGATTTATGTTTTTAAAAGAACAGTTGGAATCACTTGAATCCAACCAATCCATCATGTGAATCCATCATAATAAATAATGAAAATCGCATGATCGAATGATAACATAACCAAATAATCACATAAAAAGAGCATATCTCCCTTCACAAAAAACATATTTCATTTTTATCCTTTAATCACATGACCCCTTGGCTGGTTGTTTTGGGTTTTTCCATGGAAATGAAACAAGATCATGTGAATCCCCCAAGATGAAATTATGAGACCATCAGTAGTTGTCTAAACACTCCATCACATGAATGGTGAACAATCTAAAGGCATGCCTAAGAATTTTCTTTATATACATGCAATATTAAAAGAAAATATCATATGTATAAATTCAATAATGTGAACCACATGAAGATATCAAAATAGTGCCAAAGGATTTTGTGTTCAAAATATGACAATGGCATGAATATTTCCTAACATCACACAGTTCTCATGAAAATGAGCACATCTCCCTTCATGATAATAGACCATAAATTATACCTTTTATTCATATGTATCTTTCAATTATTTTCTATTTTTTGTCTATAGACATGTCACATGATCCTATGAATTATTTTCATGAATCTATAAAATCATATCCCATATGTTGCATGAAGCCATCATGTGTAAAAAAAATTGATCATGAAAATCCCTAAAAGTTAACATGTGGAGACTTAGCTATTGTTAAGCATATGATTGCACAAATCCATTATGTGATTGCATGTATGTAATGTGGCAATGATTATGAAAACCCTTACACATCCTCAAGCTAGTTCATTTGGAAAATTCACTATAAAATGAGACTGAAATATAGTCATCCATTGCCTATATAAAACCCTTACCTCTTTGAAAAAGGATCACAAATGGGGAACAAGATGATGAAGTAAATGTAGTGCATAAAAATTGAGTTGATTCTACATTAGGATAATTTCTCTGTGAATCACGTGACATCACCTTGATAAACCATCATGTGATCCCTTAGTGGTTACAAAATATCAAGATGTTGTGAACATCATGTGATTCCCTTCTGTGAGAACTATTTTATGTGGAACATGCATGTTGTTTTATTCATATGAACTAGTCTTGTGACATAAATGTGTTGGACCTAATATGAAAATACATAGTATCTCAATGAATGCATTCATTGTAGAATATATGATCACTTGAACACTTAGTATCTCGATGTCTACATAGGGAACTAAACATGTATTCTATGAAATTAAATTCCCTCGAAGACCCCCCACCATACAATGTGAATGTCTATGGACATGCACCCTTATCACACAAAAACACTAATACATGAACCCTTCATATGCATGTGAAATAAGGAATATGTTCCTCTTTCTAGGAAAACTCTAGGATGTGAAGCCTCAACATAGACCATCATCTATGTACTCCTATTTCAATGAAAACAATTTTCCATGTGGACATAGCATGATACCCTTGGACATGAAACTTTAACCGTTGGACATGCACCATTTTTCATGTCTGTAATACTTGTATTATTTATGAGAATTTGTTATATGACTCTATTATGATCACATTATCACATAACTCATGAAAATTATCAATAATCCCTCATGTGAGCTTATATATTTCAGATTTTCTCGCACGAAGTCTCATAGATTTTTAGAATCAATCATGAAAATACCGAGGGATGTTAAATCATGTCAGGGTAGAAAACCTATACAAATTAACTATAAACCCAAATACATGTGAACCTTGTTTGGAATACAACCTGGGATTTTCATGACGACACCATATTATATGTCAAACATATCATGAATAAACCTTATACATGTCAGAAAAACACCCCCGATGTGACAACCCTGTTAGGAAGGCACTCTGCATATTTTAGGAAAATGCTCTGGGACATCTCAACCATATCCAGCACACACATTTGGACATGGACCATGTCGAACCCTGATGATGAACCATCGAATATGAACCCCTCCCATTTGTGGAGTTTCAATATTGGACTAGGGTTATTCACTCATGCAACCATATCTATTTAATTCTCTTGAAAGGATATTTGTTCCATATAAACATATTTGAGAGAACCTTCATGACCATTACTTGTATTCATCCATTAAAGGGTATATAATTTTTTTTCTCTTTATCAATCATAGGATAAATAATGAATATGAGAAATGATATTAAATCCAGGTATATGTACCTAAGCTTCCGTAAACCCTATGGATAATAATTAACCCTTCTAGGTATAATTACTTATCTCAACCCATTAGTGGGTCCAGAAGAAACTCAAACTTGAGGATTATGATTAATATCCCAAAAAGATTCATGGGAAAACATTCTAGGACCCATGATCTAATAAGAATCCTCCTTGTTGTAATTCCATCTATATTCAATTTACTCAACTTCATAGAACCCACCCCTATGTGTCTACCTTTACTTATCCATCACTTGATTGGGATGTTTTTCTAAACTATGAGTATATTGATTCCTATTATGGGAAGGACATGTTGGATATATTCATAAGTCTTTAGAACTATATAAAATATTCGATATGGGATTCCTCAATGCATAGGTATTGAAACTATAAGTGGTGTCCCTATTCAATTGTTATCTCCTATTTATCAAAATGAGAATGACTCCCTCAATCTTATAGATTTTCAATAGTCATATCACTAATATAATAAAATTCCCACAATAAAGGAATCATCAGTGTGAAATCCAGGTATAATAATACAGTAAAAATTATCCCTTAACAATGAATCCACCCATTGAAAGTCCCTATAGGATGTTCATACAGATAAAACATGGGAAAAATCCTTAACAGTATCATGCATGTTTCCCCAAAAATCAATGGTTAAAGGGAGAACTAAACTATATAGACTCTAATTTCTCTTATAAGAAAAATATATCGTAAACCTTTACAAGGCTTGATATCCATACCAGATTCCTATGGGCCCTTATACACATCCTCTCTACATAATTTTAAATAGCACAAGTTAGACCTAAATTAACTATGTGGATTTTCATTCATATTCTCACTTGATACATAGGATGACTTGTATAGGTTCAATATTATTCATGAGACAACAATTTACTTCATGGATAGAAATAAACTTTAGATTTAATGGTTATACAGATTTTAAAATGAATGTAGTCACCCCAGTAATGATAAAAAATGGAGAACCTATGATATATATATATCTCTGTGTGTTCTCATTAATGGAACACGATTTTTCATAAATAATAGATTAAACTCCCTATTGTTTTAAATAGGGTTACATTTGTTGTATTTATATTTGGGAAATATTAATAAACATATCATAAATATATGTTAGAGACATGGAGTGTGAAATAATTCCCAATAAATAGTTGTGATGATCCTGAACTCGTATCCTATCGACTAATGTGAGTTCCTAATCTTCATGGGGTTTGAACCTCGAAATCATCTCCTACCATTGGAAATCAGGTCCATAACATGTTATGAGTGTGGGAGTCATTGTGTGATTCTATGAGAAAATAGTGAAAAAAACTAACATGAATTATTGTGAAACCATACTCACCCCCCACCCACACAATCAAATACTCAATCATTATACCCCAATTTTTATTAAAGAAAAAAATAGTGAATCCAATTTCAACATTGTAACAATAAAAGATAAAGGATTAACAGATGTTGATCCATTGTTATATGACATTTTAATAGAAACAATGAGTCTCTCCATTTCTCATAGGTAATCATATAATATTAAATGTTAGATGCCATGACATGGTCATTGTTATCTACCCATTACAAAAAACCCTGATGTGGGCTTCCATTATTTTATGTGGTTTCTCATCAAACTTTAATAAAATTCATGGATAATATTTCTTATATACTCATCCTTTATCAATGAATTCATATCATATTGAATCATATCCAATCAAAATTAGCATCATGATATTATATTCTTAAAGAATAAAAAAACATCATCTGATTTAATTTTTTGAAGAATCTTCTAGAAAATATTTCTCTCCTAAAATTTCTAAAAACATATAGATCATATGTAATATAACATGGTATCATAGTAAATTTACACCATTTTATAAATTTTCCTAAATGATTAATAATATGAAATATTTTAGTAACATTACAAAAAAATTATGTTTTTTAATTTCCTAAAATATTGTCTTGATCTTCAATCAAATAACTTATGTATCATGAAATATTCTAAGTATTACTAGAGAAACATAAAAATGTATTAACTTTTTTGATTTTCATAAACTCAAAAAAAATATAAAAGATTCAAATATCATGCACACACATAGAATATCATCCATTCCTTTTCAAACATTGGAATCTTAAAAAATATAAATATTTTGTTTCATGTACATTGATTGATTTCCAACAGTTTATAACCAGAAGTACCAGACTCATCCTCCAACCTCTCCACCCTTCAAAAACCTTGTCCAAACATCTCATATAAACTCTATCTTCATTTAAAAATTTTTCTCAATGCTTCGAACATATGTGTTGACAACACATACATATCATCCTCAAGTGGGTATAATATAAACAATTTAAAAACTCACTGAACCTTATACACATTAGTACAATAGTGTTATTAAAAGGATGATACACAACCTTCTTGGCTTGGTTAGATTGTTAATGTCTCAAAAATATTCAATTTTAATTTTGTGATATGATTATAAAAAAACATTGGAACATAAATATGAACCAATGTAAAATTATAGATGAGATCTCATAAGAATTATTTTATGAATGAAATAAAAAAAATTATATAAAGATAAAAAGTACTTGTTGAGGAAATTTATAGTAGAAATATTAAATAAAGATGCATGTTTTTCATATTTTTAAATTATACAAATGATATATATGTATATTACATAATTAATTAGTTAAATGGAAATTAACTATCAGTTAAAATATTTAATTTTTTTGATAATGAATTATATCTCTAATTCACATAGTAAAAAAATATTGACATTGATTAATTAATGGCTCTAAATGCAAAATAAGTTGGTATAAAAATGTGATAAAATTATATTGTAAAGTAGTATTCCAAATATAAATATACTATGTAAATAAAGTATTAAAATTTATGACACATGATTTTATCATGACCAAATTGGATGATACATTATTCATTTAGAATAATGAATCACTATCCAAATATGAAGTATTACATGGAAAATATTCTTCTAAATGAAAAGTGGATATAAATTTAAACTGCATTCCTTATACCAGAATCAAGTTTCAATATGGGTTGTTCTTCCAATAGATGTGAATTACATTATATTCAAGTGATTTTCATATAAAAATAAACATTGATGATATATATATATATATATATATATTACATATATAATAATATTGTTTTCCAAATGTTTGTAGAAAATTCAAGGCATAAAATACTATGAAACCATAATGATTCTGAAATACATTTCAATTTTAATTTAAATAGTATCATCCAATTAGTATTATAATTTTTATTTGGTATTTTAATTTATAACAAGTATTACACAATGGAAAATTCTAAAATATATGTAGTATAAAACCAAAAGGGGTTGTATTATAAAATGCAACTAATATAACATATAATCTATAAGGATCCATTTTCTAATTGAAGTTGAAATCCTAATCTTGGAATTATCATTTTTATTAAATTATTCCATTTGTATAAATGATTCTATATGGCGTCCCATGTCTTTTGAGTTTTATATATATTAATGAAATTTGGGGGGAATAATATTTGTCTAACTGTTACTTAAAAACATATGTAAATAAATATTTCACCATAAATGAATTTAAATGCCGATATGGATTTTAGAGAAAATTACCTACTAAGATTTATCTATATGATATATTTGACTACGTTAATTTAATTGCATTAAAAAAGAAAGGAATAAATATTAGATAATTTACGAGAACAATTTTTCTTGTATCACATTGTAGAATCCTCCCACAGACTATTTGTTATATAAGGTAAAATTTATTGAGAAAATTATTAGAATTCACAACACTTAAATCTATTATATCTATAATATATTTTTTCTATGAACTATATATCATTATATATAGAATATGAGGAGATATTGATTAGAAAATATATGAAATTACCATTGAATGTAAAACATTATTCATACACACAAACACATATATATAGCTTGTTTATAAATATTTTATAGAAGTTTTAATTAGTTGATAAATAATATTTGTTTCCAAATAGATCTATTTGATTTAGTATCATAGTTAGGATATAAAAATGACCAATTGAATGACATAATCACTAGTGGTATGAAATTATACAGATTCCAAGTATATTATGGATTTTTATATTTATAAATATGTTGTATAATATGATCCTTTATAATAAATAACGGAATTGTAGAATGTACTATTTATTAGAATAATATTATATAAAAACAAACATGCCCAGGTGCCTATGTAACAATAGAGGATAAAATTATTTTATTAAAAAACATATTCTCTTCTATTATATTTTACCCATAATGTTAAAGTCACTATTATTATAGTCACCCATAGACAATAACATTATAGAACCGATGACGAAATCTATAACTCAAAAAATGAATGTATTTCTTATGAGAGTTAACATTTTATGATATGTAAGTTTTTGTATCTAGTGATTTTTTATGTGTTCTTGAATAGGATTATCTAGATAGAATCATGAGTTTATCCATTTCTATTTACATATCATACATATGGTATGGTATATGAATAATTTATAAAAAAAGAGTAGTAAAATTAAATTAAATTTTTTTATATCTACCAATATAATTAAATTATATATCACTTTAACAGGTAATAATAGTTCCTAGGTACTGTGAAAACCTGGTAATACTATAGAAATAATCTTAAACTATACTCTATATCCTTTATACATCAAAATGATAGGATAAATATGATGTTTAAAAATCATTTGGTGGATATTCATAAGCATTGATACATATTCTAGTTATTTTTTCAATTAGTGAAATAATGTATCTAATATCAGAAGGAATAACCCACCAATAGAAATATCATATGTTTTCGGTATCATTAGATGTTCATATCTATAGGAATTTTTTTCCACTTGATCTAACATCATTATCAATGCGTTTCACATATAATGTAATTTTATACATGATTTAAACCTCGATAGTCTATGTTTATTTTTGGGTCTCTTATATCATATGCATCATTTGTGTAATGAAATTTATTAAATGATGAAGACATTATTTTTCACATTTTTTATATTCTAAAATGAATTCTCATACCCATTTAATTATTTGGTAGTTCCTAAATTAAATTCAATTTCATTGTATATGTATGTAATTATATCAAATACAATCATTAAAATGTAAATAAATAATGATTTTATTTTTGTTTAGTTTTATGCTAGACCATGTAATGGTTCCCACTTAACCTTAAAAAGTTATTTTTAAAATCTGAAAAAATAGAGTTGGAAAAATAAAAAAATAAAAGTAACCAAAAGTTTTCATCCTGATTTTCAATATTTTATCTTTTAAAGAGATTATATTGCATTAATATTTTTTATAAGAGGTTTTTTAGTTTTTAGCTTTCCTTATCGATTTAGTGGACATGATTTATTTTTATATACAAATCATGATTTTTGAGTTCAACTCACTTCTAGTGAGATATGGTTCAAGTGGATCACACAAAAAGAGTATCTATAAAATATACTAATTTAAAAGATCTTTAGGAAAATTTATCCTCTACATCCATGGGTGGTTGATTGTATAAGTATGAATAATCAAAAGTTAATTAATTAATTGATTTAATTTTATAATTTTTGAATATATAATAATGTGAATTGAATTTATTTCACTTGGAATTAAAAATTTAATTTATACATAAATATGTAAACATGTTAAAAATGTTTTTTAGATGACAAATTATTTTATAAGATGCCTAAAATATATTAATAAGAAAAAAAATATGATTTAAGGGTTCTTATATCATGATGTTACATGTGAGAGTGTTAAAAGTGAGTAATGAAATATCCATAACACTTATAATAAGTGAAATAATTTGTAAGTGATATCTTGGGTTAGTTTAGTAGGTTAACATTCTTTAATTACTAAATTTATTATAAAAAATGTTTATCCTTGGAAAAAATATATATTGGACCCAAAATAGAGACTGAAAGACCCAATTTTCATATCATATTTCTCTCACTCATTTAATTATGATTTAGAGACCTAAATTTGAATGGATAACTAGTTTAATCTCATTTTTTATTTAGAGATCATGTCCATAGTGTTCTAGTGATCAATGAGGAATCCCAAAGAAATGAAATTATTTTATGAGAGTATATAGATGTTATATATAAATGAACTAGGAGGCTTTGTAACACGTGTGGATGATCTAGGTGGATTATTGTTTAATTATTTTGAGATTCAATGATCTGTTATCGAGTGAATAATGTTGGGATGTCACTAAATTTTATGAAATCATTTCTTTCATATTCGCCCATGTTATTTCTATATACACATCCATTAACAAAACCTTGTGATCATATGTTAGTGGTGATATGATAAATATTAGGCAATATTTTTTTCAAATACTAAAACCTAAATGGTTTCATTATGCTTGTGTTATTTATTAAAATTATTTATTTTATTAACATTATCATAAGATCTTACAATATAATACTCCCACTTTTACTTATTATGAAGGACTTAAAGAGTCCCCAGAGTATTAGAGAACTCTATTTTATCCTTTCCATAAAAAAAATTATATCTTTCAAACACCTTTAGTTATTAATTTTTTTGAATAATTAGTTTCAATCCATTATAGAAATTATCAATATCACTTTCTTGATCAGTTAAAAAGCCACATAAATACCTTTACAAATATGTAAATTTCGTTTCATTTAGCATAATTGATTCCTCATCCTTATGTTAAATCTCAATTAACTGATTCTCTATCTTGATTTATATTTTTTTAAGAAAATGTTTTTAAGGAAAGAAATATTGAAATCAAAAAATAACCTGGATTTAAAATTTTATTTATTAATTTTATTGTTTATTAATATACATCATTGATCAACTTCTACATAAAAATTATAAAAACAAAGAGTAACAATTTACAATTTATACCATTACATCAATGTAAATATATTATATAATAAGGATATTTGTTGTACATTTATTTAGAGATATGTGGGACCAATAAATGATGAAGATCATTGCCTAATGAATTTTCCAATTACCATAGGTCCCATTTATGGTGAATATGGATTCCAATGCTATTTATAGTCATTAGCTATCACAGTATTCATTTTTAATATATCAAGGATGTTTTCAATATTATCAGCCATGAAGTTTGGGTTTACATTACTAAAATCCTAACAATGATCAGTGTATCCACATTGGGAATGTTTATTAGTGAATATCATTCATCCTACAATATAATCAATTAAAAAATATTAATTATGATTTGTTCATTATCTACCTAATATAACTCATTGTAAATAGAGTTGAGTATCATAGTTTAAACCGTCATGTTTATTGTGGTATACAATATCAAATAGTTTTCCTACAGGCAATTAATCTTAATTTTAAAAATTAGTCAAACTCTATTATACCACTAATTTTAATTCCCTAAACTAATTATTATATATCTGGTGATAAAAATTTACAATATTCGTTACATAAATTAAAATTTATTACATAAAAATTGATTCCCTGAATCATTATGTTTATTTATCCTGGTAATTAGGACATAATACATAAGAAATAATATATAATAATTAATTCAAATATAGTGTTGATGAATCCATGATTCCATTGTTAATATTACCTCCATTTTATATATGAATTATATATAATTTCACATTTAAATAAATTGGTGAGATAAATATCCCAAAATTGGTGAAAATATGTAGGGTATACTATCATAGAAAATTAATCCACATAATAAGGAATAATTTTAAAACAAGAAAAATTGAATGATATATATCAAAAACTGGTACAAAATTATTATATGATAATTGGAATTTCATGAACATATAGGTGAATGACCTCAGATGATAAGTCTTTCCACAAAATATGTTATATCGTAATGTCACATATTGTATGATTATCCTTTAATACGATGATATAAAAATAATTGGTTATACATAGTATATCCTGAGATAAAACAATACCCAATTCATGGGATGGATATATAAGTATCCCCACATATTATATAAATCATCTATTATAACATTTAATACACAATTTTATGAGATCATAAACATAAATCATTCATAGTTCATAATCACATGAATCGTTAACCAATAAATAAGGTATTTTGGGGGTAAATATAGTAAATCCATATTCAAAAAATGGTAATGGTTTCTAGTTTTATTCCCATCAATCTAAAGTGTAGGGTATTTTAATCATCGATTATATGCTAAAGGTAACCTGTAAAATAATATTTTTTGGAGGTTTCTATGAATAGATATTAAATATAATAGTCTAATATATCACAATGGAAGGAGAATCTAAGGATTGGATTCTATAGAGTCGTAGGTGAATATTATGAAAGATTTCCATTATTCATATTAAAGGATACAAAGGCTCATTTACTCCCCCACCCAAAATTACACTTTCAAGCTATATTTTCCAAACATCCCCCATTATGGAGTGTAAAAATATTATAATGAACATAGTTTTCTTATTAATAGAGTTAATGGAATGGTTTTGGTACAAAATTTAACCTCATTAATATTTGTTTATAAGTTAAGACAAAGATATTGACGAATCAATAATCTCGTAGATATTTCATTTTGACAACACCATACATACATGGTAATTTGGATAATGAAGTTAGAATAATGGGATTATTTTGGCATCGTAATGAATTAAGAAAAAGATCTAATGAGATGGATTGAGTAAGATATCATAGATAATAAATAAAATTTAAGATAATAAAAATGAAATAAATTTTTAATTTAATATGAAATTAATATTTAAATGATATTTTAAAGTGATAATAACAATTAGAAAACAAAGAGTTAGGAATTGTAACCCTTACCTAATTTAATCATCCTTACATAAAAATGGTCTATATAAACATAGAAAAGTATTTCAAAATAGATATAGAGTAATGGTTGTTACATCCTAAGATAAATGTGAACAAAAAAGTTCAATTTTTTGAGAAAAAAAGAGATGAAATGTGTGTATTTATAGGATTGGTGAGTATAATCTCATGTAAAAAATTCAAAATTATTATATTTTTCCACTATATAATTCTCCAATAGTTCCCTCAATACTTTTCTACATTTTTTGGTAAATTTATTTTGTTCAATACAATCATAAAAAGTAATAATAGGAGTTTAAAAAATTTTGGGAAAATTTGGTGGTTAGGTGCCCTACTGCATCACTATATTCGTCCCTACTATGTATCCTACTAATGCCGTATATGCACACCATGTACCATAAATTGAAGAAACCCTGCATTATTTCCCTCTATCGAAACAATATGTTCCCTACCACTAGTAAAAATTCTTTCTTCTAAGTCACCCGTAGGAAACTAGAGTGGTTACCATAAAGGTCTAGAATCCCAAGATTCCTTTTCTTATAAAAGGAAACCTCAGTATCTAACATCAATACATGAAGAAATCCAATGAATCTCAGTGTATAGAGAACAAATATAAACACCCAAATCAATAAAATCACACATTTTATTTCCAAATAAACACTAAAAGAAATATAATAAAAATATTCTAATTGAGTCCATCAATAGTTTCTCACATAGAATGATTAAAAAATTCTAATTCATCCCAAATATTTACCCAGACTATGGTGAATGAACCTTATAAAAAAGACCTTATATCACGGAGAAATAAAATCATATTTCTTTTGAACCATGAATACATGAAAGCAACACCCAATACTCAAGAAATTACATGGTCACCCCATTTAGATTGTTTGTCAATCTGGATAAATTGTTATCCTTCTAGCCTCATTTTTTCCAAGACCTTATTAGAACCCTTTTACCTAGGCCCCCAAAACAGGAAGTCCATATAACTCAAGCCTAGACCTCAACATATAGTTACACATGGATAATAAATTTTATATATTCTTATATCCTTTATAATATTACATTATTTGGATAATGTGAATCTCTCACATAGTAAGGAATATCCCCTAGATTCCCACACAAATTACAGGTCCTCAGAGTAAAATGAATATCATATTCAATTAATTTTGGGGATATATCATCTCATAGAAACTATTTCTACCTCTCTTAGAAAAATCCACACATATGTTATATTCTAAAACATCAGTTATTATCTGAGAATCTAATAAGTATCCTCATGGTCTAATATGTTACTTGAATGTATAACTAGTCTACCATTATAGGGTATGTCCCTCATATATTCACCTAACTAACCTATTAGAAAAAAATAGGATGGTTATTTCACGTGTTTGTCCCAAACCAAAACATTTACAAGAATCTATGTCCTACTAGTATTAGATATAAAACCATATACCACATGACACCAATATCCATGTTTCATGAATTTAAAACGCACAACCTATGGTCATTTATGAATGGCCATTAAAGGAACACATTTGGACCTTTTGATACATCCTTAAATTATACAATGTGCCTCATTATATGGAACTGAACTATATGGTTTTTATTCCATTTATAGTTATATAAATTTATCCCATTTATGGTCCCAATCCCATTACCATAACACCTACCTCATCCTTGAATAATAATATACACTTGGGTAACTTTATATTTATCATTTACCTTTAATGAGACTAAATTGTTGTTTTAAGGTAAGAATATATAATTACCTTATGTATTGTAATTTAAAATGTATTAGTGTTGGTAAATCACATTAAAAAAGGTAACTATTTTTGTAACTTGGAAAGACCTCATGAGAATGCTTAAATCTAAAAGTGAGTCATGTACTAGACATGTAGAACCACTATGAGTTGATTTGACCTCCCATCCTCATGATTTTAATATGTAATTAGATAAAAAAATAATCAAATATACCCCATGACAATGAAAATATTAAAAATTAAAAATTTATGAACTCAATGTGATATCATTTATTTATAAACAATCCATCAATGTATTTGTTCAAATAAATAATCAAATCATTGATTTTTTGTGAATAAATTTCACCTTTGACACTTTAACATGTAATATCCTTCATATATATTAGAAATATTATCCAAAATAGATTTAGTATATCTGAAACTCACCAACTTCAGGGAAATTTTATTTCTTAAGGCTCTATATAAGGAATTTTTTTTATTTCATTAGCATCAACTAACATATTTTTGGTTTCATTTAATGTAATATCCATATGATCACTTACTTTATTGTTTTTAATTATGTAGACAAAAAATTGGCTCTAATATAAAATTGATGAGATATCAAACAATTATCCCATATTTGATCATATAATATATCAAAGAGAAGAAAAAAGTTACATTAAAATAATTCCCCATGTGAAATTTTATCTTCAGAAAAATTACTAAAGAAATAACCTTTAAAAATTTATACAAAATGTTATAAAATATCCCCCAAATCAATTATTTTGTTGTTTTTATAGAAAATACAAGAGAATTAAATAAAATTGGTGCTTACAAATCCATTAAATAAGCTAAAGTTGTTTTGGATGTTGGTGAAGGATTTGTTTCTATTAGATAGAAGTCACATCACAATATCCTTAGTCATTCCACAAAGGGAGATTCCGAAAAATATAAAAGGAATGTTAATATTTTTAATTTGAAAATTTTGAATGTATAACTTTTATATCTTTATGGTTAAGAATTAAACATCATAATATTCATTAACTACATGAATAACATTATCGAGACATTATTATAACATAGTAAGCTTCCAACATCTACATTATAAGGATCATACATATCATCATATGTCTATAACTCAATGCTAGGAATTGATTATAGATTTGGAGATTCATGTATTATGAGATAATACATCAAAAAGAAAATTACTTATTGAAAGTTATTTAGTGAAACTAGGAATATTTATTCCTTTTATATTTTGAAGATGCATGTTTTTCTTCATGAAGGCTTTTATCACATTGTCATAGGTTTTGGGATGATTTCAATAGTTCTGTCTAGTTTAAGCTCACCCCATGAAAAAAAGATATACTATATGGGATATGAAGCATATTTTAGTGTTTCTATTTATGTGAACATCACATTATGAATAAAAGGTAGTGCTCAAATAATTTATATGTGAATTTTAATGAATTATTCCATGAATGCCTCACACCAAGAAGAAAAGTGTCCAATAATGAATCATTTTAGAATAATAATGAAATAAAAAAAACACACCATGATTTAAGAAGAATTCAAAATGATATGCCAATTATATTTAGAGGAAATAGTTTTAGAAAAAATTCACGTCATGATGGAGGTATTCCTCCCAAGGAATAATATTTTTTAGATTTGGTGGATAGATTGATACAACATTGAAATGAGTGAGATGAACTACCAAATTTAGAATACATTTTATTAAATGGTTACATATCAATTTTTTGATAAAAATAAATATATATATCTTTATAATATAATATAATTTATTATTTAAAAAAATATATTATATTTCATCATCTTAGAGAAGTAAAAAAATAAAGTCCAGGATTTCTAGAATAAGCGATGGAAAACAAATATAAAGAATAAGTGGGATTATAGGAGAAAGAAATAGAATGATTTTGAGACATTGATGAGTTATAAGTAATTGGAAAACCTGATTTTTTTTATATTATTCATGTGGAAGAATGTGGAATAGATTTGTTCACCTTATTGGTGTGATCTTATTTCCTTGTTCATGGATTGAAAAATAGAGTACCCTTAAAGTAGTGAGTTACCTGAGTGATTGAGAAGAATGAGATTTTTATATTTATGATGGTTGTAAAACTATTGTTTTAGTAAATATTCTAAAAATTATAAAAAAAATTCAATTATTGGTTCATTACATAGGAATATTTCTCATGTATACCCCTTGGATTAGCTTGGTTTGCGTAAAACAAGTTAAACTATTGTGCGCCGCTCTTTTTTTATTTATAACTTCATAGGTTAAGGATTGTTCCTTTTAATATTGGATTAATAATTTTGTAGAAGTTAATAATTAGAACAATGTAATAACATAATTCACCCCTCATCTAAGGTTACTCACCTAACTTAGGACCAACAAGTGGTATTAGAGAAAATGTTTACTGATGTTTCTATATATCATTAATTCTATTATAGAATTAATAAACTATAAGTGGAATCTAATATTCATCATAAGAATCATTCAACTATGATATAATCAAATTCAACAAAATTTCTGATCATTGGAAAAAGAAACTTACACTACTTATATACATGGAATGTTATCCATCATAGAAAGTATGGAATTTTCAAAAAAAGATTTAAGAGAAGTTTATTCCAACACTAAATGAGTCAACATGTTTGGAGGATCACTATAAATTGATATATAATATTGGTGATGTAATATAAATCATTAAAAACTATTTGGAATAATTTCCCAATATCTATGATTTTGATTCCAATGTTCATGAAGAAAATATTTAGATTCTATGGAATAAGTATGATGACTTGAGGATGAACTCAGATGAGACCATCGATGCATTTTTTAATCAGGTCAACATTATTATACGGGATATGTGTGGACTGAGATTATGAAAACCATAATATTTATTACATGTTGATATTTGATTTATTATATAATATTAAATTAGTAAAACCCAAAATATTGATAATTCTAGTTTCTTTGGTAAATAGTTACATGTAACAACAACTTGAACATGATCTGCAACAACATTATTAAAAACATATTTAACATTATTCAAGAATATATGGCTTTGAGAACAACATGTGATATCCTGATAAAAAAATAATGAATTGATGAGCTATAAATACTAGAAAGAGAATAAAAAAGGATAAACCTGATGAAGACAATACATGTTATTCAATAGGTAAGTCAATGGGGGAATAAAGGGAACATGAATAATAAGGCATGATATAACATGATAATCACATCATGGGAAGGTTGGAAATAACTTAAAACACCGAATCATAAACATAATTTAAGGATAAACCACAAAGAATTCATTGTGGACAATTTACCATAAAGGAAAATTAGACACCCATGTCCCAACCTAACACATTATGTTACTAAATAGTACCTAATGCATTGGAGCACTATCTAGGTGCACCCATCATATTCATTTCTGTATCATGCTTAAGTGTGAAACGTAGATTATATAACATTGATTGATACATCATCATAATTTATCCCATGATCATGGAATGTAAAATAAATACATATACTCCCCAAATGAATAAGTATATGTGAATAAATTTGAATACCCTTGACAGAAAATTCGGTATGGTATTCACTACATAATTGTTTAGGCATGTAAAATCACTTTGAAAATTCAGCACCATAACAATATTACATAAAAATCCAAAAAAATGGTTGATGAGATAAAAAGTGTAATATCATAATTTGGAATAAAATTTGCAGTAATAGGGACATGTAAATTGATGTCAAGGTTTAGGAAATCGAAATAGATTTCATAAGTTCATAAAGAAACTTGAACCGAGAAGAGAAGGTATAGATTCCTTACGGAATTTCAGTATAGTAATGGATTAGGTAAGTGTCCAAATGAGGGAGGATAAATGATTAATCATTAAAATAATATCAAATGGATACTAATGTAATTATTATAAATTAATTACCATACAACCAATTTAAATTAAAAGAACTAATTTCAAAGAAGTTGCTTGAATTTTATAGAGGAGAAGAAGGTGAGCATCCCTTACTTGAGTGTGCGTCCCCAAAGGATTGGGTGGGTATTCTTGAAATATTGTGGGTGTCTTGGTAGGACTATGGGGAGTGTATTAAGGATTTTTTATGTTATCCATGTATTTTTAGTAAAGTGAAATGGGAGCCAGAGTTGTTTTATATAGGATATGAGTGGGATTTGTTTATTATTTTGGTTTTGGACTCTACATAATAAACCATCCAAAATCACAATCATTACCATGGTTTTTACCATGGTTTCTTCCAAAGGGGATATTTTTTTATTTTTGGAGGTCATGGTCCTAACTTATTAAAATATTACCCTTGGTGATGCAGAGGTGAGTCACCCTCTTAAATAAATGATTTAAAAATGTAAAATTACATTATAAGTTTTTGAGGATTCATAATTGATTTAATAAATAAATAAATAAAACAGTAAAAAAATTATTATAAATGTAAAACATATATTTGGTCTTGTATAAAATTTAGATTCCATATTACATCACTTTTGGGTCATTTTAATGTCATAAAACATGTAGTATATTTATATGGTATTTAACTTTTACTCAAAAATTTGAATCTCATAAAATTATGAAAAATTCCCCTTTGGATAATTTTTACGTACTGATTAGAAAACAAAATTCATTTTATCTAAATAATTTTTTAAAAATTACAATTTTTATCATTAAAATAAAAACTTACATTTATTAAAAATTGTGGGTTTTGAAAATAATATTTTTTGAACCCTTATAAAAATTATATTTGACTTGATAAAAAATTATATAATAAGATAAATTTAATAAAAATTATTTAATAATAATATTTTATTAAAATATTTTTTTTTCATAAATACATTAATTCATCAAAATAGATTTATTAATTGAATTTGAATATTATCCAAAAATTCAATTTGTAATTTAGTGTATCAAAATAAAATTCTTTTAAAAAGTAACAATAATAGGATGAAAATATATTAATTATTCTTGAAAAATAATTAACATAATTATAATTTTAGGGTATTCATAAATACCCCTTTAATATACTAGCAAACACCCTAATAGTAAGGTGCGCAATGATGGGACATTCATGGGGCGGTTTAGTGAACATGGTTAGGGTTGAGATCTCAATGAACTTGAAATTGTCACATAAATGGATTCACTAATTATTATGTTTTTGGATGTCAACTTAGGTTTGGTCAAGGTAAAATACCAAAAATGCTATCTCCCTTAGAAGCAATGATAGAAGTGCTTTATAAGGTATAATCCTACTGGTTGGGGTCATCACTTACATTGTTTGTGTCAATTGGATTTCTTAAAACCCTACATTCATACATACTATGTGGTCGTTGTTTAATGTCATATTGTAAAATGTAAATAAACTTAATGGTCATTTAAATCCAATTGTATATAATAATGATAAATAAGTACATGTGTTTTCAATAACCATTTTATTAAATAAAACATCTAACAAAAACACAAGGGGAATTTTATTTATAATAGTTTGGGTTTTTACATAGAGAGACTATATATGATGTAAAAATCATAAAGAAAATTCCAATAATATTACCAATATGTTTAAAAATGAAGGTATTAGTTCTTGAAGATAAAGATCATATGAATTTGGAACTATATATCCTTCACAAAACTCTCACTAAATATGAGATGAGGAATAATGCCGAAAAGTCAATAATAAAAGAGAGTTTTCAGGAATTTATGTTCAAGGCGATGAACAAACATAGTTTGGAAAAATATCTCTACTAAAGGGAAGTTGATGATGTGATTTCTTTCATATCCTCAAACCTTAAATGTGTAATGGAAAATATCAGGGAAATATTCCACTTTATTTCTTATGATTTAGAGAATTTTCAATATAACTGCATTGTGACCAAGACAATTTTGAGATGATGATGTATATGAGGAAACCATAGATAAACCATTTAAGGGAATAATAGAAAAAAATAAGTTCAGAGTAAAAAACCATCAAGTAAAAAATTCATTCAATAGAAGTTATTAGCTTGTAATAAAAAATAATGGAGGAAATTTTGGACAATAAATACCTTTGTGAGGATGTTATTTTTTTCATATAAATTCCAAAAAATGGAAGACCATGATGATGAAAATGATCATGTTAAGGGATGATTTAAATTCAAATGTGAGTTTTATGTTATTCTCAAAGTGATTAATGTTTGGAATGAAAAGTTAAATAAATATTATAAAGTGGTACACAACTCTAAACAATACTTGAATAAATAAGAAAAAGAAATATTGGATTTAAAAATTAAGATTGAAATGATCAAATAATAAAAATATAGAACACTCATAAAACATGATTGAGTAAAATAATAAATTTGAATATTATACCAAATAAAAGATGGATTGACTAATTTATTGAATGATCATAACAAAATGTTTAATGAACTCAAAAAACTTCATGGTGTCATGGTGAAATCTTGATTATTATGAATGAATTCTAACTCCTATCTTGTAAATGTGAATTTTGAGTGCATGGGATATGAAAAAATGTAAGGAGTTGCATAGGGAATCATTATAGAAGGTAGAAACACCATTAAAGATAATATAAAATATATTAAGGTGATAGACATAATAAAAAATATATTTGGTAATATAAAACCAAAAGAACACAGACCCAAAAAAATTGTTTATTTGGATATCACTAAGAGGACCCAAAAATTGATATATTGATAAAAAATAGACATAATAATTCCCCAAAAATATAGCGTTATTATTATGGAATGATGTGGAAAACATAGTATGTGTGTTCCATAGAAAAAATCCACTTCAATGATCAGTATTAATAAAAATTGAAAATCATATTTTAAAACACTTGATATGATATTATAGTTATTTTTTCTGTTATAGTGGTTTTGGACATAAGGTGGTGAATTATAAATTAAGATAACCAAGGAATAAACAAAATTTTAACAGATAATGCCAAATGTATTTGAAATTTCATTGATTGAAATGGACTGAGATGGATTATATATTATAGATAATGGAAATACTTCTAATATAATGGGAAATAAATATCTTTTCATGGAAATAAAATATTATATATATTTATTAGTTATATTTAGAAATTATTGGTGACTAATGATTGGTGTTTCATGAAAATCCAAAATTAGAGGAAAATATTTAGGGAACATGAATTTCATGGTGGTTAAAGGCCATAGTTGCATCTTACTAAGTGTAAGAAAATTATATGACTTGGGACATTCAGTAAAGTTAAAAAAAAATATTTTCATCATAAAATTGAGAGTTGGAACTGTTGTAATACGAGGAAAGAATCTGATGGAAAATATATATCATATTGATGGAGAATAAGATAATTTTTTATTGTCTATGGAAGTGGAAAATTAGTAGTGACATAAACACCATGGAAATTTGTGACAAAATTATTTAGAGGATATTATTAATAATGAATATAAATATGATTTACCTAAACTCAAACATGATCTCACTATAAAATGAAATACTTTCCAAAAGTAAGGGATCATTTTCTTGAACAAAAATATAAATGAGAAAAATTCAATTATGTTTATTGAGTGGGTCCAAAATATTGTGTGTGGAAAAATTTCACTCAAAGTAATGCATTTAAAACAATATTATATTATATTCATTGATTATTTTAATTTTTTGGCATGAATGATGTTTATATCCCAAAAATTTGAGGTGTTTAAATGAATTTAGCAGTACAGAAGATTGAAAGAGAAGATTCATTGGCTAAAAATTCATACATTTTTACCAATAATGGATTGAAATTTACTAATAATGAAGTTGAGGAATATATTAAATATAAAATATAATAAACAATGTTTAAGTGGGGAAAAATCCTAAACAAAATGGTTTTGTTGATAGATTAAAATAGATCAATAACAACATGGATATAATAATGTTAATCAAAAAAATATATTAGAGATGTATTATAATGTAGTTGTTCTTTAAACAATATATATCTATAATTGAGGTTTTATGTGTCCGGGTGAATAGATGAAAACAAATGTAATGAATTTTTTTAATAATCCTACATTAAAATATTTTGGAGTCTTCAGAAGTAAATGATTTATTATCAACAAAGAGAAGAATAAAAATTTTAAATCTTATAGAGATGAATCTTTCCCTTAGCATAACGCAATTGGTGACAAAGAAAATTTTATGAAAACACATAGGATGAATAGACTACAACATAACTCTCTTTTATCCCAAGTAGAACCAAAATCATTATAAGATGATACCATGGCATATAATTTAGTAAAACTAATGCATCAGAAAACAGAAAAATGTATGAATATTGATGCATTTAAAATTGTACCAAGAATAAAAAATAGAAATCTAATCAAGGAAAAGGGATCATTATGTAATAATATCAATAATGATTAAAAGTGAATCAAAACCAAACATAGATCAGTTGTTTTAAAAAATAGAATCACTCCCTAAATCAAAGCCTCGTTAAATATGAATATGATATAGAATAGTAAAAAAATTCTTTAATTAGATGAAATGAAATACATTATTAATAGAAGTCATATCGGGAGGTAACACTATTTGATACCAAACCTTTATAATATTTTCCATGATCTAAAATAGTTCGACATATCTCAACATTAATTTACCCTATATTCAAAAAAATTATATACCAATTAATGATAAACATTATGAAACACCTAAATACTAATCGAAAATTTTAATGGTCATCAATCATGATTCACATAGAATTTTATGTGAAATTTCCCAATACCTAACTTTTTATTAGATCAGCTGAATCAAGTAGATTATTTTCTATGAAATTCTTAGTAAAAATAAAGAGGATTCACCAACATCAACTTAGTATAAATGTTCTTACCATGAGAAAATATATAAATCCTCAAAATGTGTCATGATTATCGAATATTCATAATTTTTATTATATTTGAATTATTTCAATGAGGTATGGTTCTCCCATGATCCTCTAAAATCCATAATTAATGCATGGGATAAAATATTTAAAACTATGAATATCTATTTATATATAAGCTAGTGATATTGCATGATGTTTTATATCTCTATGGAGGAAAACATTGAGGCTTGGGGAGTGAATCTGGGTATTGGAGATTATAATATCTATTTTTTTAACATGGATCTTATTCTCTCACCTTGAGGAACTCTTAGATTTCCCTCTTCCATTCCCCTTAATGATATATCAATGCAGTAAAAAAAATACAATGGATTTTACTTAGTTCACCCACACTGATCTTGTCCAAGGATAATACACAAAAATTTCATGTGCAAAAAATACACTAAAACATAACTACTTCATGTAAATTTGTTGTGGTCTCACTGATACACCTTGTTCAATGCCATAAAAAATTGAAGAACTCGCTACTCAAATTTTAAAAGGAACTCACAGCTCTGTTTGTTGAATCATTATTTCTTCAAAGGAAGATGATGAAAACATAAACCAAGGATGGTATTCATCATCAGAAAAATAGTGATTATTTTTAGTGAGAATAAGATTCATGAAATAACACCTTCTTCATTGGGTACTGAATTAAATTTTAGTACAGCTTTTCATCCACAATCAGATGGGCAGTCAGAACGAACAATTCAGACCTTGGAGGATATGCTAGGAGCTTTCTCTATGGATTATTAGGGAAGTTGGGACCAACATCTTTCTTTGGTTGAGTTTTCTTATTATAACAGTTTTCATTCCAGTATACAGATGGCACCATTTGAGGAATTATATGGGAAGCGGTGTCGAACTCCAGCTTTCTGGGATGAAGTGGGTGAAAGGAAGCTAATGGGGCCATAATTGGTATAAGAGATTGGAAAAAAGTTCAGTTGATTTAGAAACACATGAGAACAGCCCAGAGTAGACATAAATGTTATGCGGATAATCGGAGGAAGGATCTATCTTTCGAGGTAGGTGATCAGGTTCTTCTCAAGGTTTCTCCATGGAAAAGTTTGATGCGATTTGTTAAGAAAGGAAAGCTGAGTCCAAGGTTCATTGGACCATATGAAAGTATGGAGAAAGTTGGATCAGTTGCTTACCGAGTGGATTTACCTCTGAGTTTATCTCAGGTACACAATGTTTTTCATGTTTCGATGTTGACAAAGTATATGCCAGATCCATCTCATGTTTTGAGTCCAGAGGTAGTTCAGCTGGAGGAGACCATATCTTATGAAGAACAACCAGTCCAGATTCTTCACTGAAGAGAGCAAGTGTTGCGAAATAAGGTAATTCACCAGGTAAAGGTTTTGTGGAAAAACCATATGGTTGAAGAGGCAATGTGGGAATCTGAAAATGCTATGAGGGATAAATACCCCCACTTATTTTGATAAGTGAATAAAATTGTGAGGACGCAATTCCCAAAAGGGGGGAACGATGTAACATCCCAGGTATATAATGAATAAAAAAACTCGTATTTATTAATATTTACGAATTAAATATTAATTTTACTTCAAAGGGATTGCTATGTTCGATAGCGTTCCTGATACGCAACAAAGAGTTTTTTTTGAAATCCTACGTTGCACACTAGTAATAAAATAATATTATTTTAAATGGTAGTTAACACATAGCCGTTGTATTGGCGGTAATGGATAGAAATAACTAAAATATGATTATATATGTTTTTTAAATGTTTTTACTTTTATCTAATAAAAGATAAAGGCTTAAAATACGGAAAGAATTCAATTTTAGGCGTATATGCCCTAGCTTTCACTAAATGTTCACTTATCACCTTTTGATGGCGAACCATCATTAAATAGTGTTTTGTTCACTCTTATACATTCTATTGGACTAAATAAAACTCTTCTTTAGAATCGGGACATCAAAATTTGGTTTGTGTATATTTTTGGTATTTTTCCAATACAGTTCATTTTTTAATGAATAGTGAAAAATGTTGTATTGTAATTCAAAACCTCTTTTTAATCTAATTTATTTATATGATTAGATTATATTTTGAATTGGTTTTAAAGTGAAATTAGAATATATTTTTACCATTAAATCCAACAGTGGTCGTTGGAATTAATTTCTCTTTGAAATAGGACTTAAACTAGTGTCAATCTTTTGATACTTATTTTTTCATAAAAACACGCTATTTGTTCTGACAGTGGGAATTAATTATTAAATTAATTAATGCAACTTATATGTTTTGAATTTTGTAAAATGGACTTCATTTTTGAATTCAGAATATCAAATATAGCTTAGGGTGATGTTTTGGTATTTTTCTGAAAAACTTCAATTTTTGTTGAATAGTGAAACCACTTAGTGGTACTTAAAAAACTGATTTTTCATTTAAATGAAATTTTACCACCTCTGTGTTTTGAATTTCAAAAATCCGACATACATGGTTGTCATTAAGAAGTAAAATTTGGTTCAATGGGATTAAAATAATTTTTTGGTGAATAGTAATTTATTAAGTTTTTAATCCCGATTAGAGGTAATTAGTGTAATTTAAAGTTAAAATAATGTTGTAATAATATTAAATGAACTTGACACATGTCCTAACCACATTGGATGTGTCATGGACGACCAATAAAATCCATGGGTCAACATGGGGACCCCATGAATCCACTTTCGTTGGAAAATGACATTAATAACTTTTTATTTAAAGTTAAAATAAAAATGTCACAATCATGAAGTGTTTTACTAAAACAATTTTTAAATGGGGCTATACAAATCATATTTTTGACTATAAATATTAATTGTAATGTTAAAAATATTTCCTACATCATATTATTTTTTTATAATTTTTAGACATTAAATAAATTAAATTATTTATGACACAATGATGATGCAACGATTACCTTATTATTTAACGATTTAAATAAAATGGAAAGATAATGTACAATCTAAGACCTACACATGTCAAAAACCTATTGGATGGGTGGATTTCGAACACTTATCACCTTATACTCGAAACACATCATTGTGGGACCATTAAAATCCGAAACCCATTCTAAAATAAAGTAACATTTCCTTACTTTCCAAGAGTTCCCCTCCTCTCCTCTTATAAAAGGCCCCCACCTCTACCAACTTACCCAAACTTCTGAAGCCTTTGGATCGGCCTACCCCTGCCCATTTGGTCTATCCACATCCTTCTATTAATCCTTGAAGCCTCACTTTGGGAAGAAGTCTTTCCAAGGAAGCTTTTGAGCTCAAATCTATGAGAGTTACCCGATTTTAAGGTGATGTCTTCACTTGTGTTCTTTTGTTTTATTTTGCTTCTCCAACCCCCTAAACTCTTTTTATAATTTTCTTTTGTAACAAATCCAGTTTCATAAATATACTAGTATGTTGTTATAAGAAGATTTATAGCTACACTTACACACATATACATCTAATGGTTAAAGAACATACTGTTTCTATGGTTGGCGAATTTCTGCCTCACGAAACGATGACTGTTCAATATTCTTTTAAGCACCTTTAATGGTGGCCATTAAGATGTCACTATATTTTTATATGATATATATTATGATTATGTTATCCTTATGCTTATTTATTTTTCATTTTTGGTTTACCTTTATGGTTTCCATTGTGGGTAAACACGATAATTTCATTTTAGGAAGTGTGGACTACCACCCCCTCAAAGTGATGTGATTCGTTAATGACATATGTAGGATGTATAAAGGATGGATTTAGAGTTATTATATATGATGTTATATTGGAATTACAATATATCTCTATATAATTATTATTTCTTTCCATTAATGTATGAGATAGAAATGAAAGTAGCGTTCATGCGTACATACGGCTTACCATCTCCATGAACGGTGCATTTCATTTCTTATCCTCAAATGCAATGTACTATTATAAGTACATATATATAATGGATATATATGATGTATTTTACATATAAATTATTAATATAATTATGGAATTAAAATGTACATACCTCTCATTTAGTTTTAATTCCATTAATATGACAATGAAATGAAAGTAGCATTCATGCATACGTACGGATTACCGTCTCCATGAACGGTGCATTTCATTTATTACCTCTAAATGATTATGTAATATTATAAATACATGTATATTCTGGATATATATGATATATATGATATCAAAATCTGGAATTTCATTCTTGATATAAAAAACCTTTGACCACATGAAAAACATGTAATTGTAAGAAGTCCACTTTCGACTTAAGAACCAAATATCGACAAAACAAACATTATTAACTTAAATGATTAAATAATGGTTATAACATGGCAATAAGTGATATAAAAGGAATAATGAACTTGAAAATGGTTCTTAAGCAAATAGAAATTAACTCAAGTTTATTATTCAGGACGTTAAAGAATGATCGAGTCAAGTCGGACCCGAGGTATGGGACTTCGTCACAATCTCCTTTCATTGACGAATATTTCATTTTATACACAACTTTCTTTTATACGGTGTATAAAACCCTTTGAATTTTACTTTTATACAAAAGTAATCTTTTTCTACGAAGCATTTTACAAAACAACAAAAAGGAATGTTTCTTTTAACGTATGCGGCGACAAAGGCCTTTTCTGCCGCCGTGAGTATTATTTGGTCTTTGGCTTCCTGAACAAGCCGTAATGTTTTTTTAAAATGAAATAAATACCATATACTTTTTTATGTATTTTGGTATTGAAAATGGTTTTTATAATGTATTTTCTATGTCAATATATTTAAGTGATATATTGTGATCAAAGTGTGGAAATGTTTTCTTTCCATTATATTTGTTTTATGTATTATGATTTTTATAATGGTACTTGGACATTTGACTGGTGGTTATGTGATAAACCATATGACGGGTGGTGCCGTGAATACTAGGACAGGTGGTTACGTTATAACCTCCAATGCATTGGGTATGGAAGTCGGCCGTATGGATATTCCATTAAGTATGCATTGAAGTTGGCCATATGGCTATTCCATTAAGTGATAGGTGTGGATGTCAACCGTATGGTTATTCCACTTATGTATGTTTATGTTCCAAGTTAACTTTTTATGTTATGTGTTCTTTATATGGGTTTTATGGTAATCCTTTAGTCACAAAGTGGTAAGTAATGATATTTTATTCAGTGATGAGTTTTTACTACTTCATGAAGGTGGAGGTTTTACTTTGATAAAGTATACATGGTTTACTTGATGTTTGAAAAACTAACAGTTTTCATTATTTGTGTGTCCCTTACTGAGCTTTTTATGCTCACCCCAAGTTTTTTTGAAATGTTTTTCACAGGACTTAATGTGGAATAGGGTCAAGGATGGGATCAAGGGTAAGTCATGCTATATAAAACATGGAAGTAGACATGTTTCTTTTTAAGAGTTTTTTATTCTATGGAAACTTAGTAGAAGTGTCTACTTTGTAATATTTTGAGATGTAAGAGTAATGTCCTAATTCTCTAAATCTCTAAACCGGAAACGATCCGCAATGTGAATTAATCATTTAATTCAATATTAAGTAACTATAAGGCCGGGGCCTTATAATTATTCTATAATTAAATAAATTCAATAAGTATAATTTTTATTTATTTTTTCTATTTTTTTAGATTAAAATTTACATTATTGAAAATACCGAGAATTGTGATTATGTTATCCATATATTTTTTAAAAATTTTGTTGATTAATTTTATAATTTATGGCTTTAATTGTTTTTTAACATTAATCTATGAATCGTGTCCATAAATTCATTAATTATTTAAAAATATCATTATTGTTTTTCAAAACACCCTTAAGATTAAATTTATTTTAAAAATAATATGACAGAATATTTCATAATTTATAGAAGTCAAAAATAATTATTCAAAAATTTATTTTATAAAAACCTAAGAATATTATAAAACGAATTCAATTAATAAGGTGATGAATTTTTTGGAAATGTAATAAAATTTTGATATGAATTAGTTATAAATAATTATAAAAATTCATTTTATATATTAAATCACTATACTGGAAGCATAATAAATAAAGGTCAACCCAAAAGGAATGAAAATTAATTCATTTATTTAAAACAGAATGAAACGAAAGATAATAAAAAAATAAAAATTAATGATTTTACTTTTTAATTAGGAAATAAAAAACCTATGGAATATTAATAAATATGATTTAGAAATGATTAATAGGAATATATAAGAAACTAATATTGACATAAAACATTAAGTAGTAAGGTAAACATAAATAGATTTTATTTTCTATAAGTAAGTGTTACTATATAAATCATATTCTCCATGTAGTACTAAATGAGTCACAAAAAAAATTCAATCATCTTCATTGAGAATTGCAGAACTGTTATTAAATTAAATCTCTCATTAAATTGAGATATATAATCACCTATATAATTAATTAAAAACATTTAATGTAATATATCAATGAATAAAACCTTCATTTACCTCACAAATGTATTTTCAATTTTTTATTCAAAAAATTGACCATCAATTTATATATGTTGATAAAAATAATTATTATGGAAACTAAAATAACAATTTTGTATATAATAAATTTGCAGATGGTTAAAAATATTGATTTTATTTTATCTCATTTTTGAATAAAAAAATTCATCAAAAAAATTTCTCAAAAATAATAAAAAACTAAGTTAAACATATTGAAATTATTAAATGAAAATTAATAGATTGATATGAAAAATCATTAAAAAACCAATTCATTTTCCTTGAAATTTTGAACTAAAATACATTTTAAAAATAAAACATAATTTTCTATCATAAATTAAAATAATTAAGGAAATTAACAATAGATAAAAAATCAGAAGAATAATATTTAGAATCATTATCTCCTCATGATTGGTCTCCCTAGCTAATCATTTCATGTTTCTCCCTCCTCTTAACTAATATAAATCTTCTTTATTTCTCCCTCTCTCTCTCTCTAAACCTACAATCATTTTAGTTTCACAACAATCATGTAGGGATAAAATGAGATAGAATATGATTATTATTATCTTAACAATCCTGCATGGAATCATATGATATCATTTTTTTAATTTGAGGTATAATTTTTATATATTCTTTTAAAGGGATTTTGTGGTATTAAAAAAAGGGACTAGTAGGGGTACCACAAAATGTGGGACAAAAATGTAATGGAAACATGGTTTTCAATGTCAAACAATAAAATACATGGGAAGCAGGTTTCTAGGGATGGGTTACAATCAGAAGTGTAAAATCGAGTTTTCCATGCCTTATTATGGACGTTTCAAGGACATCACATATTGAGTTTTAATCTATAATATGTGATGTATTTTTAGAGATAATTATTAGGGAAAATGATTTGAAATATCAGAGTTGGGTTTTCAAAAAAATATTCTTTTATATTAGTACAATTCATGTTTTTGTCTTTAATATGGACTTTGTAAAATCATTGATTATAGTAGAATTTATCAGAGTTTAACTATTTTATTTAATCATCAAAATTTGAAGGTTTTTACATTTTAAAATCTTATATTTGGATTTATTTTCTTATATTACGTTTTAAATTAAATTTAAATAAAAAATTATATTTAAAGTTCGGTAATTGAGTTTTTATCAAGGGGTGGATGGAGTTTCCCTCCCCAACATCCAATATCATAGGAATTCTTTCATTGTTTATTTATTATTATATATGGGTGATTCACACCAAGATATTATTTTCCTAATTGAATTTTTTAATATGAAATATTATTTTACTCTATGGAAAAAATGTGTAAAAAATATTTTGACACATTAGAAGATAGATAATGAATATAATGAAAAATAGATAATCTAGAGAAGATGAATGGTTTTTTTCTATAGGATATGAGAAAGTTAGTGTCAATAAAAATATATATGTATTTATATTATAATAAAAAGTTGGAGTTGATTAAAAAAAATATCTAGATATGATATTAGTGAATATATAAATCTAGTATAAATTAAAATCTCACACATATCAGTTTTATTTGATGAAAGTATTACATCGTTTACGAATGAAAAATAATTAATATTTAGATAAAAATTTGGGCAAGTTCACTAAACTTATATTAGAGTTTTCTTAAATATTGTTAAATAGAAAAACATTATATTTAATTATATATTTATATTAAAATAAATTTAATTTATTTTACATCTTTATTTATATACAATACTGAGTTTCAAAAACATATATATACTATTAAATGTTATTATTTAATTTAACAATTATTGCATATCCATTATATTTTTAGCATGAATATAACTAACTAAAATATGAAAAATTACCATTTAAACATTCATAAACTTAAATCATTGGTTATAAAATTTATATAAATTAATATTAATGCATTTAAATCATTCTAGAGTTGGTTTTTCTAAAAATAAGTTTCTATGAGTACAGTCAGTTGTTTTCATAATAAATTAAATTAATCAAAATATATTAATGATTTTAATTAATTTTTAAGATTATATATTCAATAAAATTTATTTAATATTCATATAATAGTTTTTACTAGGCATATAATAATGATAAATCTACTATTATGATTAATATGTATTCCTATAAAAATGGTTTTCATTGTGTTTTGCGTGCTTATTTTAAATTGAATTTCCACAAAATTATAAAATTAAATATTATAAAATTAATTATATTTGTTAATCATAATTATTAATATAATTTATTATTTAAAACTTAATTTCAATACATAATTAATTTTATAAATAGCATATTTTTGTTACCATAGTTATGTTTGAAAAGGTTTTAACTGGATTTATCTTTAGAGATAAGGTTTAAAATATCACTAAACACATTATTTAATTTTATTTTTTGATGGTATTTAGTCCTTATCATTATTTTCATTAAATAATTATCATTTTTGATCCAATTTACTTAATTAAAGAATTAATATATTTTCATATTTTAGAAAATTCGAAGTGTGCCATCTCTCTCCCTTAAAAAGGACCCTACATATCATCCCTTCCTCACACATCATGGGACTTATAGATCATTAAATTATTTACCGATTAAATTTATAAATGTTCTTATAACTTCCAATAGGTCTTATTTTTATCAAAATACCATTATTTCACGGCTTACTGTGCAAGCTAAAGGATGCTTCTCAATGAATAAGTATAACTCTTTACAGAGTACATTCAATTTTATTTCTTCATACACATTCTAAAAATATATGGTTTCTATTATAAAAAATTTATTAGTTATATTAAATATAAATAGTATTTATTGTGATGATGGAATGATCATTTTCGAATTTCTTTCCATTAAATAGGGAATGTAACTATCGCTCGTCCGTATGTGTGGACTACCACCACCACATGATGATATGATTAATTTTCCATCACTGAATTTCATGAATAGTTATTATTATAGATTTAATATTTATATATTTTTTTTATTTCGTAATAATTCATCTATAATTTTAAAATATCTTGTTTCATTTTTTCCTTTACATCTATTGGAAAACGATAATATCACTCATGTGTATGTGTGGACTACCAGCTTCATAAAGAGATGTGATTTTTTTTCATTTTAATTGCTATGTATTAAATATATATTTAATGAAAATATAAGATAGTTATTATATAAAACTTATTTTTAAGGTAATTTATTATTTACCTCTCGTTATTTCCAACCATAAAAAAGTGGAAACATCACTCGTGCTTATGAATAGACTACTATGTCAATGATGTAATGTAATTAATTTTTAATAATATATATATATAATTAATTGTGAAACTATATATGATGAATACATATGATACTTATTTCATGATTCTTACTCTAGGGATGATTAAACCATGATCAAGGTTCAAGTACCGGAACCCTCAATTGGAAACATGAATGGAAAATGGTCCATTTTTCACCTCAAAGTTCATTTAAAAAAATAAATTTTTAGTAAAAGAATAAGTGAAAATAATTTAAGAACGATATATAGTAAATTATGTACAAATATTGTTCTATAATATATTTATAATTAACCAATATTAATTATACAATATATTTAGACATGTAAGAATAATGACGGGACTTGAGGTAATGTTTTATATTACAATCACATTTCTTTTTTGGGGTTGTATACAAAAAAATTATATTGATGTAAATTATATGAATTATATAAATTAAAAACCATATATTTATTTTACATTGGTTAATTATATTTTTAATTTATTTTTATCATTTTATACTCATTGGTATATAAAATTTGCATGATAATATTTTTAAAGAAATGTCGACCTTATTTATTCTTTGGTTGAAGAAATTTTATTCCATATCAACACTCTTAAAAATTTTCTAATGAGATTTATTACCTATATATGAAATATGTTTAAAAATAAATTTTCACAATATTTCACATTATTTACAAAATTTAAAAAATTTAAAATTTTTAAAAATATTTTTTTCCAAACAAGTTGTTTTTTGGATTCATACAAAGGCGTGAAAATAATATTTTCATTTAGGATATTAGGATTGAATATATTTCCCCACAATCTCTCACATTATTTTCCATTAAACATAAATTAAAAATTTCCTTTTTATTTTCAAATAAATAATTTTTCTCAATATTTTAGTAATTTTTAGTTTGAATTTTTCCAAAAAACTTTATTTTTTAGGTATTCAAAGTAATGATTGAATAATATATAAAATTTAGTTTTAATATATGTCAATATAATTTAAGTAATTTTATTATTTATTGAGGTTATAATATTATGATTTCATCCACCTTATTTCTCTATTTTTCTTATTATTTTGATGATTCAAGGTTTATTCTATGGAACATGTTTCTTTATAATGGGTTAATCATGTTATAATGAAATATTTATGAAACCTATTTATTTTCCATGAGTTATTCCATGATGAAATGTTTTAATGTTTATGAAACATATTTCTTTTCCATGGGTAATACTATGATGAAATTATAAATTGTTTATGCAACCCCTTTCCTTTATATGAGTTGTGAAATAATGAATTTGTTAATGTTTTATGATCTTGTGGCACACATTTATTGGTTTTTTGTTATGTGTTCGGTGGTACTATGATAATATATCCCTAAAATACATTAGGTAATAATTATAAGGATGATAATATCCTAAGAGATAATGTATTTAATAAACACCTAATAGATGGTGGAGTTTTCAATAAGAAATTTACTCTGATGATAATATTAGAAATGGCCAAGTTGGCATTTTTATTATGGGACATTGTCCACAATGATAGTATTGGGAGTAAAAATTTAACAAGGAATTGATTTTATATTCTTATGATTAACAAAAAATGTATTTTGCTTATTGTTTTGAAAAAATACCTCAAGGTATCATTGAATTATTTTTCAAGTGATTGTGTTTGTGGAAAAAGTGGAACTCCAGGTTGTGTTTGTTGACAGAGTAGACCACGATGTCCAATTTGATGGAAAATAGGGTTTAAATGGTGATTTGTGGAGTTCCATAGTTATTGTTGAAACCCTATGATGACAAAGAATGATGAAAAAATAATGGATGATATAGAGGTGGTATAAAAATAAAAGATCTAATGTGGGGCCGTTTTCCTGTGTTTGGCAAATTTTTGGGCCTCAAAATCTAAAAATGGATAAACATATTTTTGGCAAGGGAAGTTGCCTGCAAGATTGAATTTTTTGTGGAAACATGTGCATAAGGCATGTTTCAGGGGAAAAACATCAGAAAATGGAAAATTCATGATGTGCATAAAAGATTTGGTAATGTGTGTGAAATATGAGTATTCATGCAGGAAACTTGCACGCTCAATGTGACTTCAATTTGCGGTTTGCACACTCAAAGAGAAACTTGCACGAAAAAAGTCCAATATTTCATGTAGGGGTCAGCGACTCTTATAAATTACAAGTGTACCCCCTCATTCGAGAGAGCATAATACCTAGAGAAATTATGAGCACCGTATCACCTAAAAATTTCACGCAAAGGGAGTTGCAAAAAATATTTTGAATTGCATGCTATCTAGGAATGTTGCGCGTAATATTTGATTTGTTTGAAAGATCGAGGTTGTGCGAAATGAGTGTTTCATGAAAAAAGTGTAATCATATGTGCAACTGATTAAATTTGAGTGAAAGACGTAGGAAGGATTGTGTGGAATATTTGGAGTTACCCAGTGCATTCATTGGAATGAGATATTCATTTATGGGTGAAAGTTACACATAAACAGTTAAGCATGAAAATTTCATTAGAGATAATGAAGAGACCTAAAGGTCAATTAAATGTGATTGGATCCTCTAAGAAAGTAGTGACCACACTTCAGTTGAAAGGGCAATGAGCTTTCATATCAGGATTATATGTAAACCAGAAGGGATAGTGAGTCCGCTTCAAACATCGTAAAAAACAGTGCACTTTTATTGAAGTTGGTATATCAGCACATCACCATGGTATTCTCCTTGGACATATCCCAGTGAGGGTGAACCAAATAAAAATCATTGTGTCCAATGCATGATTTGATTTCTTTTTATAATTTTCTATTGGAAAGAGAGAGAAAAGAGTTTTTCTTAAAAGCGAAACAATATCAATAGGGGAATTTGTTTTAATATATCATACCCATATTCAACCCCCTCTCAGGGTATCTATCCTAGAGAACATACACTTACGATATGATATCATAGCTTATGATTGATTACTGATGAGTTAACAAACTTATAATTTATATCTTGGGTTATGAAAAATCTTTATTCCCTGATTTATGAGTAGTTATTTATGACAGATGGTGTATTATTATAATAAGGTATGATTATGTTCACATAACCTTATACTTATTTTATACTCACATATAATCATTGATTAATATATTCTATGTTTACCCATACTGAATATCTGATATCGATTTTTCTTATCTTTCTTCTCCTCAGGTTGTGGAGAATGATTTTATGTATAATATGTCTATGAAGATTACTATTTGATATGATATTTGTGAAAGATATAAAATATATTTCATTAAATAAGATTATTATGTTTCTAGTCCCTAAATATACCAAACCTTTACAGTATTAATGAATGTATTATTATAAAATATTCTAAATATTCTTCTAAAATTATGTAATATAAATATACAAAATGACCGAGTTTCTTTAGTTGGTATTATACTAGGGTTTAGTTATTTTTAGATATTACTATTAAGAAACATAGTTAAAAAACTGGGGATAATTCTATGTATATGATAACATTATGAAAATTTGGTATACTAGAGATTATGTTATTTTCAAAGAAAATATAGGCATGTATATCTACTGAAAATTATATGTAGTTGTAGAAATGATGCACCAAGGGGTATCAAAAATAGAAGGTTTATATTAGGTATTAAATCAAGCAGCACTAGTGCATGATGAGTGGTCATAAGAATGTACACCTAGATAGTCACTCATAAGGGATATTCTTTAGTTAATTAACTTTTTCATTATGAACCATTATAATGGATTTGATTAGAAGATTACCATGAATGAAATAGGATAAACTTAAGGTGTCATTGATTGAAAAGAAGGTGTCATTATTTAGAAATCCTATGATTGATTTTTCATCATTACATGATTACTCACTATGATTATTTTTTTCACACTTTGAATTTTGGTCATAGCTAATGGATGGACCTATGAAGAATTTTGTTAATGTTGAATGTGATAGAAAATTAAACAACCTTGCTCATGAGAAACCAAAGGAAATTGGTTTTTGGGTGAAAAATAATTTAGTTATTCTAACCCAAATCTATCGATTTATGAATAGAAATATAAATTATATTGATATTATAATTAGATAAATGAAGGAAAAACTCACTATAGAGTCTTTTATTCAGAAAAATACACTCATCTTAAATAAATCCATTAATCCTCTAATTGATGAGATATGAATCAGAACAACTGAAAATATATTTTTAGTTCCCTAGAGTATAAAACATAAAACATTTGTCATAAAAATATATAATTTGGAGGTAAAATAAGATCAATGGTGGGATCTTATAAAAAATACAAGGAAATAGGAAGAAATATCCTCCATTACATAAGAAGAGTTTGAAATGAATTTTTTAATATGTATCTTCCATGAACTCATTCTAGGAAAGTGGAAAGGGAATTTTTACAAAACAAATTTAGAATAATTAAGAATCCATTAGTACATATGAAGAAAATTTCCTACAATTACAAGTCTTACATTATGTTTTATCATCGATCATGGACGTGATTTTTTTCAATTCTTTAGTGTCTTAAGACCAATTTTTTAATGTCTTGACTAGTATTACCATCAAATAGTTCACTAAAATGGTCACTACATGACCTCAATAACATCTCATTATATTCTAGAGGCTAATAAATAGTAGTGAGGATGTAAACTTAGTTCAGTTGGGAGACTATACCATAAATCTCATAGTGCAAAGTGATAAATAGATAGTAAAATTCACCAATAAGATGAAGTAGAATAAATAAATAAGTAAAAAAACTAAAGAATATTGTAACAACTCATTGTAGAATATGGATAATTCTTGTTTTAAAATGAAAACATTCCATATGATGATACATATCGAATAGTAGTAAACAGAACAACATGATTTTAATTATGATACAAAAATAAAGAAAAGATAGCAAAGCCCCATGTGAATTCTCCATGAGCATACTAAGCTCCAGCTCAGTCCCTCACTCCTAACTCTTTGGTATAAGATATTATAGAAATCAACCTCGATCCTACAAATATATGGTCTACTCAGGTACCAAGGGTACCCGATCATGGTATGAGATAAAATCTCAGCTGGATGGCCCCCACCAATGTATATCTCAAACTAGGAACATGATAATAAACAGTTTTCAAGTATAGAAAATTAGTAACAAAGTTGTATAAATATACAACAACACATCCAGGTTCTTAAGGGACTCCCGATGGTGATACCTTCTTTTGATAATAGCCGTAATAAGACTCTAAATAGGAACTGTCTATATAGTGCATAAATTATATATTTATTACATTATTTAGTATGATTTATTTTATCATTTTAACTCTAGGTTTCCTATGGACAACTATACCTCAATACTAACTTCATCTCATAATGGAGCCTAAAGCATCCTTAGGTAATATCATATCTTAATAACTACTACAACTCATACCAAAGATGAAAGTATTCAAAGGTGACATGATATCTAAACATCAAATTCGACTCATCTTAGATTTTGAATTATTTTCATGTGAGGCCATAACTCAGAGAACTCATTGTTAGAAGGCTCACACGGTCCTTCAGAAATCAATCATACATGTATATAATGGGTACAAAAAGTCATGTCTATAACCCCAAAATCCATTTTTGTGCACACTATCACTAGTGTATACATATGTCTGGTGTAGAATTCCATTTATTACACCCAATATCATTTATTTACACATAATCACATTTGTGCACACACAGTCACTGGTGTAGAACGTCATGTCTAAAACTAAAAATCCATTTCTGCACAAATAGTCACATTTTTTCACGCTATCACTAGTTTAGAACATCATGTCAGGCACCCAAAACCATTTGTGCACATGCGTTCACATTTGTGTGTGTAACATCCCGACTTTTCTCACTATAAAGACTGTGGCTAGACCAGTCACCACATGACCTTAAGCAAGCCTCTGCATATGCCAGAGGTTTCCAATAGTAGTGAGGGTGTAAGAATAGTCAGGGAGTGACTATACCCTCTTATCAGAGTGTCAGGTCAGTATAATAGAGTAAATAACAATCAACCTTACAGGGAGTAAATAGAAATGACAATGTAGTGGAAAATAGATTTCATATAAATGAAGAAAAGTTTCCAATGACTATTTATACAATAGATGAATTCATGACATGGTATTGATATAGGATAGAAAGCAGTGAAGAGTAAAAATTTTTTTCAATATAATTCTATGTAGGACTCAAGTAAATAAATGAACTAAAAGGCCATAGGCGATCTCCATGAGCATCCTGATCAATAACTCAATCCTCTCCTCCTAACCCCAAGGTACAAGAAAATGGTAATAAGAAAGGTAAAAGGACCTATAAAAAAAGGGTCTACTCATGTACCCTTGTGAAAAGGAAGCCCAAGTAGGGTGTGAGATATAAATATCAGTAGACCGGCACCACCAGTATCTATCCCAATCCAGATAGTGTAATATAAATTAAATAGTGAGCAGACACACATAAACAATGTAAAATGTACAATGTAACTAAATACTCATGTAACTACTTCATCCCTTAGCTAGTGTCTAATCATGTATTCAGTTCATTAATTGAGTAGTTAAAATTTTATGTTAATAAGTCACGTAAGGCATAGCCAACACTAACATCACCTCCTAATAATATAAATAGTGGTTGTTCCAAGTTGTAACAAGGAAACCTGAAAATGATATTCTGTGAGGAAGTTCTAGGGTAATAACCAAGGTAATGTAGATCTCACGGAATGCTAACTCAAAAGTATCTTAGTCCGGCTAAGGGGTAAGAGTGTAATATAAGGAGCGTAGTCCAAGGAATTCAACTATAAGGTTCATACTGAGTCCAAGGTGATAAACCAAGGTAACATGAGGATAAGTAATGATAGGGACCGATGGGATATAACCATGGTACCTACAAGTCAATGCTGGAACCAAGGAGTGTATCTAAGGAATCCTGTTGTAATGTAAGAATTGACGAGTACCTGAGTCTAGGTGTGTATCAACCTAAGAAAACTGCTACCTTGAATCGGAATGGGCTTCCTGAGTCCCAAGGTATTCTCCTCTTAGAATCCAAGGTAAGCCCAGGTCAACCCATTCCATTCGATATGGAAATCATGTAGTAATTCATTTGGTCAATGTCTTTCCTTCCATAGGTGTGTATAGTTAAATTAGATTTGAAACCATTTATTTATTGGTCCAATCCTTGTATTCCATTTGTGTGTATATGCCATGTAGCATTCCAACCATTTAATCATGGCTTAGTTAATTGTTATGTTCTTTTGGTCCACGCCTAGCCTTTCATTAGTTTGATAATTCCAACAATCATGAAACCATTTAGTAAAATAAATTAGGGGATTTTAGAAAGTCAATGTCAAAACCCCTACCTCCCCTTAACATGGTAAGGTTTTTCATGGATGTGGAACCAATTAATCTCTTATGAACCTGGGTCCATCCAAGGACTTCCCACATGGGAATCCATGTATCTCCCAATGTATGAGTATGAAAACACATTGAGTCCATCCTTGGTATTCATACATGGGAACCCACGTGTCACCCAAGGTGGTATTAGTATTCAAAAACTATGAATACAATTTTGTAATTTGTTTTGAAGATCAATCATTAATCAGTAACCATTAATTAAAATAAGCTCTTTCCATTTCCAAAACAATTTCAATTTCATTGATAAGGAAAAAATTATCCATGAAAAGGGGAGTTACCTATATGGGCAATTCCACTTTAAAAATGGGACCAAATACATAGACGATTCCTTGGTCAATTAATTACTTAAAATGGGGAACCCAGTGTATATAATTCCATTAGGGACTTTTCCTAAACATGCCGTATTTCATCATAACATCCATGCATAGGAATTATAAACATGACAAGTCAATCAGGAATGGACTAACAACTAATTTTTATCTTAGAAGAATTCAACCTCTATTGGAGGGGTTTTATTAAAAAAATCATGATATTACATATCACACAAATCATTTATCAGCTTTAGCATTTTAATTATGAATCATTATTAATTGCATTTAAGAGCATTCAATATAAATACTTCACTGAATGGATTTAATTTCAAATTAAAGTAATGTAAGAAATTTATTAAAGCCTTTATAAAATTGAGTACTTGGAAATAGACCCTAACTCAGGGTGGAACCAAGCCATACACTTCAAATCATGGAGATTTTGAACTAAAAGTAGTTACTAACCCACAAAGTATATGCACTCCCAAACGAGTGCAAGGACACCTTGCCCCTATTCACTCGCCCACATAGCCATGGGCATGCACAAGGGGATCCATACACATGATTATATGCATATAATAGTCTCCACTCACCTCAACATTAACTTTTATATATATACATGGGACCACCAAGCCCCATACAAGTTCATTTACTACCATAGATGAATTTCATATAATGGGGAAACCCACAAATACATACATACATACTTATGAATACGCAAGAAATTTTTACCTGATATGGTGACTCAAAACCAACAGAAAGGGCCCAAAACATTAAAAATTTAACATTACTAATCTTAAAATATTTATTGAATACATATTAAATGGTGCAGGGCCAAACAACTAAGGAAAACCCTCACCTCAGGTGTCGTTGATGAAACTAATCGAAGTGAAATCTCAAATAGAAGCTCAACGCCATACTAATTAATTAAAATGTATTTTAAGAAACATAACGATATTAATAAAAGATGTAGGAAACTATTTAGTGGAATTAAATCTTACCTCAGAAAAAATTAGGTGGACTAAAATCACCTTAACCACCTCTACTTCGGTGACAGTTCCTGGAACATGCACCCAAAGAATCCCGATAGACCTTCCACAAGACCCTAGAAGCAATGAAAACCAAAAATAAATCAACCATAAATACCTAAGTTTCATTTAATTCTCACCAAGAGATGAATGTGCCAATTCTACGCCAAAACCCGAAGGAGAATGGATGGAGGACTCACTATGATGGATCGTGTGAAGGAAATGAAGAAAACTGGATGTAGATCGGATATGTGAGGAGGTCAAGGAAGGTATCACGTATTGAATAGGTGAGACCCCTGGGCTGGTGCATCTCTTGGATAAGGGGTGAGGGAGAGTATTTCTTTTGGTTTTAATTTTGACGTTCATTTTATTTTTAAATTAATTAAAATTCTAAAACAAGGTGTCGTGTATGGTTAAGCATGCACTGTTTTCCAAACTGTGCACAGAAGGTGGGGTGCCTAATTCCTCCAAGACACACCCTATATAGGCTAGGAACATAGTTTAAGAAACCGTTCACAACTTGTTCCCAAAGACACTTCCCATTTTAAAATAGGATTGAACAGTTACCTATAGTGGGCTGCACAATTTAGTAGGTCGTGTACAAACTGTGTGCTCGCTTCTGCCATTAAAAACATGGAGTTTTTCAGGTCTGACACTCCTAAAACATCTTTATCCACTCAGGAGACTTCTTGGGCCATCACTCAAGTCCAGAAACAACACGTATTTGTGTTAAAACACACGAAATTTAGTTCTAAATCTAGGTTTTTAAAAACAAATGGTTTAAAAAAGGAAATATTAAAAATACATCATATTTTTGTCCGGTTCAAAAACACTAGATTCTACATTCTAACCATATTAAAACTTCTCATCCCTGATAGGCCTTCAGGAATAATGTTAAAATTATCCAACCTTCAAGGTTCATGATGTTTCATTCAAATAGTTTCCTTTCATTTCCAATTCCAGATGCACCTTTTATAATTTCATAAGCACACCACGGTTAAGATTTTACAACCTGATACAATTCTCAAAGTTCAACATAAATACTGAAACATAACTTACATGATCCCACTCTTGATCAAGTCAAAGCCTTAATAAACACTAAACCGATGGTGCTTCCCACCATAGGTATTAACTTAAGGAAGGGGTAAATTCAATGCCACATTACATCCACTGTCAGAATTTTTGTTCCAGTCACAACCTTGAGTGTTATTATGACACTCCTGGAATGATTTCATTAAAAAGAAACAGTTGAATTCTGACCAGCATAAGATAACTTGTAAAGAAATCTCTTACATAATACATTTTTGACTTTAGAACCCCACTTTACTTCACTTGAAAATGATCCTTTAAAATGGTTTCATCACCAACCGTAATCACAGAACAAGAGAGAGAGAGAGAAAGATTCGAGTATCTTTGCTAACTTAACAAGAAGGTGTCCAACTTAGTCAGTCAACACAAGACCAAAGGAACCTCTAGACTCCATGTGTTCGACCAAGGTCTTCCTATATGTGAATCTAGGAATCACTCAGGTCTTACCATTAATTGATAAGAACCATGCCTTTGCAGGTAATTCTGACAAAGATCATCCAACAAGCTGAACAACTTTTAAATATTAGTGGGGCATAAGACTGACACTCTCTTAGTGAATCAAGGATGACATCAAGATAGGGGGATTGCTTGCCTCTTAATAAGGGTACAATAAGAGGATTTAATATGGGGTTTCCAGTCAACCACACCCAGAAACTAGAAGGAAATATAGTCAAACCAAATCAAATTCATGTTGTCGAGCCATCACTGACATGATTTAAGACTTTAAATCCTCAAGGGAATTTGATATCACCCAACCATTCCCCAATGGTCCCACTATGTTTTTCTACTTCTACATGGATGTTTACATTTACCTATTAAACATGACACTACCCACATTAGGAGTATCCTAGCGGCAAAATAATTGAGAACTAACCACTCGTATGAACGCTGTATTTATAACAATGAGACTCACATATAAAAACACTACAGTCTCTCAAAAATCACCTCGAGTATTGGGATGAAACTGATTCTTTAACTCTCTGTTCACTATACATGGATATTACCCAAGACAATACTTAATAGTTCAAGAATATTTATTTCATAGTCACATGGCCTCATATGACTATTTTCATGGACAAAGTCATACCAAGTCATCCATTAATAAGAAGATGAAAAGGGTCAAATGACCTACAAATTAGTCGACCATGCCCGAGGCACATCTAACCAACTGAAAAAGCATTATTAAATGCTCAATCCCATATCAAGGTAAAGGAGACTTGAACCCCTGTATGAACAAGGGGGTCACTAGAAACTGAAAGTCTTACTTGGGACAATGACACGCAAACAACACCAAGAGTGAGAAAAGTCATAGCACTAGAAAGGCATTTAAGTTCTCAGGGCGCTACCTACAAGGGGTTATCACCTTATGAAGAAAAATTATAAACCCTAACACCAGGTCACATCAACCAAAATTTAATAGGCTAAAAATATGATCATTAACCCATTTTTAAGGAAAACAAATCCTACGTAAATTATTCACGGTTTTGATCCATGGTGACTCAAGAGAAGTCCTAACTACCCTTTACACGAGGGTTTTTAAACCGTGGACACCACTACAAGTTCCATTTCCATGTTTCTAATATTTAATCACCTGTAATAATTAATCATAGAAATATTTAATTTAAACCTCAAGGAACCATTTTTCAAGACAAATCACAAGGTAATTTATGTTAACCATTTCACCAAATAAAAACAAGAATGTTTTATAAAAAATCATTTTCAAACATTTACATTTTTTACCATTCCATAAAAATAGGAAATTTAGCATCTAAATTCCTTTTAATAATTATAGTGACCTACAATGGTCCCACTAAGAAAATATGAGTTCATTATCATGCAACCCAATATAAGTTACTAAAAATAAATAAAATTAAAGCACACAAATGGGTCATCTCATAAAAAAATTTCCAAACTAACCTACTTTGGTCCAAATTTAATTTAAAAGTTAAACATTTTGATTTCAGATCAAAACTAAAAATATTTCACTTTTATAATCATTTCATAAGGAATCATTTCATCACATTTAATATTGGATTCAATTTCCCAATTAATGAACCTCCCATACACTTCATCGATTGAAATTTGGATCCCATTAATGTATACCAATGTTAATTCAGAGTTTAACATGATCAGACATCATGGTCCAATTTATATGGGTGTGCATATACAAACTGGAAAAGTTCTCATACACCTTGTAGTTTGTAATTTTCTTCCATTTAGTCAAAACCATCTTCACATAATAATTGAATTTATCATCATTTTACAATGGTTCAATTAAACGGGTTACTTTTTCCCATCCATAAGGCAACCATACTCCTTTAAACTAAAAAATGGATCTCACTGTAACCACTACCAATAAACATATCTCATGGAACCATTTACATATATTAATGTTATATAGCATGTCACTACAAGTATCTAATACAAATAAACAATCGTAAATCACAAAGGTATTGAATTTTAATCACAAAGGATTCTATAATGAGTACTAAGTACAGATGGAATGCTAAAGTATTACCTAAATAGTTATAAATATAATCATGGAATATCTGTAAGGTAGAAAGTCATACACAACATTCTACCTACTAAAGAAACAACATGGAATAACATATTTTAATGGAATGTAAATTCATAAGAGCCTAATGTGACCCATTTATGTTTCATTTTTTCCATAAAATTCCAAGGGTAATAGTTATAATTTCATTTATCATAAGAAATGGAATGCACCCCAACCCCTCTAGGTGAGATCATATTAATTGTTACAGCGAAGACCATAAATATCAGTCCCATCCCTGGCCACATGGTCATTCCCTATACGTGGGGTGATCATTCATAAGAACGACCACTAACAAAGCACCTACACGTTCCTAGTCTCCTATATACCAACCCAAAACATTAAGAAAAAAAGGAAAACTACCTCCGATACCACTTTGTAACATCCTGACCTATCTCACCACTAGGACTGTGGGATGACCGGTCGCCACATGACCTTAAGCGTGCCTCTCTGTACGCCAGAGGATATTGACTAGCTGCGAGGGTATAAGAATAGTTAGTGGGTAGACTATACCCTCTGTCAGAGTTTTACAATGGTATAATTGAGTAAATAACAATCAAAAGTGAAAGAAAGAAATATAAATGCGAAATAAGCAGAAGACATATTTCATATAAATTAACAAAAGCGGCCAATGCAAGTTTATACAAAAGATAAATGCATTACATGGTATTGATACATGAAGGAAAGCATTAAATTGTACAATATCTATTTCAATACAATGCTATGTAGGACGCAAGTAAGGAAAAAAACTAAAAGCCCAAGGGTGATCTTCACAAGCATCCTAAGCTCCAGCTCATTCCTCTACTCCTAACCCCCAGGTACATGAAAACAACAAAATGCAAGGTCCAAGGCCCTATGAAAAAAAATGTCTACTCAGGTACCTCAGTGAAATGTTGGCCCAAGTAGAATGTGAGATAAAAATATTAGTATGCTAGAACCACTAATGTCTAGCCCAATACCAACAGTGTAATATAAATTCAATAGTGATCATGCATGCATAAATAAAGTATGCAGTATAATGTAACTAAATACTCAAGTACTGCTTCAGCTCTCATCTGGCTTCGGAACATGTAACACGTTCACTAATTATGTAATTACCATTTTATGTTAATAGGTCATGTGGGATATAGCCAACCCTAACATCACCTCGTGATAGTATAAATAGTGAATATTCCATGATGTAACAAGGAAATCGGAAAATGATATCCGGTGAGGGAGTTCCATGGTAATAACCAAGGTAACATAGATCTCAAGGAATTCTAACTCATTAGTATATGAGTCTAGATAAAGGGTAAGAGTGTAATCCGAGGAGTGTGATCCAAGGAATTCCACAGTAAATTACCTACCATGTCCAAGGTGATAGAACATGGTAATACAGGGATAAGTATTAACATGGCCTAATCGGATGTAACCATGGAACCTACATGTCAATGCGGGAACAAAGGAGTGTATCCAAGGCATCCTGTAGTAAAGTAAGAATAGACAAGTATGGGAGTATAGGTGTGTATCAAACTAAGAAAACCTCAACCTTTAATTATAATGGGGTTCCCAAGTCCCAAGGTATTCTCCTCTCAAAATCCAAGGTGATCCCTGGTCAACACATTCCTTTAGATATGAAAATCATGTAGTAATTCATTTGGTCCATGCCTTGCCTTCCATTAGTGTGGATAGTTCAAGTACATTTGAAACCATTTAATTATTAGTATAGGCCTTGTATTCCATTAGTGTAGATAGGCCATGTATCATTTCAACCATTTAATCAATAATTAGTTAATCATTATGTTCATTTGGTCCAATTATATCCTTTCATTAGGGTGACAATTCCATATAGCATTAAACCATTTAGTAAAGTCAATTAAGGCATTTTCAAAAGTAAAGGTCCAAAACTATACATGCCCTTAACATGGTGAGGATGGACACAAATGTAGAACCAATTATTCTCTCATTAACCTTGGTCCGTCCATGGAATTCTTACATGGGAATCCCTGTATCTCCCAATGTATGAGTATGAAACCCCATTGAGTCCATACATGGAAGTCCTATATGAGAACCCACATGTCACCCAAGGTTTTATTATCAATAAAAATATGTAAAAACAATTTGGTAATTTTTGTGAGGGGCAATCATTAAGAATTAACTATTCATTTAACTCAATTCATTCCATTTACCAAAATATTTCAATTTAATTTATATAGATCCAAGTATCCTTGAAAATGGGGAATTACCTACATCGGTAATTCCAATATAAAAACTGGACCAAACACTTATACGATGCCTTGGTCAATTAATCACATAAAAAGGGAAACATAGTGTTTTAATTCCTCTAGGGCCATGTCCTAAACATATCGTATCTCATCAAAAAATCAATTCATTAGAATTATAAAAATTTCAAGTCATGCAAGAAAGGTATAACCACTAATTTTTATCATAAAGGAAGTGCACCTTTGTTGGCCGGGTTTTATTACAAAATCAGGATATTACTTATCACACAAATCATTTATCTCCTTTATAATTTTAAATATGAAACATGGAAAATTTCATTTAATAGAATTCAATATAAATACTTCACTATGTCTATTTAATTTCAAATAAAAGTGCAGTAACAAATTTATGAATGCATTTAAAAAATTGAGAACTTAGAAAGGGGCCCTACCTCAGGGTGAAACCAAGCCATCTACATTGCCTCTTGGAGATTTCTCACTAAAATAAGGTGATCCCCCACTAATAAATGCACTCCCACACATGTGGAGGGACACCTAGACACTATGCACACACCTTTATGGGCATATTCATGCGCAAGGGGATTGTTACACATATGCTTATATGAATATACCGGTTTCCACTCACCTAAACATGCATTTATATATATATATATATATATATATATAAATTGGCACACCTAGCCCCATAAATTTTCATTCACTTTCATGGATGAATTTATTATAATGTGGGAACCCACATATACATAAATACATATCTTTGCATATGCATGTGAGTCTCCCTTGACTTAGAAACTCAAAACCCACAATCAGGTACCAACAGACTACAAATTTAACACTACAAACTATAAAATAATTAAAGAATGCAAATTAAATGGTGCAAGGACAAACAAAAAAGGAAAACCCTCACCTAGTGGGTTGATGATGAAACTAATCAAACCAAAACCACCCTGAGCAAATTGACGACCTATCGATTAATTAAAAGGGATTGAAATAAACCTAAAGATCTTAATAAGAGATATGAAAACCCATTTAACGATATAAATTCTTACCTTAGAACAAAACCAGTGGATCGATATCAGTCAAACCGCCTCTCCTTCAGTGGTGGTAGGTGGAACACGAACCTAAGGATCCCAAGAGACGTTCTGCACGACCTAAAAAGCAAATAAAACTGAAAATGGATCAACCCTAAATACCTAGGTTTTGAGTGATTCTCATCAGGTGATAGAGATTCTAATGTTAATAAAAAAACCAAGAGGATAAGGGAGGTAGGACTCACCGTGATTAATCGTGTCAAGAAAAGGAATAAAATTGGATAGAGATAGAAGAGGCGAGGAGGTCGAGGGAGGGATCATTTGTCGCAGTGGAGAGCCCCTTGGGCTGGTGTGTTGCGTGACTAAGCGGTGAGGGATAGTATTAGTTTAGGTTTTATTTATTAATTTCATTTTATTTTTAAATTAATTAAAATTCTCCAACAGGGTGTCACACACAGTTAAGCATGCATGATTTTCCAAATCGTGCAGTGATCGTGTGGTTCCAACTACCTTCAAGACACAGCCTACATAGTCTAGGTGCATGGTTAAGGAAACTATGTGTATCCCATTCACGAATCCACTACCCCTTTCAAAATAGGGCTGCAAAGTTACCTACAGTGGCCCGCACAATTTACTAGGATGTGCACAAACTGTAAACCCTCTTATTTTTATTAAATCTTTGAGTTTTTCAGGCCTGACACTCCTGAAACTCCTCGAGCCACTCGAGAGATATCTAGGACCTTCACCCAAGTCCAAAAAAAACATGTATAAGTTTTCCAACACTCTAAACATACTTCCAAAGATCATTTTTTAAAAATGAACGATTCTGGAAAGAAAAGGTTCAAAAACCATCGTGTTTTAGTCTAGTTCATAAACATGCGATTCTATAGTGAACATGCAGTCACATTTATACACACATAGTCACGAGTGTAGAACATCAATTATAACACCAAAAAACCCAATAGATCTATCATTTTTATAGAACATCATGTTTATTCCTCATTAAACAATGTATGTATATCATCATCATCCTAGAACATCATTCCTAGCACCCAATCTATCACAACAATTATTTAATTCAAAAATTAATTTATCCAAGCCTAATAATTAATTCAATTGTTAATTAGTTAATCAAAACACGTTTATCCAATTTAGAAATATATTAACCATTTTTATAAGTGAAATTTAATAATTAATCTAAAAATTAATTATTTCCAATTTTCAATTCATCTTTCAATATTTAACAGGTCATGTAATTATCCTAAATTCAGAATTCTCAATATTCAATCACAACAACATTTACCCAATTCAAACCTTGATAATCATATCATCAATTCTTTCCCAAATCATCAATTCCCAAAATCCAATAATTATTTCTCAATTTAATTATCATGTTCATTGATTCTAATGTTCCACAATTCAATAACTATCCATCATTAATTACTTCAACAAATTAATTAATTATATTTATAAAACCAATTTCTAAATAAGTATATCATTTTTTATATATCATATATATAATAAAAACCATGACTGTAGGAAATAATTTTTTACCACTTGTATTTTAATATTATCAAATTGGTATAACCACCCATTAATTCCATCTATGTTCAATAGAACCATTTAACCCAAGAGAATCAACATACAAGGGAGGAAAAACATATCTTAACTAAGAGTACCACATTCAGTAAATTTAAAATAACTTCCTATAACTAAGATAGTGTAGGAAAACCACATATCATCGATCCATGAAAAAAAATATTCTACTCACTACATTTTTTCTGGAAGGCAGCACACCTTCGATTGAGGGGTTTTGTTACAAAAACATGATTGTGTACTCTAATAATCATTTAGCACAAAGAGGTAGTTCATTCTATAATTATATTCCAATTTATAAAAGGCATTCAATAAACTGTAACCCCCAAGCTTCCATGGTACGTTTCTCTTTGTGTAATGCAATATCTTGCATTATACGCATCTTTTAGATTCTAACACACCGCGATCAATCAAAGTAGCCGTTAAGAATAGTAATACCCACTTTTTGAAATTTATACATTTTATCATTCAAAATGGACTTCATTTTTGGATTTTTAATATCTAAATTATCCTAGGGTGAAATTTTGGCACTTTTTGGATAACTTTTATATTTTGATGAATAGTGAAAATTACTAAATTTTAATTAAAAAAACCATTTTAATCAAAATAATTAATAGTGATAAATTATTAATTTGAGTTGTTTTAAATTATATTTAGAATATATTTTTACCATTTAATACAATGTTTGTCATTGGACATAATTTCACAGTTAAACCGGACATAGACAAGTGTCAATCTTTTGATAGTTATTATATCTTAAAAACACGCTTTTTGTTTTGACAGCGGGAATTAATTTTAAATTAATTTCTGCCACTTCTATGTTTTGAATTTGTAAAAATGGATTCGATATTTGGAATTAGGATTTCCAATTTGTGTAAATATGTAACTTTTATTTTTAGACATTTGGAATAATTAATTCGGTAAATATTTTATTTACCATGGTTAAAGGTTAAATCTTCTAAATAAGGGTAAAAAATAATATTATAATAATAATAAATTACCCTAAAACGTGTCCTAACCTTATTGGGGATAAATGTCCGACCATGGGCATCTTTGGGTCGATTTTGGGACCCCATGGAGCCACTTGTAGGTGATAGGGACACTTTATATTAATTAAGTTTAAATAAATACAAAAATGACATAAGCTTATATATTTTAGAAAAACAATTTTTACATAAGTTTATATATGTTATATTTTCGATTATAAATATTCATTTTAAATATAAAAATATTTCCTACATAATTATATTTTATATATAATTTTTAGACATTGAAAAAGTAAAAATATATCTGACACAATAATGATGTAGTATTTTCCTTATTAATGGAAGAATCAAATAATTGGTATTATAAATGTTAAAATAAATATAATTTGAAATCTTTGATTACATAAACGAATTTTATTGGTTAATATGACATGTTAGGATATCTTAAATGAATTTTTTTCGGATTAATAAAGATTTTTAAGCCTTTAACAAAAATCAATTATTGAGTTGTGTCCAAATTGACATAAAAGAGTTTTTGAAACAAATATTATATTAATAATTTATATTTTATTCCTAAAAATCTATGGTTCAGAAAAAGGAATTATATCATTATTGGTGTATCATTAATGGACCACTTGGGGGTATCTTGTCTGTATATAGTATTCTTATTAACTATATATTATAAAAATACAATGTGACATGGTAAGTGTTAAACTAATTAACCAAGAGTTAAAACTAAAAGACAAGGTTAATATAATGACCCCAACCTGTCTAAAATATATTGGTTGAAAGGATTTAGACCCATCCCCACCTTAGAGATTGAATAATTCACTTTAGTTCCATTAGAAACCAAATATGATTTTATTATAAAATAATACATTAAGTTTTTCCTAAAGAGCCCATCACCCCTCTTATAAAAGGGAAATCCCCCTTATCATTAATTCACACCTTCAAATCCATTTGGATCGGCCAACCCCTGTCCAAATATGATCCCAAATTCCTTCAACTCATTCTAGAGGCCTTAGTTTGATCATAAATCAAACCTAAGGAGCACTTTTGATCAAATCAAAAGGAAGAACTCGAAGAAGAGGTAACGTCTTCACCACCCTCTTTAAAGTTCCTTTATTATTCAACTTCTTATTACCTTGTTATTTCCATTCTAAAATAATGACTCTAGCACCTTCTATATACTGTGATGTTATTATAATTATGGAAGAAACAAATTTATTATTCTATCCATCCCTTGAATGACATGCCACCATACATGCGTACGTACGTCCTACCGTCTCCACGTTGTGGTGTAATTGTTATTCAATATACTATTATTTAGATGGTTATAATAATGATGTATAATTCATGTAAATAATAAATATAACATGATAATGATTCTGTCTATATGATATACCATCCAATTATACAATATAAAAAGCATGATATTGTCGCTCGTGCGTACGTACAGATTACCGTCTCCACGAACGAGATGAGATTCATTCCCCATTGTATCCATTCAAGAATAAATTTCATTGGATGATTAAAAATAATATGTAAGGACTTAATATCATTCTGGATATGAGTATGATACAACCTATCCATAACAAACACGGCTTATATAAAAGAAAATGAGTATGTTAACACCCAAGACGACGATAATACTAAGATTTTATTAACAAAGAAATGTTAAAATATCATATATGATATCATAGTATTATATATGATTATTGTATAATTCAATAAAAATTATTTCAACATTATACCGGAGGTTAACGTACCATCAACCAAGGAAAAGTACAAGGTAAGGGGTTTTCATCTCACTCCTTGTTCCCGTGAGATTCATGCCATATTTCCACTATTACATTTAGTGTGGTGTATGTACTTCCCATAATTGTATTCTTTGTGTAATACACATTAATTTATTTTTATTTACATATTAATTTGATGATACCTCTTTCATGGTGTGTATTTCTCGTGAGTTAACAAATTGATAAGGGTTTATTTCACAATCTCTTCATTATCTGAGATTGTTTATACTTAATTATCTACGGGGACCTCTTTATCATCCACATCCATGTTTCTTAAAAATGTATTTCAAAACATTCTTACTATTTTACAGAATATGGGTTAAAGTAATTTATACCCTTTTTTGAATTTTTATATGATTTTTATAAAGGAATCTTTCCGCCATTTTCCAAACAAGGTCCTTTTTAACCTTTTCGACAAAATTAAGGAAATATTGTTTTTTAACTTATACGACAGGTACGACTATTTTCCGCCGTAATAACTTCATTGAGGCTTCCCTTAAAAGCTTATAAGAATATTTTCAAAATAAATATTTTCTTTATGTGACACTTAAATGATTTCAAAATATAAAGAGATATGTCTCTAAAAAAGGTTTTGATTTCATCTATGTCAACATCCTTTGATGGATTTTATGTTTATTTGAAGTTGATTTATTATGATACAAAACTTCCATATTGTATTGATGTTTTTGTGATGTGTTTGACTATGGATGTGCTATTTTTATACCTTTCATTGATTATGGTTAAAGTATTGACATTTCGTATGCTATTTTTAATACGAATGTTTATGATATGTCTAAACCTTTTCATATGAGGAATGTATTGGACTTAGTAAGTGATGGGTGGAGCCCACTATAGCTCCTCGATGCATCGGTAGGTCTCATGAGACAACTAGACGTGGAATTGTCCGAGGCCCCTTCCCAATTTGATTTATGGTTTTGGCCGAGGCCTAGACGTCTTGGCCGAGGCCTTGACAAAATGTTTCAGAATGTCCGACATTATACATTCCTTCATTATGGAAATAATATTGATGGTTCTTGTTCCCATTCCACTAGTAGAACACCCAAGATTATGTTTTATTATGTAATTATTTACTCAAATCATAATCTTTCCATAAAGGTATTCATGTTTATTATTGGAAAAGGCATGTGGTTTTCAAGTATTTACCATGATTAATATTTATGTCATTTACCACTGTATTACTTACCCTTACTGAGCATTTGAGCTCACCCATTTCATATGTTTCATTTTCCCAGGATACGATGAAGTTAGTTATGAATGACCTGCAGGAATAATCTAGGAGGCTTGGAAGATTCTAATGAAATATAATATTGTCGTATTTCTCTTCAAGCTGTAAAGTGGATCATATGTATGAATCTTATTTCGAATAATACTAAACTGATAGGTCTTTTGAGACATGATTTCCCTGTAATCATGCCAATGTTATGTAATAATGCATTGACTCTAGGTAACTGGGGTTGGGGCGTTACAGTTGGTATCAGAGGAAGTATTATACAAACCTTGGAAACTAGATTTATATAAAATTTGATTAGAGAACATATCCCTAAGATAGACTTTGTGGATTAGTATAGAAGAACTTCCTAGAATTTTGGTATAGTAGAGATTTTGTGAGTCTTCCGAGCAATACATCCCTGTCTAGATATGAGCAGGTAGAGGCGGCTCTGGCACAGATTTACCTAGGGGTAAAACCCAAAAACACGGCTTTGAGCTTCACTCGAACGAGAACTGGTGCACAACAATGGGCCTTGCTGCACTCTTGGTTATGACACTCCCGGGGGATATGCTTAGGATAATTATCATTTTCTATACCATCCATTATGATGGGATATGAGTATATACTTCTCAAAGAAAACATTTTTATCATTATGGATTATATCCATAAACTGTTGAATTTCTGGTATGTTTTTTAGAAGTTTGGAATTATATATTTCAATTAATAAACTAATCTAGTTTATGCCATTGTTTAGAAATGGTGCCTAGTGGAAGGAATGGAACCTATATCAATGCATGTTTTCCATGTAGGTATTTCCCTACTACTCAAGATAATTATAGTGGAGCTAGTGATGCAACTGGTGCTGATCAGCTTATCACCATACGGGGACAACTCACTCAATTTATGAATAATAACCTTACCCGTATGGAGAACCCAGATCCATAGCGTGGATGATCAATATTATATCGCTTCATGAGGGAAAAACCTATGACATTCAATGGGAGTACAAATCTCATAGTAGATGAGCAATGGATAAATTCGTTAGATAAAATATTCCATGCCTTGGGGAGTAGTGAAAGGGAAAAAGTTGTCATGGCAGTTTATCGCCTCACTGGAGATGCTGATCAATGGTGGTCATTGATACAAAACATGAAGGAAGATGATGAAGTATAAGATATGGAAGGGAGGGAGTTCAAAGAGATATTCTTAGATAAATACATTCCTTAAGACCATCGAGCAGTTATGGATAGGATATTTCTAAGCCTGAGGCAGAAAGAGGATGAGAATGTCGCAAAGTATGACGCTAACTTTACAAGGTTAGCGAGGCATGCTGCTGATTATATACATAACCCAAATAGTATGATTGATCATTTCATTGATGGGTTAAAACCCTTTCTTTGTAGAGCATTAGTCTCGCAAACCTTCTCATCATATGAAGATATTTTCTCGTGTGCTATCAAGACAAAAAAGGAATTCTCTAAGTCTTATGACTTTAAATCAAAGCCAGATAAAATGAGATATGTTGAACACTCTATGAAAGGAAATAAGGAAATAGGGAAGAAGGGTAGAATTGAATTTCCACCCTGTGATAATTTTGGAAGGAAGCACCCTGGTGCCTGTCTAAAAGGAAAGGGAGTATGCTACAAATGTGGGAAAAAAGTCCATCTAGCTGGTGATTGTAAAGGAAATAAAGACGATACCGATGTTCAATGATACAATTGCAGGGATATGGGACATTATGAAAATGAATGTCCTAAACATCAAGCAAACATACCTCAAAAACGACCAAGGGATCATGGCCAAGATTATGCAATCACTACTATTGAGGTTGAAGCCCCGAAAGACGTGGTGGCAGGTAATTTAATCGTTTCCTCAAGTTTAGAAAATGCATTATTTGATTCTGGATCACCGCTTTGTTTCATATCATCCTAGTTTTCAAATAAAATTAGATATTTCCAATTTGATTTAACAAGGGAGTTGTTAGTTAAAACCTCTAAGGGAAGTATCATAGCATCGAAGTTTTGTGAATTAGTCCCCATTAGAGCACATAAATGCTCTTTATCCGCTAATCTCATCAACATACCTATGATTGAATTTGATATAATCCTCGGTATGGATTGGATTTTGGACCATGATGCAAAGATTTATTGTAAGAAAAGGAGGTTACGATTCTTGATGATGATGATAATGAACACCTTATCTTTAGAGTATAATCATCGCCACCTAATTCTTATCTACATCCACCCCCTGTAGCTCAACTAAATTCAATTATCGGGGGGGGGGAGAGAATGAAATAATTGTGGGTGAGGAAAGGAATGTTCAAGTAGAGGATGTACTTATTGTGAAAGAATATGATGATGTGTTTCCAGAAGATTTACCTAGACATCCTCTAGAACGAGAAGTTGAGTTTTCCATTGATTTAATTTCTGGTTCAAGGCCCTTATCGAAACCCCCTTATAGAATGGCCACTATGGAATTAGATGAACTAAAGAAACAACTAGAGGAATAGTGTTTCTCCATTGGGATCCCCAATCCTTTTTCTAAGAACAATGACAGATCTATGAGGTAGTGCATTGACTTCAGGGAGATCAATGCTATAACAGTAAAGAACAAGTATCCCCTACCTCACATTGATGATTTATATGACCAACTGCATGGAGCTCAATAATTTTCAAAGATTGAACTTCAATTTGGATATCATTTGTTGTGTGTGAAGAAGGAAGACATTCCGAAGATAGCATTTCAAACCAGGTACAGGAATTACGAGTGTACAGTAATGCCTTTTGGGCTGACTAATGCACCCTATGTTTTCATGGATCTAATGAACAAATTTTTCAATGAATATCTTGATGACTTTGTAGTAGTGTTTATTGATGATATCTTGGTATACTCCAAAATCTAAAAAGATCAATAAAATCACTTACGCATTATATTGAAGACTCTGAGATGACATGAATTATATGGGCTGTTTAGCAAGTGTGAATTTTGGAATCTGGAGATTTATTTTCTTGGCCATATTGTCTCTAAGGATGGAATCTCTATTGATCCTTCTAATACCATGGAAATCCAAGAATGGCCAGCACCATCGAGTATAACTGAGGTACGCAAATTTATTGGTTTAGTAGGTTATTATCGACGTTTCATCCAGAACATTTCCCAGTTAGCTAACCCATTAACAAAGCCCACACGTGAAGGGGTTAAATTTGTATGGACAAAAGAGTGTGAAGAATGTTTTGAAGAACTAAAGATAAGATTAGTCAATGATCCTATATTGACTCTACCATCGGGGAATGATGGGTTCATTATTTATAGCGATGCATCGAAGAAAGGTCTTGGTTATGTCCTTATGTAGAATGATAGAGTTAATGCATATACATCATGATAGCTTAAAATTAATGAGCAAAACTATCTTACTCGTGATCTTGAGTTAGCTGCTGTAATATTTTCTTTGAATATTTGGAGACACTATCTCTATGGTGAAAATGTGAGATTTATACTGATCACAGTTTTTGAAATATATTTTCTCATAGAAAGAGCTCAACATGAGGAAAAGGAGATGGCTTGAACTACTCAAGGATTATGATTGCACGATACACTACCACCCGGGGAATGCAAATAAGGTGGCAGATGCTTTGAGTAGAAATGATCATGGAATTTTGAAAAACATGAGAGTAGAAAAGGATCCTATATACATGGATATAGTAAATATGTATATGGGAATCACCATGGAAGGTGAAACATCAATACATTTTCAAATGGTTTCCAAACCATCTTTACTAGAGAGGATAAATATTTCTCAGACTGATGATGAAGAGTTTCAAAAGAATATTAAAGCTGTGAATGATGGGAGATTGAACGTATTTGTATATGAAGATGGAATTTTTATGTTTGGGAAGAGTCATTCTGTTCCCAATATACCTGATCTAAAAATGGAATTGTTGGATGATGCACATAGTTCCAATTTATCTATACCCCATGGGAGAACCTAAATGTATAGAGATTTAAAGGAACATTTTTGGTGGGACAACATGAAGAGGGAGATTGTTGATTTAATGTCAAGATGTATGGTTTGTTAACAAGTGAATTCTGGAAGGAAACATCCTGGAGGAGTCATGCAACCTATTCCCATACCTGAGTGGAAATGGGATAATTTTACGATGGACTTCGTCATGGGGCTACCAAAGACTCCTAGAAGGAACGATGCAATATGGGTCATTGTTGATCGTCTTACCAAATCAGCACATTTTCTTGCTATAAGAGAAGATCTTCCACTTGAACGTCTTGAAAGACTATATATTAATGAAGTTGTGAGACTTCATGGAGTTCACATATCAAATGTATAGGATTGTTATTCCCTTTTTACATCAAGATTCTGGAAAAGTCTTCATAAGGCCATGGATACTGAACATCATTTGAGAACTGCTTACCACCATCAAATAGATGGACACTTAGAACAGACTATTCAAACCTTAGAAGACATGTTGAGATCATGATCACTTGACTTTCAGGGCATATGGGATTAATATTTACCTCTGGTGGAATTTTCCTATAATAATAGCTTCCATTCAAGTATTCGGATGGCACCATATGAAGCATTATACGGAAAGAGATGTTGCACACCAACCTGTTGGGATGATTTTAGTGAAGGAAAACTTATTGGCCCAGAACTAGTGGATGAAATGATGAAAGAGGTAAAGGTAATCCAAAACCACATCAAAGCAGCTCAATGTAGGCAGAAGAGCTATGCCGATAATCGAAGGAAGGATTTGGAATTTCATTAAAAAGATCATGTTTTCTTGAAGGTATCTCCAAGGAAGGGAGTTATATATTTCGGTAAGAATGGTAAATTGAGTCCCCGGTACATCAGACCATTCGAAATTCTAGAACGAATTGGGTTGGTAGCTTACCTATTGTCAATGCCACCAAGTCTCTCCAAAGTACATGATATGTTCCATGTATCACTTTTGAGAAAATACATGCCTGACCCAATGCTTGTACTCACCTATGAGTAATTAGAACTGGAACCTGATCTATCTTATTGCGAAGAGCCCGTAAGAATTCTTGATATGAGAGAACAAGTGCGGAGAAACCGGACGACTCGTCTGGTAAAAGTTTTATGGAGAAGCCACAAGATGGAAGATGCAATGTGGGAACCCGAGGAACTTATGATGAAGAACCACCAGAGTCTTTTTATACAGTAATTTTCTAGAAATTTTGAGGATGAAATGATTTTAATTAGGTGATAATGTAACACTCCAAGATTCCACAGTACTTTTCCCTTTGAGTAATGCAATAGCTTGCATTATATGCAACTTCGAGATTCTAACACACCCTGATCAATCAAAGTAGCCGTTATGAATAGTAATACCTAATTTTTGAAATTTTATACATTTTATCTTTCAAAATGGACTTCATTTATGGATTTTTAAAATCATATTTATCCTAGGGTGAAATTTCGGCACTTTTTGGATAACTTTTATATTTTGATGAAGAGTGAAAATTACTAAATTTTAATTAAAAACAAATTTTTTAATCAAAATAATTAATAGTGATAAATTTTTAATATGAGTGCTTTTAAATTATATTTTGAATATATTTTTACCATTTAATACAATGTTGTTCATTGGATATAATTTCACAATTAAACTGGACATAAACAAGTGTCAATCTTTTGAAAGTTATGATATCTTAAAAACACGTTTTTTGTTTTGACAGCGGGAATTAATTTTAAATTAATTTATGCCATGTATATGTTTTGAATTTGGAAAAATGGATTCCATATTTGGAATCAGGATTTCCAAATTTTGTAAATAGGTAACTTTTATTTTTAGACATTTTGAATAATTAATTTGGTAAATATTTTATTTATCATGGTTAAAGGGTAAATCCGGTAAATAAGGATAAAAAATAATATAATAATAATAATAAATTACCTAAAACATTTCATAACCTTATTTGTGGATACATTTCCGACCATGGGCATCTTTGGAATGATTTTGGGACCCCATGGAGCCACTTGTAGGTGATATGGACACTTTATATAAATTAAGTTTAAGTAAATACAAAAATGACATAAGCTTATATCTTTTTGCAAAACAATTTTTACATAGGGTAAGATATGTTATATTTTAGATTATAAATATTCATTAGAAATATAAAAATATTTCCTACATAATTATATTTTATTTATAATTTTTAGACATTGAAAAAGTAAAAATATATATTACACAATAATGAAGTAGTATTTTCCTTATTAATGAAAGAATGAAATAATTGGTATTATAAATGTAAAATAAATATAATTTGAAAGTTCTGATGACCTAAAATAATTTTATTGGTTAATATGACATGTTAGGATTTCTTAAATGTATTTTTGTCGAATTAATAAAGTTTTTAAGACTTTAATAAAAATAAATTATTGATTAGTGTCAAAATTGAAAAAAATGAATTTTTTAAACAAATATTATATTATTAATTAATATTGTATTCCTAAAAATATAAGGATCAGCCAAAGGACTTATATAATTACTGGTGTATCATTAATGGACCACTTAGCGGTCTCTTGGATGTATATTGTATGTTTATTAACTATAAATTATTAAAATAAAATGTGACAAGGTAAGTGTTAAACTAATTCACCAAAAGTTAAAACTAAAAGATAAGGTTAATATAATGACCCGAACCTGTCTAAAATCTATTGGTTGAATGGATTTAGACCCATCCCCACCTTTTACTTTGAATAATTTACTTTGGATCCATTAGAAACCGAATATGATTTTATTACAAAATAATACTTTAAGTTTTTCTTAAACAGCCCATCACCCCTCTTATAAAAGGGCACCCCCCCTTAACATTAATTCACACCTTCAAATCCATTTGGCTCGGCCAACCACTTCCAAAATATCCTCCAAACTTCCCTCACTTCATCCTAGAGGCCTTAGTTTGATAAGAAAGCCAACCTAAGGATCCATTTTGATCAAATCAAAATAAAGAACCCGGAGAAGAGGTAACGTCTTCACCACAATCTTTAAAGTTCATTTCATCTTCAAATTCTTCTTTCCTTGTTATTTCCATTATAAAATAATAAATCTATTAACTTCTATATATTTTTATGTTATTATAATTATGTAACAAACAAATTCATTATTCTATCCATCCCTTGAATGACATGTCAGCATACGTGCGTACGTACGGCCTACCGTCTCCACGTTGTGGTGTAATTGTTATTCAATATACTATTATTTAGATGGGTATAATAATGATGTATAATTCATGTAAATAATAAATATAAAATTATAATGATTCTTTCTATATGATATACCGTCCAATTATATAATATCAAAAGAATCATATTGTCGCTCGTGCGTACGTACGGATTACCGTCTCCACGAACGCGATGAGATTCATTCCCCATCGTATCCATTAAAGACTAAATTTTATTGGATGATTAAAAATAATATTTAAGGACTTAATAAAATTCTGTATATGAGTATGATACAACCTATCCATAATAAATATGTATTATATAAAATAAAACGAGTAAGTTAACACGCAAAACGACGATAATACTTATATTTTATTAACAATGAAATGTTAAAAGATAATATATGATATCATATTAATATATATGATTATTTTATAATTCAATAAAAATTATTTCACCATTATACAGGAGGTTAACCTAGCATCAACCAAGGAAAATTACAAGGTAAGGGGTTTTCATATCACTCCTTATTCCCGTGAGATTCATGCCATATTGCCATTATTACATTTTGTGTGGTGTATGTACTGCCCATAATTGCATTAATTGTGTAATAAACTTTAATTTACTTGTATTTACATATTAATTGTATGATGCATCTCTCATGGGGTGTATGTCTCATGAGTTACCAAATTGGTAAGGGTTTATTTCACAATCTCTTTATTATTAGAGGTTGTTTATATGTAATTATCTACTGGGACCTCTTTATCATCTTCATCTATGTTTCTTAAAAATGTATTTCAAATCATTCTTAATATTTTATAGAATATGGTTTAAAGTCATTTATACCCTTGTTTGAATTTTTATAAGATGTTTATAAAGTAATCTTTCCATTGTTTTCCAAACAAGGTCCTTTTTATCCTTTTTGACAAAATTACGTTAAGAATTGTTTTTAATTATACGGCTGGTGCAGCTATTTTATACCGTTATAACATCGTCGAAGCTTTCCTTACAAGATTATAAGAATATTTTCAAAATAAATATTTTCTTTATGTGACTCTTAAATGATTTCAAAATATAAAGAGATATGTCTCTAAAAAAGGGTTTTGATTTCATCTATGTTAACATCCTTTGATGGATTTTTAGTTTATTTGAAGTTGATTTATTATGATACAAAACTTCCATATTGTATTGAAGTTTTTGTGATATGTTTGAATATGGATGTGCTATTTTTATACCATTCATTTCTTATGGTTAAATTATTGATATTTCGTATGCTAGTTTTAATACGAATGTTTATGATATGTTTAATTGTTTTCATATGAGCAATGTATTGGACTTAGTAAGTGACGGGTGGAGTCCGCTATAGCTCCTTGATGAATCGGTAGGTCTCATGAGACAACTAGACATGGAATTGGATGAGGCCCTTTCCCAATTTGATTTATGGTTTTGGCTGAGGCCTTAATCATTTTAGACATCTTGGCCGAGGCCTTGACAAAATGTTTCAGAATGTCCGACATTATACATTCCCTCATTATGGAAATAATATTGATGGTTTACATCGTCATTCGACTAGTAGAATACCCATGATTATGTTTTATTATGGCATTATTTACTCAGCTCATAATCTTTCCATAAGAGTGTTCATGTTTATTATTGGTAAAGGCATGTGGTTTTCAATTATTTACCATGCTTAATATTTATGTCATTTTCCACTGTATTACTTACCCTTACTAAGCGTTTGAGCTCACCCCTTTCTAATGTTTCATTTTCCCATTATATGAAGAAGTTAGTTATGAATGACCTGCAGGCATAATCTAGGAGGCTTGGATGCTTCTAAAGAAATATATTATTGTTGTATTTCTCTTGAAGTTGTAAAGTGGATCATATGTATGAATCTTGTTTCCAATAATACTAAATTGATCGGTCTTTCAAGACATGATTTCCTTGTAATCATGCCAATGTTATGTAAAAATGCACCGACTATGGGTAACTGGGGTCAGGGCATTATATAAACAACCATTATATTTTTAAATTAATGGAATGGTTTAGTACCCTACCTCAACGAATGGCCAATTCAAAGATTTATAACTCAAAAATCCACCCTCTCGCATTCACTAACTTCCATATATATATATATATATATATATATACTTAAACTGGTGCACGTGTTCCCTACTCCTTAAGGGAACCCATGCATGGTAGATATATATATATATATATATATATATCTAGGAATATGTGTGTGTGCCCTCAAAACAGATCGTAACTCCCTACAATAAATCCCTTGGACTAATATAAACACTAAATCCTTAAATATAGGGTGAGAAACAACATACAGATTTAGAAACATACCCCAAATCGACAACGACAAAAAAATTAACCCGAATCGCCTCGCCTTCGGTGGAGGTTTCCAGAACATGGACCAAGGGGTACCGATATGCCCTTTGCACGACCCTAAAACTGAAGAACACTGAATATCAGATCAAATAGAAATCCTATGGTTCTTCTTATTCATGTAGGGTGAAGTATAGGCTGAAAATCTCAATGATTGAAAATAAAAGAGGGGATAAGGCCTTACCACGACAGATCGAAGGAGATACCTGTGGAAATACCAATGAAATCAACGCACTCGGAGGAGGTCATAAGGTACGTCGTGTGATATCAAGAGGAATGGGGCTGGTGTGTTTCGTACCTCAAAAAGAGAAAGTGAGGGAATACATTTTGGTCTTCTTAAAATAAAAAATAAACACATAATAATAATAATAATATGAATAACAATACTAATCATCATCATAATTATAATAACACTTATATTATTTTGATAATAATTTATCAAAACATTTCATTATCATTATTTTCCCACTTAATTGTAATTTAACTAATTTATATTTAAATTTAAAATTAATTAATTTCATTAAATTTAATTAAAATAAACATCATAGTGTTAACTCTTGGAAATAAAAAGTTATGACCCTGGGTATTAAATTCGTCATGTTTAGTAGTTGTCAAAAAATTAAAAAACACTTATAAAAATTCATGATCCAAAATCATGGGTTTTTAAAAATTCCCTCAAATTAATATCATATAAGTAACATTAATATTTATGAAAAATTCATTTTATGTTCTCTAAATATGATATTTTAATGGGATCCCTTCAAGTTTCTCATTGTTTGGGAGAGGGGAAGAGGAAAACATAATTTTGGGAACATTATAATAAGAAATCACACTGAGGAAAGAAAATTAATCTTCCTTCATTCCATATGTGTGGAAGGAATAATTGAGGAAACTAAATTATGGGGTTTGATAAAATTTTTAAATTTTGAAGAGAAGGTCATCGATAAAAATAATGATAAAGTGATGAAAATAGGTCAGTCAATGAAAGGAAGATGGAAAAAGATCAAATGAATAAGCTAACCAAAATTCAAAGCTATAATTAGAAAGATAATATAAAATGTAAAAGTAATGGCATGAATTTTAGGTTTAATATGGACAATCTGAAATAGTAACCTCTTAATCAGAGAGACAATGTGAAATCTCATGTGATCAAAACTATTGAAGTGGTTTGTGGTAAAAAATTTGGGAATTATACACATACAATCCACATTAAAACTAAAAATGTTTTATTTGATTATAAATCAACTAAATATTTTAAATATAAATAATTTTCTATGGGTATCATGTCACCACCTCAACAATTAGATGTTTAGTTAGTAGTAAAAATTGTAATTGTATGATGATGACATATCAAGTCTATAGCTTCTCTCTAGTAGAATTTTATATGAATATACATCATTAGAATCATGTGATTCTCCATATTGTTGAATTTTCTGTGTGTTTGGGAATGGATTGGATATTTATATATAGACACCATATCAATTACCAAGGATGTGATGTTGTGTTTTATATTCCAAATCAACCTATGATCGTATCTTAGTATGATGATGAATATAAAATTATGATGGAAGTTAATTCCACAGAATCGGCCCTACTACCTATTCATGAGGGATATTCATATCAAATGGATGGGGGTAAACACAACATTGAATATAAACCAATTATTTGGGATTATTATGATGTGTTTCATAAATACATTCCCAGTATTACACTGAATCATGATGTTGAGTTTTCAATTGAAATCATACATGGTGCTACACATTTTTCAAAGACCCCATATAAAACAAAAACAATTAAGTTGCAAGAATATATAATGAAACTCCAAGAGAATATTGATAAGGAATTAATATACCATCATACATCACAATAGGGTGAAACTGTTATTTTTTTAAAAATAAAGATTGTAAAATTTGTATTTTATTTGATTATCGAGATTGTAACAAGTTCAATATTAAAAAAATGTATCATGTACCATATTTCAAGGGTAAATTTGAAAATTTTATAGGAGTTTAATAGTATTCATATATTGATCATTGATGTATATACCATCAAATGATATCCCAGAAAGAGGATATACCCATGAAACCTTCTATATGAGGTATGGTAATTATGAATTTATAGTGATTTCATTTGGACTTATAAATTCTCCTACATTTAAGGAATAAATTATTTAGATACACAATTTGAAAATTTATAGTAGTATTTATTGATGATATCCTTATATATTCAAAAACAAATTAATCACATGAAGAAAAAATTAGGATGGTGCTAAAGACCATGAGGATTGAGAGGTTGTATGCTAAATTTTCCATGTTTGATTTGTGGATTAAAAAAGATTCATTCTTGGGATAATATTGTTTAATTATGGTATATTGGTGGATCATCTAAATATTTAATTTACTAAAAAATGGAACAAAACATAATAGTTAACTAAGTTATATATATTCTCTATTTCTTATGGATACTACTGAAGATTTTATGGGATTTCATGTGACTATATAACCCAATAACCATGTTGAATTAGAAGGGTTTCATGTTATTTTTCATACATGTATGTGAGGAAAATTTAAATGATCTCAAAATAAGGATGTTTCGTGAACCATTACTTACACAACCTTGTAATAGAGAAGGGTTTGTAATATTTAGTGATGCATTAAATAATAGACTGGAATGTTTCATCGTGACCAATGATAAGGTGGTAGATTATTTCTCGTACCAATTGAAAACTCAAGAGAAAAAATAACCAACGCATGATTTGGAGTTTGTGTAGTAATTTTTTCATTGTAAATACAGAGAAATTATTTTTATGGTGAATGGTGTGATATATATATTGATCATAATATATTTAAGTATATACTCATGTACAAAGTTCTAAATATTCACCAAATGAGATGGTTAGAGTTGATTAAATATTATAAATACTCAATAAACCACCACTAAGGGATGGAAAAGAATCTCGTATATGATCTTAGTATGAAATACCTTCCTGGTTTTTCCATGATGGGAATTGATAGAGATCCAATATTTTTGGATTTATTGAAGTTGTATTTGAAATCATGAGTAAAGGGGACACATCCATTCTTTCTCATATGAATATTCAACCATCCATCCCTTTTTGGATTAAAGTGGTATAGAAGGAGGATGTAGAATTGTTGAAGAATTATATAAGTGATCTAGAGTAAAAACATGATTGAAATTGAATTAAAATGTTTGGTAACCCATTAGTTTTCCCATTAATAACATACTTCATGAAGGATTAGTTGGTTAAATCTTATAGGTTATCATTATATAATCATCTATGAATTATGACTATGTTTAGAGATATGAAAGAGTAATTTTTGTTGAAATTTCATGTGAAAGTTCCCTATCATGATAGTGGTATGACTGATAGGGGTAGGTGTTAATCGGTGATGGATTTTTCTTTTATGTTTCTATCTTAAGAATGAACATTCACCTCCTGAAAAATATTTCTTTCTTTACTGAAAAACTAAAACACAGATCCACAAAAACATAACTATTTACAAGGATCACTATTCACTAAGAATAGCTACTTCCTCTCTATGTTTGAGAAATAATCTTATAACATAGAATACAGTATAAAATAATCATTTTATGTGGAATAGAATGAGTATAATATACCCTTACACTCATGTAGAACTATATAAAAAATCCAAAAGTGTGGGCGCTACCTCTAGCACAAATGTTGTAATAAAACGTTTTTTATAACAAAACACGTCCCTTGTGATTCCTTATAAACATCCCAAAATGTATTCTTTTAAAAACATTTATTCACTTTCTTACTCATATGATGGTAAGAACATTGAATATTTTGATATCAAACCCAATCCTATTTCCCAATCCTATTTTCCAAATTCTATTTCACAATAAAAAATATAACCAGGTCATAATTTTATTGAGACAACTTTGAATGATTTTTTACATGGTTGTGAAAAACCAATATGATAACCCTATTCCAATTATCCCGTCTCATATGATGACCAGCAAAATATGACGAGAAGAAAAATATGATAATCAGCTAAATGCAATGATCAATTAAATACATTTCAATCTTACCTCTTATCCATTAACTTCTATATGACGTGTATTATTCAAGAAAAAACTATCTATAAACCTCTTCTTCCCTCTATAACTTCAAATCTTTTATCTCTTACTTTATTGAACAATACGTCAATCAAAACCTATAAAGTACATTTTCCTTTTATACTTACACTAATAATGAATTCGTTGATATTTTTTAAAATATTTCTGATCAACCAACTTTTCTAAATTTAATGTTTCCTTGAATTTATTATGTATTTATGAATTCATAAACACTTATAAACTCTTCTTGATTATTTTTGAATCTTCTAAAATCACTATATATTCTTTAGACTATCTTCATAAACTTCAGTCAGATTCTGATTCTCCATTCTTATTTCTCAATCTGATATCTTCATTACGATTTTCCATACTAATTGCATGTATGAATAAATAAACAGTTGTAGTCTTCCTTTCAATCCTCATTCTGATTCCAATTCCTCAAATCCTATTTCTCAATTCCAATTTCTACATTTTGACTACTATTAAAATTTTCCATATTACGATGAAGAAAAATGTCAAACAACGTTTTCCTCATTACATTACTCTATACCAAACAAACATATTCTTCTTCAAATATCATGATCCCCCATTTTATAAAACATCCAACCATATCGTTGGGAGATTAGTCCTCTTCTTTACTTCATACCCACTTGATATCAAAAAGAGAGAAAAAAAATTCAACCTGATGAATAGTTGACTACATTGTTGATCAGTCTCATTTATTTTTGAATATGATACAAATGATTATTTTGAGACCAGAAATCTAATTTTTGGTTATGTGAATTTGGTTGCATGGAGTATGTAATTAAATTGTATCTTACATACAATGTAATGTATTGTAACTTTCAAATCATCCATATTCACCTTTCTTTCTTGCTCATCCTAAATACGATTGACAAGATTATGATCTGACTAAATACTATTGATTACATCATTTTCTTTCTTTCTACCCAATTATGATTACTCTAAATTTCTTTGGAAAAATCATCTCCCTTTTATTTCATCATGCTTTAATGAAAAGTTTCACAACTTATGTATGATTTTTATGAAATATAAAACAACAAAGAATCATCATATTTGTAATGAAAAGTATTATAACTTCCAATTCCCCTATATTTTTTATTTCATTGTATTCATACCAACCATGTATGAATTTAGAAATTTGATTTTTGAGTTAGAATTTTAGAATATTATTTTTGAGTTAGAATTCCGGAATACGATTTTGGAGTTAAAATTTCGAAATATGATTTTTCAGAATATGTTGATGCATGTCGATGTCCTGGATCAGATGCTAAATATACCTCTCATCCTTTTCATTTTAGATCCAATAGAAAATTTCACTCACCATTATTCAATATGAATTTCAATTACATTTTAAATATTCTTTATTCCACTAACATAATAAGTATATTTATCTATTGAAAAAATAATAATCAAAACACAAAATGGTTCTAAGAATATCCCCCATTTTTTAATGCCTACTTCTACCACTTCAACCACTTGACAACAGAAATTACTATTGTTTCCTTGTCTCAATTTTTCTTATATTTGTTCATTTATTAATCCCCCTTTTCATTTCTCTACCCTTTCTCTTATCTATCTCCCTTATTAACTATCAAATTCAAGGGGAAATCATGACACGTTTCTTCTTTATTGACATAATATTTCATTTCAAGGAGTTATATATTTTCATATTTGAGTCTATAAACTTTTATTTAACATAGGTATTACATGAGTTTATCAATAAATAATTGTTTACTAAACATCTACATGTTTACATGGGAAAAACTAATGTATAAAATATGAGTATATAGTCACGAGGATCAATGTTTTCCACAAAAAAACTTCCATGTATTAGCACTTTCATGTTTCTTTCAATATTCTCATGATTTGGAAATTACTTGAATGAATAATTTATGATAAAAGTAATCTACACCCATCTGAAAAATATATATGAATTTTCAAGTGTATGAAACACAACTTTTTAAAACCTTATAGTTTTTATAACCTCATTTCGTTATTTTGGAATAATAGTAAGAGGATAATCAATTCCAGCTTCCTTATTTCCACTCCATCAAATCCATAAAAACTAGTAGTAGTATATTATGATTTCCCAAATAAGGATTAACCTAGATTGTTTTTGGAAACTACAATCAAGTTGATATTCCTCTCTCAGTCATGAATTTTTATTCTTTTTCTTGGATTTTTCTTTGTACAAGATTTCTTCCTTCTATTCACCATTCTTAGGATTCAAAAAATATTTTTTCTTATATGTAGAATCTTCAAATAACGATATCAGAATTTTTTCATATTTAGTAAAATATTTTATATAATCAATTTGTAAAATTTTATTTATTTATTTCTTTTTTATGGAAATATAGTTGAAAAGCATTTGATATCATGCCTCTCTTTCTCTTATAAACAATTTGTTGAGACTTTTTTGTCAACATTGCTTATATATTTAGAAGTATATTTATTCCCCTCTTCTTTCAGTAATTTTTTTATTCCTCTAACATTATTGCCAGGTTAATGTGTTTTATAAATATTAGTAATCACCCTTTCTTTTTGAACTCATCAGGACTGTTTTTCTTAGCTTCAAAAACATCTGAATTCTGAGAATTTCATTGAAACTTTTTTTATGCCGGTAATAAAAAAATAAATCCTTTTATTAGATGTCCAATTTATTCATACCTTTTATAAATAGTTTACAATGGTTGGAGCCTAGTTTCAATTATCACAACAACTTTCTCAGGTGTCTTCCAAATATCCTTCTTAGACTTTTTCCCTTGAGGGAGCTAACATCCCCTCAAACTTTGACTTATATTTCTTATAGAATGGTTGTAATATTGTTTTTTGAACCAAATGTTGTTTGTGATATGTCCAAATACACCACAATCCCTACAATGTCCATAAAAAGAGTATTTTCTTCTATAACATCCATTCTAACAGGAATTTTGAATACATTTTTCAGAAGCCTTCTTAACAGAACCTTCTCGGTCACCAACTTTTTTATTTTCAATCAGAACATTCATATTCAACTTGATTTTATATTCATCCATATCAGAACCAAAAGTAATAGAATTTGTTTTAGACTCAGAATGTTTACTAACATCTAATTTCCAAACATTGTTGGTCCTGACTACATAAATTACTTTTCCAGATTTCATTGTTTCATAAAAAAATCCATCTTTATTCTCAACATTTGAAGGTATATTTTTTTAATCATTCTCATGTTTCACTTTATGAGAACATTCCCCAACTACATTTGTAGATTTTTTGAAACATGTACCTTTTTTATCAATTTAATAATGTTGTTGTTGGAAATGTAACAACTTGTCATATTTTTCTATCATCTCCACTTCCAGATGTTCATTATAATTATTTTCTTCCCCAAGACATTTCTTAAAATAACGAATATCTTGAATTATCATATATTTCTCATCATGAAGACATTCTTGATTGTTTTTAAGTGTTTTTACTTTTCAACCCTCTGATCTCATTTTCATGTCTCTCAATCTTCCTCAAACATTCTTTCAATTTTTTGTTAAGATTATATTCTAATTGAGTTTCCTATTCTTTAGAGATTGTTATTATGAATTATTAATTGTAAATTTTTTCAATGTAACCATTCTCCCTAGAATGATAAATAGTTTTTTTGGCTTAATATTCACTTTATTATATCTGAGAACCACTAATTGAACTATTAGAAAAACACTACTAATTAACTTGTTCAATAAATGTGTTCTCTTTAACATCATATGTAACCTCCTTAATATCATTATCCTTAGACAATAAAATTATCCTTTTGGATTTGGACAAACTTTTATATTACCACTTGGAATATAATTTTTCCTCGTCATATTTTTATTCCAAGATATTATTTTCCTTATTTAGTATTATTTACTTTCTTCATCATTAATTTCCCCTTCATCACCTATTTTGGGGAAATTTGGGAACTAAACAGCCAGTGGATCAACATCCAAAACAGTTTAAGGGAATCTTACCATTATATATTCTTGTACCAATTTTCACACTTTTAGAAAACAAGGACAAAATTTAATAATGTTTTTAATATTGCTAATTTTGGGAGTCAAAATCAACAACATTAACCTCCTCAGAAAATGTCTTATCATTTTATTTCTTGGCAGCTTTGAAAGACATTCCTCTGTTATTTTTTTTATTTTTCCTTCATAAAAATTTCCCTTCTGATCTTATATGTGATGAGAGAACTATATAAATCCTCCATGGTTAATGTATTAGGATATCTATCATCTAGTGAAGAAATGTTGAAATCAAAATTTTTGGGAAGAATTATGATGATCTTTAAAACAATAGTATAATCTTCTAACTTTTCTCTAAGTCCTATGATAATGCCAACAATTTTATCCCCATGGTAAAGAAATCACCAACATATTCATACTCACCCATCTTTAGATCATTATACTTCGATCTCCAGATTTGTAACATTGTATTTTTTACTTTTTTGTTGCCTTAATAAATGTTGTTCATCTTATCCTAGATACCACTGTCAGTAGAAGCTCTTTTTAATCTCAAAAACTCACTTTTAGAAAGAGTTCATAATAAATATTTCTTAGCTTATCCATCATTCTCAATGTTTTCTTTATTAGCATTTATGTGAGGATTATTCTCAATACAAGGAGTGAACCCATCTATAATAGGTATTAAAACATCATACCAAAGATAAATAATATATGGTGGCATTTATCCTATTAAAATATGATAATTACTATCATTTAAGATCAGAATCCAAATAATATTCAAAGAACTATGATTGTCCACCAAAACTTATTCTCCAAATCATAATCTATGAATAAATAAAGAGAACCATTAGATATGATTCTACCTAAAAGTACCCAATTTGGATAGTTATATCACTAATATGGGGAGGGGTGAATCAATTATACATTTTTATTTTAATATTATTTCTTATGAAACAACCTTCACCTCCTGTTAAATATTTATTCCTCTAATAAAAACAAATCAAACTAAATTCTACAGGAACATAAGTATTTAAAAGGTCCAATATTCAACAAGAATTTATATATCGTTGGTATGGAATGGAAATAATTAAATACCACACAATCCACTATAAAATAATCATTTTCTGTGGAATACAACATGTAGGATATGCCCTTAATCTCATGTAGAACTATATAAATATAATATTAGTGTGTGTGCTCCCTATTGATCAAATAATGTAATGAAAATAGTTCGTAAAAAAAATAATACATGTGATTATTTATCAAGTTCAAAAAATGTATTCTTTTTGTAAAAATATTCACTTACTTACCCAAAAGCTGGTAAGGACTTTGAGGACTATTATATGAGACTCAGTCTGATTTCCCAATAAATTTTTTTGAATCAAATTACCCAATATAAAAATATATCTCTACTAGAATATGATTGAGAAAACTATGAATTCTTTCTTCCAAAATCGATAAAACCTAATACGATTAACCCATTCTGATTATCCAACTGAATACGATGACTATCCAAATACAATTGCAAGCATAATATGATAAATGATTTGGGTGGGATTCCTGAATATTTCCCCACTCGACCAAATTTTCTAAATTTAAATGTTTCATTAAATTTTGGTTGTATTTATGACTTTGTAAATTCCTCTGAACAATTCTCAATCCTTCTATAATATTCTAAAATCATCAAATCTTCTTCAGACTATCTTTATAAACATCTGTATGATTTTGATTCTCCAATCTGATTTCCTGATATGATTTCTTCATTATGATTCCCCGTTCAAATTTCATGTATAAAGAAATAGAAAACATTAGTTTTCTTATCAATTATAAGTTGGATTCCAATTTCTCCATTACAATTACTCTATTTTAATAGTCATTATGATCTTCCCCTTATGATGAAGAGAAATCTAAAAAAATAGTTTCTTTATTACATTATTCTACACCAAAAAAACATATTATTCTACAAATATCATGCTCCCCCATTTGAAAACACATGCAACCATATCTAAGGGAGATTATTCATCTTTATTCCATCAGACCCACTTTATATCAAAATAATTGAGAAAAAGTTCAAATTAATGAATGGTTGACTACATTGATGATTGATCTCATTTCTTTTTTAATATGGTACCAATGATCTTTCAGCATAAACAATTTATTTCTATTTTCTGATTACGATTCCCATCAATTTATTTTCATGATGATTTATATCTATTGTATTTTAGTCTGATTGAAATCTTGTACCTTCAGTTTCTCACATTTTCCACAAATTTCCCTATACTTCAAAAAAATATTAATTTAATGAACTCATTTCAATGATATTGAGACCAAAAATATTCGTCCTCACCAACTTTCATCTTCTTCAATGTTAAACTTATCGCATGACTTCCATAATGACATTGAATACAATTAATGTCAACTATATAATCTTATAACATGTTGTATACTACGTATCAACTTCATGAGTGTCTTACATGTAATGGAAAGTATTATAACATACTAATCCTCCATCAACACATTTCTTTATTTCTAATCCTGAATATGATTGACATGATTTCAATTATACTGAATATGATTAGAATCATATTTTTATATTTTTCTACCTGGATATAATTACTCTGAGTATGATTGAAAACACCGCTTCTCTCCCTTTATTTCATAAATCGTGTATCACACATTCTAAAACATACTTATGATTTATGAGAATAAAAAAACAATAAATAATTGTCATATTTGTAATAGAAAGTATTAGAACTTAAAATTCTTCAAGAATAATCATTTATTTATATAAATTCCAACCATGTAATAATTTTGGAATTAAATTTAAGAGTAAAAATTATAGAATATGATTTCCAAGTCAGAATTCCAAAATACGATTTCTGGGTTAGAATTTATGAATATGATTTTTCTAAATCTATTAACTCATTTTAATGTCCTCAATATGACGATGAATATAATTATCATCCTTACGAATTTGTACCCAATAGATAACTTCACTCACTATTCTTCAATATAAATTTCAATTACCTTTTAAACATTCTTTCTTCCTTCAACATAATCATCATATTGATCTATTGACAACATAAACAATAAAAACACAAATTGGTCCTAACAACAAGTAAAGGGATATTTTAGAGTATATATATATATTCATACTATGTCTAAAATTTAATAATGAGAGGGATAAGTCTAAGGATATTTAGAATCCATTACCCATTACAAAATGGGAGTGGGAAAACATTAACAAGGATTTCATTATTAGACGCCCTAAAACGTCTAAATCCCACAATGCTATTTACGTTGTATTCAATCACCTTATTAATTTATATCACTTCATGGACCTATAATAAAATTTCTATCTTAATCATCATTCTAGGATATAAATTAAATAAGTAGTAAGGTTTCATAGAGATCCATATTTTATTTTACCTAATTTAAATATGTGGTTTACCTCAATGTTATGGAGACATATTCAACTAGAAATGATTATAGAATTAACCTTTAGAATTAGTTACCATAATCATACAAATATTAATTTTGAGAGGACCATTAAAATCCTAGAGGATATACTGAAATAGTATTCCCAATATTTCAAAGATGTTTGGAATTAACACCTTACTCATATTGAATTCATCTGTAAAAATAGTTTTCTCTCAAAAATTCATATAGAAAATATAGAATCCTGATATTCAAGAATATTTTGAACTCAAAAATATTGAGGTGAAGTTGATGAAATAAATATATTAGGACCTAATCTTGGTGAATAAATTATTGAGAATGTTATAGTTATTCGGCATCACATCATGGAGGCTTAGAGTTGACAGAAATATTATGATGATAATCATCAGTGATGTATAAAGTTTGATATTGGGGAAAAGTTTTTCCTAGTAATTTCTCAATAGAATAGGTTTATGTTATTTGGAAAAAAGGTAAATTTTATCTCTAGATATATTTTCCCCTTAAAAATTCATTATCATATATAGACTATTTCATATAGCATATGGCTTCCATCGAATCTTTCTAAACATCATTATGTGTTCCTTATATCTTTGTTGAAGAAGTATATACATGATCCATTATATGTTTTGAACCTAGAGGTCAAACCTCTAGAACTTAATCCCACTTATGAAGAATAATTATTCGATATTATAGAACAAACATGTAATGTTCTATGTATCAAGACAACTCACATAGTCCTAGTTTTGTAGCAAAACAATAAATTTTAGGAAGCTACGTGGGAACTAGAAGATGTGATGAGGCTACATTAACCTACCATTTTTATATCGAAGTTATTTAATTTTGAGTGAAATATTTTTTAAGGTTTATTAATGTAACAATTTTATATTATATGATATATTTTTCACAAAATAAATTTAATTTATATGATAGTTTTCATTACACACATCATTTATTTTAAATGAATAGAGATATACTATGAAATATTTTTTTAATGTAATAATTATGACATAGAAATTGGATTGAAGAGTATGAATATGTAAAACTAAATTATCAAAATTTATTTTTTACATTTTTCTAAATTGAATTTTTAGTTTATAAATTGATTTTAAATGAAATAAAATCATTTAAATGTAAATAGAGATTTTTTTCTTCTGAATAACAGTTTTTAGGTGAAAAATATGTTTTCTGCTTAATAAATAATAATAATATCTATAGTAGAATTATTGCAATGAAACTTATATATTATTATCCATTATGTTTTTTAAAATTCTTCTAATGGTATTTACTGGGCATGGAATAATAATAAATACAAATTTATTCTTAAATGTGAATTTTTATAATGGTTTTTGTTAAATTTTACAAGATTAAATTTAAATAAATTTGCAACTCTTATAGAAAATTAGTATTTTATAATGTTTTAAATATTTATAACAATCATAAATAATATAATATAATATGTTCATCATAATGTTTTTCATAATGAATTGTAAAAAAAAGTAATATTTGTTTATAATAGTTCGTATTAAAAATGGTTTACCAAGAGTTATCTTAAGAGATAAGGTTAAAATATACCATAAAAAATTATTTAATTTTATTTTTTTCATTTTAATTCATCTTTATCCTAATTATATTATAATAATTGTAATTTTGGTTCCACATGAATTTACTAAGACATTAATATATTTTAATATTTTGAAAATATCCAAGGGTGTCCTCTCCCTCCCTTAAAAAAGGACACCACTTCTCTTCTCTTATTCACACTTAATTATCATTATATATTTGCCTATAACTATCTAAATACCTTCCTAAAATTACTCCTAAAAATTAATAGGTTATTTTTTGAGAATAATACAATCACATCATGTCTTAATTTTTATGGAAAAGGATATTTCTCAAGGAATAGGTGTAACTCTTAACTGAGAACATTTAATTTTATTTATGCTTTGACCTACTCAAAATATATTGTAAAAAATAAAAAATAAAAACATAAGTATCTTAAAAAAAATTAATTTATATTATAAATATAGATTAACCATTTTCCAAACCATTTCCATTAAATTGGAAATGAATGTATCATTCATGTGTATGTGTGTATTGCCATCTCTACATGGTGATATAATTCGTTTTCCATCACTAAGGTTGGTTGCATATAATAGGTTTTTTAATTTAATTTTCAAATATCTCATAATATATGTTGGAATCTGTTTTGATTCATTTATGAAGCACTCGCTTTCTTTTTGATGGCTTAATGATCGATTGATGTTAATATTTTCTTATGAGTTAATATTTTGTTCAGATTTTCTTTTATCATTGAATTTTTGGTTTCTCTTCAATACATCATTAGATGGATCCTAATAATTTCATTTGGATGGTTTTAGTTGATGGGAATGTTATATATCAATGTTGTTAAGTCTATTGGTTCATTTTGGTATTTATAATTGAGGATTTGTGAATGTCACATTTTTTATGCCTATATTTATGTACTTTTGGAATTTGGTTCTTTGTTCCCTGGATCCCTATTTCACCAATATTTTTTATATGTCTTCTTCATTTTTGTTGTCCAATCATCTATGGTGGGTTGGTATTTTTTTATAGAAATCGTGAATGACACCACATTTGGATATTTTTTTTTATGTTCAATGAATTAGTTTGATTATGATTATTTGATGAAATATAGAATCTGTAACTTAAAAATTTGGGGATTGATGTTTCTCTACTGTGTATGGTTTTTTGCATATGTGTCAACAATACTAGGTTTTTTTGTATGTTCTATGTTTTTTTACTAGATGGATGTACAATTATTTTGGAGATGAATTCATGTTTGATTATCTGTTTTGTTTTGGATCTTTTGAGATGTGGAGGAATTTAAACTTATGTTTTCATGGTTTGGTGGACATCATTATGGAAATTTCACATGAGATGGAATTTCTGACTTCCATGAACTTGTTTAAGGGAGGGATCACATGATTTATGTTTTAATAGATAAAACTAAATATATAGTTATCGATCTGTCAATATATATAGTAGTTTTTCAATTTTAATCCATCCTTTTCGATTTTATCATATGAAACTCATTGGTATCTGATTTCTAGTAGAATAATGTAACATATGTTGAAGGATAGTTCAATTTTGATGTGAAAAGGTACAATTTCACTTCTCTGCTTAGTGTTTGTTTAAATGGCTATATGTAACAAATTTCACATTCTTGTTAGTTTAAGCTAATTAAACCTCATGTAATCATTATAACACCTTTTTTTCATTAAAAAAACGTAGAGTAATGGGTTGGGTGATCTACTCTTATCCAATTTCATTCCAGAAAAATAATAATATTAAATATAATTATTAATAAATTTTATTAGATATTCTAAATAATTTAAATAATAATATATTTAATGTGATATTTAAATATAATTAGTAATAATTTATAATATAATAAATATTAATTATATTATTATTAGTTTAGTTAATATTATTTTCATAATTATTATTATTCAATACTGTTAATTAATATTCTTTGGTTTCATTTAAATTATTTTCTATTTATTATATTATTCACTAATAATATAATTAATAATAATATTGATGGTCATGTAAATAATTGTATTATTATAAAATATTATTATTATTAAATAATATATTTATTATTAAGACTTCATAAAAATAATATATTAAATAATATTACATTATTAATTATGAATTTTTAAATTATGACTATATTATTATCATTAATTATGATATTATTAGTGAATAATAAATATTAATAACAATGTTTTAATGAGTAGTTTGGTCAATAATATGAATACAAATTAATTAAATTAAAAATATAATTATTAACGTAGTTAAAAGATTCATATTTTTAATTATTTATATAATAAAAATATAAAATTATGAAATTCATAATAATTACAAAAATAATGTAATTAATAATGTGAAACATAATAGCAATTATGTACATAAATATTATAGTGTAAATGATATTTTTTTAATCAATAATGTATGTTTCATGTAAATTAATTTTTAATTATTATATTCATGATTAGTTATAATAATATTGTTATTAATTAAATAAGGTTACATATGCACAGAGATACAATGAAAATACACTCATCTAGGAACTTTACCATGAATTATAATTCTTGGATAATAAATTCATTATAATAGGAAATTAAGGATAATGATGTCATTATAATTAAGTCAGTATAATAATGTCCTGATATTATTAACAAAGTAAAGATCATAAATGCATGCTAATTAATTTTTATTGAAGTAATAAAATTAATAATAATGTTATTATTTATGAATAAAAATAATTATTATAAAATTATAAAAAACATTTATATAATAATATTATTAATTATTATTTATTAATATAATATTAATAATTATGATTTGAGGAATAATATTTACTGTTATTAACATATATATAATATAATTTTTTTTATTTGTTTACACAATGATATTATTATTATGTCATATATTATATTTCATACTTAATATTTTTTATTTATTATTCTTTTGAAATTATTAGTATTTTTAGTTAATTTATGTGATTTAAGTGGATGTAATAAATTTCATTTACAATCTAATTATAATTTATATTTTATAAGCTTTTTTAGGTAATTGAAATATCATGGTAATAAAGTAGCGGATGGTAGTCTTGGACTTTCTGATGGTTATATCCACATACATTATCATGGACAAGGTGTGGACTTTTCATTATAGAGTAGACCATGATGTTTAGAAAATTAGGATATTTTTCTGTAGAATCATGAAGGAGGTGATCTGATGGTTTACAGATCATAAAATACATACATTATTAGAACCCAGCAAAGGCCTCAGTATGAGATTTCTCCTTCAACTGTGTAGGGGATTATTGAATGCTCTGATTAATCCATTTTTGAGATAAATAAAACTGGGGTAACTCATTTGACAACAATAACTATAGTAGGCAATGATAAAAGCACCCATGCCATGGAACGGTGGTCCTCAAAGGGTGAATCTAGTCCAGAATCAACTGAAATGTTAGACGATTCTTACGTAAATATTGGTGATAATAAGGACAAGAAAATAATTGCAGGGGTGAATTACCCTCATTAGATGAAATCAAAAAAACAATGTCATAGGTGAAGAAACCATCCCAAATTTGTGGGGGTTCTGACTAGATCCCCTCTAACCCTTAAGGATACTACTGATGTTTCCTTTTTTACCTCTAAAAATTGAATGAAGTGTCTGATGATTAGTGAAATCTGAGGGATATAGTCAAATGAGACATATACCCTTACTATCTCCACTGATCCAATGAAAAATACTACCTCTACCATTGGAATGGATATCTCTAGGGATGGACTTTATTGGGAAACATTGAAGGAGCTGAAAGAGGTTCTTTCGCATTCTAGAGCATCCATAAGTGTGGAGTAGGCCACAATGGGCATATATTATTCCTTAAATAGACCTATTACCCATAAATAGAACACCCTAACTACTAGAATCAAGTCCAATCGGTTCCCTCCCAAGAAAGATATGAATATTACTGGGAAGAAGCGGGTAATGCCAAGGGGCATTACAAAAATTCCCAAGCTCATAATTTTTTCTTGATAGAATCTGGTAAAGAGGGGAGCTAAGAGGTTATGTTAATATAGAGTTAGGATGAAATATTTATTGATCAAAGTAACCATGAAAATTTAGAAAAAGAACATGTGGAAGTTGATAAAGACATGGATGAATTGAATTCCTTATAGGGGGTGATTTCCAAGAGGTCACACTCGATTCTAATGACTCCAACACTAATAAATCATGAACGGAAGAGGTTCCAACACCCACAAGGATGTAGGGGGTTTAGAATTTGAGAAGCATGATGTAGGGAATTTCTAGGCACCACTATATATGACATGTTTGTTTTATATGTTTTTTGAATGATTTTCATTCAACTGTACATCATTATATTTTTTGTTTTCTACTTGTTTTCAATAATTTTTTAAAATAAATGGATAATAATCATAGTTCACACAATTTATATTAAAATTTTAAAGTTAAAAACTTCTATTATAGTCCAAATGTTATTTTTAGAAACAAAAATATTTTTATCATCTATTTATTATTGTGATAAAAATATATTTATTTAATTTTTTGTTTAGTCTATGTATTAAATTTTAATTTCATTTCATTTAAAATAAATATTTATAATATTAACAATTAGATTAATTGAAAAATAATTTTTTTTAATTTCATGTAGGCAACTTCGGAATCAAATTAAATATGAATTATAAGTTCAATCCCTACTATAAATTAAGGCTATATTCACCATTTTAAACAGTGGATATAAATCCCAAAACCCGGGCTATGAGTTATAGACATGGTTCCATGGACCATGGTTTTTATTGGAGTAGCTATAAGAAAAGGGTTGTATCCATTGTTTCCAACCGTGGATGAGGACCTATAGCCACGGCTGAAACCCTCGCTAAAGGCCTATATCCACAGTTCAAACCGTGGCTATTGCCCTATAGCCATTGTGACATCCCAAGAAAATAAATAACATTACATTTTTCATAATTATTAATATTTTTGAATTAAATATTAATTCTACTTTAAAGGGGATACTATGTTCGATGGTGTACCCAATACACAGCAATTAGTTTCTTTGAAATCTTACATTAGACACTAATAATATAATATTATTATTTTAAATAGTAGTTAACGCCTAGTTGTTGTATTGGTTGGAATAATAAAACTATCTACAATATGATAATACATGTTTTTTTAATATTTTTACATTTATCCATTAAAATTTAGAGGCTTAAAATAAGTAAAGATTTCGATTTTAAGCATAAATACTCTAATATTCACTAAAAGGTTGATTTACCACCTTATAATGGCAAACCCTCTTTAAACCTAGTTTTTATCACTTTTATAGGTTCTATTTGACAAAATAAAATTCTTATTTATAATAGGGACACCAAAATTTACTTTGGATGAAATTTTGGTATTTTTCTAATAAAGTTTATTTTTTTAATGAATAGTGAAAAATACAGCATTTTTTATTCAAAAGTGCCTCTTAATATAATTTATTTATATAGTTATATTATATTTTTAATTGGTTTTAAAGTGTAATTAGAATATATTTTTACAATTTAATCTAATATTGGTCATTGGATGGAATTTCATTTTGAAATTGGACATAAAGAGGTGCCAATATTTTGATAGTTATTATTTCTTAAAAACATGTTATTTGTTTTAACAAAGAGAATTAATTTTTAATTAATTTCTGCCATTTCTGTGTTTTGAATCTCGAAAAATGGAATCCATATTTGTAATCAGTTGGTCCAAATTGTGTAAATAGGTAACTTTCATTTTTATACATTTTAAATAGTTTAGTAAATATTTTATTTACCATGATTAAAGGGTAAATATAGTAAATAAGGGTAAAATATAATATTATAATAATACTAAATTACCCTAATATGTGTCTTAATACTATTGTATGATACATATCTGGAAATGGTAATACTTTGGTCGAATTGTTAACCCCATGGAGCCACATGGGAGTAATAATGACATTTTATATTAATTTATATAATGTAAAGACAAAATTGACATAAACAAATATCTTTTAGAAAACAAATTTTTAAATAGGGTCATATAAGTTATATTTTCAAATATAAATATTCTTTGGAAAGAAAATAATATTTAATAAACCATGGTATTTTTTTATTATTTTTGGAAATCAAAAAAATTAAATTATTAAAGACATGATAATGATGCAATACTTATCTCATTAATAAATGATTTAAATAAATAAGATTATAAATATTAAAACAATATCTAAAACCTGTCTAATTCTTATTGGATTATTTTATTTCTACCACAAGTCATCTTAAATTTTATATTAATGAATGGTTGACCTTTTGAAACAGAAAAGGAGGTTATAATAAAATAATTGTTTCAAACTATCCAAAAAATCCCCTCCTCTCCCTTATAAAAATCCCTCACTTCTAAACCATTTATCACACTTATCAAGCCTTTGGATCGTGACAACTCTACTAAAATAAGCTCCCAATATCACTATCTTCATTCTAGAAGCCTTACCTTAGGCATAAAACACTTTAAGAAACCCATTTGGTTCAAACCAATGGGATTAACCCGATTTAACGGTAACGTCTTCTATTATGTTCTTTTGATTTATTTTACTTCTCCAACCCTAAACACTTTTTATTCCTTTCTTTTATAACAACACCAGTATCCTCAATATACTTTATTTTTTTATGGGAATTATTCTAACTACAATTACACATACCTCCATCTAATGGGTGAAGAACATACTGTTTTAGTGGATGACAACCTAACGCCTCACGAAGCGATGATTGTTCAATTATATCCTACCGCCTCTCATGGTTTTCATTTTTTTGAAACTGTATTTTATATGATATATATTATGTTTTTTCTATCTGATTCTGTAATTTTTATTTACAAACATACCTTTATGCCTTCCAATATGTGTAAACATGATAATTTCATTTGAGGAAGTGTGGACTACCTCCCCCTCAAGGTGATATGATTCGTTCATGACATACATGGAATGTATAAAAATGGAGTTAATGAAATTATGTAACATGTATATAATACGATATTATATTGGAGTTATAATATACCTATGTATCATTAAGTATTCATTCCATTAAATATTTAATAGAAATGACAGTAGTGTTAATGCGTATGTACGGTTTACCATCTTCGTGAACAGTGCATTTCATTTCTTATCTCCAAATGTTATGTAATATTATATATATATATAATTGATATATATGATATATATGATATCTAAATCATTAATATATTTCTGTATATAATGGATTTTTGACCACATGGACCAATTTTAATTATAACAAGTTCATTTTTAACTCAAATTCCGAACATCGACAAAATGTCCAATATGAACTCAAATAATTAACTAAATATTATTTAAACATAATAAGTGATATAAAAGTAATAATAAACATTAAAAGTGTTATTAATAAATTAGAAATGAACTTACATTTATTATTCAGGAAGAACAAGGAACATACAAGTCAAGTCACACACAAGGTAAGGGATTTCTTATCTCAATTTTAATTCCGGGAGATTTCCATTGTTCACCACTTATATATTGCATGTGGTGTATTATGTACTAACATTTGATTTATTTAATCATTATTATATTTATATTAATGTTATTATGTGATTCATTCAGAGGTTATTAACTTTTTTCGTACGACCCGATTGATTACAACGTGGTAAGGGTTTTTCATCTCACTTTTTATTCCCGTGAGATTCATGCAATATTAGCCACTATTTCGTTCTAGGTGGTGGATGTACTGCCCATGATAGTATTATTTGGGATATATAATATAATTTATGGGTATTTACATATTCATTGTGTGATATTTCTTTCGTGGGGTGTATGTTTCATAAGATCCCAAATCGGTAAGGGATCTTTTCACCCTCCTCTTTTTAAAAGACTTATTTTTTATATGTATTTTAATTTACAGATTATTATGTTGGGGTATGTTCTTATATATCCTTATTGATGTAAATTTTATGTCCATATGATGAGATACCCTTTTTATCTTGTTAACTCATTTTCTGAATTTTAATGTGACGTCGTTAGGCTGTCGAATTTTTCCAAGGGAACTTCTTAACCCAATATCAATCCTTTGGGTTAAACTTATACTTATTGAATATGTCGTCCAACGAATATGTGTGAATGACATCTCATTGTTTTACAATTAATATCAAATTATATTTTGTGTACTTAAATTTTTCACACATTATTATGTAATTTATTTATCCTTAATCTAATGATACCTTCTTTATAAGGGATTTCCTCACAATTTACATTTCCATTGAGACTTCATTGTTGATATGAACCAATTCACTCTTATATGGTTTATATACTGTACTTTGGAATATATTATCATGAATAACATTATTCTCATGATATTATTATGTTATGATTAAATTTTATTCCTCAATTATTTGTATTCTAGGAACTCTCATTTTGTTAAAAACCCTTTAACTAAAATATCATTTTAAATGTTTGAGCAGTTTATTATTCTAAATCATTCACATTAATGTACATGATTTAAAAATGGTTTTAAGAATTTATTTATATGTACATGAATGTTTTGAAATTTAAATTTCTTTCAAAAGCTTCAAAGTGTTATTGGACACTTTGATTAAAAAATATCTTTATTTAATATTTTAAATGGTTTTGAAAGTGGTTTGACAAAAGATGTGATTTTGTCACTATTTTGAAATGATATATTGCGTTTGAAATGTGGAAATGTTATCTTTCCAAATTCCTTTATGGTGGAATAAATGATTATGTTTTATGAAACCATACTGTATGATCCATGTGGCACACTTATTCATGAAATGAAATGTTTACGAAGGGTGAAAACTTATAGCGCTCCAATGCATTGGGTAAAGTATAGTATCATGATACCTTATGTGCAATGGGTGTTTACTCGTGATAATTCATGTGAAATTAGGTTTTACTTGTCCTTCATGTTCAATGAGGATTTACACATGCTCCATGTGCAATGAGACTATGCTAATGCTAATTCCATGTTAAGTGTTGTTGCCACATTTCCATGTTATGATTATCATGATTTATCTTGCCATTTTGTTTATACTTCACTTATGCTCTATTGATATTCCTATTGTCTAACATGTATTGTATTCCTCATCTTATTCCATGATTATTCCTTTATTGGGCTTTATAACTCACCCTTTTTTATGCATTTTCTCAGGTTATCCCATGCAATGCTAAGTACAAGGGAATGTAGTGGTCATGTAAAAGATGTTTTCAATAAATATGTTGTATTTTATGATTTAAGGTGTTATGTAGTGATCCTAATCCCCAAAGACACTAGACCTCTAGATCTTCTATATTGTATTAAGTTATTTTTGTGCAATATATAATGTTTAATTGTGTAATAAAAAGATCAGGGTCGTCATAGTTGGTATCAGAGGATAAGTTTAGTCAATTGTTGGATTATGATTAGAAAAACCTAGTAATTCCTTAGATACAAGACTACTTATAATAAAATCATCCCTATGTTTTGGTGGGTATTGAGTAAGTGGATTGTCAAGTAAATACATCTTTGTCTGGATATGAGAAGAACTATCTTAATGTGTTGGGATGAAAATGAAAGGTATAAGAAAACTTTTAAGGTTAAAACAAGTTAGGGTTATTTTTATGTTTTATAAATAGGACAACATTCAGATTTCATGACAACCTATCGTGTCATAAAAATCTGTGAGAATCTAACCCACAACCAATGTGCGATTGGGTTTGATCGCCTACCAATGACCTACGTGAAGTCCCTAGTTAGTATGACTAATTTTTTTTATCAAAATGATTTTATGGATCAAGAATAAGTTGATTTTGGGAACTTATGTTTTATCAAATGGAAATTATTAGTATTGGAAAATAATTTGCGGATTTAATGGTAATGGTTATTTTAGAATATGTTTTCTCTTTTGGAATACTATATGCCTAAGGAAAATAAAATAATATTTTATTTCAAATATGGAGGAATGATTGAAATTTTTTATAAGAATATATGTATTTATTGTGGATATATGATGATTTGGGTTATTTCTGGAAAATGATTAAACTACTATAGAAAATATGTGATTAGGTTATTTACACTTTAGTATGTGACTTTAAGAGTGGTCGATGATATTTGAAGATAAATGTTATGATTTATTATGGAAGACTATGTGATTAAATCCTTCTGATTTTTGGGTTTCAATCTTAGTTTGGATTATTTTGAATAATTTTATGGACTATTGTGTATTGAATTATATTTCTAGAACTTTGCGTACTTTTTGTTGAATTTTGGAGATTAATAGTAGTATTTCTCTTTATAAAGGATTATCCTTTTTGGGGATTATATGATCTCGTACTAACCATTTTGGTTTTAGTTGATCTCTAAAGACAATGGAAATATATAGATATTCTTTTGTGTATTATGTGATTCTCTAGAAGAAGATTCTTGTACTTTTATGTGACCAAGTCTTTTTGAATGCTCATTGTTTAGAGAAAAGATTATTTTTTGGTAGAAAATTATTAACGGATGAAACTCTACATGAAGTTAAGTATATTTCCTTACGTTTTTATTCTATGTAGTAAATGAATTTCTCAAATTATGGAAAGGAACATAAAACAAAAACGTTGTTGGTTAATTTTTCCTACTGGGTGATCAAAGACCATTTAACACATCATAAGTTTGTGATTTTATTGTGGTTAACTTTCTCCTAATCATGTTTTCAATCACTCTCCATCAGAACATCACTGTTTGTTTTCTCTTCCATATCTATGTTTTCCTACATGGAATCCTAGTATCGGTTAACTTGGGTGACCTCTGTACTTCTCTTTCCTCCTTATAAAGTGATAGTTTTAATGACTCTTTTTCCGATGTGGGACTTTCAATTTAGTTTCCAAGCCAAAATTTAAAATTGCGAGGACGCAATTTCCAAAAGGGAAGAAGAATGTAACATCCTAAGAAAATAAAGAATATTAAATTTTCATATTCATTAATATTTGTGAAATAAATATTAATTATACTTTAATGGGGATGCTATGTTCGATGACGTACCCAATACTCAACAATGGGTTTTTTTGAAATCTTATGTTACACACAAATAATATAATATTATTATTTTAAATGGTAGTTAATGCCTACCCGTTGTATTAGAGAGAATGAATAGAACTACAAAAATATGATGATACAAGTTTGATGAATATTTTTACATTTTATCTAATAAAATTTAGAGTCTTAATATAAGTATTTATTTAGATTTTAAGCATAAATACTCTAATATTCACTAAAATGTCGATTTACCACCTTTTAATGGTGAACCCTATTTAATTCTAGATTTTGTCACTTTTATATGTTATATTTGAAAAAATAAAATTCTTATTTAGAATCGGGACACCAGAATTTATTTTGTTTGAAATTTTGGTATTTTTTTAATAATGTTCATTTTTAATGAATAGTGAAAAATACTGTATTTTAATTCAAAAGTTCCTTTTAATTTAATTTATTTATATGGTTATATTATTTTTTTAAAATTTATTTTATAGTGTAATTAGAATATATCTTTAACATTTAATATAATTTTGGTCATTATAAGTAATTTCATTTTGAAATTGGACATAAACAGGTGTCAATCTTTTGATAGTTATTATTTCTTAAAAACATACTATCTGTTTTAACAGTGAGAATTATTTTTAAATTAATTTCTTATACTTCTGTGTATTGAATTTGGAAAAATATATTCCATATTTATAATCATTCGGTCCAAATTATTTACATAGGTAACTTTTATTTTTAGACATTTTATATATTTTAGTAAATATTTTATTTACCATGATTAAAGGGTAAATATAGTAAATAAAAATAAAATAAAATATTATAATAATATTAAATTACCCTAACATGTGTCCTAATCTTATTGGATGATACATATCCGACCATGGGAATCCATGGGCCGAATTTGGAACCCATATAGCTACATCAGAGTAATAATGACATTTTATATTAATTAATTTAAAGTAAAGTCAAAATTTACATAAACAAATATCTTTTAGTAAACACGTTTTTATTTTGGGTTATGTAAGTAATATTTCAGAATATAAATATTCTTTAAAAATTTAAAAATATTTAATACATCGTGGTAATTTTTTTATAATTTTTGGACATAAAATAAAATAAAAATATTTATTACACAATAATGATTCAATATTTACATCATTAATAAATGATTTAAATAAATAAGATTATAAATATTAAAACAATATCCAAAACCAGTCCAATTATTATTGGATTATTTTATTTCGTCCACGATTCATCTTAACATTGATATTTACTAATAGTTGACCATTTTAAATCGAAAATGAGATTATAATAAAATAATTGTTTCAAACTATCCTAAAGATCCCCTCCTATCCCTTATAAAAATATCTCACTTCTCACCCATTTCTCACACTTATCAAGCCTTTGGATCTTGAAACCTCTGCTAAAATTAACTCCCAATATCTCTCTATTTATCCTAGACGCCTTACCTTAGGAATAAAACACTTCAAGAAAATTATTTGGTTCAAACCAAGGGGAATTGCCCGATTTAAAGGTAACATCTTATCATATGTTCTTTTGTTTTATTTTTCCTCTCCAACCCCTAAAATTTTTTTATTACTTTATTTTATAACAAAAACAGTATCCCCAATATACTAGGATGTTTTTATTGGAAGGATTTTAAAAACAGTTATACACACCACCATATAATGTGTGAAGAACATACTGTTTCTATGGATTGAAAACCGACGCCTCACGAAGCGATGATTATTCAATTATCTCCAACTACCTCTCATGGTGGCCATTATGATGAAAATTTATTTATATATGATATATATTATGGTTTTTTCAATATTATTCTATAATTTCAATTTACAAATATACCTTTATGTCTTCCAATATGTGTAAACATGATAATTTCATTTGAGAAAGTGCGGACTACCGGCCCCTCAAGGTGATATGATTCGTTCATGACATACATTGAATGTATAAAGATGGAGTTAATGAAATTATTTAATATGTATATCATATCATATTATACTATAATTATAAGATATTTATTTATCATTAAGTATTTATTCCATTAAATATTTAACAGAAATGAAAGTAGAGTTCATGCATACGTACGACTTACCGTCTCCATGAACGGTGCATTTCATTTCTTATCTCCAAATGTTATGTATTATTATATAAATATATATATATATATATATATACTGGATATATATGATATCTAAATCATTAATATAATTCTGTAGATAATGGAGTTTTGACCACATGGGCAAATTGTAATTATAACAGGTTCATTATTAACTCAAATTCTGAACATCGACAAAATGTCCGATATGAACTCAAATAATTAACTAACTGTTATTTCATGGTAATAAGTGATATAAAAGTAATAATAAACATTATAATGTTTATGAATCTATTAAAAATTAACTTAAGTTTATTATTCAGGAAGAAATAACAATATACAAATCATGTTATACACAAGGTAAGGAATTTCTTATCTCAATTTTAATTCCGTGAGATTTCCATTGTCCACCACTTATATATTGCAAGTGGTGTATTGTGTAATGACATTATATATATATTATCATGATTATATTTATATTCATGGTATTTTTTGATTCATTTGGTGGTTATTAAATTTTCTCATAGGACTCAATTGACTATAACATGGTAAGGGTTTTTCATCTCACTTTTTATTCTCATGAGATTCATGCTATATTAGGCACTATTTCCTTCTTTGTGGTAGGTGTACAACCCTTGACTTTATTATTTGTGTAATAAAATTTAATTTATGGTTATTTACATATTCATTGTGTGATATTTCCTTCGTGGTGTGTATGTTTCGTAAGTTACCAACTCGGTAAGGGAACCTTTCACCATCCTCTTTTTAAAAGACTTCTTTTTGTTATGTCTTTTAATATACACCTTATTATGTTGGGATATGTTCTTCTATATCCTTATTGATTTAAATTCTATGTCCAAGTAATGAGATAACCTTTTTATCTCATCAATTCATTTTCTAGATTTTAATGTGACGCTGTTAGGCTGTTGAATTTTTTCAAGGGAACTTCTTAACACAATTTCAATCCTTTGGGTTAAACTTGTACTTCTTGAATATGTTGTCCTATGAATATATGTGAATGGAATATGATTATTTTACACTTAATATCAACTTATATTAGTTTTATTTTTATTTTTCACACATAATTATGAAATTTATTTATCCTTAATCTAAGGATACCTTATTTATTAGGGATTTGGTCTCAATTTACATTTCCATTGAGACTTTATTGTTGATATGCACCAATCCACTCTTATATGGTGTATATTATTTTCTTTGGAATATTATATAATGAATACATTTATTCTCAAGATATTATTAAGTTCTGATTATATGTTATTCGTCAATTCTTTGTATTCTAGGAACACTCATTTTGTTAAAAACTCTTTAACAAATATATCATTTTAAATGTTTTAATGGTTTATTTTTCAAAATATTTCACATTAATGTCCATGTTTTAAAAATGGTTTTAAGGATTTATTAATATGGACACGAATGTTTTGAAATTGAAATTTCTTTCAAAATCTTCAATGTGGTGTGGGACACTTTGATTAAAAAATATCATTATTTGATATTTTAAATGATTTTGAAAATGGTTTGATAAACGCATTGATTTTGTCAATATTTTGAAATGATATATTGTTATTGAAAAGTGTAAATGTTATCTTTACACATTCCTTTATCATGGAATAAATGATTATATATTATGAATCCATGTGGTATGATCCATGTGGTACACTTAAGCATGAAATGAAATGTTTAAGAAGGGTGTTCCCTTATAGCCCTCCAGTGCATTGGGTAAAGTATAGTATCATGATACGTTATGTTCAATGTGTGTTTACTAATTCTAATTCAAGTGCAACGAGGCTTTACTCATGTTTCATGTGCAATGAGGATTTACTCATGCTCTACGTGCAATGACCCTTGGCTCATTCTAATTCCATGTTAAGTGTTGTTGACACATTTCCATGTTAGGATTATCTTTATTTATCATGACTTTATGTTTATTCTTCTATTTTTATCTATTGATATGCCTATTGTCTCACATGTATTGTATTCCTCAAGTTATTCCAGGATTATTCCATTACTGAGCTTTATATCTCACCTTTTTTTCTGCATTTCCTCAGGTTATCCCATGAAATACTAAGTATGCGGGTATGTAGTGGTCATGTAAAGGATGCTTTAAATAAAGATGTTTAATTTCATGTTTTAAGTTGTTATGTAATGCTCCTAATCCCCAAAGACACTAGACCTCTCAATATTCTATATTGTATCAAGTGATGATTATGCAATAAATAATTTTTAATACTGTAACAAAAATATCAGGGTAGTTAAAGTTTTTATAAGAGGATAGGTTTAGTTATTTTTGGGATTAGGATTAGAAAACCCTAGTAAAGCCTTAGAGACAAGACTATATATAATAAAAACATCCTTATGCTTTCGTGGGTATTGGGTAAGTGGATTATCATGAAAATAAATCTTTGTCAGGATATGAGTAGAACTATCTAAATGTGTTGGGATGAAAATGAAAGGTATAAGAAAAACATGAAGGTTACAACATGTTAGGGATATTATTGGGTTTTATAAAAATGAAAACACACAGAATCAAACCCAAAACCAAAGTGTGATGGGTTTTTATAACCTACCATTGGCCTACGTGAAGTCCTTGGTTAGTATGACTTATTATTTTTAGTTAATTGATTTTACAGATGATGAATAAGTTGACTTTGGGAACTTATGTTTTATCAAATGCATATGATTAGTATAGGAAAATGATTTGGTGATTAAATGATAGTGGTTATTTTGGAAGATGTTTTCTCTTTTGTAATACTTTATGACTAAGGAAAATAAAATACTACATGATTTAAATTATGGAGGAATGGTTCAAATTTATTTATAAGAATCTTTGTATTTATTGTGGACATATATTGATTTGGGTTATTTTTGGAAAATGATTAAACTAACATAGAAAATATGTTATTAGGTTAATTACACTTTAGCATGTGACATTAAGAGTAGTCTATGATGTTTGGAGATAAATGTTAAGATTTATTGTGGAAGACTATTTGATTTAATCCTTCTGATTTTTGGGTTTCAATCTTTGTTTGGAGTATTTTGAAGAATTTGAAGGGTGATTGTGTATTGAATGGTCTTTCTAGAATTTTGGGTACTTTTTGTTTAATTTTATAGATTATTAGTAGTATTGTTTTTAAAGGATTATCCTTTTTGGGGATTATATGATCTCGTACTAACCATTTTTCTTTTAGTTTATGTCTAAAGAAAAGGTAAATATATAGTTATTCTTTTGTGGATTATGTGATTCTATAGAAGATGATTCTTGTTCTTTGAAGTGACCAAGTCTTTTTGAATGCTCATTTTCTAGAGAAAATATTAGTTTTTGGTAGAAACATATTAATAGAAGAAACACTATATGAAGGTAAGTATATTTCCTTATGTTTTTATTCTATATAGTAAATGAATTCCTCAAATTATTAAAAGGAACGTAAAACAAAAACATTGTTGGTTTTCATTTCCTATTGGGTGATCAAAGACAGTTTAACACATCATATGTCTGTCATTTTATTGTGGTTAACTTTCTCGTAATCACGTTTTCTATCACTTTCCATCAGAACATGATCGTTTTTTTCTCTTCCATATCCATGTTTTCTTACATGAAATCCTTGTATCAGTTAACTCAGGTGACATTTGTACTTCTCTTTACTTCTTATAAAGGGATAATTTTACTGACACTTTTTCCGATGTGGGACATTCAATGAAGCTTCCAAGCCCAAATTTAACATTGTGAGGACGCAATTTCCAAAATGGGGGAAGAATATAACATCCCATGAAAATAAAGAATATTAAATTTTCATATTTATTAATATTTTTGAATTAAATATTAATTCTACTTTAAAGGGGACGCTGTGTTCGGTGGTGTACCCAATACGCAACAATGGATTTATTTGAATTCTTACGTTGCACACTAATAACATATAATTATTATTTTAAATAGAAGTTAACGCCAAGCCGTTGTATTGGATGGAATGAATAGAAGTAACTAAAATATGATGATAAATTTTTGTTAAATATTTTTACATTTATCCCATAATATTTATATTCTTAAAATATGTAATGATTTCGATTTTAAGCATAAATAATCTAATATTCACTAAAAGGTCGATTTACCACCTTTTAATGGAGAACTATATTTAAATCTAGTTTTTTTCACTTTTAAATGTTCTATTTGACAAAATAAAATTATTATTTAGAATAGGGACACCAAAATCTACTCTGGATGAAATTTTTGTATTTTTCTAATAAAGTTCATTTTTTAATGAATAGTGAAAAATACTGAATTTTAATTCAAAAGTGCCTTTTAATATAATTTATTTATATGGTTATATTGTCTTATTAATTGGTTTTAAAGTTTAATTAGAATATATTTTTACCATTTAATCTAATTTTGGTCATTGGAAGTAATTTAATTTTGAAATTGGATATAAATAGGTGTCAATGTTTTGATAGTTATTAATTCTAAATAACAAGATATTTGTTTTAACAGAGGGAATTAATTTTAAATTAATATCTTCCACTTCTATGTTTTGAATTTGGGAAAATAGATTCCATATTTGGAATCAGTATGTCCAAAATGTGTAAATAGGTAACTTTTATTTTTAGTCATTTTAAATATTTATTTTAGTAAATATTTTATTTACTATGATTAAAGGGTAAATATAGTAAATAAGGGTAAAATATAATATTATAATAATATTAAATTACCCTAACAAGGGTCTTAATCTAGTTGGATGATACATATCGATCCATGGAAATCCTTGTGTCGAATTTGGGACCCCATGGAGCCACATGAGAGTAATAATGACATTTTATATTAATTAATTTAAAGTAAAGGTAAAATTAATATAAACAAATATCCTTCAGTAAAAAAATTTTACATAGGGTTATATAAGTTATATTTTTTACTATAAATATTTTGTGCGAAGATAAAAATATTTAATACATCATGGTATTTTTGTTATAATTTTTGGACATCAAATAAATTAAATTAATTATGACACAATAATGATGCAATATTTACCTCATTAACAAATGATTTAAATAAATAATATTATAAATATTAAAACAATATCCAAAACCTGTACAATTATTTTTGATTATTTTATTTTGACCATGAGTCATCTTAAAATAGATATTAACGAATATTTTACCTTTTGAAACCGAAAATGAGGTTATAATAAAATAATTGTATCAAACTATCCTAAAGAGCCCCTCATGTCCCTTATAAAAATCCCTCACTTCTTACCCATTTCTCATACTTCTAAAGCCTTTATCTCATGAAAAATCTCCTAAAATAATCTCCCAAGATCCCTATCTTCATTCTAGAAGCCTTACCTTAGGCATAAAACACTTCAAGAATCCCATTTGGTTCAAACCAAGGGGAGTTACCCGATTTAAAGGTAACGTCTTATCTCAAGTTTTTTTTTTTAATTTTAATTCTCTAACCCCTAAACATTTTTTATTCATTTATAATAAAACTAAAACAGTATCATAAATATATTAGAATTTTTTTATGGGAATTATTTGAAATAAAATTATCCACACATCCATATAATGGGTGAAAAACATATTGTTTTTTTGGATGGAAAACTAACGCCTCACGAAGCGATGACTGTTCAATTATCTACTACCGCCTCTCATGGTGGCCATTATGATGAAACTGTATTTATATATGATATATATTATGTTTTTTTCTATATTATTTTGTAATTTTTATTTAAAAACATACCTTTATTCTTTCCAATATGTGTAAACACAATAATTTCTTTTGAGGAAGTGCGGACTACCGCTCCCTCAAGGTGATATGATTCGTTCATGACATACATGGAATGTATAAATATTGAGTAAATGAAATTATGTAATATTTATATCATATGATATTATATTGGAATTATAATATACCTATGTATCATTAAGGTTTCATTCCATTAAATATTTACTAGAAATGAAAGGAGTGTTCGTGCGTACGTATGGCTTACCGTCTCAATGAACAGTTCATTTCATTTATTATCTCAAAATGTTGTGTACTATTAAAAATAAATAAATAAATGTATATATATACTGGATACATAGTATATATATGATATGGAAATAATTAATATCATTCTGAAGATAATTGAGTTTTTACCACATGGATAAATTGTAATTATAACAAGTTCATTTTTAACTCAAATTCCAAACATCGACAAAATGTATGATATGAACTCAAATAACTAACTAACTATTTTTTCAAGGTAACATGTGATGTAAAAGTAATAATAACCATTTAAAAGGTTATTAATCAATTATAAATTAACATAAAATTATTATTTAGTAAGAACACGGAACATATAAGTCAAGTCAGACACATGGTATGGGATTTCTTATCTCACTTTTAATTCTGTGAGATTTCCATTGTTCACCACTTATATATTGAATGTGGTGTGTTGTGTACTTCTGTTTGATATATATTATCATGATTATATTTATATTCATGGTATTATTTGATTTATTTGGTTGTTATTAACTTTCCTCATATGACTCGATTGATTACAACTTGGTAAGGGTTTTTCATCTCACTTTTTATTCCCATGAGATTCATGCTATATTAGCCACTATTTCCTTCTATGTGGTTGATGCACTTCCCCTGATTGTATTATTTTTGTAATATAATTTAATTTATGGTTATTTACATATTCATTGTGAGATCATTGTTTTGTGAGGTGTATGTTTCGTAAGTTACCAAATCGGTAAGGGAACCTTTCACCCTCCCCTTTTTAAAAGACTTATTTTTGTTATATCTTTTAATTTAGACCTTATTATGTTGGGATATTTTATAATATATCCTTATTGATGTAAATTTTATGTCCAAGTGATGATATACCCTTTTATCTCATCAATTCATTTTCTTAATTTTAATGTGACGTCAATAGGCTGTCGAATTTTTGCAAGGGAACTTCTTAACCCTATTTCAATCCTTTGGGTTAAACTTGTACTTCTTGAATATGTGGTCCTATGAATATGTGTGAATGACCTATGATTTTTTTACACATAATATCAACTTATATTGGTTGTATTTATATTTTTCACACATAATAATATAATATATTTATCCTTAATATAAGGATACCTTCTTTATAAGGGATTGTGTCTCAATTTACATTTCCATTGAGACTTCGTTGTTGATATGCACCAATTCACTATTATATGATGTATATACAGTACTTTGGAATATTATATCATGAATAACTTTATTCTCATAATATTATTAAGTTATTTTTAAACTTTATTCTTAAATTTTTTTATTCTAGAAACTCTAATTTTGTTAAAAAGTCTTTAACTAAAATATCATTTTAAAGGGTTTAATGGTTTATTCTTCTAAATCATTCACATTAATGTCCATGTTCGAAAAATGGTTTTAATGATTTCTTAATATTGACATGAATGTTTGGAAAATTAAATTTCATTCAAAATATTTAAAGTGGTATGGGACACTTTGATTCAAAAATCTCTTTATTTAATATTTTAAATGGTTTTGAAAATGGTTTGATAAACGATTTGATTTTGTCAACATTTTGTAATGATATATTTCTATTAAAATGTAGAAATGTTTTCTTTACACATTCCTTTATTGTGGAATAAATGATTAGGTTTTATGAATCCATGTTGTATGATTCATTTGGCACACTTAAGCATGAAATGAAATGTTTTAGAAGGGTGCACCCTTATAGTGCTCCAACGCATTGGGTAAGTTATAGTATCATGATACGTTATGTGCAATTGGTGTTTACTCATGATAAATCAAGTGAAACAAGGTTTTACTCGTGGATCATGTGAAATGAGGATTTACACATGCTCACTGTGCAATGACCCTTGTCTCATGCTAATTCCATGTGAAGTGTTGTTTCCACATTTCCATGTTATGATTATCATGCTTTATTATGCCTTTATGTTTATGATTCTCTTGTGCTCTATTGATATGCCTATTGTCTAACATGTATTATATTACTCGTGTTACTCCATGATTATTCCCTTATTGGGATTTATATCTCACCCTTTTTATGCATTTCCCCAGGTTATCCCATGCAATGCTAAGTATGAGGGAATGTCGTGGTCATGTAAAGGAATTTTTCAACAAAGATGTTGTATTTCATGTTTTAAGTTGTTATGTAATGATCCTAAGCCCAAAATAAACTAGACTTATCGATCTTATATATTATATCAAGTGATGTTTAAGTAATAAATTATGTTTAATTGTGTAATAAAAAGATCAGGGTCGTCATAGCCATGATTTAAAATGGTGGAAAAACCTTAAGCCACATAGGGACTATAGACCCAGTTTGAAACTATGGCTAAAGGCCATTAGTCACAGCTTCAAACTGTGGTCATAGTATTATAGCTATAGTTTAAAACCATGGATATATGCCATCCAATTTCATAAAAAACACTCCCTCACTCCATGGTAGCCCCTCACTTCACCCCTGGACAGACCCCCCCCCCCAAGCATACTGCATCCCCCCTTGAACACCCCACTATCCCCTTTGACAGCCCCCTTTGCACCACATGGACACCCCTCCCCCCATATACACCCAGTAGACACCTCTTAGACACCCCCTTGACACCCCCTTGACCCCCCTGAACACCCCTTCCCCCTAGACATTCCCCTAGACACCCCTCCCCCCTAGACACCCCCTAGACTCCCCCTAGACACACCTAGGACACTCCTTGGACACCCCACTAGTAACCCCCCATACACACCCCCCCTGGACACCCCATGGACTCCCCATGGACCCCCCCCCCCCCCACTGGACACACCCTAGACACCTACCACTGCACACACCCTAGACACCCCCCACTGGACAACCCCCAGAACACCCCCTCTCGACACCCCCTTGGACACCCCCTTGGACACCCCTTGGACACCCACCTAGACCGCCCCCTAGATACCCCGAGACACCCCCTGGACACCCCCTTCGCCCAATACACACCCTGTACAACCCCTTGACTGCACAAACTGGACACCCCCCTAGACACCCCCAGACACCCCTCCCACATAGACACCCACCTTGGACCCCCCATTGGAACCCCCATACCCCCCCTCAGACAGCTATAGACACCCCCTGGACACCACTATGCGTGAATATACATGAATACATGGATATTAAAAAAAGGAAAGAATAATAAGAAAAAAAGGAAAACTGTAAACTAAGAGAATGTATAAAATATTTTATTCTAAAAAAATATAAAGGTATAATATTCAAAAGTGCATACCGGGGGGATCAACAATGCAACCATGATACCGAGAAATGTCCAGAAGATAGAATATTTCACACTCTGAAGTAAAATCAAAATCATCAATTCTATAAGCATGGTGTATGCCAAGTCAATTTGATTAAAAAAACAAATGGTTACTAAGGTCTTGCAAAAAATGGGATAAAATAACCATTACCTCCTAAATTTTATATTCACGTCAAACCTGGTTGCAATTCGTGGAAGCAAATAAATTTCATCAGCTGTGTTTTTTTTCTGGTTCTCTACATAGCATGAATCCCTATCTTACATACCAATACACGTAATCAAAATCAATTAATGATCGAAATGGAAAATCCATTAGGAAGCCAAAAAACCTGAATCCAAACTCTGTTTTTATCTCTTTCACCTACATATATTTCTTGATAGACACCTCCCCCTGTACCCCCACAAACCTTGCCCTCTCCCTGCCTCTATTCCATGCACCCCCACACCCCCTTCACACTACCCCTATCCACATTCACCCCTCCTGGACAACACCCCTCACTTTCCCACAACCCCATTAACCCCCCCTAACACCCCCTCATAGAAACCCCTTCATGGACACCCTTAAACCTCCCCTCCCTCCCCCTACCCCTACACCCCCACACCCCATTCACATAGCCCCCAACCCCCTTCACCCCAAAATACCCCCTCCTGGATAGCCCCCCTCCCCCTACGCACTACCCACAACCCCCTTACCCCCCCTCCCCTTCCAAAAAACCCCTCCCCTCCCTACCCCCTCCCACTGCACCCCCACACCCTATGCACACTACAAACTGCCCCCCCCCCCAGCCCCCTTCACCCCCCATACACCCCCTGCACCCCCACGACCCCTGCACACTACCCCCATCTCCCTTTACCCCCCTCTTGGACATCCCCCCCCCTACACACTACCCCCGTCCCCCATAACCCCCCTCTGAGACACACCAACTCTTGGAAAACCCCTACCCCTATACACTACCCCATGTCCCATTAACCACCCCTATTGGACACCCCCATGCACACTGCCCCCAGCCCCCTTCACCCCCCTCTTGGAAAACCCCCTCCCTCTGCACACTACCCCCATCCCTATTAACCCACATCCTGAACACCCCCCTCATGGACAAACCCCTCCCAATGCACACTGCCCCCAGCTCCCTTAACCCCAATTCTGGACACCCCTCCCCCTCCACTCCCACTACACCCCCACATCCCATGCACACTGACCCCCATCCCCCTTCACCCAATGGACCCCCCACCCCACTCCGGGACAACCCCATCCACATACACCACCTGAACACTACTCCCCCAGCCCTCTTAAGCCCCCCCCCCAAACACCCCTATCACCCTTGTGATGATATTTGTAAATCGTTTTCACCTGTGTGAATTGTAGTCTGATCCTTGATGATATGAATCTTCTTGATGGTATTTTTCACACCTCTATCGATATAGTGGTGTTCGACTACTCAATATTTGTGTTGTAGGGAATATTTTAATGGAGTTACCAAGAGGATCAGTATCCTTTTCTATTATTTCTAAAACAATTCAATGTGAAAACTAGGTTCTTTATGAAATGACTCATATTGAGTTTGATTGATACTGGTCATTTTTAAACTACTTCAAGGAGAATGAGGTCTTATACAATATATTATACACATGAGGATGATGGGAACTGATTTGTTGATACTAGTTAATTATAATCCATTTGGTATGCACTACAGAGAGAAAAGTGGTTTAGTTGATGATAAATTTAATTGATTTATAGATGGATATAATTTATTTTTATTATTGAGTTTTAGTTGGACGTGTTTGGATTAGGCATTGAATGTATCATGAGCTTTAATAGAGTTTGAAAGGAAGTTTTGCTAATATTACTTAGGAAGATACATATGACCAGAAAAATAATTTCTATTATTTGAGGGTGACCAAAAGAGAAGGTGGTTTTTTTGGTGATATTTGGGGAGAATAAAATGGATTAAACTCATTTTATTTACGATATTCATTATTAATTATATATAGAGTTTCATATGAGATATTAGACATCACACAATTTTATAACACTGGAACAGACTGACAGAGATCAGAGCTAAGAGATCTTTTGGTGAACTCGAATAAGATTTGATACTAAGCACTATGATAAATATTGAACATAGTTCACATTTCAATGAAATGATTGGGTTATTTTTTAGTGGTCAGTAATTATGTTTTCTTCTGGTGATTTCATTACAATATTTTATAACCTTTTATAAAAATGCATTTTTTTGGATTTAAAATTGTTAGATATATGATTGTTGTTTAATAATTATTCGCCAATATTTTTATTTTATTTTATGTTCCATTCATTGACTAATACATTGGAAATATATGTGTATTTTCATCTCGTGGGGACTATTAGGTTTGTGCAATTAGGAGTTTGTTGTTTGATTCTTGTTGTTGAAGCTTGACAATTCCTGATCCAGAATTTTGAGAACAGCTCTCTGACACTGTCAATGGGTTTAGAAATCGTTGAATTATTTGATATGATATTAATGATAAAAGCTTAAAAATGAGATCATAGATGATGACCTTGACTTCTCAAGCATAATTAAACATTCAGTTTAGAGATTTTAGACTATTTGTTGAGATAATTTATTGAATTAATTCATTCAAATCAATAAAGAATGAATAAACCAATGGAGGCACTTAGAAAGACCAACAATCTTATCTAACTTCTGTTTATTTTTCATTCAATGTTATATATTACCTATTTTTAATATTTTCATGTATTTTAATAGTTTAATAAATTTGTTTAATTTCATTTCATGTCATATAACGCCCTAATAAATTTTGTTTAGTAAAAATTATAAGAAATAAAAATCATGAAAAAGAAGCTCAGTAAAAACTGATTCATTGGGAGAAAACCCTGGTGGATGCTATATTATATTAGTTAAAAGATAAAAATATTGAGAAATATTTAAAATGACTTAAAACACAACATTATAGTTACTTGATTGGTAAATCTATACTAGGTGTTTTTTATTTATGACAAGATTATACTTTTAGTGGTTGTTGTTATAATACCATTAGATTAATTTTCTACACTATTTATTAATTTTACTTTTAGATATGATTTACTGATTGTTCTATTATTAATAAATTTACATTTATTTTCCACTAATTGTTTGTGTATATAGGATCTTTATATTTTCAATATATTTATTACTTGAGGTGGAATGAAAATTGTTAGTTTTTTTGTACTAATATTCAACCCTTTTGATTTAAATGTAATCATTATTTTAGGATAACATTTGGTATCAAATTAGGTCTCTCTGTTTGAGACTAGGATTTACGTAATCATTTTAAATATTTTTTACTTTCTAATATTTTTAATCATATCAGGTTCCTTTCACTAACCTAGAGTGGAGAAGGTTTCTTCCTTTTTTTAGTGGAATCATTCCATGTCGAATATGTTGAAAATATTAATCATAAAATATCACCCATAGTTTATCTAAATGATTGTGAGTACTAGAATGATTTTATGGAAACATTAATTATTTGTAGTGGAAGTAAATTCCCAAGAAGAACTCAAAATGATATCGAAATTGTGGTTATGTTGCACAAAATTAATGTTCATATAACTTATAATACCATATAAAAATGTTGTGCATAAGTTGTTCCATTTATAAGATCAAAGGGGGGTTACTTAGTGGTGTCTTGGTCATTACACCAGTTTCCTACTTAGGGAATTACATCTTAAAAGTATAATGGAACTTAAAGGGTGTTTTGGTTCAAACAACCATTTTTTTAAAACGATGGAAACACCTTACAGGGATATAAAAAGGCTCATGTATGATGTGTGCTTTACAACTAACAACGATATAAAGTATAAGGAAAACATCTATACTATAATGTCATGAAATATATACCACTATGAGTTTTCATAGACATCACACCTCCGTTGGAGGGGTTTTATTACAAAACAATGACTTTTTTAACAAAAAAATAATCTTAACTAACACTTATAAAAGAATTGAAATTTAATATAAAAAAAATTTAATAAGTCAGATAAATGAAATTTAAAACATTCTTGAATTAAAGAGGCTAGGAGAGGGACTCTCCCTCAAAGGATCCAAGCCACGGTCAGAGCTTGACACTTTTATCAGAAAAAACTCTAATATGCTCCATCCATCCTCCGGGCATATAAACATTTTCATATACATAAGGATGCCCTAACTCCCATGTACCTGTCTGCATGGCCTTGAACACACACAAGAGGATCCATATATATATGCTCACACGCATAAGCCCGTTATCACCCACAAATGTATGTATTTTCCATATATATACATATTCACACTCATCCCCTTATATGTAATTGCACTTCCATGGGAATATATACATATAAGGAGAGAAATTATTATATATATGCTTAGCTATGAATACATGGCGAGTCACCTATGACTCTAGTTGCCACTACACACATGAATGGGTCCCGGGAGTCTTCAAAAAAATTCTAGTGATCTGATGAATCGTCATTAATTTAACCTACAAATTGAAGTGGGGGAAGCATGATTAGTATTAAATGCAATAATATAACATGTGGTGATGATAAAAACATCAACACTTGTAGTGAATTATTTCACTCTAATGAGGAGCCAACAAATAATGTAGTTTAAATTCATGAAATAGGGATGTGGAATATCCAATTTAACATCACACATTAATGAAATTAAACATTCATTTTACATTTTACACAATTATAACAGAAGCATATGTAATAATTGTAAACCACCTTACGGTTTCTTAAATGGTAAAAAAGCATTAAGATAAACATAACATAGTTTATAAAACATAATTCTTTTCTAGATACATTAGAGATAGGTGAAACCACTTTCATGTTATATTGGATTATCATTTTCTTGGTTTTATAATACCAAAAAAATCAAGTATATAACTATTGTATTGGTGGTAACTAGGGATTATTAATAAAATTCTAGGTAATAGACCATGTATATTATTTTTCATATACAATACATACCAAGTAAAAATTCTATAAAATAGAACCTTCTAACATGTAACTAACAAAATATATGAAGAAAATAAATTAGAAAATCAAGATGAATGGGGTAAACTTTCATCTCAAAGAAATAAAAACACATTACATGAAACTGAACTGAAAGAAAAATAGACAAAAACCTTAGTAGTTATGCTCCATGAATACAGTTACTATATCCACATTGGCAGCTTTTAGACCCATCATGACCTTGTCCTGTATACTCTATCTTGGGTTATCACCAACTCGGTGTCTTTTGTGGGTAAGCTCCATGCATGATATTTCATTACAAATATTGTAAATGAATATAAATTAGAAACATAGTTATGATATCCGAAAATACCCCCCCCCCCACTACACACCCCCTTCCCCTACCCCCTCCCTTGCACACCCCTTGCCCCTCCCTTGCACGCCCCCATGCTCCCTTCCACTAGCACAACACCCTACCACCTACCCCTATACACCCCCTACACACCCACACCCCCTACACACCCACAATCCCATCCCCCTTCACACCCCCTGCACACCCCTACCCCTACCCCCTGCACACCCCACACTACCCCCTGGGCTGCACACCCCCTCCCCCTGCCCCCTAACCCTTGTACACACTCTACCCCCTACCCCCAACACAACCCCTACCCCCAACACACCCCCTGACCCTTCCCCCTACATACCCACACCCCTTTCCCCGTGCTCACATCCCCTACCCCCTGCCCCTACCCACTACCCCCTGTACACCCCCTCGGCCCATGCGTCCCCTACCCCTTGCCCCAATGCATGCACCCCCTACACCCATGCACACCCCTTGAACCCTAAAAAAATATACACCACAACAGCGACCAAACACTAACATCATTATATTCTATAATTCAATGTATAAACAAATAATAAAATGTATATATTAAATGTTACTTAATATCAGTATCAACAAAACCATCATGACCCTCATCATCTCCTTTAGAAACACCAACATGATTATCTCCTCCTCTCAGACCACCATCATCATCAACGTCCACTTTGGTATATGCACCAAAATCAATGGCAGGAGAAGAAGAATCCTCATATTTTAAATAAAATAATTGAAAACACATTTAATTAATGAATACTGAAAATGGTTACACTAAAATCAGAAAATCTATCGAGAATTATATTACTCGTCGAAAATCATAAAAAATGTGAAAATATAGCAATGCCAAGGATATTAATGGAATTTGAGTGAATAAAATAATGAATTAAATTTAAATATTTATAAAATTTCTAGTTTGACCACTCCTCCAAACATAATTTATTTATCTCCAAGGAAATTCATTGTTAATTGGACTTCCTAAAACTGAGAAAAACCACATGAATATAAAGCTCACTACCCTATCATCTCATCCAACAAAAAAATTTCAGATATTTAAAATTTTATAAACCTACGCCATCAATTGGATCTAACAATTCCAATTAATATAGAGATTATAGTCAACTACTCTCACAAACCTCAAAAAATTGAACATTTTCAAGATTTGAGTTCCATGATACGTGTACTTATTTTAATCCACAAATATAATTATTAAAAATCAAAACTTTATTATCTTTTATTTTAAATCCACATAGTTGTCCAATTTAAAATTCCTTAAAAAAACTCCAATGGGAAAAGAATAATATTTATTATATAAATTAGATACACCATGATATTCTCTATATAACTTTGGTAAGGAAATATTTGATAACCTCAATATAATCAATTGGCGAAAATAATTTATCTAAAACCACCCTATAAATCAATTAATATCCCTTTCAAAAAAATTTAACTATGAATTTTATAACTTCTATATTTTTATTAAGCATATTTATGAATACTTGTGTTGTGAATATGATATTGTCATATATTATTTATTGAACCAATTTATATGTGTCATTATTTTCTATCTAATTTAATTTCTAATTCATATCATTAATCAAATTTTAATCATTTTATGATTAATGAAATATTTTTTACTCAAATAAATATAAGATGACATTTATTTTAATTCAATACATCCTTATAGTTTATTCTACAATAGATTTTTCTCCCAAAATGTTCTCTCCATCTATATTTTTTCTTCTAGTAAATATTTCAGGTGTATTTGGAATCCATATAACTTTTTATTTCTCATGTTAGTAAAAAATTCTATGATGGAGTCCTTACTACCACTAATAAACTCTCAAGGCTCTTATAAACTCTCACTTTTCTCTACATTATCTTCAGTGCTCCTGTCATAGATTCCTTTTTATTTATAATGCATTATTACATATTATATTTCCAAAATTTTAATAATAATCTAACTAAAAATATATATAAACAATTCTTATTATGTAATATATATGAAATAAAATTTCATCTTATTATTTCAATACTTTCCATGACTCCCTTCCAAATGATGAAAATAGAAAATGCTACTAAAGACTCATAAATTCATCAATGATGGTTTTACTTTATGCCTTAGTTCAGAGGGAAACTTATTTACCTAGGTATAGGTTAACTCCATTATATATATACATTGTAGTTTGAACAACATTTTTCTATAGGTACCTTGTAATACCACTAGAGATCACCACAGTTTGGGTTATATTATTGACATTTCTACTTTACGTCTTATCCAACCCATTCTATTAGGGCATCTACATTACATTAACTTGTTGAGAAATATCATAGTTCTCTAGATACTTCTTAAATAAATAATAAGTGAATTCCATTCCAATATTATAACTTTTAACTTTAAAATTCTTTCCAATATAGCTTTCCACAATCCTTTTTATACCTCTAAAGATAATAAAGTACTTTAATATTTTTATTCATAGGAATAATATAGCGTAAATAATTATATCCATCCAAAAAATAAAAGATATTTGAATCATCCTTTTATTCTATTCTACTTCATTGGTCAACATGCATCAATACGAACTATGTCTAATACAGGTCTATGTCTTATTTTCTTAGTTTTTTCATATTTAATTATGATATTTCCATTTTCAAATACTTGAAAAGTATTTTCTCTATCAATTTTTAGTTATGGAATATTAAAATCATTATATACTAAACTAGTTTTTCCATGATTCATCGATTCATATCAATAAATATGTTATTCCATACATTGACTCTATATTTCATAAATAAGGATAAATTACATTAATTCCCATCAATTTCTTGATATTTCTCAAATAAAATGATTAACAATGCTTGTGAAGTAGATATTTTCTACACCACCATTTTTAACCCTAAATTTTTCATTCACCTTAGAATTTATATTTATCAATAGATTAATGTTTTCATTTATATGTGAGGAAAATAAATTATCAAATATATATGTTCCCTCACTAAAGGGTGTTTAGGTTTAAAAACTATTTTAATAAAAATAGGGAAACCCCCAATAAGGATATAAAAAGGGTCAAGTACAACATGTGCTTTATGACTAACAACGACATTAAATATAAGGAAAACATAAAATGAAATAATGTCAAGAAAGGTATACCGTTGTGATTTTTGAAGATAGCGCACCTCCATTGGAGGGGTTTTATTACAAAATAATCCATTGATTATAAATCCAACAAATTATCTTAACTAACACTTATTCAGGTATTTCAATTTAATATAAACATGAATAATTAAGAAGGAAACTAAATGTAATTTAAAACATTTTTTAATTTAAGAGGCTAGGAGAGAGACCCTACCTCAACCTCAATGCATGTTTTCTTTTGATTACAACAAATCAAATATTTCATTTTTTATTCTTTTATTAAAAAAGGTAGTGTTCTGGTCAAAGACCAAAACACAAAAAAAATTATTAAAAGTCAAGAAGTTACAAAAGTTTAAAAGAAGGAATTTTTTTACATCCCGAACATAATGCTGGAACAAATAAAGGGGTAAGCTCCTCCCTCCATGTAATATCATTAACAACACCAATGTTGGAAGGACCATCAGCAATTCTGTTGACTTCACGGTAAGTATGTGTTCTAATGAAGCTGAGAGAGGAAGGGGAGTGTAGGCAGTCTATCCATCGGGCAGTGAGCTTCCAAGATTGATATATGGTGCCATTCCAGATAGCCTGAATGATAGTAAAGGGTTCACTCTCAATCCAGATGTTGTTCGAGTTGTGCAGCTTGGCAAATGAAATGGCATGAATGACAGTTAGCATCTCGGCATCCTAGGAGGTAGTGACTCCACAAGTTCCATAGAAGTAGCCGAGAGTCTGGTCCAGATGATTTCAGAATATGGATCTATAACCCACTAGGCCAGGGATGCCTATAGTGGCACCATCCACATTGACTTTGATCCATCCTGTGGGAGGGGTTTTCCCAAAGACTTCAAGAGTGAATTTGGGGTGAGTATACTTTCACTCAATCCCAATACATTGCTGAATCCTAAGATCTATGGCCGAGTTGTTACAATGATCCTTCTGTATCGATTCCACCTCCCAGAGGGAAATGAAAATTATCATTTTACCTACATTTAGGTTGAATGATCTATTGTGAAATGTATATTCATTCCTTCCATACCATATCGCATGTAAAAGCTCTGAAACAAATGTGATCAATATATTCTTGATTTGTTAGGAGTCTGATGTTTCCATGCATCTTTGAATCTGAGAGATTAAAGAACTAAAAAACAACCAATTTAATTCAAAAATATCAAAAATATAATGCCAAAGCGTAGTAGCCATTTCACAGGAAAGGAAGAGATAGTTAGTATCCTCACGATGCTGGTTACACATATGACATCTAGAGAAAAGGATGATTCCAAAGGCCGGTAAACAAGAGTCAGTGGGAATCCTACCATGAGAAATATGAAAAACAATAGTAAATCTCGAAGGATTGATCCAAGATTTATTGAATCTATTTAACCAGCTAAAGTTATTGATATCATTGATGTAAAAATTATTGTAGATGATCTTCGAGTCGAGCATCCCATTATGTGAAGGCTCCCAGATAAGAAAGTCATCATTAATTGTGAAATGATAGTTTTCAACAATACTATTAATCTCCACATTAAGATAATTATTTTTCATATTCATGATGTTCATGAAAGTTTCATTGGTGTGCAAAATGATTTGAGAGAAAGATATCAAGGAGATTAAGGGAGAGCCAATCCAATTATCAAGCCAAAAATTCAAATTATAATCTCTATTGGCCTTCCATCTAGAGTCATCCATAATGGATTTGAAGGTACATTTTATGGATGACTATATGGAGGATGTAAAATAACTATGTGTATTGTTTCAGATATTATCAAGGAAAAGAGCCCTAAGAATTTCCGTTGAGGGTGATTTATTACAAATGATATTCCAAGTAAACATATCTTGAAGAGACTGGTTGAAATTAGTGAGGTTTTTTATTCTGATACATCATTTATCAATAGGATTACGACAAGTGGACCAGGGTATAGTAAGCAGTTTTCTTCCGAGAGTACTCCCAGTCCAATTTTTTTTAATAGAATCATTGATGTGTTTTAAAAAACTATCCGACCATTTATAGATCATCATGGAGTAAACCAGTTTAGAAACAATTGTAGATTTAACAAGGAATATTCTCCCTTCCATTCAGAGATTTTTTCCTTTCAATGAGGATAGATTTTGAGGATCTTGATCAATTATAGTGAAGAAAGGAACCGCTTTAGGTATACCCCAAACACTGGGAACTCCAAGATAAGTAATGGGTAGAGAGCCCTCCTTAACACCAAGCATATTCGTAATGATATTTTTCCAACCAGAGGGATAGTCTTTTCCAAAATAAATAAAAGATTTCAACCAGTTGATATTCTATCCAGGCACTTCTTCATTGTGTAAGAGGATGGATTTAATATTGTTCAAATTTCTGTTGTACCCTTGTAAAAATATGATTATATCATCAGCATAGAGAAGATCGGAAGGGGTACTAAAATTAATAGATGCAGAGATAGGCTTGATATTTCCATTTTTGATAGCTTGTGGGAGAAGTATTCTTAAATAGTCTTCAGCAATAGAGAACAACATAGTAAAAGAGGGTCTCCTTGTCTGATCCCCTTAGAACAATTGAAGTATCCTCTAGGGGAACCATTTAGAAGAATAGAAATATGGGCCAAATTAAACAAGGTTCTAATTCTATTAAGAATGGTCTCATTGAATACAAAATTCCTAAGAACATTAAATATGAAGTTCCAATAAATGGTATCACAATCCTTAGCAATATACAGTTTAATGGAAACATTCCTTCCACGAGTTTTCCTGTTTAAAAGGTTAGTGGATTTAGAGGATAAATAGATACAATCTTGTAGAGATCTTCCTTTTATGAAACCAAATTGGTTCTCGAAAATAATTCTATTGCTAACGGATGGAATTCTGTTGGAAATAAATTTAGTGATAATTTTAAAAAGTGAGTTTATAAGGGAAATGGGTCTGAAGTGTTTTATTTCATCAGCGTTTTTTGACTTGGGAATAAGCCCAAATAATTGAGAATTTAGGCCATGAGGAAGAATTCCTCTAGAGAAGAAAGTTTTAACCATTCGACTTACATCATTATGAATGATCTCCCAATTATTTTAGTATAACCCATTGTTAAAACCATCCATTCCTAGGGCACCGTCCGTTTTAAGACTAATGAAATCATCCTTAATCTCTTGATCCAAAGGTATATTGTTAAGAAATGAATTATCCTAGTCAATAATCATAATAGGGAAAACATCAGGTCGAAGATCTTTTTAAATATTAGGGCCATTAAAGACATTATGAAAGTGGGTGACTACATAATTATAAATTATTTCATCAGTTTCAACGATTTTCCCCCTTCTCTGAGAAATGAGAGAGGTCTACAAGCATTTTTAGCTTTGTAGAGAGCCTTTTAGAACTTCATGTTTCTATTCCCATCATTTATCCATTTGGGTTTGAAGATTTTTTTCTTGAGGTTGTCCTTAAAAATAAGTAGAGTGATCAATTTAGAGGAAATGATAATTTCATATTGGGATTTGTGATCAAAACTAGAGGAGGTGTTGTGATTTTGATGTTGACTGAGTTCCTTTTCTAAAAGGGTAATATTATTATCTATTTCATTTAATTTTGTTTTACACTAGTTTTTGAGGATTTTCTTCAACATTTTTAATTTCAAAGGGTAGGAAAAAGAATCATTATCTTTATGCATGTTGGTCTAGGAGCTTTAAATAATGTTCACACAATCAATGTTAGAAGACCAGGAAATGTTATATATAAAAGAAGATCTATGTTTTATATAGTTATAGGAGAAGCTAACCAGAATCAGATGATGATCAGAAGCAATATTTGTAAGAGTGATATTGGAAATGTTATCCCATGTATCTAGGGAATTATCATTGGTGATGTATCTGTCTAGTTTTCTAGCCATAATCCTATTATAATGTTTTCTGTACCAGGTAAATTTAGCACCCATTAAGTTAACCTCTATGAATTTATTGTGTTCAATACACGCTTTAAATTTCCAAGAGGATATAGATGCATGTGGTGGGCCAATTTTTTCACTAGAATCTAAGATGTCATTGAAATCCCCTACAATAAACCAGGTATTTCGGATCATGGTACTAAGATTAGTAATTTCATTCCAAAGTGGTCTCCTATCTTGATATTTATTATAAGAATAAAAAAAGTAGTGAAAAAATGCATTTTTTCAAACATGTAATCAAAAGTAAAAGCTTGGTTTGAAGTTCTAACAACATTATCATTTTGCAGGGAAGAGTGAGAAAAAACCCATAAGGATTCAACTGATAAGAGATTATTGCAGGCCCCTACAAAGGAGTAGCCAATAGGACAGGAATGCTGAAATCTAGAATCATAATTGATTTTGGGATCTGAAATATAAAATAGTTTCTGGGAGTTGGTATAAATGAATCTCTTCAGAATGTTTAAATTGTCAGAATTTGTTATACCTTGATAGTTCCAAAAAAATATATTCATTTATACCACTTTATTGTGGGGCTATCACCTTTCTTTTTAGAGGCTGAGGCCATTGACCTTGTTGAAAACCCCATAGTGGTTTATTTTTGCTTGTTACCATGATCAACCTCTAATGTCCACAGGGTATCCAAGGGGGTTACCAGAATTTGAAACATTGTAATTCCTAACCTCACCTTGATTGCTGGATTCCAGCTCGTACTATTTACTTGTAGGTGTATCAGATGCAGCTGTTTTGTCCACATGATTTTGAAGAACAGGTTGTGCATACAGTGGAGGGGAGATACCCTTCCCAGATTGCACCGTCGTGGTGTCATTGTCCTAGGTCCTATTTTTGTTAATAGGGGAGGACAACAAATCATTTTTATATCCCTGAACCAAAATTTGAGGATTGCAATCTTTCTTTTCAGGGGAGGGGTTAATTGATTCCAAGGTTCTGCTTTGTGTTTCAAGTGAGGCAAGATCATATGTATAGATAGAATCTTCATAGGGATGCTTAAAAACTTTTAAAGCAGTATGAGAGAGATTCTTATAGGGTGTGATCTGGTCATGGGGATCAGAACATGTTTCCTTCAGAGGCGTGCCCCGAAGAAGGACAATACCCTCTGATGGAATTACATAATGACCAGGGTCTAGTTGTAGGTGGGACACAATTCCATGAATTTCAGCCTCAAGATCATTTCTAAGAGCATGTTCAAGGTTTTTAGCCTATTGTTCATTAGCAATATAATCCCAATACATTCCTTTTTCAGAATCCAGCTGCTCAAATGGGTTGGTTTTGACAACACATTATTTTTCTTTTATTTTTTAATATTCAGGTTTGTCAGGTACTGGTTATTTCCCCCTCCTATGGCTTCTAATCTCTATCAATTTATTGTGATTCTGAAGGGGAGGTGGTTTTTGAACAAGACTACAATTATGGATTGTGTGACCAACAAGTTTACAGAATTCACAGTATGGTGGGAATATTTCATATTCAACTTTAATAATAGTTTTATAATCAGTAGCATTGAAATTAATTAAAAGGGGTGTTTTTTTTCAAGATTGACCTCAATAAGAAATCTATCATAGAGTCCTAGGTCTCCATTAAGAGTTTTTAGTCCACTTTTAGTTAGGAACCAATACAAGAAGCTAAATCATTTAGTATTTGTGGATTCTAGAAAAACCAATTGAGATTATGCATCGTGACCCACACATGTTCCATGTTTTTCCTATGAAAATTGTGGTTGAATGAAGCATCTCATTCAGACATGTAGAGAATCCATGGTTTGAGGTTCAAATTACCTATTTTCCACACCCTGTCAAGGTCCTCTTGCGAAGAATGTAAAATGTGAAAAAAGCCCTTACCAAGAGGAACCAACTTCCAGTTTGAAAAACCCCAACAAACAGCAATTCTAGTTTTCAATTCAGCATAGGGCCATGGTTTTTTACCTTAAATGTAGGTGATATGAGCCATAATGTAGAATTTAAAAAAAATTTCTCTTTGGTATACCACATCTGGACCAGCTTCTACATAGAAGCCTCCATACTCAGTTATTTTAATTATTGTTGTCCTCACAGCCTGCGTCTTGAGGTGATCAGTACCCATCAAGGCTTCAAGGAATGAAACCCATTTCACCCGTCGGTTGAAAGTGTTCAATGGTTCCTCCTTTGAAATATCTTCTTCCTTATCATTAAGTTCCCAGATGGGATCAAAAGAAGCATTTAGTGCATATTGGAACCCTTTTTTTATGCTTGCATGCATATGAAACTTCACACATATATATAAGGACACATATCACTTATGTACATATTTTCATAGAAAAATATGCACAAGGGGGTCCTTAGATATATATTTATACATACATATACCCCTTTACACTTACACATGTATGCATTTTTTATATCTATATAAAAGCACACCTATCCCCAATATATATATTCATACTACCTTGAATGAATATTTTTAAAGGAAGGAATTATATATGTATATTCATACCTATGAATACACATGTAATACTTCTTCAACGGCCAGTCGAATCAACCTCAATGAAATCCACTAAAAACAAAATCAATCTATTTCCGATTTTATCATACTTTTATTTAATTCAAAATACAAATAATAAGAAATAACATAATCATTACATATTAAAATCCTTTAAGTTTATCTCCATCTTTAGTCGATTCATGAAATATGGTTGGTGAATCAAATACTTCAACAACAATAAAAAATTTATGTATATCAGAAATTTCAGTCAAGAGTCATCAATATATATCAATAACATGAATTCATGTTCAACTCATATGATGCACCGATTTGAAATTAATTTACTTCGGTTTAATTAGTTATTTTTATTTTGTTAATCCATAAAATATTCTTAATAAAGACAAAGTAATACTATTTACAAAATGTAAAATTACAACAATGTATATGTATTGAATCCCTTTCCTCAAATGATGCTTCAAATTATCACATCATGTATGTAAGGAATGAAGAATGGGCACACTACCAAGAACATTAATATCCTTATAATATGTTTAAAAACACTTGTTGACTAAAAAATTTAAACACACAAAATGATAAGGAATCCAAATACCATATACTCTCTAATAAGATAAAATAAGATGGAATAGAGAATAAAAGTAAAGGTTATCACCCAGTATCTCAATGAGATCAGTCACTTGAAGTTGAAAAATAAAGAGGAGGGTCTTGGATCAGGGAAGGATGATGGAGGAGGGTGCTACCATGAGAGGAGGGTCTCCATGTGGAGGGTTGTCGTGAGGATGGAACCACTATGAGAGGAGGGTCGCCGATCGAGAGGAGGGTACCCGTGAGGAGGTTCACCATCGGGGGAGGATGGAGAAGGATCCCGATGTGGGTGGAGGGTCGATTAGGGGAGAATGGATGAGGAGCTTGAGAAAGCCCAACGGGGTTTGTTAAAAAAAATTGAGGACAAATTTTAGCCACAATTTTTTAATTAAATCGTGGCTAAAAATAGCATATATCCACAGACCAATAAAATAGGGGCTACAGGTTCGTGGCTATAACATAAATTTGTAGTTGTGAATCAATATTATATTTAAAACATAGACTAAAAAATAATAAATAGCTAGAATTAAAAATAATTTCATAAATATATTAAACAAAAAATAATTTACATGAAAAAACATATTGATTAAAAACATGACATTTACACATTAAATCCTTTATGAAACATTTTATTAAGTAATACATTAATTATTAAATTATTATGGTAATTATAATAAATATTTTAGAATATAATAAATAGTTATTAATAACTTCATTAATATTTTCTAATAATAATAACACAATTAATACGAAAATTTCATCATTAAGTGTGCCTAATTTCATTAAATTTGTATAAAATAAAGTGAAAATGTATAGAATATGAAGTGGTCTTGAAAAGGTGAATGTATATTTCAATAATAAATTATTTAATAAATATTAATAGAATAATTAATTATCAAATATTAATTATATTGATAATTAATAATAATGTAATTAAAGTAATCACTAATAATTAAAAAAATAAAATTATAAATTTCTAAAAATTTAATCAAAAAATAAATTCGTAAAACATTTTTAATTAATTTATTATACTATATTATGTTATATTATTATGTCATATATTATTATTAATATATAATATTTTCAATCAAATATTTTTATTAAATAATTTTTATTTTCAATTATTTTATATGTATTAAGTGAATATCTTAAATATCATTTAAAATGTACTTATAATTTATAATTAATATTCTTTTAATAAAATCTACTTATTTTTAAGTCTAAATATTATGTTTTAAACAACACTGTTTTGTATCATATATATTATAATCCTTATATTATTTTGAGGAAATTCAATTTATTTTCAACTATTTTTCATATATTTTATTGATATTTAATGTTTTAATTAGACTGAACTTATAGTTTATATATTATAAGTTTTCAATGTCTCTATCTTGAAATGTAACAAAACATATTAAGTTTCAAGTAAAATTGAATGATTATAAAATATAAGCTATTAGTACCTTCTAAATAAAATTAATAATATGGATTAAAAAAATTGCTGAATATAAATGAATTATAACAATAATAAACAAACCATAGTTTACAACAAAAAAATTATAATTTTAAAAATAACACTTACACTTAAAAAAAATTATGCACATAAAATATATCCTAAATAAAATATAAAATAAAATTAAAATATTAGTTATAAAAAATTAATTTGAAATAAAAGGAATGTGAAATATAATAAATAGAGAATTTTAATATTCACAAAAAAAATTTGGTAAACAAATTTTAAGAATGAATTGTATGTTTTGAAACAACAATATTTTATGCCATTGATATTCTTTTTCCATCTATTTTTGAAATAAATTAAATTCCGTTTCCAAAGGGATCCAAAGTTATTTTTTTAATTTAATACTAGGATGTATCAAAATCCTCTCAACCAATAATTATCAGAAAATTTTAGGTTACTTTTTTACCTTTATCTTTTTTCTTTAACCCTTAGTTTACCCTTTTAACTCTTATCATGATCTCATAAAATTTACACTTTGATGGTTAATATAATTACTATAAAATTAATACATAATAATAAATGATTCATAAATAAAATTTTAAGACTTATTCCAGTCATTTCTTTTAAATTTTTATTTTTATAAGTTTTATATCATTTAATAAAATATTATTTATTTAAAAATATCAATATTGACAATTTTGACATGATTCATTACATGAATTTTTAAAAATATAATAACAATATGATAAATTCTAAAAAATAATTCTAAAACACTAATAACATGTCAATGTATTCTAAAAAATTCTTAGATTATATTAAACAACTCGAATTATAATTATTTTACAATTTTTAATATCTATTGTTTTATATTTTTTAATTAAGTAATTACTACATAATTATTGTGATAATTTTTAATTTAATTATTTATTCTCTAAAAATGAAAAATAATTTTTCATGAATGATATAAAAATTTTATATTTCAAAATTATATTTATAGTGTAATATATCCCCTATTTAACCCCATATTATAAATATTTCACTTGTCAAAAAAAGTGTGTAACTATTGAAATTTATTTTAATATAGTATTATAAATGTAAAAATATCATTCAATAGGCTTAAAAAGGTTATAATTATTTTACCAAGGATGATTTTGGTGGAAAAAACACATAAAATGAAATATTTACAAGTTTTAGTGTAATTTTAAAGTCTTTATAATATTATTTTTACCCATACTTTCTCAATTTTCCCTTAAAAGTGTTGAATAAAATATTATTAAATTTACAAATCATATGACCAAATATAAAATAAATCTATTTACACTACTTTAGAGCACTAAATTGAAATATGTAATCTATTTTTAAAAAACTAAATGCAATGAAGTTGTAGTAATTAATTTAAAATTAATCACGTTGATGGAATGAAAACACGAGTTGTTAAAGTGAAAACATACAAAAGATTGTACTGTTTTTATATTAATATTCAATGTAAAATTGATTAAGATGAAAAAAATTATTTTAAATGATAAAATATTAATCTAATTATTCTTTTAAAACTAATTAAAAATATAATTTAACACTACAAATTATTTAGATGAAATAGATATTTTCAATTAAAATGCAATATGTTATCACTAATCATCAAAATAAGAAACTTATCAGAAAAATACCACAAAATAAACCAAATTAAATTTTTATATTCCCCTTAAAAATAAAAATTTTTTATTCTAAATTTTAACTTATAAAAGTGTTAAAATTGGTATTAAAATAGGTTCCCACTTAAATGGTGGTAAAACTGCTTTTATAAAAATATAGGTCATTTTATGTAATATTGGGTTTTTTCTTATCCTATACCTATCAAATATATTGGATGGATTTAAAAAATATTTTATTGAATATATATTACATTAATAAAATTCACTTGTTGCAATTAATTTAATTTATTAGGATAAATGACTTTATGAGCATAAAAATTTCTCTTAAAAATACATTTCCTATATATTTTTTTGGTTCTTATATTCACTTATAATTAAATTTAACCAATTAATTCAAATATATATTTTCATAATTTAGTTAATAATATTCATAACTACCAACTTAATTGGTAAGTTATATCATATTATATTAAACAATAATATTTTAATAATATATTATTGTTTGGTAAAACATGGTATTGCCTGTAATGCAAGCCAACTCATTGTTGTGTGTGGCATAAGCTTATTATGGTGTTGTATATAAAAATACCAACAAAAAATAAATTCATCCAAAAATGAAAATATTGTATATTCTTGGGGTGTTACATTCTCCACACCTTAATTAAATTCCATCCACATAATTTAAACTTGGTCTCAGTAGTATTGGGTTTGATATTTGAAAATAAACAATGGTTTAAAACCACATCTTTAATATGGTTAATAAAAAATCTTCTTAATAAGAGGGAAAATTGAATACGACGGTCACCAAAAAACGAGGCATTCAAATAGATGATGAATAGTTAAAATATGTACATGGAAGAAAAAAAATAAGAATCATGTTCTAAGGGAGAGTGATCAAAAATATATTCATGATAATGTTGTTGACCACAAAACCATAGACCAGAGGTGTGAATAATTTTCACTGATATCATTATAAATGATGATAAAAGAACAACATTGTTTTATAAGACCCCTTTTCCTAGAGTTGAAATATTATTGCACTCTATAAAGATATAAGTAAATATATGTTTCTATAAACACAATCTTACCCTGTGATTGCTCCCGAAACAATGTATACTCCATCTCTTAACATATGTTGAATCATATGATGAAGTAACACATTAACCACTAAAAAAATCCATAGTTCAACATAAACTATATCACAAATGGTGGAACTTCCCAAAATATCAAGACAAAATGATTATAATCATTTCAATTGAATTTAGTAGTATCCAATTTAATTTATCAATAATAATCACCTATTTATACAACATCATTATCTCAATATAATGAACATATTAAGGCTTGCCTTTCCCTCAACCATGTGTTTTCCAAATGTTTACTGAATCATTGTTCTTGTTTATTAGTACCAATCAACATAAAATATTAATTCCATGATGAAAAAAATACTAGAGTACAATCCTCATATATTCTATATTTCTTATAACCATACATTATATATAAAATAATAAAATTAAATAATTATTAAATCCCAACATAAGAACATTAATCATTCCTCTACTTCTATTTTGGTATCATAATATAGTCAATGATAAATTAGACACTTTTGTGGTATATTTTTTTTTTGATGTATGAGTTATTTATTTTCATTAGGAACAATGCACCATGTCAGAGTTGTGACCCCTAGGAACATATATTCCAGAACCACATCCACTTGTATTATCTATATATGGATGTATTGAAATAAATACCCACATAATATCTACCTTAACACATTTTAGGATGTTCTCCTATACTTATCCTCAATATCTATCATAGGGGTTTGTTCCCCAATCTATGATTTCTAATTCCACTTTCAAATGATTATACTAAACTTACTCTAATCCCAATTGTAATGACCCCAACTCTAGTAGGTCAAATTTCATGCCTTTCATTATTATATATTCATAGACACATGATTTTAATCCCAAATAAACAGTTAGTTTAGATGTTTTTGAAACAAGATTACATAATTGAAACATAAATTATAATTGAAACTATAAAATAAAATATATTTAATCCTTTGATAACACCAATATTATCTTTTCTTAACACTATATATTAGTCATAATAGATGTCTTAGTATCCTAGGAAAAATAAAACATAATAAAGGGGTGTTCTCAGATTCTCAGTAGTTGTAAGCATACAATAAAAGCTATTATGAATAATAAGCACAATATTAAGTCAATTTGTATAACTAAAACACAACCATTTAAATATAATCATGAGCAGAATATGAAAATATTAATTGAAAATAATATAATTCCATGTAAATAGTCAGTAGGATATTCTACTAGTTGAATACTCCCATGGAATATCAATAACTATTCTCATATTGAGGGAATGCATAATTTCTGACATCCTAAACATACCATCAAGGCTTCATCCAGGACACCATACATAAATGGGTAAGACATCATCCGATACGCAAACTAGTTTATATCATTAGACCTAATGATTCATCTAGTGGAAATATTAGCCTCTTCCCATCAGTTACTATGTCTAATTCATTCCTCATATGAAAATGTTGAAACATAAGCAACATAAATATCCGTATTGAAAAACTAGCATACAATATGTGTATACTTTAGCCAAAAATGACTAATAGAATCATAGTAGCATATCCAAAGTCAAAGTAAATCATAAATCATTCAATGATATATGGTAAATTATATCATAAGATATCAACCTCAATTAAACATAAGATTCAACAGAGGATATTGACATAGATTAAAATACTGTAATAAAATCATTAAAATTTTCTTTAGATAAATACCACTTTTAACATTAAAAAAAATTGTTTTAAAGGACACATAATTTTAAAAGAAAATAGTTTAAATTTAAATATTTTTTTAAACTTGTAGAGGATTCTTCAAAACATTAAGGTTCCATGATGATATAAAATGTTGCTCATGTCGTAAAAGTTAAAAACATTCCTTCATTATATTTTGTTGGAAAATCCTCAAAGGACCTTATTTAGAAAATTAAAAAAAATATTCATTTTAATGAATTTTTAGAAAGACCTAAATTTTTAAAAATTACATTAAACAATAATTTATTAAATGTAAAAACAATTCTGAGAACATTTTTAGAATAAATGTATGCAGAGAAAAAGATGTGACACATACAAATAATTAAATATTCAAGGTGTCCCATACCACTTTGTGTATTAAAATCATGAGAAAGAATATTTAATTAAATTAAAAAACATTAAATATCATGATAAAAAATAAATAAATGACATGATATTTTAAATGGGTTATATATACACCTTAGAATAGACGGTGGGTTTATAATATCAAACTATGACTCAATGAAAGTAGATTGAGATAAAGTCAATTACCTTATGCTTACTTTGGTAGAATGTATTTTATCCTCATGTGTAATGGTTTAATGAATGATATTAAATTCTTCCAAAAAAATATACATATTTATGATATAATATATTATCTTCTTAAATCATCTTGTTAATAATATTTCGCTATTACCATTGTTTTGAGTGTTAACTGCTTCATTTTTCAATACATTTTTTTATCGTAAATGTCTCTATTATTTTGAATAGGACATATATCCAAAATATATAGAATTATATTAATGTTTTAAATATCATATTTAATCATTAAATACAATTTTATTATCATTCGTGAATGGTTAACATGGAAAACAGATCACATCGTGTCGTAAAGACGGTATGACTTACACATGGTCGAGCGATGGTATCATTCCTTTAATGGTCAATGAGTAAGGAAGTATACGGTATATTAATTATTCCATAACAAATATAATTTTATAATTATAATATAAATCTATTATTTCCATCATTAAACTCGTACAAGTAAAGTGGTGATGAAAAGCATATTACACCACAACGTAGAGATAATAAGTTGAATGTACGCACATGTGGTGTTTTCATTTTTTGTAGGAAAGATAAAACAATGAATATGGTTGTACCATAATAATTCTAGAATATTACAATATATATTAAATTGGATGTATTAAATTATCATGGAAACAACTCATGAAGATGAATTAGACCAAGAAATGAGCATGAATGGGTTTTTAAAAACAATCACCTCTTCATCTACAGACTGCATTTAGATATCATCTCAAGTGATAAATGGTTCATATTTTTGGAAGTCCAGGAACCCAAAAACATAGATAAGTATGTTTCGAGGAGAAATGGTTAGGGTTTGGTCAAGAAAAAAGGTTGAATGTAATGTGAGGAAGTGAGGTAGGATTTTCCCTTTTATAATTGAGGTGATGGTCACTTTTGGAAACTCTCAAAATATAGAATACATATCAATTAATTTCCAATTGCAATTGGATAAAAAGTAATTTATTTAAATATAAGATTAGTATGTGTGTAAATCCTCTCCACAAATAATTTTATAAAAGTTTAGGTCATATTATTACCTTTATCTTTTTTTCATTAACCCTTAGTTAACCCTTTTAACTCTTATAGTGATATCATATAATTTACATTTTGATGGTTAATATAATTACTATAAAATTACAAAAAACCAATAAATGAGTCAAAAATAAAATTATATGACATATCCTAATTATTTTAAATAAATTTTTTTATTTATAATTTTTATATCATTTAATAAAATAATATTTATTTTAAAATATCAATAATGTCAATTTTATCACTATTCATTACATGACATTTTAAAAATATCATAACAACAAGATAAATTATTATAGATACTTATAAAACACCATTAACATGTAAAAATCCTCTAAATAATTCATGTATTACATTAAAATTCTCAAATTAAATTTATTTTAGTATTTTTAATATTATTTATTTGATATTGTTTAAATTAAATAATTCCCGCATCATTATAGTAAGTCATTAAATTAATTATTTCTTCTCAAAAAATTAAAAATAAATTTTAATGTCAAAGATAAGAATTTTATATTTCAAAATACTATTTATAGTCTAACTCATATTTTGTATAACCCCATATTAATAATATTTCACTTGTCAAAAAAAAGAAAAAAATTGACTTTTCCATGTATAAAATATTATAAATGTCAAAATCTTATAAAAGTGGATTCCAATGGTAATAATTTTATAACAATGATGAAATTGGTATAAAGAACGTCATCCGATTAAATTTATAAAATTGTTACGGTAATTTTATACTCTTTATAATATTTTTTTACCTGTAATTGCATGATTTATGCTTAATCAATGTATTTAAAATATTACTAAATTTACTATTTATATGCCCAAAAATAAAATAGGAATATTTAAATAATTTATAACCACTTATTAAAAATATACAATCTATTTTTTAAAATTCAAAACATTAAATTTAAAGTAATTAATTTTAAATTAATTCTAATGATAGAATAAGAAAACGTGTTATTGATGTGAAAATGTACAAAATATTGTAATGTTTTTTGTTAATATTCAATGTAAAATTGATTAAAATGACCTAAATTGTATTTAACGATATAAAATAAATATAATTATAATTTAAAATTAATTAAAAATAAAATTTGACAGTGCAAATTATTTAGATGAAATGGTTCTTTTCAATTAAAATGAAAATTTTTAACACTATTCATCAAAATATGAAACTTACCAGAAAAATATAAGAATTTCTACCAAAGTAAATTTTAATATAAATTAAACTAATATTATTCACTAATTTTAATTAAATTAAACTATTATTATAAACATATTAGTGAGAAAAAAAATAGTTCTATATAAAAACATTTCATATATATTTAGGTGGTTCATATATTCATTTATAATTAATTTATAACCAATGAATTAAACAATATATTTTCATAAGATAGTTAATAATATTCATAACTACCAATATAATGGGTATATTATATCTTATTATATTATACAATAATATTTTAATAATATATTGTTGTTTAGTAAAACTCAGTCTTACGTGTAATACAAGACAACTCATTATTATATGTAACATATAATATATTCTTCAATAATCTGTTTCTTAGAGGGATCAATTGATATGCCATTTATTTTGATAAAGTGATATTAGAAAGATTATTTGTATAAAAAAAATTACACTTTCTAATATTTGGATTTATTTTTCCATTTCATGAGGTCTTTAGAACAATACATAAATAATCTTTATGTCCATACATACACTTATAATATTTGAGAATATAATCTATAAATTCTACCATGAATTTTTCTAGGTAATATATGATAACTGTATTCACTATATCCAAAAACATAGTGGAAATTTTTTTTAATTATGAATGGTAATGCTATAAATTCAAAGTACACCCACATTTTATAGAAGGTCGTCTTGGGTATGTCCATCATTTTTACAATTAATTAGTGATATACAGATCTAAGGTCAATCATTGATAATTATTTGTCCCATCATATATGATCATACACATCATGAATATAGATTAAAGGGTAATTTATGAAGATTCAGATCTTATTAAGTTCATGATAATGAATACTTAGAGGCATTCACCCATTGTTATTCTTAAAAAACATGTTCACCCTATAGTGAAGCATCAGAGTATATGAATCCCTTTTCCAAATTCATTATTAGTTTCATATTTAATTCCAAAAACACAATAATGTCCATTATATAAATAGTATTTTAAATCTAAATAGCACCAAATATATATTATATTGAACACTATACTACATTATTCAGGGAATGATCATGCTACTCTTCAGAAAATGTATCAACAAACTCTTATGCAATAAAAATATATTCAATGTAAAATATATCTCTAACCATAGTAGTTATATTACATTAATCAATAGGTATTAATACCCATATAATTGAATCATTTTCCATTGGGACTTTATAGTCTTCATCCCACTAATAAATGATCATGGGTTGATTCAAGATATGAATTCTAACTTCCTTACATCCTAAATTGATATGATATCTTTATATAGAGATAGAAATCAATTCCCAAAATCAAATAAAATTATAGGATATAGATAATAATAATACTTCTAGGAAAAAAATTCACATTAAATTTTTTTGGAGAGGATTTATACACTTGGGATGAGATCATTATACCATTAAAATTTTTGACATATAATTCAATATATAATCATTGAGGAGGTGACATGATACACATAGAAAATTATCTATAAACAAAATAGTTAGTATATCAAAAATTAAATAAGATATCAGTAGTTATTGATGGGATAATAAATGTACCTTTCTCCACTTTATACTAATGAACCACTTCAGTGGCTGTGATAGTATAATATTTACCATCCACCTTGGATTAAGAGGTTACTAAATTCTATTATAACTATTATTCCTTTTTGGTGCAATGATTAGAATAATGACGATACATGTAGTAGTTGAAGAATTCTGTTGTGGGTGGTTCATTAGTAAGAGATTAATTTTTACACATTTAAATAAATATAATCTTCATATCCCCTTAGTATTCATGGGATTATTGAAATTATCTTCTAGAAATCAATAATTTATCTTTTCCTTGGAGACAATTCCCCCAATTTTTCTTCCTACATTTTTATCACACAAGTTGTTGAGTATTATTCTTTCTATAGATTTTATTATTATTCTAGTTTCCATTACACAAATTATTTCATTTTCCCACAAAACTAAGTGAATTACGGGAGTATCTATTTTCCATTTCTACCTTTAGAGCACATTGAACAATTAATTCATAGCTAAAAAATCTATTAGAGCTAATTCCTTTTATAAAATAGGTATCAAGACACTAAATATAAAATTTATTTTTCATTTAGGGTCAATTAAAATAACATAAGAATACATTTCATGTTTTAAAATTTTTTCTCCATAGAAAAAAATGGATTCATCCTCTATTTGTTTTAGTTTGGGAAGTTATCTTTCGATTATTGAATGAATAGTTTGATGAAAGAATTTATTTTAAAATTCCATTTTAAAATCTTCCCATACTATATGATCAATTTAAACCTCCTTTATTATTTTCTTGATAAGATTCGACCACTAATATTATTCACCTTATAAAGGATACTTAGAAAATTCCCCTTTCTCATGTTCTATGTTTGGATAATAGAAAATATATTTTCCATCATACTAATCCTCTTCTTATGAATTAGTGCATTGTAAATCCCACTAGGGGTGGAATTGTTCACTTAAATGACTAAATTTTTAGTTTTTCATTTCATTGATCATTTAAAATATTGACATGGTTAAAATTATTTTTCATATCTTGGGAGAATTGGATGATAAAACACCTGAGATTCATATTCTAGATTCTATTTTTTGGTTTCATATGAGAAAAATAATTTCATTTCACGTCACATTCATTTTCAAAAGGATTATTCCTAGTTCATCTGTTATAAAAAAAATACAATTGTTAATGTGAGTATAAATCATTAATAGTCAGAGTTGGAAATCATATGTTTTAGAAATGACTTCATAAGATGCCCAAAAATTTGAAATATTCTTTCAACCGATGTAAATTTAATTTCATTATATATCACTATTTGATTATAATAGATTGTGTTGTGTTTTATCCAATTATTCTTAATGACTTAATCTACCAAAATAACAAATACCTACTCTGATACCAATTGTGGAACACCAAACTTAAGCAATAAGATATGGTTCTAAAAACATACTCTTTATAATATAAACTTGATACTAACTGAGGTGACCCAAGAATAAAAAACATTTATATGAAATAATTTACAAAGAATATTCACTACATCCCATAATGATTTAAACCCCACAACCTAACTATATATTGTATTTTGTTATTCAGTACATAAAAAACATATTATTTTCAATTTTTTCATCATTTAACATTTTCAATATTCACACAAGACACCCTTTCTAGAAATATAATACTTACTATCCTTCTCCATAACCAGGGTAATGGGAACATAATGAAAGAGCGATCACAAATTCCCAGTGTGGGTAAACAAGAAAGATATCAATTGAAGACCATAAATTATAATAATACGATCTTGTGGGTATGAGAACATAATTATAGTGAAATGAAATAAAATTTGAGAAACATACCAAATGGTACACATATACTAAATAATAAAATCCTGGAATAAATATTTTACTATAATCATAATTCAAAAATAATTATTCATGATCCATGGTAACATAGACATCAAGACATGGTATTGAAATAAGAATAGGAATCATAACACAGGTGAAGTATAACTACATGGACATTTATCACATAATTGAATAGGATAACCTACATCCCAAATTATAATAATCTTGGGTTTACTAGATGTGCACCTTTTTTATCTAGGTCTAAACACATATGTACCATTATTCTTGGGATAACCACCTATGTACACCTTTGAGGTTGTCAGATATAAAACATTACCAAATACATTGGAGGGATTTTATAAACCAATCTATTAAATAATTATAAACCATATATATTTATTTCATAAGATAATTAAATAATTCATCATCCCTTAAAATATTAATTAAACCGTTTGAAATAGTTGGGTTTCATGAACATTTCATTAAAACATCGTCAGAAGATATACAAAGAAAGGAGGTGGATGATATCATTAAAACATATACTCAATGAATCATAAATTTCGTCAATAGATGTTGACATTGATTAAAAATACCGTTATAAAATATTTTGAAATATTCTCGGAAAATCAAGAATAAATATCCTTTTAAATTAAAAAAAAGAACATGAAAAAAATCATAGAATAATGGGAAAAAAATTTTCTTTAAAACTCATAAAATATTATAAAGGAATAATTATAAAAAATAATGGATAATAATTTGGGAAATTTTTTTCAAGTGGTAAATTTTATAAAAAATACAATTTTCTCACTTTTGTACAGAAATTCTTGTTTTTCCCCACAAAGAAAATGTTGAGAATATCCCTTTTAAAACCTTTTAAAGAAAGTCAATGATAGTTTAAAATTACATATATAAATCAATCGAATATATAAAATAAAATTCATGAAACAATAAAAAGAATATAGATATAGAGGGGGAAAAGATGGTTAAAATACTTTAAAATTGTTTTTAAAAAAAATTTTAAACAAAAACCCTTGCATCTTCTAAATTATAACCCCTATTGAAATAAAAAAATTGAAAATGAACATAAAATAACATGAGTGTAAAGTGAATCATGAAATGAAATGTAAAAAATAAATTATATACACCATAAAATTAATAATGTTTCATAAAAATGAACAAGTCTCATAGAAGTAAATTTTAGATGATAAAACCCTTACCTCATAATTTTTTTTAGTCACACATTCTCTAACCTCTAGTATAATATGTAATGATTTTATTTGTAAAACTATCATTTATTTTCATCGAAAAGTTCCATTATACAATGAATTTGATCTAAATTTAACATGAAACTTCATTATTTATATATAATATAATTAAATAAAAACTTACCTTTATTAAAATTTATTTTGCAATATGTTTATATTTATGCATAAAAGGGAATTTTTCGTAAAACTGTTTTTAATTACATAATGTTTTTATGTTTAATTAATTAAAATAACTCCTGATGATTAATTATTCAAGTGAAAATTATATATTATACATATATATATATGAATTTTAATTAATTTAATTAATATTACAAGACATTAAGTTAATTTTAGATCATCTTTTGCTAAAAAATGTATTTTTTTTAAAACCTATTTTCCTTACATTTTCTGGATTTAACTTTAGATTAATTTATTCAACTTATATAATAATATTGAATAATTAATTTTTATTTTGGAATCAAGAGTTTTAAATTTTGTAAATATGTCACCATTTATTTTTATCCATTATGAAAAGTAACTGTAGTGATTATTTGACACCTTAGTATGATTAAATACGATAATTAATGTTAAAAATACTATGATAAGGAATAAATATATCACTAAAAATTTATTTAATATATTAGATTAATTTATTTTTTAACATAATTAAAAAATATTAAATTTTATGTAAACTTTGTGGAATTTTTCATTGAAAAGAACATATATATTATTTTAAGTAAAGAAAAATACAAAATTTAACTCTATTGCTTTTAAATTTTTCTTTTAGATTTAGATTGTATAAAAATAAGTTCAGAAGGAATATAAGTGGTTATTTTTAGAATAATGAAATTATTTTTAATATGGTAAATTATTTTTAATTCTTAGTGGTGAAATAATAACCTTAAATATTTGCGCAACACTAACATAGTGCCTCTACAAATAGTTAAAAAATCAAGTAAATTATTTTAAAAACTCTAAAGGTAAATTTTTTTGGGTGAGTGATAGTGTCCTAAGAATATTAGGTGTGAATATAATGCAATAGGGATATTTTAAAATTTTATAATATAATTCAATTTTTATCTTGATGACATTAAAGTCAAATTATATTAATAGTTTAAAAAATTACATTAATGATATTTTATAATAAAGATTATTTTATTAGATGGTTTAGAATTTATAAAAATATTGTACGCATTAAATTTAAAATTATATTTTTTAAAATATCAAAGTTAGTTCATTTATGACTCACTATTACTTTTATAGTAACTTTTATGACCCTTAAATAAAAAAATGTTGACATCACGAAAAAAGTCGAAAGGGTTGACGATGGAGAGGGTCAGAACAAACATATAAGGGTGAAACAATCACCTAAAAAATTCATAATTTTAGTGTAATATATTATTTAAACTTTTAATATTAATATATTATAAATATATAATTTTGGATCACCTTTACCATGAAAATTAATTTATATTAATTTAATAATTTATGTATTTCCAATAGTGCTCGTTGCATCACATATAAAAGAGAACCTACTCTCCACTCTTACTAACACATTCTGAGCACTCTAATTCTAAAAATAAATGGAAAAATAGTTTACTAAAATCCTTATCAACAACTTATAAGTCTTTTTATGGATATAATATAAACCTTATATTCTTTAGGGTGTAATGAAAAAGAAGCTGTCTGAAAAATTGGTATAACTTTTAACAGAAATGTCATAGTTTTTTCTTCTTCTACATCCATGAAAACTATTATAACAATTATGATATAATAAAAAATTTAATCCTATATATTCATATGTTATTTTTCTATGAACATAAATCCTTCTCCTTTTACATATAATGAAAAATGAAATCATTGTTGAAGTGTAGGACGTGGTACGACCTCATGAACCGATGTAATTTTTTTTAATCACCGCCTATCATAGATCATTATAATTATGGAATTAAAGTATATAAATATATTTTATTGAAATAAATATATTTATTAAAATATAATATATCAATTATTTTCATTCCTCTCCATCCATTGAAAAATGAGAACATCGTTTATGCATATGTGTGGATTACCAACTCCACAGATTGATGTGTTTTATTTTTCATCCCCACATCACATGGATTATATAAATAAGTGAATTTAAGGGGATAATATTATATTTATAATATTATCAGTATTATTTAATGAAAAAAATAAAACTTACCTTTATTCCCTCAAGTTCATTGGAAAATGGAAATGTTATCCATGTGTACGTATGACCTACCGTCTCCTAGATTATAATATAATTCATTTTTCATAACCAAAAAATGAGGTTGGTTTTAAAAGTATAAATAATTTATAATTATGGTTATTATTTAATTTTTAGTAATATATATTATGTAAAGATATCCACTTTGACTAAAGTAAACACACATAAACTATTTTGAAATTACGAACAGAACATCCTCAAAACACCCGACATGATCGTAAATGATTAGGTCTTTAAGTATATCATTGTGATAACTAGAAATGGTTTAATAATAAACTTATAAAAAGCATAAAGGTTATTATACAATTTAATAATTTTTATATGTTTTTATAAAGGATTTTAAGGTCATACCTAGAATTTCTGGACTCATGGTAAGGGATTTTGTCTAAATTTCCCTTAAATCAGGTTTCTTTTAATATTATGAACCAAATTTATTTTATATGATTTATATACAACCAATTTTATGTGTTATATTATAAATTATTCACACATCATGTTATTTTATGTTAAAATTAATATTATTTCATCTAGGGGGATTTGATTTGAATGTTACCATTTGGTAAGGGGATTCTTAAATCACTTTCCATTAATTAGGTTATATACCTTATTTATTGATTATATTACTGAAAAATTATGTGTGAAATTACCTTTTTATTTTATTCCATATTTCCACTTATTTTTTATTATTTAAATTTGTTATACATTTTCACTCCAATACTTAATTCTCAATTCAATGATATAATCTTTGAAAGGGTTATTGATCCAAATTATCTTTCTTCGGTACGTATATTTTTGTTTTGAAACTATTTTATTTTATGCAGTTTATATACTTCCCCTTAAATTTTTTTTCATGGATACTATTATTTTAATTTTATTTCAATTTTCATTCGAATTTGTTTCCTTTACAGGCTTAATATTCAAATGTGACCAAAACATTAAGGATTTTTATGATACTATATCATCTTAACCTGGGATTGTCTATGTTAAAATTTATTTTAGGAGGGATCATATGCTCTTAATTTCCTAAATTGAATCTATTTTCTTCTCCTTTGGTTTTGAATTTTGTCTAAATATTTATTTTCCACATTCTACAGTATTGAATAAGGAAACATCAATAAATTTGATTATAAGTTTTACCGATCTTGTATCTTATTTTAGACCGGAGATTATTCTATACCATATCCATGTTCTCTGAAAGAAATAAAGAACATTATTTTATATACATAAAATTTTTCATAAATATATTTTAAATGATCATTTTCTTTCTTTTAAATAGTTTTAAATGGAAATATATTAATGTTTTTTGTATGGGTTACTTTTGACTCTCGAGGAAATCTTAAAAATAATGTTTATTTTTAATATTTATTATAATAAAATATTTAACCTTCATTATGAATGTTACCTTAATCTATATCACACTATACTTTTTCAAGTATATTTTCAAAGGAAATAATTTTCATTTTATATTTTTGAATTTTTATTTCTTAAAATTAATTTTCAAAGTGGAATGGGTATATTCCACAATAATGTTTTTAATGAAATTTTAATTGAATATTTATTCCATAATGAAAAAAACTGTTACTACTACTTATGATACATTAAGGATATATTATAATGATATCATAATATTTCTCTATCTAGAGATATTATGATTTTTTTCATAGATAGTTTTATGGAACCCTTTTCATTTATATGGATAAATCAAGCTATTAAAGAACAATGGTTTTTGTTATGTTGAAAAGTTAATGAATATAATTATTATTCTCATTATATGGTGCTTAGAATATATTTATTAAATTGGGATTGTATATTACACTCAAATTCTTAAGTGAATTTGTATGTTATGTTATGGGTGCATGCATTATATCCCCCCAATGCATTCGGTAATGATGACAGAGTTACATAAATATAAGTAACTCTTAAGTGATGATAGAGTTTACCAATAAATATATTAATACTAAGATAATATGGGTATTAACCATGAAATGTAATCTGATATTTAAAGGGGTTTATGGTTTTTAGGAAGATAATGTTTTAAGATTACAATACTTTTTCCTTATTATTACTATGATTTTCTAATAGATCTTTTTCTCGATGATTGTTTTCACATGTCTCAAGAATATTGAATTATATAAGCCTTTTATTATGTTAAATAATTATTCAAGGTTTACTTATTTATTATTCCTGTTTTTATGAGTTATAATTCTCTAATTTAATAATAATTCACTCTGATTATGTCATTATACTCTTATAGTCATCTTGCGCTCACTAATGGCGTATAATTGTCAATACTTATATTTACATTACTGAGTGTCTGAGATCACCCTTCATATGTTTCTTTTCACTAGGGTATAAAGAATAATGTTTAATAATTTTTGCATATAAAGGTTTCTTGTGGGAAAAATTTTATGGGAGATCTTGAATAATTTTTTTTGAATTTAGAAAAGATGAGTTTATTAGGACAAATGATCACATGATGAAAAGGGTATTATCATGTAAGCGTCTATCCCGATTCTACGAATCCTAAAAACTAAAAGGTAATTTTTATATCTGTGATACAATATTTCTATTATATTTTTTTTAGATAAAATTGGGTGATTTTTATTGGAATCTTATATTTAAATATAAAGTATATGTTTTATCACCAGATCTGAATGTTTGGGTCTAAGGTTGTTATAGTTGGTGTTAGAGACGAGTTTAGATTACTTTAGAGATTATGATATTTTCTTGAGATATCAACTTAATAATTATGGATACCATAATGATTTTAAAATTTTATGTCTAATAATAAGTTAAATTTCATAGACACCTATTTAGGTTTTAAGTGATGTTATTTTAAGATGATTATTAATATTTTAAGATATTTTTTTGGGATAATGAAGTACTATTTGAGAATAATGTTTTAAATTTTTTGGTATATAAGATGAATGTTATAATAAAAATTTTAAGGTTAAAAAATAATTAAAATTGAGGTTATTACAGTTATTTGGGGTATAAGGTTTTTTTATTTATGGATTGATCATTATTGAACCTTTTGTGTTATTGTTTAATTTTTGAGATTAACATATCATTTCATTATACGATGGTTTGTACGGTTTTAAAATAATCCAAAATTGTGTTAATATTTTCTATTTTGGTTAGTATCTATGTATAAGAGGAATATATTATTTTACATTTATAGATTATTTTATCAAATAGAGGATGAATTTAGTGCTTTAGGTGTGAAAACATCATCGTGAATAATAATTATATTGATAAAAAGATGATATTATGGATTAAATTTTTTAAAGAATGAAATTATGAATTTTAAGAAAGTATATTTCAATATGCTCTTATTATAGTTGGTAATAGAATTCTTCATGTCAAGTAAAAGGTTTTTTAAGAAAAAAATTATTCTATTACATTAATTTTCGATAAATTGATTGTCTTTTTCACACAATATTTATTTATGGTTTTGTGGAAATTGACACAATCATGATATTTTAATTTCATGTGATAACCATTCTATTTCACTCTCCATCATTAATTGTTCCTTAGTTTTTTCCCTCAATGTAAACATTTTGAATTTCCCTTAATTGGTTCTTATTTAAAAACCATTTTTGTGTTATACTGGAAGACCATTAGATTTTTATTTCCAAATTTTTAAGGAAATTTTTTATTAACAGATGTTTACATTGTCGGTTTTTAAAAAACTTAATTCCCATAGTGAAAAATTTGACTACCAAAATAAATTTTTTATTTAAAAGACATAATTTATAAAATGTGGTTAATGTAACTCCCCAAGATATAAAAAAACACTATATTCGAGAAACTATAAAATATGTGACCAATAACATAAACAAACCATGAAATATTTTTTTTAAATTTTATAGTTCGAACATATTAATTGATTTTTTTGGTATAAACTATATTAAATGAAATATGAAATATATATCAATTTAATTAGAAAAAAATGTATTGATTAACTCATAAAAAACATTCAATTTTTTCTAAAGTCATTTAATTCTTCAAAAATATATTTTCTTTAAAAATGTATTTTATTGATTTTTGTGAGTGATAATTATAATTAATTTAAATTAATTTATAGTTTTTTTGATAAAATTAAATTATTTTTTAATTTATCATATAAAAATAATATAAGGGTGAAATTTTGCGATTTTTTCTGAAAAGATGGATTTTTAAATGAATAGTGAATATATGAACATTTGTAAAGAATTAATTTATTTTTATTAAAAATAGCAATTATGAATTTAATTTGAAAATAAATTAACATAATTATCATTTAATTTGAAATAATATATTTAAATACAAAAGAGTAAACATTACAATTTATTTTTGTAATGGTTAATTTTTATGCTCAAAAAAATATTTTTCATACAACTATTTCTAAGTGCATATTTTTTTTGAATTTCATTAATTTAAAATAATCCAAAATGATTAATTATTTAAATTAAATGTATAATATATATAGATATGAATTCTAATTCATAGAAATATAATTACTAGTCATGATATTAATTTATGAAAATTCCTTGCTCGAGAAATGATTTTTTGTAAAAATATTTTTTCATCATAATTTTTAGGTTTAATTTTAAATCAATTTATACCACCATATGAATTAAATCATCAAATTTTTGTTCCATATTTTGAATTAGAATGTTATGATTTTTCAAATAATCCTCTCTAATTTTTCCAACATTAATAATAACTGTAGTAAATATTTTTAACTCAGTAAGGGTAAATATTATAATTATGGTTAAAAATAATTTGATAAGGACTGAAACCATAAAAATTTCATTTAAAATGATTGTTTGTAACATCCTAACCTAGCTTCCACTCACCTCTGACCAGATCTGGTCAGTCACATGGCCTCAGGTGTGCCTCCCCAAATGTCATATGCTTTTTACTAGCTGTAGGGGTCTTATAACTCAATAACAGGGAGACTACACCATATTTTATTAGAGCAACACGCTAGTGGAAAGAAAAAACAATATCAAAATCATATATAACCATAAACAATGCCAATATCTCAAGATAATCAAATCATAAAATACAATATCCAACTAAAGTATAAAACCATCATTGATAATGTTTGTGTGAAGTGTCTAAAATAAAAACTAAAAATTAAGACACCAAAATCTCCCAATCAGGTCCTAAAAAACATTTGGTTCCCTCATCCATGCTCCATTACAACTCAACTTTCTAACACAGGGCCTTTTCCCTAAACCTTTATAGTGTCTATGAATTCTATTCAGGTACTGATTAGGCAGCCTGAGTAGGGTGTGAGAAAAACTCAATTGGCCACAATAAATGGAGTCTCAAACAAATCCATTCAACAACAAGATTATGCAGTTGTATAAATAAATAATTAAAATTGTTAGGTAAAAATTTTATCACATTTTTAAATATTCTCTATTTAAACACATGAACATCTATATTCCCGATGACACCTAAATGTCAATACCTACATTGGCTCATACCAGAGAATAAACTATCCTCAAGGGATATCATATATATTAATTCCATATTAATATTAATTATCACAATTTATATCTAATACAATACATAAAACATGTAAATAAATCTAGAATTTGTAATATGCACCTAGGAGTCTAACCTCAAGGGTCTAATGTAAGTAAGACTAAACGAAACATATTTGATTACAAGACAAAGGAGGAAGCTCTCACTGTATTTCCCCTATCTAAACTCAATGAATTCTCATGGACCCTAGGAAAATGAAATGGAAGCTCTCATGATCTTCCTATCAATAGGATCACACAATCCTTCTCAATAGGCTTCCATGGTCCTTTTCAACAGGCTCTCACGGTCCCTCTCAACAATTTCTTCCCACACCCTGGTTATCCCATGTGCTAATCCCTTGAAAAATAATCTTAAATCATCCCATTAATTAATTTATCAATTAATTAGTTACATAAATTACCATTAATTAATTAGACAATTAAATAATCAACCCAATTCCATTAATTAACCCAACGATTAATTAATCACATCCATTTCCATTAATTAACCAAACAATTAATTAATAACATTAATTCAATTAATTTTTCAACAATTAATATTCACATCTCATCCTTTAATAAATTCTATCATTAATTAACCACATAAAGTACAATAATTATTTCAAAAATAAATTATTCAATAATAATATCAATGTCTAATAATTAATTCACTATTTAATTATTGCTAATTCATAATTCATTATTCTGAAATTTAACCAAACAATTAAATATCCTTATTTAACAATTCAATATTTCGATAATTAACTAACTAATTAATTATCTCAATCCCATATTTATATTATTCAATCAAAACCCTAATTTCCCTATTAATTAATTGACCACATGAATTGATTTAATTTAGTAATATAAATTTATAAAAACTCTATAAATTATACATCTTTGATATTTGAAATCATGATCACACATATTGGATTTTAATTGTAGATCGGCTACCTTGATTCACTGATGAACAGTCGCCTTATGCAAATCTCACGAAATTGATTTGCGCAATTACATAGATCAAGATCTCAAACACTAAATCAAGAATAAAAAAATAAAGAACATGTAATTAAAGAACAAGATCTATAATCACATGTAGAGATCGTAGAAAATAGATATATATTTTTCCAAAACAACAGATTACATAGCTGAACAAAAGTTGTAAGAACTAGGGAAGCATGATAGAAAAATTAGGAGAGGATTTACTAACCAAAAGGGTAGAATATCTTTATCCCAGTATTCATATAATGAATAACAAAGGTCGTAAGACCATTGAATACCTTCAAAAAGTTTTGAAAATGGGAAACACCACCTAGGGTTGAATGGGGGTCAAAGTGGGTGAGTTCTGGGGATCGAGGAATTTTAAAATTAATTTTTGCAAGACTTTAATTCCCAAGCATGGTGAGATAGGTTAAAGTGCATGATTTTCCTTAATTGTGTTCCAAACATGTAGCTATTATTTTTAGGGTGCATCATTTATCCTTTTAGGGTGCATGGTATGACCAACCATGTGTCAGCCATGTAATCCTCCACTATCCAGGGTGGCATTGTTTTTTGGGATGGGGTGCATGGTTTTCCCTCCCTATGCATGAACTGTACACAACCATTTTGCATTCATTTTTCTAAAAATTCCACCCAAACACACCCCAAGTTATAACCTAAAAATTATTCAAATAAAGAAAAGAGTGTACTTGAAAACAAGACTGATTCAACTCTAGAAAAGGTTTCGATATTAAAATATCCCCAACTTATAACTGCTCGTCCTCGAGCTACACTCCCAAGAATCTATAAGAATTTGAGATAAAAAGATCTAGCCACTAATCTTGTATATTTAATTCTCTATCGCATGATTCCACCTTCACATGCCTATGTTTCCACAATACAAGAACTATCAGTATGGTCTTCCCCCAGAACTCATTCTCACTACGTTCCAACATGTATTGGATGCTCGGCAAAGGAAATATCTACCTAAATCTCAATGTCATCAATTTCAATCACAAGATAAAGGTTAGGTGGGATACCGTCGTATTTTTGATATATGGAAAACATCATGAGTAACACTATATTTCTATGGAATATCCAATTAATGTACCACCGACCCAATTCCCTACACAAACTCAAAGGATCCAACGAGCCTCGAAACTGGATTTACTTGCCTCTTTATCCTGATGTGAACCAAGCTACGAGTCAACAGAAGGAATACATGATCTCCCTCTATAAACTCTTAGGTTCATCAATGTTTTTCAACATACGACTTTTTCCTACTTTGAGATGTTGCCAAACATTTTCAAATCAACTGAAGCTTCTCTAACGTCTCCTACATGATACTATGTCCCAAAAACTTTGACTCACTAGCCTCCATCCAACATAAGGATGATCTTAATGTACTACTATAAAGATCCTCATATAGTTCCATCTGTATATTTTTCTGATAATTATTTTTATTGAAAAACCCCACAAAATATAAGGCCTTTTCCCAATACCCACTGAAGTCAAGAACACTTCCCGCAACAAATCCTCATGCACTTGTATAATATGTTCTGACTCTTGATATTTATGTGGGTGGAAATCCATAATCAATAACACTTGTATACCAAGAACATTCTACAATCAATTCTAGAAATGTGAAGTGAACTCCGAGTCATGATATTAATCTAGAGTCTATGGAACCTCATAAAGAAGTACAATATCCCAAGCATATAGTTATCCCAACTAGTATATTATGAAAGTATTCCACATGTGTATGAAATACTCTAATTTTCAGTCAATCCATAATAAACAATATAATTCCATTATTTGTAATCATCTTCATAAGAACCACCATGAAATACATTATCACATTGTCCCACTTCCCTTCTAGAATGTGCAATGGCTATAGAAAAACTCTAGACCATTGATGTTATGCCTTCACCTATTAAAATTTCTAGCATCATGTCATGAACCCTATTATCTCCTTTTTCATGCCTATCCACCAAAACTATTATTGCATGTATTGGTACATTTTGGTTACACTTGGATGTTCCTCCCACTTCAATGAATGAAATTACAACATCAACTCCACATGCATAATTGAAGGTAAAACCACCCCATTCTTGATGTAGATGATATCATTCTAATCTATTCTCTAATATGAAGGTGACTCTCCACATTCAAAATATTCCCGTAAGGTAAAAAACTTTGGATCCTTATAATATCTGTCTCTGATCTATTTCAAATGTGTAGAAACCACAACAACTGATACATGAGTCATATTCTCCTGACTCTCCTAAACCACCACATGCATCTCAGCCATAAAATTCTCCATCTTCAACTCATCACTATACTCCTGAATAATCTGAGTCTGTGTTTTTATGCTTAAAGTGTTAGCCACATTGTTTCTTTTCTAGGTGTATATTCTAGATCAAAATGAAAAAATGAATATAATCAACCCATCTTTATTTTCAGAGATTCAAATATCTCTGTGAGAAGATATAATTAATGCTCTTGTGATATGAAAATATGATAAAATTCTCTCCAAATAGATATTGAATCAAAAAATCAAGTCATAAATAACATATTCCAACTATAAGTCATGTGTATGGTAGTTTTTCTCATGAGGAATCAACTGTTAACACACAAACACCACAACATGATCTCTTTGCATAAACACTACTCAATTTATGATCTCATAAGCACCAAAATACAACATATACACCACACCAAGATCATGAAGGATAAATATTGGTGTCAATGTCAATTTCTTCATCATCTCATGGAAGGCCTTCTCACATGATTCTGCCAATCAATATTTTTCCCATTTTTGGTCAATCCAAAAATCAGTTCCGCCAAATGGGAATGGTTCTGGATGAATCTCCAATAATATCAAGCTAACCCCAAAAATATTAAGATTTCAAAAATATTAAGATTTCAAAAATATTATTTGGATTCTCCAAAGATAAAAATACCTAAAATTTATTTACATCCACATACAATATTTCCCTTGAGATGATTTGACCTAGAATGTGTACTTGATCGATCCAAAATGGACACATAGATATCTTGGATTATAGTTGATGCTCTCTAAATGTATTTAGGACAATGTTATGATATTGGTATTGATCATCAGGATTCTTGGAATGAAATAAGATATCATTAACAAAAATAACCATAAAATGATCTAGTTATGGATGGAAGATTCAGTTCATTAAAGCAATAAACATTTATTTTGTGTTCATCAACCCGAATGGAATTACGAAGAAATCATAAAGGTCATACTTTGTTCTGAAAGTAGTCCTCAGTATATCAGAATTTTGAACTCTCAAATAATGATACTGCAATATAAATTCATTGTATAATAACAAACCAGATCCTCTCAACTATTCAAATAAATCATTGATACACGGATGTAGCCATCATTTCTTCACAGTCATCCAGTCCAACTTCCAGTAATTAACATAAATGCACATAGTACCATCATCCTTCTTTTCAGACAACATAGGTGGTCCCCTAGGTGACCTACATGGACAGATAAATCCCTTATCCTCCAACTCCTCCAACTAATAATCTAACTCAGTTTACGGAAGAACATAGGTAGATGACCTATCTTATAGCAGCCTCGGCACTCCATTGGTGGTCAGGGACAATGTTTCTATAAGGGTATTGACCTTGCACACTGGAGAAAAATAACTATAGAATGGTCTTGAATAACTGACTTTTCTCCTTGGACACTTTATATTTCACTTCATTGGATCAAGTTTTCATAATGATGTTTCCTTCTATATAAAGACATACCTTATGATTGTCTATATGAAACTACCTATCCGCCATTGGATGCCTCTTTTAGGTTCCCCTCAGTAATGATATCCTGATTCACCACTTCCGAAAAAATAATTATGTTGAAAATATTTACTAGGTACATAATTTCACACTTAATCTGATCCCAAATCCTATTTTCTATTATATCCTCATATTCTTCTAATGATAGGGAAAATCATAAAAAATTGGTAAAGCATCCATCATAGTCAATTATAGACATACTCCCCTGATCCAACTTCATGACCTCAGGTTATCTCTCTTGCCACAACATCTCTAAGTAAAAGTGCTCCAAGAAAATCTCTAAGAAGTCCTTCCATAACATACAATCTACTAATATAGATAAACCCTAGACAACACAACAGTGCTTCACTGATCCTCATAGCATATACGTAGCTAGCATGACTCTCTTCTTAGCTAGAGTCTCCAAGTCAGAATGTATAGTTTGGATAGACTCAATCTAGAACTCATCTCCTTCAGGACCACCCTTTCTAGTAAAATTCATATGGTGATACATTTGGATCACCCTCATCAAGTCATGCATGCTCTTCATAACATAACTTGGGACTCTTTCCATGAATTCCATGAAGTATGTGAAGTTCTATAAATATTTATCCCTTACTTCCTCACCTAGAAATATCGGTACCTCTGGTTTCACTACTGGTAGACCATCTCCTACCATATCCTCCAATCTTCCTCTCAACAAGAATCGTCATGGAGGCATATCTCTATAATTTCAAACAATCAATTTGGGGCTCATAAAATCACTTTATCACCATTATGTATGAATAAAATCACAACAAGTCTTTTCAACAATCCTTTCCACGTGGTCAATGTCATGATGCTATTTGTACCCTTAACCATACTACACCTAAGTCTTACTTAATAATTTTGAACACATATCATATCAATTTTGTCATTTAGACAATCATTTATTCTAATTATTAATCATTTTACCATTCTTAATTTAATTTTCGGAACAATTTTCAATTCAATTTCACAATGAACGAAAATCAGTTGAAGATCAACAACATACCCAAAACTCGTTTTCCCACACGTGCTTATAATGATAGATGTCAAAAAAAAATCTTGAGGGCCTAGAATAATGCATAAAAACTCAACCCTCATGCTATAATAAGCCATGAGTTAATTCAAAACAATTTTTGAAAAAAATAATCACACCACATAACCAGGGCGTCACCCAAGGTGAAATAATATTCAACTCTAATAGAAAACACCAATAACAACAATCCCACCCAAATTAATTGGGTTTTTTCATACATGGGTTAGAAAATCCCATGCATGAGATCATTACCAAGGACTAAACCTTCTTAGACATCTACATAGCTTTACCAAACAATAAGATTAAACATAAATAAAAATAATCCTCTTATGATACCACTTTATAACATCCCATTTTGGGTGCCACACACCGGTGCCCGAGCAAATCAGTCACATGACCTTAGACACACCCCCATAGACAAGATGATTCAAACTAACAGAGAGGGTTTGATAAGTTGATCATGGGGAGACCATATCCTCTTTTATTAGAGTAATACACTGATGTAAATAACAAAAAATAACAGGATCATATATAACCATAAACAATACCAATATCTCAAGATAATCAAAGCAAGAAATAAAATATCCAACTAAAGTAAAAAACATGTCATGTTAATGTATGTGTCAAGTGTCTAAAATGAAAATTGAAAATAATGACATCGAGGACTACCAAGTGGTCCCCGAACCACATCTGGACCCCTTATCCAAGATTCTACCCAACTCATTCATCAAACATAGGTCCTTTCCACTTAATCTATCTTGCATCAATGAAGTCTATTTGGGTACCAGTCTGGAAGCCTGAGTAGGGTGTGAGTACAACTCAGTATGCCACATCCAATAGTATCTAAAACAAATACATTCATTAAAAAGTGTATGTGGTGGTATAAATAAATAATTACAAGGTTTAAGTATTTATATTATCACATTATTAAATATTCTCTATTTAACCCCATGTACCCCTAGGTTCCCAAGGACACTCGAACCTCAATAACTATTTCACCTTGATCTAGAGTCTAAACTATCCCCAAGGGACATCATATATCTGAATTCTATATTAATTTCCATTAATAGAATTTATATGTGATATAATACATAAAAAAATGTAAATCAATTTGGCATGATTAATGTGTATCAAGGGCTCTAACCTCAGGGGTCTAATGGGAGTAAGACTAAATGAAGAATAATTGCTGGCTAGGTAAAGAGGGAATATTTTATTATCATTCCATTAACCAATATTTAATAGTTCTTATGGACCCTTGGAAAATGAAATGGAATCTCTCAAGGTATTCCTCTAAATAGGATCACACGGTCCTTCTCAATAGGCTCTCACGATCCATCTTAACAGGTTCTCACAGCCCTTCTCAACAATTTCTCACTCACACCTATTTATCCCATGTGCTACTCCATGGAAATCTAATCAAAAATAATTCCATAAATTAATTTATCGATTAATTAATCACAACAATTTTCCTTAATTAATTATCAATTAATTAATCAACATAATTCCATTATTTAACCCAATGATCAATTAATCACAAACATTTATATTAATTAACCCAATGAATAGTTGATCACTTTAATACCATTAATTTATTCAAAAATTAATTAGAACATATCATCTGTTAATTAATTAATTATATAAAGTTCAATAATTAATACAAAAATAAATTATTCAATAACAATAACAATATCCAGTAATGAATTAATAATTTCAATTCATAATTCATTATTCTGACATTTAACCCAACAATTGATTATCATTAACTCAACAATTCAATATTTTGATAATTAATTCACCTATTAATTATCTCTATCCTACAATTCAATTATTCATTCAAACCCCTAATTTCATCCATTAATTATTTAACAATATTAATTTATTTAATTTAAAAAATTAATTTACTAAACTATGTTGTCAATCATAAAACATTCAAATATGAAATAAAGGTCATGAATATGTGAATTGAATTACAGAACACCTACCTAATTTCATTGACAAAATACCAGCCTGAAAAAATCCCAAAAAAATAGCAGCACAATGATGCAGATCTAGATCTGAATTTAAAAACCCTAAATCAAGATTAAGGAAATCAAGACCTAGTAAATCTAGAACAATATCTTGAATCATAGATCTATATATAACCAAATATATTTATATATTTTCATAAAAGTGAATTGCATATCTAAAATAAAGAATAAATAATGGGTTAAGCATAAGAAAAAAACCGTTAGATGATTCACTAACTCGGGGAGCAAAAGATCTTTGATCCATGATTTTAATCATGAAGAACAGAGGCAATATGACCATAGACTCCGTTTAGAAATAAAAAAACATTAAATACATAATAGAGTTGATTGGGGGTCAATATGGATGATTTTTAAGGGATTAAGGAATATTAAAAGTAATTTTCAGGAGACTTTAATTACCATGCATGATTAGATTTCTGGAGTTATAAAATTTTCCCCAATGGTGTTCCAATAGTGTACCTGTTATTTCATGGGTGCATCGTTCCTCCTTTTAGGGCACAAGGATTGAAAAAGAATGTACCAGCCATGCAAACCCCCACTATCAAGGGTTTCATTGATTTTTGGTATAGGGAACACGGTTTGACTTAATCATTTTCCAACCATGAACATCCCTTTTTTATTTTATTTTTCTCATAATTCCACACAAACACACCCCATGTTATATCCCTAAAAAATATTCAAATAAAGAAAACGAGTACATGAAAAGAAGCCTGAGTACACTCTAGAAATGGGCAGGATCTTACATGGATGTTATATTTTAGACCATCTGCATATATTATTCTAATTTTTGGAAATATTTTACAATTTTTATTTGAAAATGATTTATATATTATTTTAAATAAAGAAATATACAAAATGTCACTCTCTTTATTTTAATTATCTATTATAGGTCCACATATGGATAAATATATGTTATTAATGAATACAAAATCCCATTTAGATATTATTGAAACTATTTTTATGATGTGAATTTATTTTAAATTTTTTAGTAATGTAATAATTACCTTAAACACTTACACAATGCCCATATAGTGCTTACAAAAGCCAAAAAATCAAGTAATTGATTTTAAAAACTCTACATATAATTTTTTGGGTGACTTATAGTGTACCATGAATTTTATAGATAAATATTGTAAATTATGGTTGTTTTAAAAGTATATATAATAATTAAAATTTTATCTCTGTGACATTATAGTAAAATAAAATAAATAGTTCCAAAAATATCATTAAATATATTTTTTAATAAATAATATTTTATTAAATGAATTAAATTCATAAAAACATGTATTAATCCAAGTGAATATTTTATGGTTTAAAATTTATCCCATTGTCTATTTAAATGACACTTTTACTTTTATAGTAACATTTGTGACCCCTAAAGATTAAAAAACATTGATATCATAGTAATCATCAAAATGGAAACGAGGGGGGGGGGGGTAAACTAATAGATAAGGGTGATAAAATTCCTAAAATTGTAAAAAAAAAATTATAAGTTTAATTATAATCATACTAATCCTATACTCAAACTAATTCAATTTGGATCCACATTTATATAAAAATTACATTATATTAATTTAGTACTTTATGTAATTCCTAGAGTGTCCCTTCCATTACATATAAAAGGGAACCTCATATCCTATCTCTTTCACACATTTTTACCACTATCTTTCTCCTAATAATTTCTCATATACATTCCTAAAATACATATCCATGCTCTGTAGGCCTTTTTTGGGGAATAATATTAACCATGGAGAGCTTTGGTGTAATGAAAAGAAAATTGTCTGCAGAACTGGTACTACAATTAACCAAATTTTTTAGATTTATTTATTATTATACCTATTTAAATATTATTTTACACATATTGAAAAAATAACATAAGTAAATACCTTTCATTGAGATGATACTTTGTTTATTTCTTATCCAAAATTCATCTTCTTCTATATCTAATGGGAAACAAATCCATCATCTGTGTGTACATGGGACAACCACCTATGGAACTGATGTAATTCTATTCCCATCACCGTCTCTCATAGATGGTTATAATTGTGGACAAAAAGTATATATATTATATTCATGACCTAATTATCATTATTTAAATATAATATATGATATATCTTTTTACCATTCGATCAATTGAAAAATTATAGCGTCATTCTTGAGTATATATGGATTGCCACTGCCACGAATAGATGTGATTCATTTTTCATCACCACATCACATGAATTGTATAAATAATATTATTTTAATTGAAAATATAATATTTATAATATAAAAAGTCTATAAAATAATAATTATTACCTTCATTACATCATTTTCATTGAAAAGGGAAAAGTTACTCATACATATTTATGGCTAACAGTCTCATGGGTTGTAACACAATTCTTTTTCATAACCTCTATAACTGGTAGGTTTTAAAATTATAATTAATGTATAAAAATAAAATTATAAAATTAATATTTATATTTATATATTTTAAACAATGTACCTTTTGATGATAGTTAACACATTGAATCCATTCTAAAATTATGAAGTGAACATCCTCAAAACACCTGAAATGGACATAAGTGATTAGGTATTTAAATATTTCATTATAATAAATGACAAACAAGTTTTATGTTAAATTAATAAAACATTTAAATTTATATAAAAAAGTAAATAATTGATATTTTTTATTATATAAGAGTTAAATTACATGCATGGAATATCTGGACTATAGGTAAGGGATTTTGTCTCAATTTCCCTTCATTGAGTCATATTTAAATGTTATGCACATAATTTATTTTGTATAGTGTATATACTTAGCCATTTACATAACATCGCATAAATATTTCTTGAAAATTGTATTTTATGTTATAAATCATTTTATTCCATCGTAGTATATTTGACTTGAATGTTACCATGTAATAAGGGGTTTATAAACTCAATTTCCTTTAATTGCTTTATATCACTCCTTCATTGAATATATTATTCCAATATTATATGAAAAATAATTTTTTTTATTTGTATTTTATTTAAACTATTTTTTTGATTAAAATTTGTTACAAATGGATAACCCTTCAATTATTTCTAAATTCAATTTTATGATCTTTATAAGGTTTATTCATCTAAAATTATTTTTCTTTTGGACATACATTTATGTTATACAATTAAATTATTTTACGATGTGTATATAATGAACCATGAAATTTTATTTCAATGAATTAATTATTTTTGATGGAATTTTATGTTCTTATTTAATTCATTTATTTCAACATATTTTGATTTAAAAGCTATCGAAACTTTAATAATTTTAAGGATACATGACATTCTTATCTTGGGATTTTCTATATTCAGTGTTCCTTTTGGGGTGATCATATGAAATTATTTTCTTGAACAAAATATATTTTCTTCTCATCTATTCATGTATATAGTTTATAGATTTAGTTACAATTTCCTCCCATACTGAATAAAAAAGTCATGATTTATATGTGACACTAATGTTGTATCTTTTTTAGTTCGGGAATCATTCTCTTACATATCCATGTTATCTAAAATGTTTTTGTGAATGATCATTTCTAAACCTAAATAATTTCAGAAATATATTTTAAATGATATTTTAACTTCTTTTAATACTTCTTAAAATGAAATTTATTAAGGTTTTTTTACATGGGTCACTTTTTACCCTCTTTACAAAAGTTTCAAAAGAATTTTTATATTTAACACTTTTTACATGAATGGATTTTATTCTACTATGAAAAATATTTTCCTAAAATAATAATTTATAAGACACCTTGTTTACTTTAAAAGAACATAATTTTCACAATATATTGTTAATTTTTAGTTTTTAAATGTTCTTTTCTATGTGTAAAGGGTATTTTCCTCTTGAAAATTTTTATTCCTCTTTTATTGGTTTTTATATTCACCAATGAAAATACTCTTTGATGTTACATATAATCCACTAGGGATATGTTGTAACGATACCATCCAAATAATTTCTTTAGATGTATTATGACTATTTTAAATAGATTTTCATAGACCCCATTTATTTTCAATGGGTAAATCAAGCTATGAATGATCATTTGTGATTGATATGTTGAAAAGTGAAATCCTCAAATTGTTTTTTGCATGATATGGTACATGGACATTATTAATGAAAGTGTGACTAAAGAGTAAACCCAATTCCTTAAGGGACATTGTTCGATATATTATGGGTGGGTATATTATATTCCTCCAATTATTTGCGTACTAGTGGTGAAGTTAAATAATTAAAAGTTACTCATATGAGATGCAGAATTTGACCTGTTAATAGATTACTACTAAGAGATTATATGTATTTACCACATATATTTATCCCATATTTAAGGTTTATTATAAAGTTTTTATGAAGATAATTATCCAAGACACTAATATGTTTTGAATATGTTTTCTATATATTTCCAATAGATATTTTCTCAAGGATTATTTTTATATGGATACTTAATTTTTACCGATATGACTTTTTTTAATGATAAAACATTGTTCCATGTTTCGTGATTTATGATCCATTTTTTGATCTGTATGAAATATATTATATTATTCTCATGACCATTAATTTTTTCATCATACTATTATACTCAACTTATACTCACTATTTTCAATCAATTGTTAATGATTATATTGACCCTTATTGGGAGTTTAAGATCAGCATTCTTATGTTTTCTTACCTCAGATTATAATGAATGATGTTAAATGGCTAATTCCCAGAAAATATTCATGTGTAAATAATATTATGGGTGGTCTTATAAACTATTTTAAAATAATAAAATCATTTTATTGTATGAAAAAATTGATCACTTCAAGAAAAGTGTTTTTCATTTAATAGTTTTTCCAAATTCTCTATAACTATAAAGATAAAATGTAATTCTCTATGTAAGTGATCCAATATTTCCATTTGATGTTATGTGTGGATAAAAGTAAATTACATTTACCAGTATCAAATCATTTATTGTAACTCTTATGATTTCAACATTGGATATGGGAGTGTGTGTTATGCGCCGTTATAGACAACGATGTTTAAAAATTTGATATTTTTTCCAATATGTTAATGTATAGAATTATGGTTTAGGTCATGGAAGAGTTTAAATACATGGGAAATTAATGTCACAAATATATACAAGTTCATATATAATTAAATTAACTGATAAATAAATTTATAATTCCTAATTATTCGTGTTCTTGGTGTTATATGGTAGGGTTGGGAATTAATATGGATTTGAAAGAGTATTACAGGCATTTCAGGCATGAAGTAAATCAAAATATAATACTAATGTGTTGATAAAATATTGTTTTAAAGGATACATGATAAAATTACAAGAGTTATATTTTATCATAATGAGGAAATATTGAATCATGATTTATATGTATTAATAAAGGATGAAAAATAAATTAAGATATTATGGTGCACCAATGAGGAAGAAGAACTAGATAAAAACATTTTTAGTGAATAATTAAAGAGGATTTATCATGTTTTATGTTTTTTTGTCATTAGATGGAAATATATGTTTCATTATAATGTATTATTCATAATGAAAAATATGTATGAGTTTGAATCACGTCATAATGGTCTGTCCTAAAGGATAGTGTGATAATGATTTAGGTGATAACTACATCAAAACTGAATAACAATGACATTTTATTGAAGAGTAATATTTCAAATTAAAAAATACATAAATATATGGAATACATATCATATATGGACATAAGGGATTTATCTCCATGATTTTATTTAGATATATGTATTTGTATGTAAATGAATTTTTATGTCTTAAATAATGTAGACCAAAAAATACAATAACTAAAGGTGTTTCTTACATAGAGAAATCGTTGATCGCTTGAAGGAAGAATTTTTGTAGACATTATAGAGAGAATAATATATAACTTTAACTTTATTTATGATTTATTAGGATATACTTCATTTTTAAACGTGAAATCAAATGTTTTTATATTTTTTTATGGAGGAAAAAAAATTTATGATTATTTTAATAATGAACGTTAATTGAGTGATTGAATTCATTTTTTAATAGTTATATATACTGGGTTCCTTGATTAATTTTTCGTTCCAAATGTATTCATCATTATTTTTTCATTATCATTTTTATTGTGTAAATAATTTATAAATGATATACAAAGTTGTTGTTTGTATTTTTTCTAGATAATAATAGAATAGGTGGTCAATAATTTGAGAACAAACAACACGATCAAGGTATGATTACATTAAATTTTGATAATTTCAATATAACTTATTGAGAATATTTGAATCTCAATTATCTCATGAACAAATTTATTAAAAATTGTAATATTTTATCATTGAAATTGTTTAAAATTTTAAAGATTTATTCTAATTATTATTTCATATCATCTTAACATTTCAAAAAAGTTTCATGATAAGAATCACTAGAATTTTTTGGTTTGACCTCATACTTTAGAGATACATTTATTTTGTAGTTTTAGTTTTAAAAAAGTGTATTATAAATTTATAAACATTATTCCTACAAGGAGTTAACAATGCCTCATTATCAGTCAATGAGGATGATTATTGCTTCCCATTACATGGTGTCTAGGAATTACTTATTGAATTTTTCTACACTAGATAAAAAATTTTAAAAATTAGTTTACATTATTTTGATCCAAAAACAATCACCCCCAAACCATAAATGATGATGTAAAGTCCTCATTCTATCAGTTTGTTATTATGAGTGTGAAATAATATATACTAAAAAATATTACAACCATGGATTATTCTTCAAATATCCTTGTTTTTTATAAAATATTTCCCATATCCGTCTTACATCATGGCTAATATCATGATATTATTTATTTTATAAAGTAATATAATCCATTAGTTGGTTAAATCATTCGATTTAAAATATATTGGATGATGTTCTGTTTCTCTAGGCGTGGAATCTTCTGGCTCCCTCTTTTTCATTATAATCCAAAAAATACATAACAATATGTATAATGGAATATATAAATACATTACACCAACCCCCAAAATTTGGTTTTTGTCATAAATAAAAAATATATCTTAACTACTTCCATAAAATATTATTATATCAAATATTTCTCTAATTAAATACTTTTTTGTTTATTCATTATTTTTTATGAAACACACAACCAAAAAAATTATTTCTGTCTCATTCAATTCACCATTTAGAATTGATAGAAACACCACTTAACTATAAAATAAAAGTTATCCACATCAATTGAAATTTATGATATTTATTAAAAAGGTTCATCATTGATGTTTTTAAATACCATTCAGATTACATTTTAATCTCTCCTTCTTTATAATATCAATTGTTTTTATACTAGTTATAAAAAAACGAGAATATAAAATATTATGTTAAATTTATTACCATTGAACCCTATCAATATTCTGACCATATGTTTTTTCTCATCAGTATTCTTCCCCTTTAGGTCTCATGAATTCTCTCTCTTACTCAACAATACTAATTTTAAATTCATAAAATTTCATTAATATATTTTTTCTCCCATTTTAAAAATAGTCACAATTTATTATGAATTTGAAAAATGATGTTAAAAAACTTGTCCATCATAGAATATTTAGAGAAAACACATACCTTGGGTAGAATAATGTTACACATTAGTACTTGAAGTGAAAGAAAAGTGACACGGTCTTTTTGTTCAATATATTATTAAATAAAACTTATCGTATATCTTTTTAAAACATCCATGAAATTTATTTTTGGTATGAACTTAAAATTCAAGAATAATCTATCCACCTTTTATTTATTATATAATGATTCTTAATCACAATGTGTCAAATTTATTAGGAATCCAACTAGAGGGGGAAATATATCCATCAATGTTAAGATGATAAAGGATTTTGACACCAAGGATTGGGGCATCATATATAAGTTTTTAAACAAATTTGGATTCAATTAGTCTTTTATCAATGATTTAATTATCTTTTTAGATCTTCACACATCTTAGTTATTATTAATTTTACCCCTAAATGGAAGTTATCGTATTATAGTTGTTTCATACTAGGTGACCCCGTCTCTACAAAAATATTTTTAATTTCTAAGGACTAACTTTGTAGTATTATTTCAAATATTGTATATCCCAAAAACTGAATCTCATCCATGCTACTATAGGTGAATTAGATCCCTCTCAAATCATCAATATTGATAAAATTATCCATTTCATAAAATCTAATAAAATAATATCAAGCTTCTCATAGGGACCCTCTAATATTTTGAAATAGTCTTTTTTCATATTATTAGTTAGAAAAATTATTTTTCCAATTTGGGACGAGAATTTATCATTCTTGTAAATATGAAATTTTGAATGGTATTGGAATTAATGAAAGATTTATTTCTTTTATCAATCTTGGAGTTTCAATATTTTTGAGAAAACCTAAATTCTATTTCATCAATTAAATTTCCATATACATAAATAAATATCTTCTTTCATGGAAAAGGTAATATAAATCTATGGAAGGAAGGATAAGTATAATGATATCTATCTTCAAGTCCAAACTAGCCTTCTATTACATTGTGTATAAATTTCCCATGATAATATTTAAAGGATCAATGTCAGTGTTGATAACATTATCTGTAGTAGGATTATCAATGAAAAAAATGGTTAATTTTCCTTGGAATAAGACTTTAAGAACTCTAAAATACAGAGGTATCTGTATAAAAAGCCTCAATAATTCTAATTAATATTTTCAAGAACACATCTTGTGTAGATTTATCAATGAAAAATCTGATTCTCTTAACATTCTTATATAATTTTTTTTTTAAAAAGTTAAAAGTGTCAACTTCAAATAACTTGACTCCTCAATTCGGGCAACCTTTAAAAACTAATTATTTTCTAAACTATATGTTTTTATTTTTAAAACGCCTCCCTCAACTTCTGGTAAGATAATTATACAAATAATCTTATTTTCAACAATCTATAATCAACAAATTTGGATATTATTCCTCATCTCTTAATTGATGGTCAACCTATATTTTTGTTTTCTATTAGATTGGACATTGAAAATATTACAAGGTATTACAACATTATTCCTTATTATGACATTGTTATATGGGACCCTACTAGAAAATGTATCTTAACTATATAGAATTATTTTGACTTCGTTCTTTAAATAAATGAAATGAAATTTTCCTAGATTGTTAAACTCTATAGGGCTTAGATTATTCCCTCTAAATTTACCCCCATATAGATGATTTCTCACAATATGACTCCAAAATAGGTTTTACATCAGTAGTTTGGTATCAAACTCTACTCTCTAAATATTCTGTACAACAAACAAAGAGAAGATGCACCCCAAATGTTCCTAATCTCAATAGATTATGCAATATATTAAGCCGTATTTGATATATTTTAAGTTCCTAAATTTCATTTTATCTCTCCATCTATGGTGCTTCAAAGATAATTCAAGATTCATAACTCCATATAATTTCTCAACATCTATTACATATATGATGCAAAGATTATTAATTTAACAAGGTACTGTCTAAATGAATTTTTCCACTCATATAATCCTTTCTACTATCAAGATGTTCTTATTGGAATTATTATTGCATCCAAATTTCCTACCATTCTTCAAAATTATTATTTCCACAATTCTATACACCACTTTTAAGATTAGTAGAACATTGTGTGTATGGTAAATTTAAATCCCCTAATGTTACTTTTGATGGTTTTAGGAATCACCCTTTTTAGGTTAGATGAAAATAAACATGGATAGAGCCTAAATGGGGAATCATGGTCCCTTAGTATATATTAGATACCATAATAATAGAATTTATTACTATGTATTTAGTCCCTATGGAATCACTTCTTCACATGAAGCTAAAATTCATAGTATCATCAACTCCATTCGATACACTATGAAAAAATTATGGTCCAACTTATGGATGGACAGTTACTCGAACCCCATCATGAATGCCATCAAAAGAAACAAAAATCATTTGTATTGGTTTTTAACTATAATATGTATAATGTTCTTAGACTCTATATACCCCCGTTAACTTCATCTATACCCATTCATATCGAGATTAAAACTTCCTAGTGGATATAACTAAAAAAAATGGTGTTTCTACTAGCATATTGTTTTGAGATGAACTACTAAAAATTTATTTAATAAATCTATTTGAATGAGAATCTTGTAAAACTTATTATTTTAGACTCATGGTTTTATTAGTCATTTTTTTAATTTATTGGTTCTTGGTTTCTTGAACAAGAACTCAACTTCATAAAAAAACTATTTTTAAGGAATTAAAATAATTTTTCATGATAATCCTGGATATTTATTTACTTAAAATATAGAAATTACATCTAAAAGTTTATTGTTAACTATGTATTCTGAAATCCAAATCAGGTCTAGAAAAACCCATAAATTTATACACAATTATTCATCTATATAGAAAACAAAGACCAATTTTCCTTTAATATATTAGATTATTTATTTCAATGAAATTAATTAACTTTCCTTTGGATCACTTTAATACCATTCTATTTTATATATGGAAAACATAATGTTGGGTCATTTTTTTTCAAGAACAATAACATTTAGTTGACTGGATTCTCATATTTAACATTTGAGTACTTCATCCTAATTTCAATAAGTGTTGACATGATATTATTTTCCTTCATGAATTTTTTTTAGAAAAACATTGGTATATTTAGAAAGAAAAACAAAATTTTAAAAAGTGTATTGATTAATCTTCATTCAAATAAAACAATAAAAGCTCTAAAAATATATAAATTTCAAACTCTTATATTATTAATTAAGTGAACTCTTTTATATGTTATTCATTTAAACTACCAAATATAACTCCATTTTAAAAATATAAACTATATATGTCAGATTATAAGTAATTTGTCCTATACATTATGTTCAAACTTTCTATGTGTGTATAAATTTTTTTCAAAGAAATATCATACCTTGAGTACTATGTTCTTGGATGTATGAATCAATCCATATAATTCCTACTTTAGTATGAACACCCTATCTTTATCCTTACTGTGAACAAAATAATTATATACCTAATATATAATTTCTATTCATTAAACCCATTGGGAAATACATATTTGATATTTATTTTAATTATTTTTAAATTCCTATACAAAAAATAACTACAAATATCCATATCAATTAAATAATTTACCATAATGAAAAAGGATCATAAATCCTTTAATTTTAGATTAAAAATCACTTATAATTGAGTATTTGTTAGTTTATTACTTCTATAATTTCTTTATAATGTCTCTATAAAAGACATTTTTTTATAATAAATGTTTTCAATTGGCCTTGGAACAAGTTCGCAAGTTACATTCTTCTCAATTTTTTATGTATTTTTATGAATAATAATGAACCAAATTTCTTATTTTGATGAATCTTTAAAATCATTTTAATAAAAATTGATATCAAAGTTTATTTTTACATTTTTTTTATCTTTATCAGTTTAATTAGTGTTTATTTCTCATTAATAATGTTACCAGGATCAATTTTAGCTCACATTTTTATCTTTATTATCATTTATGAACAAAAACGTATTTGAATTAATCATCCTTTTCTAAATTAATCTTCAAATATAGTTTTGGGTTTAAAAAATATTGTGGAAAATAAAAAATATAATAAAATTATTTATAAATTGATTCACTTTGGAGGGGATTGGGTATGGTTAGCTTCAATAACAGTGACATCAAAACATTCAACTACGTATCCCTATATGTTTTTGGCATTTACACACTTAACTCTTGAAATAAAAAATAATAAAAATATATCCATCGCATTTACTCAAAAAATATAGTAATCAACATATTTATTCAAGATATTAAACTTACTTTTGAATGTAAAAATATATTTTAGAATGGAATTTAAATATAAAAAATATCATAGGGAGTCTTTTCTTAATTGGTGATGAGGAATCCTGGGATGGATAAAAAACAACAATGATTAATTCATTCAAAAAAATTGTATGAAATGGTAGACAACAAGAAATATTCCTTCCATCTTGTTGATTATATAATAACTGTATTCAAATTCCTTATTCCATTGATGTTTTTTAATCCTTTAACATAAAGTACACTAGTTTCATTTAGTCATTTTATCTAATAATGGATTTTTATTATTTTTTATATTTAGTGAAACATAATTCCTGAATAAAATATAAATACCATATTTGGGCTTGATGTTTATAATAAATTTATTTTTTACAATAATATGGGATAAATTAATGTTTTTGGTATCCATATACAATCACAATAAATATATTTGAGAGTAACTTTAACCAAATTTTATCTATAAATATTACCCATTTTTAGTAATTTTTTTTATATAAATCTCCATCATAAATTATCTATCATAATTTATGAGTTCATAATTCTCAATAATAAAAAAATTGAATACAACATTCCAAATTACTTTTTCAACTTCTTTATTTAGTCCCTTAAAGAGAGGGATTTATCCTTCTGATAGATTCATTACATTGTTTTCTTATTTAACAGTTCATAACTTTTTAACTATAACCTATACAAAAATAGTAATTGACAGTGAAAATAATGTTCTATTAAGAATGAATAATATTAATACTAAATTACTTTAACTACTATAATTTAGTTTAATTTATCACCATTGTAATAAAATATTCTTAAAAAGAAAGTATAATAATTGCATAGCAAGGAAACCAAATTTTTAGTGCATCTGGTTGAATATTCTTTGCTGACTTTACTACCTTTTATTATTTTTTAAAATGAATTTATTCTATAGTGTAATATTTTTATGGTTTTATTTTTGTACCATAGTACCTAGAGTTATATTATAACCCAAATTTGTTTTTCATGGTGATGTGATTGTTATTGACTATAACCTCATAAAATATTATTGAGGATTTTAAAAGTCTTTATTTATACTTCTCATTGAATATAATTTTAAATTTTATAATTTTACTACAATTCGTATCTAGAGTGTGTTTTGGAAGGACCAATCATGCAGCCACTAGAAGATGTAACTTTCAACCCCTAGAAGATCTCACTCACTAGAGATTCTATATAGTGGAAAATAGACCACTAAAATACCCCCTCCTATGAGCATAGTGTATCAGAATATGTGATTTCATAGAACCCCACTCACCAAACAAGGACACACTAATCATTTAAATTCTATGCCAACTCCAAAATATTTATTCTACAAAAAACAACAGGATAAGTAAAATGAACACATAAGATTGTGTTGTTCTTTCTTTCACCTTATGCCTACATGATAACACTATAAATTTTGATATTACTGGAAGTATAAAGGGTTACCAACATAGTAAATAAGGATTCAATGTTGTACTCTAGACTCATCATATAAGATCCTCATCAACAATGTTTCCAACATAACTTTTATAAAAGTACCCAACTGGTGGAATAGGTTACACTGCCATCCAAAGATTGAAATCAACAAACCGTTAGATTCAATCATCCTACAATTCCCTAGAGATTCAACCACCTTATCCATTTAATCTGTTATAACTCCACTATCTTTCACCCTAAACTCATCAAATATTCATCATCTTCCAATAATCATAACTACATGCTGAATAAATCACCTAACCATTCCTTGACATGATCAAAGTGTAATTCCAAATATCCTCCTTCTAGTTAGTTGAATCCAATGACCTGAAAAAATATCAAAATCATAAACATCTCTATCACTACACACCTTATTCATGATGAGGTTAATATAATGATTCCACAACCCTCCTTCTTTAAGGTGAAGGAATGATAATAACCCCTTGAGTCCCACCTCTAATAGGCATCGAGGTGGCGACCAGCACCAAGGGTATAAAAATCTCACAAAAAATTAAGAGAAATTTCACTTTTTATAGTAACCAATATCTAGAGATAAGATTTATCAACCTCAAATAACTCCATGACACATAAATATAAATAAATTAAACTCCATCCTATATAAACTTTTAAAGTAAAACTTTAGAAAAACAACGAAAAATCCAAAGTAAGTACCAAAAGAAAACTAACATGTGACACAACAACTCTCCCCAAAGTTCAAGCTAGTAAGGTCCAACATGATCCATGTAATCTCCCCAAAAACCTGAAAATAGTTTTATATATGTAGGGTGAGAATAAAATTATACTCAGTAGGGAAAAACCAATGTCACCCATGCATAAGTGGGAAAGCATTCTAATTCCCCTATGAGAAAGCAATATAAACTCAAAAGCACCTAACAAGGTATACTATCCACCCAAACCTCACTAAGGCATGCTCACCAAATAATGAAAGTTTTGTATTGTAAAGTAGTAAGCACGTCGATATTTGGGTACTCCGCACCACTTCTCACTTGTTAATTGCTCATACATAATGGTGAACGTCCTGACGCAACCACACTCTTCGACATACCAAATTTTCACAACCTGCCCGCACACACCTGATCCACATATCACATTGCATCTCACCTACAAACACATAAGCCAAAAACCAAAAACATATCATAAAGATGCCTGATAATCACTAAACAACTCATTTTGAAGACACCTGAGAAGAACATCACACCCGTAGACACATGGGTCTCACAAAAACACCAAAAACTTCACGAAGAGTCTAGGGATACCAATGACTATAAGAGGGAGTAGAGAAGAGCCAATAACTAACCATTGATCCCCCCACTAGTATGTTGGGAAAGACCCCCCCCCCCCCCATAACAAAGGGGGTGTTCATAACATAGTGCTAAACTTGGGTGGGGTGCATATAGAAATCATAAGTAACTACAAGTATATATATAGCTACCAAAAACACAGCCCAAACTATGGGTTTTCATAACAAAAAATAGTCCACAAAATAATACACTTGAGGCCACATATAAACGCACGTATAAAAATGATTGATGGTTATTTCCCAATTTGATAAACGAATGCTGCTTCACTACAAGCCACAACTTGAAACATTCCCACAACCAACTCATTTAACCAATTTTCATTCTAGATTATCAATTTATTCTTTTATTTATCTCATCCCTACTCAGGAAACTACCAAACACTGCAGACATTATAAGGTGAAGAAACCATACCAACCACTACTAACGCCAAACATTGAAATAAGGGACAAGGTAAAATAATCCATTCTAAAACCCATTCAAACAATAATGGCCTTTGAAAACTCCAAGAGAAATACCCACTCAAGTTAACATCGCCCTTCTTCAAAATCATCCCTCATAAACCATCCTCGATAGCCAGCTGCACAAGAAGCACCACATTCATCAAAACAAAACTCACCCACCTTGTAGTCCCACTACACACTGCCCAATCTTGAACACCTGTTCAACCACCTCCACAATAATTTTTCAAATTCTTGTTGCGCTTTTCTTCCTCCCGGCTTGTGAAACCCCCAACACACATCACTACTACCACACTCATTAGCCCCATTATACAACAAAACCACACCCAACACACCCATAAACATGAAAGTGACACAACCTAGTTCTGCAGCCCTGTTACCCAGACACTATCCTGATGTAATCCCACTGCGAAATAAGTTCATCCCTCCCACAATCAACCAATATCTCAACAAGAGATACAATTACACCACCCATACCACCACATACTCACAACCACACTCTCAGCCACATCACCACATGAATAACATAGAAACAAGGCCGAACAGAACTACACACAACTTAAATCCACACTATAAGGTATGTTTTATTTAGATTTAGCAGTAGTCATTATTTTATTCCACTTGATAAAATAGAAGTTATCATAGAACAAGTTCGATTCTAGGGAATCCATTTATTAAACCTAATAAATGTGGGTAACCAATTTTTATAGTTCTAGAGTTCAACATTGGTATATACCAAGTATAAAGAATCACCCATGAGAAAACAAAGAACACCAAAGACAATTATTTTTAGAATAAATAAATCCCATAAAAACACAACATGGATCAAAGATATCATATAAAACAAGGTGATAGTCATCATTTTACAACCTATTATCTTTGTTACAAGGCGATCCTAGCCCCTCATTTATTACAACTTATTATCTCTGTTAAATTGGTTTCAACCGTATTTAAAAGGAGACATAAGTACACCCACCCCGCATAATTCAAAAAATAAGATATAAAAACGAATCTCTACTTGGAACAACCTAGGATCATCAATTCTTACTTGCATCCGAAATAGAGGGTCGCACATGTAAGTGGAAATACTCTAGTGGAATGTTGAATAGACTGTTACAACATAGGATCATGACTCCACGGGGAAGAAAGGTTCTCAGTGCACCAAGAGAAAGTGGACGTGTTCAAAGGATGAGAGGACATCGACTTTAGAAAGGACTCTTAAATCTATGTGGAAATGGTTTTAAAGTCCATTAAAGCTATATCACGATCAATACCATGCGGTTTAGGATTTAATGAAAGATTCAGGTATTTAGGAGATAAATACCATTTTAAACAGCACAAAAAACTAATAAAATATAGAATTTAACACATATAACATTGAAGGAAACATCAAAGGTGAAAAACTAAAAAAATTGGGGAAAAAGGAATGAATCACCAATGTGTGAGTAACCGACATGAGTCACTGATGCCTGAATCCCCAACAGATGAGCTATCTATGTTGATCCACTAATGTGAATCCTTGATCGCAAATCACTAACATGACTCACTGATGCTTGAATCACTATCTTATGACCTATCGACACCCTAACATTGCAACACCTCGATTTACTGACACTCTACCTACCAATGCCTTGACCTACCGATGACTCGACCTACTGACACCCGACCTACCGATGCCTTGAATTACCGATGCCTGACCAACCGATGCCTCGACCAACCGATTCATTAACCTACTGCAGCCCTGAGTCACTGAATGTGTGCTACCCAAACCATCCCACTGACACTGATCTACTAACATGACTCGTATATGGGAAAACTGTAAATTTGAAAAACTCCTGAAATGAGCCTTTGTTTCCTCTATGACACAACAAACATTGGATTTTGACAAATTAATAGAATTGGGAGGTTCGGTACATTACATCATATACCTATAAAACTATTCTCACCCTCAATAATTCAAAATAAATCCCATGAGAAATAGGGGTATGATCAAACACCCCGTAAGATACCTCTCAAGGATAAAACACCATTTTTTGTTCAAAAGCTATAGTGAAAACTCAACATCCAATAACACCAACTCCCATATCTTCTAAACTAAACAACCTCAAGATATTACACACAAGAACCAACTATCCAAACATATGAATTATGTAATTTCTTCCTCCATGTCAAGATAGTATCTAATCTGGCTCGCACTAACTCACCCGCTCTGGTTTGATCGCATATAAATTAATTAATTTCGATTAAGAATCAGGTCTCCCCTATTGACATGATAGGACTTAGTCACAAACTATGGAACAATGAAAAACCCATCTTATAACAAAAAAAGTTCAATAAATAAATCACAAATCTAAACACAAAAGCAAAACTCAAAACAATTTTGGGTACTGGGCACACATTTTCATCTCCCTTTCCCAAGTACTCTCTTATAAGCCACCATGCCTCGAAAACACATGAACCAAGGGAATGGAACATCCGCATAGAACTTTATCCCAATGATCATAGATCACTACTAGACACTCCACCAATTATGTTTCATCCTTGATATCAAACTATCCCCAATAAATGGAATGAGAGTCATCCTAATGATACTGATGAAGATGGGAGATACGAAATAGATTTTGGATCTTTCCCAACTATGATGGAAACTCCAATAGGTATTCCACTTCTCCAACTCTTCCCAACACCTCTAAGGGTCTAATGAACATGTTAGAAAGATTACTTCCTCTACTAAACCATTGCTACCAATATCGATGGAAAACCTTCAAGAACACATCATCCCCATCCTCAAACTCCAAGGGCCTTCTCCTGCGACCAGCTTATGAATTCTACCAATCATGTTATGCCTTAATTACCTCATGTAAAATATATACCTTCCCATTCATACTACGCACCACATTCGGACCAAGAATAGCTACCTCCCCAACTTTCATATAACACAAGGGTGAAATACAAAGTCTTCTATAAAAAGCTTCAAATAGAGAAATGAAAATGGAAGAGTGATATCTATTATTGTAAGAAAAATATACCAATAGAAAATGTCACACCCAAGGCCCATCAATGTCCATAACACATGATCATAACATGTACTCCAACTTATAGATGGTCCTTTATGTCTACCTATATGTCGGAGGGTGGAATGAAATGTTGATGTGTAACTGAGTGCCAAAAGCATTCTGCAATCCCCTTCATAATCACAACGTAAAACATGTATCCCGATCTGAGATGATGGATCTCATAACCCCATAAATCTATACCACCTCATACACATACCTCTATGGTAAGGAATCCACTAATCCCAACTCCTTAATCACTATAAAGTGATCTGATTTCATCCACCAATCCACTAATACCATATCACATCACACCCTCCCTAATCCCTGGGTAATCCTATGACAAAATCCATTGAGGTTTCATCATACTTCAACTCAGGTACATATAATGGCTAAAACAAACCACCGATAATGAGGTTCAAAAAAATTAATTGATGGCACACCCAATAGCATGCCACAAACTCATCCACTGCTCGCTTCCTCTTGGGCCAAAAAATCTATTCCCTGAAGCCACTATACATCAGGGAAACTCCTGGGTGTACCCCTAGGGGTGTGATATGAAACCCACAGATAACTCCCTCAGGAATTTACACTAGACAAAATAGCTTCTCATAGAACAACATCTGATTATGACCATCCTCAAACCAACCCTCAGGAGCATCACCCTGGTCAAAGCGATGAAACATTACCTTTTCCTCAGAGCCTCCCCACTGAAACTCCTCCACTTGCTACCTCATTGATGATAGAATAATAATCTGAATTAGATAACCTCTACTGCCATCCATTTTTGCATCTAAGATCAAGGTATCCAACCACTCTATTTCTCTCCAAGAATCCACAGATTCTTGAACAACTTCCTTCTTTGTATTCCTGCTTAAAGTATCAACCACAACATTCCCATTTACTAAGGTGTTAGAGATCTCAAAATCGTAATATTAGAGAATAGCCATCCACCTCCACTATCAAAAGTTCATATCTCACTAGGAAAATATTTTCCTCGTGTTCTTGAGATCTATAAAGACCACAAAGGGCTCCCCAATGAGTTAATATTGCAACAAATTTAGTAAAAACATGGTTGATACTGGATCTAGATCATGGGTTTCATAGTAACATTTATCGGGACGTAACTACCTAGACCCATAAAAGATCACTGATCATTGTTGCATCAACACACACCCCAATCCAAGACATGAATTATCAAAAAACACCTCAAACATCACACCCTCCTCTGGAAACTGGAGCACTGACCTACGTCCCCTTTAGATAGTCGAACGCTTCCTGGGACTGCTCTCTCTATACAAGCATGGACTTTTCTAGTCAGAGAAATCAACAGAGCTAAAGAATGAGAGAAATTGGGTACAAATATCTAGTAATATCCTACCATATCATGACATGTATGAAATTTATGCCACATTCTTAGGTACTTTCAATGAAAAAACTTCCTGAAACTTTAATGGGTCCACTACTACACCTGGTTGAGAAACTACATTCCCAAGGAAGTGGACCTCACTTGTCCAAAACATGCACCTGAGTATCCTTCCATAGAAATGGTGGTGTCTAAAGACCTATAGGATAACCCTGATATGCTTCGTAAGATCCTCCCATGAATTGGAGTAGATCATGATGTCAGTGATGTATACAATAACAAACCCATCCTAGAACTCTCGAAAGATGGAGTTCATAAGCCCAATGATCATGGATGGTGCATTCATAGAAAAGAATGGCATAACCACGAACTCAAAGATACCATTCATGTTGTAACATACCAAGTAATTAATGAATTATGGATTTTCATATACATGTCTATTTATGAATTAGATAGTGTTTTAGAGGATTAAAATGAGAATAAATCAAATCTTAGGCAATGAATTTTCTAATATTTTTAAAAGATTGTTTTACCTCCTTTTGATGGTGAACCATTTTTTTAAATATATATTTTGAAAATTTTATAAGATCTATTTGTCAAAATATACTTATTCATTTTTATTTGGACATTGAAATTTACTTTGGATAAATTTTTTGTATTTTTCTGACAATGTTCATTTTTTAATGAATATTGAAAAATATTTCACTTTACTTCAAAACTGCTTTATCATCTAATTTAATTATATGGATATATTATCTTTTAAATTGGTTTTGAAGTATAAATAGAATATATTTTTTCCCATTTAATCCCATGGTGGTAATTGGAATTAATTTCACTTTGAGATTGGACATAAACAATTATCAAACTTTTGATAGATATTGTTTTAAAAAAACCCGCTATTTGTTTTGACAACGAGAATTATTTTTAAATTAATTACTAAAATTTCTGTGTTTTGAATTTGGTAAAATGGATTCCATATTTGGAACTAGAAGGTATAAATTAATTAATTAATACTCTTTTTTTTTGACATTATGAATAGTAACGACGGTAATTATCTTTAATTATCGTGATTAATTAGTAATCGGGTAGTTAAGGGTAATAAAATAATATCATAATAATATAAAATGACCCCAACATGTGTCCTAATTCTACTTTTTTGTGTCATTTCCAACCATGTTATTTCTTTTTCCAAACATTGGGACCCCATGGTATCACTTTTGGGTGATAGTGACACTTTATCATTTTATGTTTTTAAAAGGAAAGTATAGCCAAAGTATGTATCACCCAAGTAAAAAAAATTTATTTTTCTCTATGTAAATGATATCTTAGACTATAAATAGTCATTGGAAATATAAATATATTTCCTACATCATAGTATTTTTCTTTTAATTTTTATACATTAAATAAATTAATTTATTGATGACACCATGATGATGCATCGATTATCTCATTAATGAACGATTTAAATAAAATAAAACGATAATATAAAATCTAAGACTTAAACATGTCAAAAACCTATTTTATGTGTGGATTTAGAACCCTTTATCACCTTATCCTTTAAATATATCATTGTGGGACCTTTAAAATCCTAAAATCATTTTATAGTAAAGTAACATTTCTTGACATTCCAAGAGTGCCCCTCCTCCCACTTATAAAAGGCCCCCATCTCTACCACCTTATCCACACCTATCAAGAACTTTTCACGTCCAAAGTCTACACATTTTATCTCTATACATCCCTATATTCATCATAGAAACCTTATATTAGGTAGAAATCTCTTCAAGAAACCCTTTTGGTTCAAACCAAAGGGAGTTACCTGATTTAAACGTAATGTCTTCTCTAATGTTATTTTGTTTTATTTTTCTTCTCCAACCCCCTAAACTATTTTTATTCCTTTTTTTGTAAAAAAATAAGTATCTTCAATATTCTATGATATTTTTATGAGAATTATTTTATTTTCACATACACACACCTGTATCTAATGGTTAAAGAACATACTGTTTCTGTGGTTGGTGAATTTATGCCTCACGTAACGATGATTGTTCAATCTTATTTTAACACATTTCATGGAGACCATTAATATGTCACTCTATTTATATATGATATATATTATGTCTCTGTTTTCCTTATGATACTGTATTTTTCATTTATTTCATATCTTATGGTTTCCATTATGGGTAAACACGATATATTCATTTTAGGAAGTGCGGACTACCGCCCCATCAAATTGATTTGAATTGTTAATTCCATATGTGTGATGTATAAAGGATGGATTCAATGATATTACATATGATATCATACTTGAATTATAATATACCTTAATATCATTATGATCTCAATCCATTAAATTATTAATAGAAATGAAAGCGGCGTTCATGCGTACGTACGGCTTACCGTCTACATGAACGGTGCATTTCATTTCATACCTCTAAATGTTATGTAATATTATAAATGCATGTATATATTGTATATATATGATATCTACATCATGAATATAATTCTGGATATAATGTATATTTTACCACATGAACAACTTGTAATTATAAGAAGTTTATTTTTGGCTCAAGTACAAAAGATTGACAAAACGACCGTTATTAACATAAATAATTACATAATGTTCATAACATGGTAATAAGTGACATAAAATGATTAATGAACATGAAAAAGGTTCTGGAGAAAGTCAAAATTAACTCTAGTTTATTATTCAAGAGATTAAATAACGATCGAGTCAAGTCAGACACGAGGTAAGGGACTTCTTCTCAATCTTTTTTCATTGAGGCGTATTTGGTTTTATACACAACTTTATTTTATATGGTGTATAAACCCCTTTGACTTTTACTTTTATTCAAAAGGAATATTTTTATATGAATCATCTTAATAAACGACAAAAGGGAATGTTTTTGTCTTATGTATGCGGTGACAATGACTTCTCTGCCGCCGTGACTATTATTTCATTTTCCACTTCCTCTACAAGCCATAATTTTTTTTAAATAAAAAATAAATACCATGTTTTAATTTTCATTGATTTTGGTATTGAAAATGGTTTTGATAATGTATTTATTATATCAATGGGTTTTTGAAATCTTGTGATTGAAATGTGGAAGTGTTATGTTTCCTTTATGCATGTTTTATGTGATATGATTATGTTATGGTTCTTGGGAATTGTTTATGAAGATGGGTGGTTCCATGATAAAATAAGGGCAGGTGAGCCTGTGATAGCTCTCCAATGAATTGGGTAATGTGAAAGAGTTAAACGCTAATATTTATCCGAAGAGATTTAGGGAATATATTGTGATGGGTATTCCAAACGTAACAATAAGGGTTACTCCTTATGTAAGAATGTTATGTATGCCTCAAGTTACCTTTATGTCTTATGATTTCTATGAGATATTCATAAATCATATTATTTCATGAGGTATGATAAAGTGCTTATGTTATATGGGTAAAGTATGATTTCATTAATTCTTATGTATACATGGACTAATGTTTTCATTCCGTACTTTTATATCCCTTACTGAGCTTTTTATACTCATCCTATGTTTTTAAAAGTTTTTCATAGGTCAAGGGAAATGTACATAATGTGATGATAGTGTCAAGGAAGTGTCAAGAAAGAATCCATGTTTTATTTTAAATATGTCTCTTTTGATGGAAAAAATGAATACTGTCTTTTATGTTACCACATTGTTGAAATGTAGAATGTAATGCATGATTTATGATCTAATTCTCTAAAACTCTAAACCCAAAAAGATCCTCAATGTGTATTCTTGAAATAACTCAAGATTAAGTAATGTTTAAGGATGGGGCCTTATAGTTGGTATGAAAGGTCAGTTTATATAACATTAGGAGTTATAATTATATTAAATGAGTATCCAAATTTTTTTATGGTCAAATTGAAATGATATAGAATTTGAAGATTACCATGTTGCTTAATCTAAGACATGTTTGTTAAGAATGGTTTTCTGAAGAGGAAATAGGGAAGTAGTGCTAGGAAGGCATTCAGAAAGAAAATGACCTTCCAAATCAGCATCCTGATATGGTTGGAATTGGAACTGAATAGTTTGTTGCAATAATGGTGCAGCTGACTCACGAAATAAATGGTGGTTGTATCCATGCATGAGATTAGCCAGATCAACCGCAGAGGAACATGTCAGTGGTGGAACATTTTATGAGGAAACATCCCCCATCATTCAGAGGATCATCTGACCATGTGCTAGATGAAGGTTGGATTAAAGAACTGGAGAAGATTTTCGATGTCATGGGGTGTTCAGACAATCAAAAGGTTAGTCTTGTTGTTTACCGTTTGGAGGGTGAAGCAGATCAATGATGGTCGATGGTTAAAAATATCAGGGACACTAATGAGATTGATGCTCTTGATTGGGATGAATTCAAAGGTATGTTACTTGAGAAATATTTTCCTACGGCTATTCAACTTAGGATGGAAAAAAATTCTTGGAATTGAGGCAAGAGGATGACTTAGTGGATGCTTATGAAGAACGGTTCACTCGATTGTCATGGTATGCTCCAAATTGTATCTGAGACCTTGATAGTAAAATCAATAGTTTTTACTCCGGATTAAGGCCAAAATATCGAAGTTCTTTAGCTTCTAGTTAGTTCAAAAGTTATGAAAAAGCATCTTCGATGTGCTGAGAAGGTGGAAATGGAGTTTGTTGATGATCAAGTGTTCTATAACAACCCATAGAAGAGGAGACCGAGGAGGCAAGAGAAAGGGAAGAATCCTACAAAAAGGTCTGATGGTAAGAAAACTAATTTTTCAGTTTGTGATATGTGTGGTAAAAATCATGTTTGGTAATGTCTTTTGAATTCTAGAAAGTGCTACCGATGTGGTAAGATGGGACGTAAGGCTCGTTATTCCACTAAAAAATATCAGGGTGATGGAAAGAACAAATTTGATTTACAGTTAGTAAAATGTTTCAAGTGCAATGATATGGGTCATTATGCAAATGAGTGTTCGAAAAAGAGCTCGAATGATGGGAAGAATTCAGACTACAAGTAGAAAGGTGCGGTGAAATCCTTTGAACCTACTTCAGCAGATGTTGGTCCATTAGATAAAGTGGTATCATCTCTAGGGAGCTCTGTTTTTTTCAAAGATTGACTTGAGATCTGGGTACCATCAGTTGAAGGTAAAGGAAGTAGATATTCTGAAGACTGTGTTTTGTATAAGATATGACCATTATGAATTTGTAGTAATGCCTTTTTGGTTAACCAATGAACTTGCAATATTCATGGACCTTACGAATATAAATTTTCATGAGTTCTCAGATAAGTTAGTGGTTGTTTTCATTGATGATATTTTTGTGTTTTCTAAAATTAAATAGGTGCATGAAATTCATTTAAGGGTTATTTCAAAAACCTTAAAGGAAAATAAATTGTGTGGGAAATTCAAAAACTATGAGTTTTGGTTGCAACAAATTTCTTTCCATGGTCACATTGTTTTTAAAGATGGAATAACTGTTGATCCTAAAAAAACAAAAAAAATTGAAGAATGGCCAAGACCCACAAATATAACCGAGATTTGTAGTATTTTTGGTTTGGAAGGCTATTACCGAAGGTTTGTTAGAAAATTTTCATGGTTATCTAGTCCAATGACTAAGCTAACTCAGAATGGTGTTAAGTTTATCTAGACAAAGGAATGTGATGATTGTTTTCAGTAGTTGAAAAGAAGATTAGTGAATGCTCTAGTTTTGGAACTACCTTCCAGAAATGGTGAGTTTGTTATATATAGTGACGCTTCCTTGAAAGGACTTGGTTGTGTTATAATGCAGAATGATCAGGTAATTTCTTATGCTTCACGTTAGTTGAAAACTCCTGAGATAAATTACCCAACACATGATTTGGAATTAGCTGCTACTTTTTTCACTTTAAAAATTTGGAGGAATCATTTCTATGGTGTAAAGTGTGAAATATATACTTATCACAAAATTTTAAAGTATATATTCACTCAGAAAGAATTTAACATGCGACAGTGGAGATGGCTAGAATTAATCAAGGATTATGATTGTACAATTCATTACCATCCTGGAAAAGCAAATAAAGTGGATGATGCTTTGAGTAGAAAAAGTAATGGTTCATTAACCATGTTACATTTGGAATGTGATAATTTTGTTAAGGATTTGATGAACATTGTCATAAAAGTTGTTGGTTCAGGATGTCCTTCTATTTTTTTCAGTTATCAGTGAAGTCTTCTCTATCATACATTATTAAGCAAGCTCAAAAGCAAGATATGGAGTTGTAGAAAAACGTAGAGCTAGTTTAGACGGGTAAGTATCATGAATTCAACATTGATAATGATTGTTTTTTGAGATTTAGTAAGAGAATGTGTGTTCCTTGTGATTCACAGTTGAAGAGAGAGTTGTTATGTGAAGCTCATAGTTCTCTGTTTTCAGTTCATCCTGGAAGTACTAAGATGTATAGAGATCTTTGGGAGTATTACTGGTGGGATTGAATAAAAAGAGATATTTCTGATTTTACTATGAAGTGTTTGACTTGTCAATAGGTTAAAGCAGAGCGGAAGTCACTGAAATGGATGCTTCAACCTTTACCAGTGCCAGAGTGGAAATGGGATAATATATCCAGGGACTTCATTGTGGGGTTTCCAAAGACACCATGAGGTAATAATGAAATCTGGGATATTTTTGATCGCTTGACTAAATCTGCTCATCTCTATGCTATACGAGATACTTTTTATCTAGATCAACTTTATCGTTTGTATCTTAAAGAGATAGTCAGGTTACATGGATTTCCCCTCTCCATTATATCTGATCATGATCCCAGGTTTACTTATAACTTTTGGAAAGGCCTTCAGAAGTCGTTGGGTACTGAATTAAATTTTAGTACAGCTTTTCATCATCAATCAGATGGGCAGTCAGAATGAACAATTCAGAAATTGGTGGATATGCTATGTGCTTGTTCGATGGATTAACAGGGATGTTGGGACCAATATATTTCTTTGGTTGAGTTTTATTATAATAAAACATTTCATTCATGTATACAGATTGAACCATTTGAGATATTATATGGGAAGTATTGTCAAACTCCAGCTTTTGGGGATGAAGTAGGTGAAAGGAAGATGAGGGTACCAGAATTGGTAGAAGAGTTGGTAGAAAAAGTTCAGCTGATATAGAAACACACGAAAACAGCTAAGAACGGGCATAAAAGTTATGCGTACAATAGGAGGAAGGATCTCTTTTTTGAGGTAGGTGATCATGTCTTCCTCAAAGTTTCACCATGGAAAAATGTGATGCGATTTGGTAAGAAAGGAAAGATGAGTCCAAGGGTCATTGGACCATATGAAATTCTGGAGAGAGTTGGATCAGTTGCATACTAAGTGGATTGACCTCCCACTTTATCTATGGTACCTAATGTTTTTCATGTTTCAATGTTAAGGAAGTACATTCCAGATCCATCTCATGTTTTGAGTCCAGAGGTAGTTCAGCTGGAAGAGAACCTATCTTATGATGAACAACCGGTCCAATTTCTTGACCATAGGGAGCAAGTATTACAGAATAATGTGACTCATCAAGTATTTTTTTTGGAAAAACCACATGATTGAAGAGGCAACATGGAAATCTGAAAATGCAATGAGGGATAAATACCCCCACTTATTCAATAAGTAAATAAATTACGATGATGCAATTTTCTAAGGGTGGGGGGGACCGATGTAACATCCCAAGTAAGTAAAGAATTGTGGATTTTCATATCTATGTCTATTTATGAATTAGATAGTGTATTAGAGGCTTAAAATGAGAATAAATCCAATCTTAGGCACAGAATTCTCTAATTTTTTTAAAAGATTGTTTTACCGCCTTTTGATGGAGAACCATATTTTAGACCTATATTTTGACACTTTTATAAGATATATTTGTCAAAAATAAACTTATTATTTAGTATTGGGATATTTAAATTTACTTTGGATAATTTTTTGGTCTTTTTCTGACAATGTTCATTTTTTAATGAATAGTGAAAAATACTGCATTTTACTTCAAAACTGATTTTTCATCTATTTAATTATATGGATAGATTATATTTTTAATTGGTTTTAATGTGTAAATAGAATATATTTTTATGATTTAATTCAATGGTGGTCATTGTAATTAATTTCACTTTTAAATTGGAAATAAACAATTGTCAACCTTTTAATAGATATTGTTTCTAAAAAAACCCGCTATTTGTTTTGACAATGAGAATTATTTTTAAATTAATTACTAAAATTTCTGTGTTTGGAATTTGGTAAAATTGATTCCATATTTGGAATAAGAAGGTCCAAATTATGTAATTAATACTCTTTTGTTTTTGGACATTATGAATAGTAACGATGGTAATTATCTTTAATTATCGTGATTAATTAGTAATCAGGTAGTTAAGGGTAATAAAATAATATCATAATAAAAGAAAATGACTCCAACATGTGTCATAATGCAACTTTTTGTGTCATGGAAGACCATGGGATTCCTTGTGCCAAACTTTGGGACCCAATGGAATCTCTTTTGGGTGATAGTGACACTTTATCATTTTATGTTTTTAAAAGGAATTTATAACGAAAGTATGTATCACCCAAGTAAAAAAAAATTATTTTTTCCTGTGTAAACTATATATTAGACTATAAATAGACATTGGAAAGATAAAAAGATTTCCTACATCCTAGTATTTTTTTAGAATTTTTAGACATTAAATAAATTAATTTATTCATGACACCATGATGATGCATCCATTATCTCATTAATGAACGATTAAAATAAAATAAAAAGATAATGTAAAATATAAGACATAAACTTGTAAAAAACCTATTGTATGGGTGGATTTAAAACCCTTATCACATTATCATAGAAATATATCATTTTGGGACCTTTAAAATCTGAAAATCATATTATAATAAAGTATCATTTCATGACTTTCCAAGAGTGCCCCTCCTCACTCTTATAAAAGGCCTCCACCTCTACCACATTACCCACGCTTCTCAAGCCATTGGCTCAGACAAACTCTGCTCATTTTATCTCTCCACATCCCTCTATTCATCATATAAGTCTTACCTTAGGCAGAACGCTTTTCAAGAAACCCTTTTGGTTCAAACCAAGGGGAGTTACCCGATTTGAATGTAATGTCTTCTCTAATGTTCTTTTGTTTTATTTTGCTTCTTCAACCCCATAAACTCTTTTTATTCATTTATTTTGTAACAACACCAGTATCTTCAATATACTAGGATTTTTTATTGGAAGGATTTGATTAACACTTACACACACCTCCATCTAATGGTTAAAGAACATACTGTTTCGGTGCTTGGTGAATTTCTGCCTCATGAAACGATGATTGTTCAATCTTATTTGAACACCTTTCATGGTATCAATTAAGTTGTAATTATCCTTATATATGATATATATTATGTCTATTTTTTCCTGATGATTATTTATTTTTCATTTATGGCATACCTTATGGTTTCCATTATGGGTAAACGTGATATCTTCATTTTAGGAAGTGCGGACTACAACCCCCTCAATGTGATTTGAATCGTTAATGCCATATATGATACATATAAAGGATGGGGTTAATAGTATTACATATGATATCATACTGTAATTATAATATACCTTTATATCATCATGATTTCATTCCATTAAATACTTAATATAAATGAAAGTGGCGTTCATGTGTACGTACGGCTTACCATCTCCATGAACGGTGTATTTCATTTCTTACCTCTAAATGTTATGTAATATTATAAATGCATGTATATACTGGATATATATGATATATATGATATCTTCATCTTTAATATAATTCTGTATATAATGGATATTTTACCGCATGAACAATTTGTAATTATAAGAAGTTTATTTTTGGCTCAAGTACCAAAGATCGACAAAACGACCGTTATTAACTTAAATAATTACATAATGTTCATAACATGGTAATAAGTGATATAAAAGGAATAATGAACATGAAAAATGTTCTTAAGCAGGTAGAAATTAACTCTAGTTTATTATTCAGGAGATTAAAGAACGATCGAGTCAATTCGGACACGAGGTAAGGGACTTTGTCTCAATCTCCTTTCATTGAGGCATATTTGGTTTTATACACAACTTTCATTTATACGTTGTATAAAACCCTTTGACTTTTAATTTTATTCAAAAGGAATATTTTTATATTAATCATTTTACTAAATGACAAAATGGAATATTTTTTTGTTACCTATACAGTGACAACGTCTTCTCCGCCGCCGTGACAACTATTTGAGTTTCGGCTTCTTCTAAAATCCATAAATTTTTTTAAATCAAAAATAAATACCATGTTCTAATTTTCTTTTATTTTGGTATATAAAATTGTTTTGATAATTTTTTTATTATATCAATGTGTTTTTGATATCTTGTGATTGAAATGTGGAAGGGTTATGTTTCCTTTATGCATGTTTTATGTGATACGATTATGTTATGGTTCTTGGGCATTGTTTATTAAGATGGGTGGTTCCGTGATAAACTAAGGACGGGTGAGCCTGTGATAGCTCTCCAATGCATTGGGTAACGCGAAGGAGTTAAACGCTAAGGGTTTTTTCGAAGAGATTTAGGGAATATACTATGATGGGTATTCCCAACGTAACCCTGAGGGTAACTCCCTACGTAAAAATGTTATGAATGCCTCAAGTTTACTTTATGTCTTATGATTTCTATGAGTTATTAATAAAACTTATGACTTCATGTGGTATGATTAAGTGCTTATGTTATATGAGTAAAGTATGATTTCATTAATTCTTATGTATACATGGAATAATGTTTTCATTCCATACTCTTATATCCTTTACTGAGCTTTCTATGCCTATCCCATGTTTTTGAAATGTTTTTCACAGGTCAAGGGAAAAGTACATTATGTGATGATAGTGTCGAGGAAGTGTCAAGAAAGAATCTATGTTCTATTTTAAATATGTCTCTTTTGATGGGAAAAATGAATACTGTCTTTTATGTAACCACCTGGTTTAAATCTGTAATGTAATGCATGATTTATGATCTAATTCTCTAAAACTCTAAACCAAAAAAGATGCACAATTAGTATTCTTGAAATAAATCTAGATTAAGTAATGTTTAAGGCTGGGGCCTTATACATTCTCCTTAAAAAGTCTAGTGATGTTACACTTCTTCACCCTCAACTAGTGATACCCAGACTGCAGATCGATCTTAGAAAAACAACTTTGTCCCTCAGCAGGTTGAAAATATCATCTATCCTTGGGAAAGGTTAATGGTTCTTCATTGTTACCTAATTTAAAATAATATATTCTATGCACATCCTCATACCACCATTGTACTTCTTCTCAAACCATATCGGAGCACCCCACAGTGATACCCTGGGCCATATAAAACCCTTCTTCATTAGATTGTCAATCTAGAACTGAAACTCCTATAACTTAGAAGGGGACATCTGATAAAGAGCAATCAAAATCGGACGAGCGCCAAGTTGTAAGTATATCCTGAACTCAACATACAATATAGGGGGTAGAATCACGACTTACATTAGTAAAAAATCCATGAAAATCCTAAAACCTCTTGAGACCTCCACCATCTCAATATCCCCTTATTCTATTGGTAGCTTAGTTGACAAAGAAAGGAAAGGATCCATAAACTGACTATGCATCAAATAAATCCACTTTCTAATGAAATCAACATGTTTTCCACCGACATTTGAAAACATTTCTTCATGAGAATTCAAAAATAGAACACAACGATTAGAACTAGTCTATTCCAAGGATAACATCATATTGCTATATCTATAGTAGGAAGATATCCCCTCTAAAATGATGCAACCTCAACATCAGTCTACATCCTCGAAAAACATCAAACAAGACAGTCTAACATCATATTACTATTCTCAACACAAGGGTATTGAAATGTTTCTCTATATCCAATCCCATTGAATGGGATAGACCAGGTGAAAAAAAAGAGTGCAAATTTCTTGAATCAAACAAGGAGAAAAGAAGAGTACTAAACAAACTGATCATACCTTAAACGATCTCCAATCCTGATAGAACTACTACCTATATAGAATTTAAGTGACTACACCTAGCTCATATTACACTCTTCTATTGGCCTCCTCCCCAACCATGCCCATATCTAGGTCCCTATGGAACTCTGTGAGGTTAGAATCTTCCAACTCCGTCTCCCCTCAGTGGAGCAGGATCCTGCTGTCCGTGCTACTGAAATATCTCAGATGACAAATTCTGTTGAGTAGGGTACTAGATCTTACCACATATACCATATTTATCTCTAACTCTACACTGAATTTGAAGGTTATTTCATCCCCCAAAATAAAACACCTCTCTCCCAAATCTATAACAAAAGGATGAGGAATTGAAGGTCGGAACTAAGACTAGTGGGGTCGGCTCACCACCATCCGAAACCTGGAAGGTCCTGACACTAGAGAGCTACTACTAACAGCCTTCCCCTTTGAAGAACTCAATTGGATCCCCGATCATGGTAAACATTTTTATGACTTCATCCTTTCTACTATATCATATGTTTCTTAATATATATTTATGTTAGTAGGGTGAAGGGAGTAACCACATACTAGAGGGAAGGACAAAGTGCCTCCTCTAAATGTCTCTCTCGAGACTCCTCATCCAGAAATATATCTAGAGAAATGAAAAAGAGATCCATAAACATGATCTGTAAACATTGTATCAACATACACCCCTACTAGATGGAGCATAGCTCATGTCTCTTCTCATCATTCATTATTGAAGAGAGGAATTCTGCCCAGAACACCTTCTCAATGTCAGCCTATGAAACATTGATCTCTTTCCTCACCCTAAGCTAAAGCGTCCACCATTGACATGCTACTCCCCTCATCTATATCACTACCAAAGGAACCGAAAACTCTATCGAAGCTCAGATCAAGTTGAAATTTATCACCAGCTTCTCGAGACAACCCTCTATCTCTATGTATGAGACAGTACCCTCATACTTTCTCAAAGTCTATCACTGGAATTTATAAAGTTTCTTCTACCACTAATTTTCCTCCTCCAATAGATCAACCCTCCACCTATCAGCCGTATTATCCTACTGAGCCTCCACTTCCTGGTCCACTTAGGGATGGTGACCGGTGCAACAACTGAAAGGTAAACAAGTAATTCCTTAGTCCTAGTAGTATGGAATTTATTTAGGATTAATTTTAACTCGTTGTTTATTTTAATATCTTGAAAACAACTAAAAAACATGAACACAAGCCATCATGATGCATGTTCTTTCCCTAGGGTCTCTACCCTGCAATCTATTTAGCCTCACATGGTCATTCAGTAATCCCATAGTACTAGAATTAGATCATGGGGGCCCTAAAATCCCAGGTCCTAACTAGTCCTCCCTAGACTATGCCACATACCAATATCACATAACACATTTTCCCTACTAACCCAGGTAATCCACATTATTCCTAACACCAAACTCTATCCTATCTCTCAATAACCATCTCTAACATCATTCTGTCATGACCCACCTTCTTCAAGATGATGAAAGGGATAACAAGTTGTCAAGACATTCTTTCCGACTGTTGAAGGATATATAATGATGCCCCATGTCCCACCTCTAGTAGGTCATAGGGTGGGACCAACACCAAGGGTATATAAATATAATAAAAAATGGGAGGCATTACCCTTTTTATAATAACCAATATCAATAGATAAGATGTATCAACCTCAAAAAACTCCTAAAATATTATATATAAATTATAAAATTCATCTTGCATTCATGTTTAATGTAAAACTGAAATAAATATAAGGAAAAAGTCAAGTAAGAAACAAAATAAAACAAATAAATGATACATAAACCATCCCCAACATCTAAGCCAGTATGTTCTATCATGACACATGTAATCACCCTGAAAACTCGAAAACATATTTATATATGTAGGATTGGAAGACAGTTCTACTTAATAGAGGAAAACCAAAGTCACCCGTACACAAGTGGGAGGAGCATACTAATTCCCCAGTGAGAAATAAGCAAAAACTCTAAAGTACCTAACACGGTGTACTATCCACCCCAACCTCACCAAATCACACCCACCAAATAATGTAATTCAAGTAACATAAAGTAGTAATAATATTGATATTTGGTTACCCCACTCCACTTCCCACTGGTTAACTACTCATCCTTAATGGTGAATGTCCCGATGCAACCACGCTCTTCCACATTACCCACTATCACAACCATCCCACACACACTTAGTCCACATAAAAAATAACATATCACCAGCAAAAACTAGGGCCACAAACCACAACCACATCCTGAAGATACCTAAGAATCACCACACAACTCATCCCGAAGATAGTTGGGAAACACACCTCACCTGAATACACTTGGGCCTCACAACCACACCACAACCTGCCCGAAGAGTCTAGGGATACCAATGCATAGAAGTGGGATAAAAGAAGAGCCAATAACTATCCATCCATCTTCCCATTGAGATATTGGGAAAGGAAACCCTCCCCCATAAAAATGGGGGTGTTCAGCATGTAGTTCTCAACATGAGTGGGGTGCATATATTAATCCCAAGGATATATATATATATATATATTTATGAAAAAACTCATCCCAACCAATGGGATTTCATAACAACAACAATCCCACAAAAAACTACACTTTCTACCAACTTTAAAAACACATATCAAAATTAATGACGATCACTTCCCAATTCGATAAATGAAGGCCAGTTCACTACAAGCCACAACTCAAAACATACCCCAACCAATTCATTTTACCGACTGTAATTTTTAATCATAAATTCATTCATTGATTTATCCAATACCTACATGGGAATCTAATAAACACTACAAATGTTATAAGGAGAAATAACCATACCGATCACTTCTAAAGCCAAACAATGAAAGAAGGTCAATTGTCAAAGAATCCATTATAACACCCATTCATAAAATAATTGCCTCTAGAAAATTTGGTCAAATTAACCACTCAAGGTAACACCAATATTCATCAAAATCATCCCTCCTAATCAATCCTCGACAACCCCACTGCACAAGAAGCACCACATTCAGCAAAACAAAACTCGCCTATCTTGCATCCCCATAACACACGCCCTGCTCTTGATCACCTATTCAACTACTTCCACCATCATTATTCAATGTAATTTCCCCATATCCTTCCTATCAATAAGAAAAAACTTCAAAACACCTCATTTATACCACACTCGGTAACTCTATTGTACAATAACACAACACCCAGAACACCCATAAACATGAACATAACATAACCTAGTCTGGCAACCCCATTGTCCAACCACTTCCCAGATGTAGTCCAACTACGTAATAAGTTATTCCATTCATAAATTAACCAATATCTTGCCTGAGATTATATTACACCACTCGTATCACACCATACTCACAACCACACTCCCAGCCACAACACCACATGAACAACACAGACACAAATCTAAAAAGAACCACACACAACACACAACCATACCAACAAGGCAAGGTTTATTCATATTTTTCATCACACATTCTTTAATTACACTAGATAAAACATGAGTTATCATAGAACCAGCTCGATCCTAGGTCATCCTTTTAATTAACTAAATATAAAAGGTTAATAGATTTTATTAATTCTAGAGTTCAACCTGGGAAACATAATTAGATTAATGAATCACCCATGGGAAAAAAATACCATAAAGAGAAATGATTTTTAGAAGGAATAAATCCCTTAAAAAGATGAAATGAATCACGGATAAAATATAAAACATGGAGGACATCATCATTGTACCACCAGTCTCCCATTTATTAATTATTATTATCGTTGTTAAATTGGTTACAACCATATTTACAACGGTAGATATGTACACCCACCCAGCATAAATCAAAAACAAAGATAGATGAAAGAATCCCTACATGGAACAACCAAAAATAAACAATTATTACTTGTGTCAAAAATTAAGGGGTCATGCGAGTAGCAGGAAAGACTCGAGGGGAAAACTGAATAGACTATTGTAGTAAAAACATGCGAATCGTTAGAAAAGAAAGGTTATCAACACACCAACAGAAAGAATGATGGTTCAAAGAAAGAGAGTATCTCAAATTTAGAAAATCCAGAGGCTAATTTTATAAGGAATAAGTTTCAAAGGACATTAAAACCAAATCATAGTCAAGACCACTAGGTTTAGTAGTTGAAATAAGATTTAGGTATTTAAGAGATAAATACTATTTGAAATGGCCCAAAAAATATAATTAAATATGTAATTTTACTCATTTAACATAAAAGGAAATTTTTGAGGGGAGAAATTGGAAAAACATGTAAAAATTTGAAATGAATCACTGATGGGTGAGTCACCGACATGAGTCACTGAAACCTTACTCATTGAAGGTTGATCCACTAGCGCGACTCACTGATATAGAGTCAATGACATGAATCACTGGCCCCAGACTCACTGATTCCCAACCTACTAATGCCCTAACTCACCAGTTCCTCGACCAATCGATGCTTGAACTACTAATACCTTGACCTACAGATTCCTTGACCTACTAACGCCTGACCTACCAACACTTAAACCTATTGATTCCCAACCTACAATCTCCTCGACCTAACAAAAACTCATCCTACCAATTCCCAAAGTCCCTAATGCTGAGCTACCAATGCCAACCCCCTAACACTGAGCTACAGACATGACTCACTGATGGGAAAACTAGAAATTTGGAAAACTCTTGAAATGAGATACTGTTACCTCCCAGAACATGCCAATCACTTGATTTTCAAAATTTAATGGAGCCAGGAGGTCTAGGCCGTTATAGTATCCCACTTATAGAATAATAAAATGTTTTTTTTTAATTCTAAAATAATTAAGAAAACCTCATCTTCATCCTCCATTGACACAATGTTCTCCATCATCATTAATTCACCCAAGCCTGCTGAAGCACAATATTTCTACAGAATTTAATGTATTAAAAACATTATGAACATAATATTTAGATTTTTATTCTTAGATATGTTATATAGCTCAAAAAATAACATTCATCATATTATAGATGAAATAAAATTTCAAGTTAATGTGTTTCATTCATGTATGAAATATTAAATTCTGAGAAAGCTAAATTTTACTATGATTATTTTTTATTAACACTCCTCCTTCCAGTGACCTTTCATGTCCCATAAAAAATCCCATTAACCAACGAAAATCTTTTTTATATTCTATATTTTTTATGTAATATACTTCTATTATAGATAAATTAACAACATGATACAGTTAATACATCCATCTAGAAACATTTTGGAAAACATAAACATGACTAATGTCATGATATTCTGAGTATTTGACTGAAAATTAACTTTTTATTATAAAACCACTTTTTAGGAAAAGTGAGAAACATGTCCCAGTCAATTCGAAGGTGAAACATCATAAGATAAATAAAATGCATCAAATAAATGCCTTATCCTATTAGTGCTTTCCTATATATAAATATTCCAATTCATAATCCATATATTTGTTGTAGGTTCATTACAAATAAAATCTTCAAAACAACAAATCATTTTGTCCTAGTCATGAATATACTATTATTTGATAATTTTACCATCATTGAAGCCTCTCATCAGAATCATATCTAGTTTTTCAATCTAATTCTCCTGCTCTTTATTGACCTCCACTTAAAAAGGCCTTCTCATCATCTCCACCTCTTCCTATGAGATTTTTACATAAATAAATTCCTCCACCTTTCCCTCGAAGTGGAGGATAGGTTATTTAGAGTTCATTTCCATTCTAGTCATTTTTTCATTTTTGTAATTTTCTTGAGCTGTAACTTGTGGCTTCTCATGCACAATAACCATGAGGGCTGAAGACATATCATTCTCACATGTTTTTTATTTTTTACCTGATCGTATTTCCATCAGTTTTGGTAAATGTGAGTTGTCCTTGCATCATTTACCCTTCTTCTTCCTAGGGGTTTTACAATCCTCATGAGCCTTATGATCCTACTTAGACTCCACACCTTCTGTAATTCCGCCATCTGGGTCATTGGGCGCATCTTGAACAGGCTCATTAGGGTCTAAACACTCAAAGGAGTTTTGAGTATGAACATAATTTTGAACCAAATAATTTCCCACTGTTTGATTATTGACCCACGAAAAACTCTACTTGATTTGAGGTTTCTTTGCCACACCTTCCAACCACACCTCAACTTCATTCCTAGATAAAATCCTAACTTCATCTGGATATGAATATGAAGAGGATTCATCAATCTGTACTGAATTACCAAGGTCCCGGTCCCTCAAATCCTTTTTAAGGAGATCAAAAATCCCCAACACATAGGGTTTCTCAACTTATTTTGTCAAAGGTCTATTCTGAACTGCCTTTCCCACTAAGAGATTATTCTTGATAGCATCGTTCTCCTTCCTTCCCTACACTATCACCTTCACCTAATAGCCACCCCTTCTGAATATAGAAGATGAGTGACCAAGCCTACTACAGGAAGAGAAAAACTCAACCCAATGATCGAAGACCACTGTTAGTTTACACCGTACCTCCTCACCACCTTCAATCTGCACCTATTCAACATGCGTCCATGACAGAACCACCTCCACACACACAAACAGGTTGATCGAATGACACATAGAATTAGTACATGAATCCACATACAGAAATCACCCCACTTGATTTCCTAACATACATAGAATCACAGGATTCTAGAATGGTAGATTAAGTTGAGGAAGACTTACCCAAACCGGATTTATAGGTGGGTCATGATTCAGGTTAAAATCATAGCTCCACTGAAATAGTTATAATTTTTATCCACCACATTTCCTGGGTGCACACGACAAAGCATAGAAAAAGTCCTTTGGTGAAGAAAATCACACCATCAAATTCCTTTTATCCAGTAGACCAAACACAAACCCGTTTTTTTCAGAGCCCAATAATCGAACACAAACTTGTCAAATTAATCAACTGAAGGTTTTTTTGTTACTAAATTAGGAAACCATCATTAGATGCCGTAAACTCTCTACCTCCATAAACTCCGGATCCGACAATTGAATCATAGGGTCACCTTCCTGAATACCATGGACCTTCGGTTCTAGATTGATCGCAGTAAAGCTCAGAATTGTAGCCGGATCGGTGAAGGGATAAAAGTCATGTCTCCAACCAGTATGAGGAAATTAGTAATCCTCCCCCTCTCACCAACTAGCGGTAGAGGGGGATGTGATGTCGACCCTATTAGGGTTATTCCATCGCTGCTTCGAGCTCCTGTCTCTGACTTTTTCTCTTTTCCTTTACAAGTTCTCAAATACCTTCTATTTATATGAATCCTTATTAAAATAAACATCTATGAATTCTTGAAAAGTATCATAATCACTAAAAAGATGTTTTATATTGGTTCAACGTGAAGTATCATATGATCCATTTCACATATTCACAATACTCCCTTTCAGGGATTGACATAAATGTTCACACTACTTCAACCGAAATGAGTTATCTTATATTATATAAATCATGGAATACAATAATATTCATAAACCTGAGGCATATAGTACTTTTGACATGTTTCATGACTCATATTTTAATTATATAACTTTTACCTTGGATAGTTTGATTTTTTTAGAAGGGGAATCATGATAGGTTTACATCCAATAAAACCAAATTTTTTAATGATCTCTTAGATTTATTCTTTATAGGATGACACTATATTAAAATATTTTTTTGTCACTCACTATCCTCATATCCAAGATTTTATTATTATAGATATGATATTTCATTTGAAATCATCTATACTACATACTCTTCATCTCCTAAATCTATGAACTCTCTAGAACATCCAAAAATATGATATCCACATTGAGAAGAAGTATGATGTAAGTTCCATCATTATAAAACATCTAATAAAAACAATGATCAAAGTAACATTCTATAAAACATTCATTGGTTATGAAAGTGTTTAACTTCTAGTTCCACTATTGAGGTGTCTGTTTTGAGTTGTAGAGGCTTTTATTTTATATATAAATGGGTCCCACCTTTGGAAAGTATTCAAAACCATTAGGTTGTTTCGTATTGATATCATATTTAAAGTCACCATGAATAAATGAAATATTAACATTAATCTACTTAAATTATAGATTATCAGAATATATTAAACTCATCACCATATGGGTGGTTATATTATTAACTATCATTGGAAATATTTTTAATAAATTGATTATTTATGTTTGCTGGAATCTTTTCACCATTAACTTGGAATTTCATCTTCTATATCTGTCAATTTTTTTTCAAATTGAAAACCAATTTTTTATATGGTGTCTAGATTCCCTCTAATAGTTTATCCATCTCTGGGGATCAATTGACCTTTAGAGAATTCGTTTCAAACATCATTACTGAATGCCACTATTTTGAGTCACTATGTGTTACTATATCTTTTGTGAATTTTGGTTCCCTAGTGTCCAATATGAAATAATTACAATCAACTAAAAACTTCTTGTCTTTAAATTTAACTCTAGAAGGCCATATCAACTTTAATTGAGATTATTCTCTTTCTGGTTCTTCAATTTCTAATTCTGTAAATTCTGACGAATTGAATTCAATTTTTTTAACTTTTATATTTTTTTTCCATGATTTATAAGATCATTATTATTCTAGAACATAATACAATAGTTTAAATTATAGTAATTTTGTCATGATGTCTAGAGTTATAAGAAGTTGAGAAATTTGGAATCTTTTATATAGATCAACTTGTACTTTAGTAGTTGGATTCTTTCTCCTCACTTCTTATTCAACCAAGTTATGATCCTTACAAAGTATCTTATTGTTATATAGAATTTGTGAACACTTTATAACATGGTGATTTTCATTATTCTATAGTCTAAAACCAAAGTATACATTCTCACATCATATAAGAAATAAAAATTTATACTCTGAATATATATTATATTTTTCCTTTTTATCGTTGATCATGAAACATAAACTTCAAAATTCATTAAAGTCTCCATATTCGGGTACTATATCAACCCATAGATCTTCTGGTAGAATTATTCTCATAAAAGTCACTAGAATTATATTAGACAAGTCTGATTCTGTGTTAATTAACTCTACCCAAATATAAATTAACATCCAAAAGTGTGAACAAATTCATCATTCCTTATCAATCATTGTCCAATTAATTATCTATAACACACCATTTTTTTATGTCCCGAGTACTATCTTTTAGCGAAATATCCCCTTCATTGGATATATTTTCTAGAAGTTACTTCTATTTTACTCACCATTATTGTTTGACATGTGGGCCTTTTACTTTAAACCACTCTCCCTTTCATCAACAACCATCCAATATAAAAATTAACTAAAAATTTCAAATAAATACTAAAATAAATACACCCATATCATTCTTTATCTATCCTTGATTAATGTAATGGTGTCTATATATCCACCATTATATATAATTGGGGAAGGTTCCAATAAATATAGGTTAAATGTCTTCATCTAACAATCATTGTAATTTCTTCAAATCAAGTTGAATGAATACACTTTTTCTTTAATGACATATACCTCTCAATAATTCTAATTCTTGTGTGATTGAACGTTAATATTCCCTTCCATGATTGATCCTTAAATTTATTCTTACTGAGGTGACTACGTTTATAATTTTTAACCTCTATATTTTCCAGGGATCAAATTGTATCCATTATAAATCAATAGTGTGTTTTATTCATGTAGAGTATACCATCCATTAATCCTTACACAACAACCATAGTTCCTGGAGTTACATTCCAAACTATGTTGGTGAATTTAGTTTGGAATCCTGTATCTTCTAGCTTTCCCACAAATACATGGTTATTTTGAAGACTCAGAATGTGTATCAATTACTTTATCAAAAGGAAATATATATTATCTATTTGGTGGTTTACATACCCTTTATGAGCCCTTACAAATCTTCTTCATAGATGAACACTCTTAAATACTTCAGATACATAGTAGATCATGCACCTACAATTTACTATTGAGTTGAAGCATGAACTAGAGTCAGCCACCCATGAACTAGGACACTAGAATTGAGTAACCAATATTTTCTATAGTATATTGTGTTAATAGTTTTTGAACATCCTAATGTTTTCATTTTATTTAAATCATTATGACTAAAAATATTCGTCTGAGTATTTTCATGCTTCCCACAATACGAGAAAGTGGGTCCCTGGACATTTGATTTTCCATGACTTTTCTCTCTAGTTTAATATTCTAGTCTTTTGTGAATCCTTCTCTTAGGTGATAATAGCGTTATTTTAGTATTAATAGCATTGTTCAAAGGTAATTGGAACTCCCTTCTCTTCAGATCCCCTTTGAGGATCAAGTTACAGATGAGTTCAAAAACTACAGTTTTATTTCTATAGGAATTATTAATCACCATAACCACATCATCATAATATTCTAATAAATATTATATTTTTTTGATTTCCCATAAAATATCAATAAAAGTAACTTTCTTTACCTCATTCTAACTTCTGGAAATATTAGAGTCATTCACAAGATCATAAGTTGACCTTAAAAAACCTCAAAAAAATATGTTTCACATTAGAAAAACCTTGTTTAATGTCAATGATTTCTCACACATGTCTTCCATATCCTCGATCTGTTCCAGAAGTGTCTTTTTCTACTAGATGTTGAAGGTTACATTTTATTTCAATGACATTCCCACAAAACCAATTTCTTTCCTACAAATTTTCCCATTCACGTTTATCCAAATTTTTATTCTTATCTCCACCTAATAGATGTTCCATTTCCTTTTGGTGATATAATCCCCAATCTACATCTTCAAAAAACCAAAATTGGTTATCTTAAACGGAATTATTATATCATTCCCTTATCATGAAATAATATATTCTAATAATTGTAAAACAATATTAAATCAATATTAAAATAATTAAAGAGTAAAATATACATTACTTATTAGAATGGTTTTACTACAAATATATGATACCACTTATTTGGGGAAGTACCAATTATAATAGCATCAAAAGATAAAAATTCAATCCACTGGAAGATCTCACTCACCATAGCTTCTTCACTATAGAATCCATACCACTAGAATTTCCCTCTCTATGAGTATAGTGAACTATAATGTGGGATATATCAGGACCCCACTAATCGTACAAATCCAAATATCACATACACATTCTTGAAAACTCACACATGAGAATTCAACCAAATTAAACAAATAAGAAAAGTAAATATGATGCACAAGAATACATGGATTGAAATTCCTGCCTTTTTCTATGAGAGAACATTAAATAATTTTATATTACCTAAATAATAATGGATTAAAAATACTATAGTTAAGATTAAAATATTACATTTTTTTCATTATACAAGAACAATACCATCAATTGGTCCCACCAATCCTTTATAGAAGTACTCATCTTGTGGAATAGATTACACTACTAACCAATATTTCATTCTACCTGCTATTGGATATATTCAACCTATTATTATGTGTATCTTTTATTATCTTTATCATTTCATCCATTAAACCTCCCCTGGGATTCACTATCAACTCATCATATGTTCATCATCTTCTCTTAACGGCACGTGCATGATGAATACATCACCTATTGTTTCCATGGAAATAACTTCAGGAACATCTAGAGTTCTTCCTTTCAATAAATAAAATCTGATGACTTGAAAAAAAGTATTCATAATTATAACATATTGGGGAGTTATACATAATTATCCAAATTTATTATAGTATCACCAACCTTAACATGAATCATATAAATTCTATTTCGTGTTTCTTTCACCTTTTTAGTCAAGCTGTCAATAATTCGAGATTTTTCTATAATGTAATGATTCGATACAATAATATTATCTAAATTTTCAAGAATTCTACATTTGATTATTGATCACTAGTGTAATTAAACAATGTTTTGTCAATGGATGTCACTTATTATAAACATGAACTAAATTATAATCACATTAGGAAACACAATGAAATGATACTAAATACTATGTGAACATTAAACAAAATTTTCCACTTCAATGTTTTCAATTTCGAAAATATGACATACACGGTTGTGATCAGTAAGATGTTTAGAGTATGATAGAACAAAATTAATTGTTTTTGAATATTAACCTACCCTTATAAATTAAAATATGACCCCTATTAATAGTAAATTTTCCAAAATAATATAAACTTTGACCATGAATGATTAAATAAAATTTAGGAATCTTATAAAGTGACAATTTAAACATAGTAAAAGTATTGGTATTTTTTTAAGTCATAAATAATTAATTATAATTAATTAATTAATTTAAATGAAATTTTTTTCTTAATTATTTTTAATAAATTACAATTCTATGCCTTCTAGTTTTAGGATAATTTTATAAGAACATACATAATTTTGGAAAGCATTATAAAATCCAATTTAATTTTAAAAACTGTATTTTTCATTTAAAATTTGATTTTAATTAAAATTAAAATTAATAATATTTAGAATATTATTTTTTAAAAATGTAATTAATTTTTGTATTCTTCATGTTGAAAAATGGTTAGTGTAATGTTTTGGGATTTTTCTGAAATACTTGGTTTTTTGGCGAATATTAAAATACATTAATTTACCATATAAATACATTAAATGTTAAATACACTATCCTTGAAATCACAAGTGATGTAAGCACAAAAATCTAAAACTCATATGACATCTTTACTATTCTTGTTCATGGAATCATCACTATTTCTTATATTGGTGGAAATTAATAATCAAATGATTTAAATATTGAGAAAACCCCCTTTCCCCTCTACTATAAATACCACTCTTCACACCCTCATTTCCCCACACCTATCAAGCTTCAAGACTTGTTTAAACTCTGCCCATAAATCTTCCTAATTACCTCCCTCACATCTAAGATCATTTGGTCTCATCAAAAGTCCAATCTAAGGTTCCTTTAGGAGGATCTCAAGAGGATAACTCAAGATGTTATTCCCCTCTCTTTTCCATTAATTTCCTTTTAATTTCACGTTCTTTTGTTATTCTCTCCCCCCTATCTTCATCCAAATGGTATGGTAAATATAGTATCATAAATATAATATATTTTTATGATAATAATGGGATATTATATCATCCACCCACTTCTTATGTTCTTTTTATTTTAGAAAATAAAATGTTGTTTGTGAGGTGTTCATTTATCACCTTCAAGAATGACATGTTTACATTTTTCATTACCGCCTTCAGATCTAGTCATGTAACCATTTTAATTGATTTAAAAATATTATGTTATATGTATTATATCCTATTTAATTTTCTGTATCTAACTTATGTACATATTACTAAATTATTAAATGAAACAAGTTCGTTGTGGTCGAAAAACTGCCCAAATTAACCTAAAACAATCATCATTAAATTTTATCTAATGATTAATCCACATTGTACATAAAAAAAATTCATTATAAGGTCATTTAAACTCTTGGAAAATCATTAATAACGTATTATATTAGTTCTGAATGTTTATCCATGTTCTACAAAAACGCACGTTCATGAATACAAGTGAACCTTTCAAGAAAACTATAAAAACGAACATTCCCGAACAATGAATTTAAGCATTATAACTCATAAAAGGGATAATAAAAGAAATTAATGAAACCATTGTAATCCATTTTCATGAATAAAATGTTCTCAATTTTTTAATTAATTAATATAATGTCATTATATAGGACTTTAAAGTAAAGAAAACGTTTTGATACAAGGTAATGGGAAATTCTCGAACCCAGCATTCTTTCTTCGGGTTCTCCCACTTTCACTAAATGATCGGTATGGGTTGTCCTTAAAAAAAATTATTAATCATTATCTTACCTTTTTTGGGATATATATTTTATCAAATTTATTTTATGAAAAACCCAATATCTTCCAAAATAACTCTTCTTTGAAATAAACACACCCTTTTTACTTCTTGAATATTGTTTCACTCTTCACTCATGGTTAAAGGTTCTATGTCACGAGTGGTATTCCTTCTTTATTTTGGGGACCAAATGTTTATTAATTTTTGATTTATTATGTGAATCTTGTTTCTTTCTGTGGGATATGTTATGTTCATGTTTTACATAAATTTAATGTGGCATGCATGCTAATGAAAATATTACAATATGACGGGTGTTCCCAGAATTGTATAGATAAATATTAATGTTGGAATGTGTTGGGTGTGATTAGAATTATACATCCCTCTAATGAATTTGGTAAAGTTATGAACATCAAGAGTTAAAGTGAAATGATGTGTGAACATGATTCTATATTTTTTCATAACTATGTGTGGTGGATGGGCATTTAAACATGGCGTTACATTTTATGAATTTCCACATTTAATGTTTTTATTAATGTTTCCTCTCATGATTTTGATGATGATGTTATGTTTATGCTCACCCCATGTTATATAGTTCTTATCTATCATCTTACTTGGAATTTATCTCTCCCCTTTTTTATGTATATCCTTAGGTGAATATGAGTACTAAGTAGATTACTAGGGACAATAAGAGGCTAGAGGAAAATGAATTAATTAAATGTTTACATCTAATGTAGTGAATGTTATGTTGGTTCCTAGTTTTCCAAAGACACTAAACCTCTGGGTCCTCAGGGTGTAATACTATTAGATTATTTAGGTTTATATTGATGTAATAGCAATGCAAGAAAAGGAAGGATCACTATAGTAGGTACCGGAGGCAAGGTTTAGATAATTTGGGAATTAGGATTAGTGAGCCATAGAGAAAACCACTAGTATTAGACTATGTTCAAATATTCACACAATAATATTTACATAGGGATTCCATAAGTTATTCTTTTCAATTAAATTGTAAAAATGAATAATTTATTAATGAGTTTTTGACTTATGTTTTGTTCTAACCTTTTCCTTTTTAGAAAATGGTGGGAACCAGAAGAAATCGGACCAAATACTCATGCGAGGGCCAATGAAACAATTCCCTGAATGACATCCCAAATGCCTTGGGTGGTGGTGTTAAAAACATCATGGTGATTATTACCCAACTATCTCATGTTATAAACAATAACCAGAATAATGTAGAACATCCACCTTTACCAAATCAAGAGAAACTAGCTGTCGAGTGTTTTATGCATCAAAGAGTAACAACATTTAGTAGATCTTTTGATCCACTAGTTGTAGTATAGTGGGTCAACTCCATGGAGAAAATATTATTTTGTCTTCACTATTCTGAGATATATAAGGTGATATTATCCATTTATTGACTAGATAGAGAGGCCGATAAATGGTGGGCTTTGATTAAGAACACCAAACCATGTGAAAAAATAGAAGATATGGAATGGGAGGACTCTAAGATCTTGTTTCTAAACATGTATTTCACAAGAACAATTTATATGAAGATGGAGACAGAATTCATAGAGTTGAAGAAAAAGGAAGGATAATTTATCACAACCTAAAAATAAAATTTTACAGGTCTTTCAGGGAACTATTTGGGTTTTCTATCAACAATGATAGAAAAATTGATAGATTCATTAGTGGAATAAAACCACACCTTCTAAATGCTCTTGAAATTCAAGCCTTTGGGTGTTATAAAGATTTTTTTTGAAATCGTAAAGTGTATATAGAGTTTGTAGAATTATCCCATGGATATGATTATAAGAATCAAAAGATAGATTTTCAATATAGGGGATCGTATTATAAAGGTGAGAAGAAAACTCAACAACCCACATGCCAAAAAATTTGTAAGTTGCATCATGGGAACTTCCTCAAAGGGATAGGGAAATTCTTCAAGTGTGGGGAAAAAATCCACCATTATCAAGACTTTCAAAACAACCCAATAAGGAAGGAGAATTTAGTGGAAGAATGGAGAGAACAACCCTTGTTTCAATGCTACAACTGTAGGGAGAAATGACACTATGCAAGCCAGTGCACTAAAACTCATGTTCTCGAGGGTAATCAGTGTCAACTACCGCCAATGCCAAAGGAAAAAATGGAAGGCCTATTCCATCACAACTGCAGACACAGTGAAAGATAATGAATTTGTATAAGCTAAACTTACTATTCACTCAACAATGGAAAAATTCCTATTTGATTCTGGTTCTATGCATTCCTTTATATCTTGAAAGTTTTCTAGAACTATAGAATTGAATCCCCAAAACCTTGAAGTTGATATATCTATAAAAACACCAAGTGGTGCAATCATTTAATCCCAGTTTTTTTAACTCTAATCCTATTGGCATATCTGGTAATATACATTCAGTGAATCTCGAAATACTTCCCTTGGTGAAATTTGATGATAAATGGGAATGGATTGACTCTCATTATATAGAGTTCATATCAACTATCAGGAAAAGGAAATATATTTTCATATTTTGAACCATCCCATGATCCTCTAAAAATTCATAAAATAACATGATTATCTTTTTAAAAATCCTTCCACGATTTGGGTGTTGATACCCTATAAAGAAGAATACCTCACCCAATTGGTTGATTCAATGGAATGTGATGACCTTGTAAAAATTCCCATTGTGTAGGAAAACTTTGACGTATTTCTAGAAGATTTACCCGGACTTCCCATAGATTGTGAGGTAGTTTTCTCCATAGATCTCATACCCATAGCTACTATTATCTCAATGTGTCCTTATAGTATTGATCCTATTGAATTGGTGGAGTTAATGAAGAAGCTATGAAAGCATTTGAAAAAAGGGTTGATATACCCTAATGCATCACCTTGGGGTGCACCGGTGCTCTTTGTGAAGAAGAAGGATGAAAAAATGTGGCTATCTATCGATTATAAAAAATTAATAAGATCGCCATAAAGGGAAATTATCCCCTTCCATGTATTAATGACTTGTTCGATCAGTTAATATGAGCTCAATACTTCTCAAAGGTAGATCTTAATTCTATATATCATTAGCTAAAGGTGAATAATGAAGATATTCAGAAGATTTACTTATGAAATAGGTATGGGCACTCTGAGTTTTTGGTGATGCCCTTAGGACTTATAAATTCCCCTAAATTCATCATGGATTTGATGAATAGAGTCTTTATAGATTACCTTGACAAATTTTGGGTAGTTTTTCTCGGTGATATTCTCCTATACTCCAATATCAAGGATGAACATGAGGAATAACTGGGACTTGATTTGGAGAAATTGAGAAAGGGGAAGTTGTACGCCATGTTCCTAAAGTGTGAGTTTTGGATGAATAAAGTGGCATTATTGGGACATGTGATCACAAGTGAGGGAATTTCTATGGACCTTTCAAAAAAAAATTGATTGAGGAATGGAATAGGCCTTATAGTGTAATGAAAATCTATAGTTTTCTTGGATTAGCTAGGTACTAATGACATTTTTTGTGAAATTTCTCAAAATTTTAAAACCTCTTAAATAAGTTAATAAGGAAAGTGGTAAAGTCTATATGGACGGTAGAATGTGAGGGACGATTCAAGGAGCTAATGAAAAGGCTGATCACCGCACCAGTACTCACATTACAAAAAATTAGAGAATGTTTTTTGATATATAGTGATGCTTCAAAGAAAGTATTGGGTTGTGTACTCATGAAAAATGATAATGTGATAGCCTACGCCTCACGGAAGTTGACGATCCAGGAGAAGAACTACCCGACGCATGATCTAGAGATGGAAACCCTGATTTTTTTCCTTGAGAATCTTGCAACGAAACCTTTATGGTGAGAAGTATGACATTTAGATAGACTATAAGAGCCTAAAGTTTATATTCACACAAAAGGATCTCAACATGAATCAACGAATATGGTTAGAGATAATCAAAGACTATGATTTCTTTATTCCCTATCATCCTGGAAAGGTGAATAGGGTAGTTGATTCTATAAGTAGAAAATGACCTGCTACTCTATCCATGTTACATATTGAGAAGGACTCTATCTTATTGGAAATGAAATGGATTGATTTGGAAATCATAAGGGTAGGGGATATATCCTACCTTTAAAAAATGATTGATCAACCATCAATCCAAGAGGCGATTAAGGAGTCACAAAGGGATGATCTGGAGTTAAAAAGGAAGGTGAATGCAGAAATGTAAGGGAATCCGCAAGAGTTCCATATCGACGATAATGGTATGATTCATTTTGGAATGCAGCTTGGTGTGCCTTCATCACTAGGGATAAATAAGGAGTTATTTGGACAATGTAACTAGCTCAAAATACTCTATCTATCCTAGTAGTACCAAGATGTATCGAGATAGCCAAGAACATTTCTAGTGGGATAATGTGAAGGAGGAGATTGAGTAATATATCTCATGGTGATTGTTATAAAACCAAGTTAAATTAGAGTGACAAAGTTCCAAAGGGATGATGCAACCATTCCCTATACCCATGTGAAAATAAGTGAATGTCACTATGGACATTGTCATGGGTCTCCCGAAGACGTCTAAGGGAAATAATGCGATATGTGTTTTGGTTTACCGACTCACCAAGACTTTATATTTTATCACTATTTGGGAAGTTCTTTTTCTGGAACAACATAATATATATATATATATTTGTGTGTGAAATAAGTGGTGAGACTGCATGGTGTTCCACTCTCAATTTTCTCTAACAATGATCCAAGGATCATATCTAAATATCGTAGGAGTCTTCAACATGATTTGAGTATTGAATTAAATTTCAACATGACCTATCACCCCCAAAGTGATGGCCAATATGAAAGGAATATTCAAAAACTTTAATACATGCTAAGAGTGTTCTATTTAGAATTAAAATGTGGATGGGATCAACATCTCCTGTTGTTTAAGTTCTCAAACAACAATAGCTTCTACTAGAGTATTCATATGGCTCCATATGAAGCTCTATATGGAAAGAAATGTAGAACTCCAACCTGTAGGGATGAAGTTGGAGAAATAAATCTACTCGGACCCGATATTGTGCAAAAGATTACAGAGAATGTTCAATTCATTTAGAAACACATCAAAGCTAATTAGAGTTAGATAAAGATATATGTTGGAAACCGATGAAGGGACTTGGAGTTTGATGTTGGAGATAAAGTCTTCCTTCAAATATCACCATGAATGAGAGTAGTGAGGTTTGGAATGAAAGGGAAGCTAAGACCAAGGTACATTGTCCCCTTTGAGATCCTTGAATTAATAGTAGTTGTTGTATTTCAACATTCACTTCCACCAAATATGGCTCAAGTTCATGGTGTGTTTCACATATCACTCATGAGGAAGTATATACCAAATCAATCACATGTACTGAACTCAGAGGTGGTACAACTTGAAGATGATCTCTCTTATGAAGAGAATCCATTGATGATTCTTGACTGGAGAGATAAAGTCCTATGCAATAAGAAAATCCACCTTGTCAATGTCTTGTATAGGAACCATAAGTTTGAATAACCAAATTAGGAACTGGAGTATGCGATGAAGGATAAGTACCCTCACCTGTTTATATAAAATGAAATTTTGAGGATGAAATTTTCTTAAGGGGGAGAATATAAAGACCCAATGTTTTATCCATGAAAATACTTTCTTAAAATCATGCCTTAAATTATAATCACATTAGGAAACAAAATTAAATTATACTAAATACTATGTTACCATTAAACATAATTTTTCCACTTCTATGTTTTGAATTTTAAAAACCTGACATACAAGGTTGCGATCAGTAAGTTGTTTGGAGTTCGACAGGGCAATCATAATTTTTTTTGAATAGTAACGTACCCTTATGAATAGAAACCTAACCTTGTGAATAGTAATATGACCCTTATGAATAGTAAATTGTTCAAAATAATAGTAACCTTATCCATGAATAATTAAATAAAATTTACACATCTTATTAACTAAAAATATGACCATAGTAAAAGTATAAGTATTTTTGTAAGTCATAAATAAATTATTTTAATTAATTAATTAACATAAAAAAATTATTTTCAAAAAATGTGTTCATAAATTAACAATTCTATGTCTTATTGTTTTAGCATAATTTTATAATACCTTACGTAATTTTTGAAAGAATTATAAAATCTGTTTTAATTATAAAAATAGTATTTTTCAAGTAAATTATGATTTTAATTAAAATTTAAAATAATCAATTTTAGAAATTTTTTTTTGAAAATCATATTTCAATTTTGGATTCTACATGTTGAAGAATGGTTTGGGTAAATGTTTGAGATTTTTCAGAAATACTAAAATTTTTTTTGAATAGTAAAATACATTAATTTACCATATAAATATATTATAATTTAAATACACTATTATGGACATCAAAAGTAGTATAATCAACCAAATAAAGAACTCAAATTCCATATTTACTATTCATTTTCATGTAATAATCACTATTTCTTATCTTGGTGGAAATTAATAAACTAATGATTAAAATATTGAGAAAACCCCTCTCCCTCCACTATAAATACCACCCTTCACAACATCATTTCCCCACACCTCTCAATCTTCAAGACTTGTCTAAACACTACTAAAAAATCTTCCATATCGCCTCCCCCACGACCAAGATCTTTTGGTGTCAAGAAAAGACCAATCCAAGGTTCTTTGAGGAGGATCTCAAGAGGTGATTTCCCTCTTTTTTCCCTTTAATTTTCTTTCAATTTCAAGTTATTTTATTTTTCTCTCCCCACCTATATTCATCCACAATGTATAGTAACTATATTATCATAAATATTCTGAAATTTTATGATACTAATGTTATATTATATCATCCAACCCCCTTCTCCTCGTATTTTAATTTTAGAAAAGAATATGTTGTTTGTGAGATGTTAATTTATCACCTTTAAGAATGACATGTATTCTTTTTTTCTTTACCTCCTTTAGATCTGGTCATGAAAAAATCCTTATGATTAAAATATATTGTTTAATATGTATTATATCCTATTTAATGTTCTGTATCTATCTTATGTACATATTACTAAATGACGAAACGAAACAATTTTGTTGTGGTTAAAAAAATTCCCAAACTAACCTAAAACGATCATCATTAAATTTTATCTAAGGATTAAACTTCATGTAACATAAAAAAATTCATTATAATATTATGTAAAATCCTCTAATAATAATAATAACATGTAATATTAGTTCTCTATGTTTATCCATGTTCTACACAAACTTCCATTCATGAATACGCGTGAACCGTTCATGAAAACTATAATAATGAACATTATTGAACAATGATTTTAATATTTATAACTCATGAAAAGGTGAATAAAATAACTTAATGAAACCATAGTAATTAATATTCATTTATAAAAGGTTACTTAATTTAAAATTAATGAATATATTGTCATTATACATGAATTTAAAGTGACAAAAGTGTTCAGATACAAGTTAAGGAGAAATTCTCGAACCCAACATTTTTTCTTTGGGTTCTTCCTCATTCACTCCATTTTTTGTATGGATTCTCCTTAAAAATAATTTATTCATAATTATTTTACCTTTTCTTGGATATAAATGTTATTTTATTTATTTTATGGAAAAACCCATTGTTTCCCAAAAGAACTCTTCTTTCAAGTAAACACACCCTTTTTACTTCTTCAATATTTTTTCACTCTTCACTAATGCTTAATGGTTCTATGTCAGGAGTGATATTACCTCTTTATTTTGTGGATGTTTTTTTGTAATGTATTATTTATTATGTGAAACCAATGTCTTTAAATAGTTTATGTTATGTTCATTTTTTTTTCATATTTTTAGTGTGTCATGCATGATAATGTAAATATTAGGATGTGACGGGTGCGCCAAGAATTATATAGCACAATATGAATATTTGAATGTGAAGTGTGTGCATGGAATTATACAGTACTACAATGAATTGGTTAAAGGGATGAACCTCGTGATTTAAATTAAAATGATGTGTGAACCTGATTATAGCTTTGTTAATAACTATGTGTGGTAGATGATCACTAAGACATGATGTTTCATTTTATGTATTTCCACATTTCATGTTTTTATTATTATTTCCTCTCATGATTTTGAAGATGATGTTATGTTTATGCTCACCTCATGCTATATTTTTCTTATATATACTCTTACTGGCCTTTTATCTCACCCCTTTTATATATATATCCGTAGTTCAATATGAGTACTATGGAGATTACAAGGGACCACAAGAATCTAAAGATAAATGAATTAAATAAATTTTTATGTTTAATGTGGTAAATGTTATGTTTGGTCCTAGTTTTCCAAAGACACTAATCTTATTGATCCTCATGGTGTAATAATATTAGGTTTTTTAACTTTATAATTATGTAATATTATGGTATGAAAAGGAAGGGTTTCTATAACTCGTTTTTTATTTCTTATCAAAAACCTTTTGGAAAACCCAAACATTGATATGAAGAACTCTATTTTTATCCCTCACTTATTCAACCATCATAATAGGGGTGTAGCTTCTCTCCATATAACCTTTGAACATCTTATTAAGTGATATATGTTCTATAAGGATTCATTATCATACCATACCTATAAATTTATTAGGTTTCACTTCAAACAAAAGGATTTCTTCAAATAAATGATTATATTCCATTTATTATTAGGAAATGTATGGTTAATAATTAGAATATAATATCAAAAATGATTTGATCGATAAATTATAGATTGGTTGATCATGACTTTATTTAATCAATATAATGTTTGAATGATATGTATTTTATGGTATTATAGAAATTTTAATTAACTCCAAACATATTCTACATAATTTATATTTTCAATATGGAAATTATCACTGTTGGATTCTTCATAATTGAACTATAAAAGTGTTTTTAGGGACACAATGGATATATGAAAAATTATTAGTGATTATATAAAATTTAATTGATCAACTCTTTCTATTAATTTTTCATTTTTTTCCTATGTTTGTGTTAAATTCCATGTCATAATGTACTTGTTGAATTTTTTTGGATCAGTAATGGGAAATATAGTTTTACTGAAATTTTGGATTAATAAAACTCTTCTCAAATTTTTTCCTTTATAATCCTTTTAAACACTATTCATATATTTTCATTTCTCTTCGGGATTTCTCATTGAACCCTGACATGAAGAACTATCCAAGTCTTTTTATCAATATTCAATGAAAACAGAATAATTTAGAAATTAAAAAAATTATTATCTCTGATGACACTCATACTATTAATAATTATATATTATCTCACATTGAGTTTTTTCTTGTACTCTATATAACATTTAACAATTTGGGATTAGATAATTTCACTACCCATATCCATTTTTATGAGAATACTATGATTTATTTTGTTATAATCGTGTTCTTGGAACATTATTATAGGGGGTGAGTGGAAAGTGGGATTGATCATTTTTTTACTTTGGATCCCTGTGAAGACATAATTCAAAAACTGTTCCATAAAATGCCTTTTTTAATTATATTAGGTTCCATGCTAGTATTAAATTTTATTCTAATGATCCATCCTTCAATTATATATTTTTTATAATAGAAAAACAAACTTCCAATGGATTTTACTTTTCCATGAAAAATCACCTCTCCCATTAATGATGGGGGATTTATGAAATCAGAATAAAAACACTATAAAGAAAAAAGATTAATTCAATTTGAAAAGATACATATTAACTATATTTTTAACTAATGTCTCTAATTTTTTAATTATATAATGTGATTAATAACTACCATCTAATAAATACACTAGGCTTAAAAGTTTTATGATTCCATTTTTATGAAATACCAAATGGCTACGATAGAATCTATATTTCTTTGGGTGGATGTTAGTTATGATTATATTTCTTATATTTAACACCATGTTTGAATCCTTACCGAAGTTTTTGAATATGAAAAATATAATTTTGATGAATTTATTATCATTTTATAACAAGTGGTTTATTTAAAGTTGAAATAAAATGGTTCTCAAATTTTAATGTCTCTATGATATTTTAAAATATTTTATTATATCCTTGTTTATATGAATATTTAATTAAATAAAAATCCATGATTTTTTAATACCTATTCTTCTTCGTTATGTTTATATTTAATCTTCTTGTTTCTACCATATTTTATTGATTACAGGTATATTCTTAGAAATCTGGGTTTTTTTATTTAAGGTTGTTTTAGTGGGGTTTGAAGTATTTTAATCTATAAATGATGAACTTATTCCATGGATTATTAAATTTTTTGGTTTTTTTGGATATTTTAGGTGATTAAAAAGTGGTGTTTTTTTGTTAATGACATACAAAATTTTTATGTAGATCAATAAATTTCTTTTTAATTTATTTATATTAATTTTACTATTATATTGGTTTTAATTTGTTTGTTTTATTATCTTTTATCCATTAAATATTTTTATGGTAATTAACTTAGATTATTTTTCTTTATTTGGTTTTGTTGTATGGAATCACAAACCTATGATTTCTACCTTTCAATTTCTTCAGAAATGTTACCATGGTATATTACTCTGAACCACAAATAATGGAATGAAAGAAAATTAATAATTATTCTCATATATTGTCCAATGAATATTACTCTTATAAAAGAAATATTTTAATGAATCTAATTTCACATTCTATATATTATTCTCCACTGATTTCTATTGTATGTAAACTTTTTATTCACTGACTACTCCATTGGATATAATTTCATGACCTATTTTTACTTCACTGTCAAGTAATATTTCTTCAAATTATAAATTTATGTCAAAAAATCCATGATCATATTATTTATCTTAATTGACATATTATTTTTTTAGTTGTTTAATCATGGAAACCAAATGTTTATCATTATAATATTTATCTTCTTTGAGTTTTTAATCGTGGGATTTCTTTATTCTTATGATATAAAGGTTCTCTTCTAAGATTTACCTTAACATGGATTTTCATTCATTTTATTTGTTTTTACAGATTCATTGGAACGTTTTAGTCCTCCTATTAAACTTGGTACTTATTTATATATTTATTATAATGATACGTAATTTTTTCACATTGAAAACATGAGAGTTTAAATTTTTATTTGAACTTTTATTATATTGTTTTAGATTAGAGGTGATTAACGACATAAAATCATATTTGTCTTTCAGATATTAATCCATTTTGAGATGTTTAATAGACATAAATTCAATATATTTTATCTTCATATACACTTTTAGATTGTTTTTGTATAGCCTCATTTCAAATTATATGAGTTTCCTTTGAAGATCATTTAATGAAGAAGTCTTGAGATAATTTTTTCATTCACCTAAACTTTTAGATTTAAATAAGTATGTGATATTATTAATATTTACTTTACAATTACGACTTAATAAATTAATTTACTAAGGAAGAACATATTTCTAACTATATTAATCACTCAGTTGAATAAAGTGTTAATTAAATACATTGGAAACTTCTTTAGTTATTTTAAACTTTTCCATAAAACTTGATATTTATTTTCCTTACATTTTGAATCACCTTTAAAGATGTCCAACTACTCCTCAAAAATAGATATTAAATGTTTTCATGACATAAAATTTATATAAAATAAAAAACAACAGACGTTTAATATCATATATATGGATTATGAATTATAATATTCATTACACATATTAAAATTTATTACAAAAAAATTGAATCCCATACTTATTATTTTTAGTACCTTTAGAACCTAATATATAATATATGGGAAATAATGCATAATTATATTAAAAATATATTTTAGATATATTCAAGTTTTCATAGTTCATATAACCACCATAATATACTTTCATTTTAGTGATTTTATATGCAATTAATGGGGTGATCTAAATATACTAGTAAGGGTATTTCTAATCATTATACCATGTTAGGTATGATAACTCTATATAACATGAAATAACCATAAAAATGTTACTGAGAATGATACATCTTAAAAATATATCATACAATTAATTTATGGTAAACATATTTTTATAAAAATATATTCCAAAATCCATTGATAAAAAGGATACCCAATGACGTCATGGAATTGTAACGTCTCTTATGGCATGGCTAACCCCAATAACAAATTATCATAATAATTATATATATAAAATATATGGATTTGTAACATTTCCTAATGAATTGGTGTGATTTATGATCAGGAAATAATAGTTTCTTTTGTGTCTAATATAAAATTCATAACATTAAATACATACATTCATGATATAATAAACATAAATCATTTTTAATTTATATCCATATTATCATTAACCATTAATTAATGGATTGTGGGTGTTAATATAATAAATACCTAGTTAAAAGATGATAATTGATTCTATCTGATTACTCTTCAATATGAATATAAAAGTATAATGAATTCAAAATGTATATTATATTCCAAAGGTAAGAAATGTTTTTCAAAGGTTTGTATGAATTAATTATCAACGTAACAATCAAATGTACCACTTTATAAAGAGAATAAAAGTGTATTTTTTAAATATATTCTAATAGATAATCAATATGATGTGTGTTTTTCCTATAGAAATTGACATAGTTTGAGTGACCCCACACTTTCCCAAAATTTCACATTAAACCTTTATATCCTCAATATCCCTCTAAGGGGAGATAAAAAAATTTTTGTGAACCAAGGATTTATTTTGAACTAAATATGAAAAATATTATTTTTGTAATCTTTTTAATCAATAATGATTGATAATGAAGAAAGAAAAATGATTCAATTTATCAATCACCATTTATAGATTTCTTTTCTATAGAATAAAAGATATAATGGTATTTTCAAAAATTGAGCAGAATCATGAGATTTTATTAACATAAAAATTAAATAGGAAAATTATATAATGTTAGAGATTAGGTAATAGACCATTAATAATAAATTTAAATTATGATATTAAAAATTATATAGAATCATAATAGAGTTTTAAATGGAAATTTAAATGATATTGTAAAAATATATTACAAAAAAAGAATGAGAGATGAACATGAACCCTTATTTCACTTAAGCCTCTTTTATTTGATACCACCATTATAACGACTAAAAATTAACAAAATATTTGGATATGGATATGGGAAATTATAATTAAGATAAATATGATGATATAAGATAATAATTTTATAATTATAAATGAGTTGAGTAAGTTGGTATTCATATATGAGGTTTGTGAAATCCCATGGGAAAATAGATTATTACCTTTTCCCTACTATCTCATGTGATCCACTATAACCAATAACACCCAACTAAATCCCTTAATGATCCACTAAATTGGTTTGCTACAAAATTAGTTTAATATAACTAATATAATTATATCATTTCATTGTTACCAATTTATTATGTCATATTTTTCATATTATATAGTATATCATTATATTTTATAGTATTTTACCACTTTTACTAAAAAATGAAAAATAAAACGTCATAAAAAATTTTGAAATTTATATTCCATATATTTTATATATTTTGTCAAATTAATTCTCTTATATTAATAAATTTACCTCATAAGAAAAGAAGTATATTTAATAAAAATTTCGATATTAATGAAAATCACATTTTATAATTAAAATAATTTAATCATTCTTACTAAAAAACTATTTGATACATAACTCAATATTATAGATGTAGGAAACCTTTGTTTTCATTTGAAAAGAAAATTATTTCATGATGTGGTTTTAAAAATATTTTTCTTCTTATTCTTTCTACCAGCTTGAACTTCTCTAGTAGATGATTCTTCTTGAAAATAAATTATTAATTCCTAATGCGAGTCTTATCTGATGAAAACATAAGGATGAAACCTTATTCCAAATATCATAAAAATTTACTTCATATGGGATGGTTATAAAAGTAAAATCCATTGGTTCTTCTTTATACATAAATTAACATATGTCAATACCCTAATTAATAGGTCATGACCGGTCCCAGTGGGGCCCGAGCTGCAACTCCCCAAGCTCACCTCCCATAGGCTAGGGGCTGGTCACTAGATCCGAGTATGCATGCTACTAACATGGGAGGCACTGCCTATAAACCTGTAAAAACACACACAAAGCTTTGTGATTCATTCCCACCATATGTGGAATATATTATGGATTAATTTTGTGAAATTATATGATATATGAAAGAATAATTCTAATTTAATTATATAATATATAAATATATTTCATTCAAATTCTTTCTTTCAATATGATAATAAAATGGAAACAGCGTCCATGCGTATGTACGGCCTACCGTGTCCATTAATATTGTATTTCATTTCATATTTCGATATTTTATATATTATTAGAAATAAATATATAATAAATATATATTATATTTAAATAATTGTTTAAAATATTTAAATAATTAAATAATCATCTAAGTAATCAGATCAAGAATAACAAGCCAAAACATTTATGAAAAACAAAACAGATATTACCAGAAAAGTAACATTAACCTAGAGTTGTTAATAAATAGATAATATAAAGTTATATACAAATCATATACGGTATGAAATATAATAATATTTTTTTCAGGTATATAATAATCTTATATGTATTAAATGTGATTTTTTAACATGTACAAAGAAATTCCAGACGAATGGTAAGGGAATTACATCTCACATTTTATTTTCATGAGACACATGTAATATTCACCACTCATTTATTCAGTGGAGTCTATATAATGACCATGAATGTATTATATGATTAATTTAATTTAATTATTTGTTATTTACATATACATTTGATGATCTTTATTTTATGGGGGTTATGGTTCAAAAGTTACCAAATCGGTAAGGTAGTTTTTTTTCTATTTTCCTTATATTTGATACATGTCTTTTTATGAAGATATATTATTATATAGGGTGTAAATTACTCTTATTCACTTGTTATATCATGAATCATTTTATGTTAATTATATTTGAATCCTAATTTAATTTTATTATTTCCTGAGGATTATAAGTCAATATTACCAAAGTGGTAATAGTTTATTATTACAAATCTTATCATTTATCATGATTGATTGTGATTATGCTTTAATTGGTTGAATAATATGATCAATATATCAAGAAAACTAATGAATTTTATTATCTTATTTTTATCCATGATATCTTCATGTATTAGTGCCATTCTTCTACTTTTTTATACTTAAAAAAACTAATAACATGTTCTTAGAAAAAGCCTGACTTTATTTCTTCTTTTGGATGGAAATTTATGTTCATTAAAAAATATATTTCATATAAAAAAAATTCAAAAATGTATTAATTTAATCCCCCAATTTTTAATGGAAATTTTAACCGATGTTTAGCTTTTAAAAATAATTTTTTAAAAGTAGTGTTCTTATCATTTTCTAAAAAATGAACTTTTCTAATATTTCAATATGAAAAAGAAATGTTAGGAATGTAAGAAATTATGCAACATAATTACTATTATTTTCAAAGTTATTTTTTTATATGTTTAAAGTTTATTTTTTAATTTTTTTTAATATTATATATTTTTTTAATTAAAAGTGATTTTCAAAAAAAGGTTTTTCAAAAAAGTTTTATGTTTAAAAGGTGTTTCAAATAATATTCAAGGATTCCATTATATGTTTCCAAAAAGTTATTTAAAAATATATTTAAATTATTTCAATATATATTTATATGTTTTCAATGCCATTTTTTTTAAAATACTTTTCCAAATTATTCTAACATGTCTTTTTAGGTTATCAAATTATTTTCAAAGAAAAAGTTAAAAATATTTTCAATCTTCCATTATAGGTCTTAAAATAAATTTTAAAGGAAAAATGTTATCAAAATAATTTATATTTTAAAAAGAATTTATAATGGTAAAAATATATTTTAATCAAGAAGTGTTTTTAATGAAATTGTAAATCTTTATTTATAAAAAAATTATTTTAAATGGTTTTCTAAAATGAATTTTCAATGAAAGTAAATTTTACCTGAGATAAGTATCATGTGATGTTTTAAAACAATTCTTTATATAAGATGACATAAATTGTTTATTTTTAGGCTTTACTGGGGATATTATCTAAGAACACCTTTCATATTCTTTCTAGAATTTTTTGTGTTTTTATGTAATGAATTTTATGATGCATGTATCCCTTTAACAGGTTATATGCTTATTAAACTTGTTTCTTTTCATATTTTATGCTTCCATGAAATGATTTTTAAACCTATATATTTCTAATGGTTGAGATAAGAATACATTTTTTATTAAATAGACTTCATTTCATGGGTTATGATATGATCGGTTATGATCTTTTAGCACATGTATGTATGATTTAATTATTTTATAGGTCGGATATAAATCTCCCTCCAATACATTGGGTAAATAATTATATCTCATGAGATAATTTTGGGAAACAAGTCAATTGGAAAGATCTAAAATGATAAACAGGTGTGTATAAATCTAAAATGGGAAATATGTGTTTCTTAATCCACTATGGGAAGATGTGGAAATCCTATATACTATGGGAATATGGGGAAACCTATATACTATGGGAAGATGGGGAATCCTGATCCCTTATTCGAAAAGGATTGAAACTGGGGATGGTGGTGTGTCTCATCCAATAAGTGTAGTCACCATGTAGTGAACTAAAATGTTTTTAGGAATGAGGCTTAACTTATATATAATGATGTTACATGTTTATGTATCTTAAAAAAATCATATGTCTTATGACTTTGATATGCTCACATGTTTCATGTTCTGTATTATCTTATGATTCATGTCTTATGAACTGTTAATATTTTTGTTATGTCTCATTAATATGATCATCTTATGTCGGGTATGATATTAAAATGTTATGCTCATGTTATCATATACTTATTTTAATGTTATTCTTATGTATTTCATTTATCTACCCTTAACGAGAATTCAAGATCACCCCATTCTTATGTTTCTTTTCTATTGGTTAAGAAGAAAGGCCTTAAGTAGGGGTACTAAAGGGGAATATATTTAAGAGATATGTTGAAGATATTTCACCAAGTTATAATATTTTGTTCCACATTTCCAAATACAAAAAACTATTACATTCCCAAGATAAGTAATTTTGTAATGTTTTGAATATTCAAGAAAAATGATGTACTATCCATGTATGTTCAGCATGATTAACCCTAGTTAGTATCAAAGTAAAGTTTTATTCATCAATTAGAAACAATGACAAGAAAACATTAGTGAGATCTCTATGTATATTTCTATGGGTATGACTAGGGATGACTCTAAAGATAAGCCTAATGTGTCATAGTTTAAAGAATGTGTCTTAATTTTGACATCTTATAAGTTATTTTACATAGTTATGTGGTTTTACACTATGATAATTGATTCCAACACAATGATCTCTAGTTTTAGTAAATGATGGGAACAAGATGAAATTGAGTTAACATTAAACATGATAGAAAATTTGCTGATGAGTAGTGAAATGTCATGGCCACAAGAGTGAAGTTTATTATGAACATGCCTAGTATGTTTTCACATATCATGATTACAAACATGTACATTAACCAACTCTCATACTCACCAATTAAGAGAATAATGTAATTTGTTGATTGTTATGGTAATGGAGACCATGGAAGAATGGTGATTAAATTTTCCACATGTTGGAAATGTGATAAAAACACCCATGGTAATTTCTTAGAGAAATACAAATATTTTTTGACTACAGAAAAGGATAAAAAAGAGTAACTTCAAAGGGAAAAGAAAATGTTCAGATAACTTAATGGATGGAAATTTTGTCTTCTCTAATGTAATATCAATAGGTGAATGTTTTATGTTTGGAATGAATGGAAATTATGAAAACCATTTTCCTAAGAGGAAAGATCTCAATGGAAATCTGGAAGGAGTTATGGGTAATGGTTATATTTCTGATGATGATGAGACTAAAGATGAAATTAGAAAGGAAATAGGTGTTATGTAATAAGATTAAGTGGACTTGATTCTGGATTAAGTATGATGTAAAATAATATAATTTTTTATGTTTTTGGATTCAATAATTATGAATTGTGAAATATATAATAATTTGTTAGTTGGTTTTTTTCAATAACGATTTATAATAACATTCTGAATGGTTTTGATGGAGTATAAATGAGATTTAATGTAAAGGTGGAATTTTGAATAAGGGAATATAACCCTTAATTTGTTCATGATCATGAGGTAATGATGTTTGCTTAATGATATATATGGAATGAATAAGTAAATTAGACAGTACTGATTACATTAGAACTGATAAAGGATTTGTTGAAAATGTATTATGTGCTATCATGGATGGAATTTATATCATTTTTGGATTTAAGGAATATATAAAATAAACTCTGGAATAATAAAACCTGCATTTTTTCAGTAAATATGTTTGGTATTTAATATTATTACCATTTTCAAGATAATAAATGATTAGTGTGTTCACATATTTGGAATGTGACAACCATGTGTTACCATATGATATATAAGGGAAATAAGTTACGATTATTTTAAATATATTAAACTTATTTCTAATTTTTTGGTATTCTATATTTCATAATGGTTATGAGGTTAACCATTTATCTAAGGGTTTATGTTAAAAATTGGGTAAGGTTTTATATTTTTATGTATTGTCTCACCATATAGGGATTTATGCATATTGGATAACTTTTTCTATCCTTTTTTTTTGGTAAAGACAGAGGGAACATCCTATCATTATATGCTTAGATCTCATGATCTATTAATGCTCCAGGAATGGAAAACTAACCTTTATTTCTTGGAATGAGAGATGATGTGTAATTTGATCATATATCAAAAAATGGTAAGGTAGTCTTGAAATCATGGCTATATAACTTTTCATGAAAATTCATAATCTTTAGAAAAAATGATCTTGTGGCCAAAAAAATATCATGTTACCTTTGTTTCTAATGGATCAATTTCCTTCTTAGATCATCGTATATTTTTGTGATTATGATGGTAAACATTCTCATAACCACATTTTATATCACTCTGAATCCTAACATGATAGTTATATTTATCTTCCATGTCCATGTTTTTACTTCCCACGTATGTTCTCCTATTTGGGAACCTAGATATGTGTTACATTCGGAAACCATTATGTTTCCTAATTTCCCTTTTTAAATGAAGTGTTAGTATTCATTTTTATGATATAATTTTTTCTAAATGGAACTTTAATATATTAAACATTTGATAACCCAGTCGAATTACAAGGGAGAAATTATTTTTAAGGGGGTATAATATAACACCTCAGGATTTTGTGATGTCATTTTTTAAATTAAATTAATCTTTTATGATATTTTTCATTTCACACAACACTAAATATAGATTCTTTTTATATGAAAAAACATACTTTGGAATTAATTATATGCCACACCAAGTAATATTTTTACTACACACAACACATATATTATCATTAAGTTCATTTAACACAATGTTTGTCTTTTATTACACACAATACCAAGTCCCTTCTTTATTTTACATTACACACAAGGCTGAGTTTTTTCTGAACTACAATATAACATTAATTTGATTATTAAATTATTAATATAGCTACTACCTAGACATTGTAATACAAGTTATGATAAATATTTAAAAAAAAATTAAAATGTAATCTCAACAAGTATTTAAAATGAATCAATTAGTTAGAAATTATTATAATTGAATGAAAAAACAATTCAAAAATAATGAAATTATTTTTCTACCAAAAGTATTTGATTATGTACAATTTTTTTTATCTCAGTAAATTAAAAATACTAAAATTTGATTACTTTTTTCAATAAAATTAGAATATAATATAATTAATCAATATTTTTTATACTCATTTTATAGATTTTATAGGTATAAGATAAGAATAAATACAATTTTTTGAATAAAAACATATTTTTCTTAAATGCCATTTCACCACATATTAATGGAGAACCCATTTTAAACCTCATTTTTGAAACATTAATATTTTATTATTTGAAAAATAAACTTCATTTTTCTAATAATAATTTGAAAATTTACTTTAGATTAATTTTTTGTATGTTTGTGAGAAGCTTCATTTCATAATGAATAGTGAAAAACACTAAATTTTTATTTTTAAACTACTTTTTCACATCATTTATTTATATAGTTATATTATATTATAGTTTTGTTCTATATTTTAATTAGATAAATATTATGTAATTTAATCTAATTTAGTTCATTGTAATCAATTCCACATTGAAATTGGATACAAAAACAATTCAAACTTTTGCCAATTTTTAAAAAACCACATTGTCATCTGATCTAAGGGATTAAATTAAAATTAATTCCTTCCACATATTTGATTATAATTCAAAAAAATTGATCCCACATTTGGAATAATAATAATTTATAATTCTTATTAAATTCAAATTTGTTTTTGATAAAAAAATATTACTGAAAGTGATTAAAATTAGTAACAATGATTAAGATAAAAATCAGCTTATCAAAGGACTAAACCCTAATATTAAGAACCATAATGACTTAGAACCTTGTAAAAAATCCATTTTATTTCTATATATTGACCCTATACTCCAATTTATATCATTATTACAATTATTTTATACAATTTTCATTGAAAAATGTGGGTGGAATTCCCATTTCAAAAAATTAAAAGATTGTCACTCCTTCTCCACTATAAAAAGGCACGCACCCCTCCCACTTATTCACACCTCTCAATAAATTTGAGTCACCAAAAATATGATAAAATAAACTCCAAAAATACCAAATCTAATCCTATAACTCCATGTTTTCCTGAAATCAAACCAAGGAATCCCTTTTGTGCAAACTAAGAGGAGTTACACAAGGATGAGGTGACAACTTTCTTCAAGATCCTTTGTTTTATTTTCATTCTCCACCAATTAAATATTATTATTACATGATTATATACTATCCTAATTATCCTATATATACTTTTATATGTTTAATATAAGGTTTAAACCAAGACAAACACACCCATACATCTAGTTTTTAACTAAAATAATGTTCTTGTGTATGGAGAACTACTCTGTCAGTAAATGATGTTGTTTTTTTCCTTTACCAACTATAATGGTTGAGAATTATGATAAGATGATATATTTTTATAAGATATATGAGATATTTATGAATTATTTCTGATTCCTTAATTATTATATAACACATAAAATCATGGTTTAAATTTTATTATATGTATAATAATTTCATTTTGAAAAGTGTGGACTATCGCCTCCTCAAAGCGATGTGATTCATTCACACCTTACATGTAATATATCAAGGTATTATTTAGTAAACATATATTATGTATATTAAATAATAATTCTACATTAATTATAATTTATATACATATATTTCATCTACATTATTTCTTTGAATACGATAATAAAATGGAAACAATGTCCATGTGTATGTATGAACAATCGTCTCCATGAACGATGTATTCAATTTCATATTTCTATATTTTATATATTATTATAAATAATTATATAATGAATATAAATGATATTTATATAATTATTTAAATTCTACAAATAATTAAATCATTCTTTTAATTATGAGTATCATGAATAATAAGGAAAAACATATATAAAAAACAAAGCAGACATTATCTGAAACATAATATTAACTTGGAGTTATTAATTAAAAGGCAGTATAAAGTCATAAAAATTATATATGGTGTGTTATATAATTATATGGTTCTGTGGTATATTTATAATAAACTTATATTTATTATTCAAGTGGTTTTAATGTTTAATATAAAGGATAAGACTTAAGCTAAGAGAATTTCTTCTCAATTTTATTTCTATGAGAAACATGCCATAAACAACACTATATTTCTGTGTATATGATTCACATGAATCTATTACATGATTCATATAATAAAATATTAGGCTATTTACATACCAATTTATGATCTTTCATTCATGGGTGTTGTGGCTCAAATGTTACCAAATCGGTATAGTAACTTTTCCTTAAATTTGCCTTCTTTGAGAAACATTACATATCATTAACTTATATTTTTAATTGGGGTGTATATAATTACCATTGATATGTTATATAATTAATATACTTATTTTCATGAATTTTAATCTTCATTTATTTTTATTCTTTCATGGGCATTATCATTCAAAGTTAGTAGAGTGGTAATAGTTTATTATTACAATATCATTGTTTATCAATATTGTTTATGGTTATGGTTCCATTGATGAAATCACATGATCCATAACACATGAACACTAATAAATTTTATTCACCTCTAGTTATACATGATATATCCATTTATTAGTACCATTTTAAAATTTATTGTTCATAAGATAATTTAGAAAGTCTTCTTAGGAAAAATCCAACTTTTTTATCCTTTAGATTATAAATCTATGTTCTTTCAATACCATGTATTCTAAAAAGTGTTTTAAAAAATGTTTTACTATTAATATATGATTTTTAAGGGAAATTTTTACCCATTTTGTATCTTTTTAAACATGGTTTCAAAGGAATTCTTCTTATCATTTTCTGATCAAGGCACTTTTTTTAAACTTTTAAGGTGAAAAAGGAATGTTCAGGATGTAAAAACTTACCTATAGTCATGATATTCTTTTCCTAAGAGATTACTTTTTATGTTTACAAAGTTAGTTTTTTTTAAAAATAATTTTTCCAAATATTCTGAGTTTTCTTTTTGAATTTAATGTTGTTTTCAATTAATTTTTTTTCAAAACTGTCTTATATTTTAAAAGTGTTTTAAATGGTTTTCAAAAAATAATTTATATGTTTCCAAAAGTTAATCTTCAAAAAAATGATAATTTTTATTTCAATATTTATTTATAATTTTTCAAATATAATTCCAATAAAATGGTTTTAAAAATTATTTCATTCCTTATTTTTAGGTTTTTGATATATTTTCAACGAAAACTATTTTTAAAATATTTTGAGGCTTATTTTAATGTTTTTCAAATCTATTTTAAAAGAAAAGTAATACAAAATTGTTTATGTTTTTTGAATAATTTTTTTAGTAAATAGGTATTTAACATAATAAATGTTTTAAAGGAAATTATAAATAATTCATTATAAGAAAAAAATTAAATTATTTTATAGAATGTATTCTCAATGAAAGCCTATTTTATTTAAGAAATTTTTCATGCAATCACTAAAAATCCATCTCCATCTAAGATGAAATACATTATTATATTTTATGTTTAACTAGGGATATGATCCAAGAACATAATTCAAATTATTTCTCAAATGATTTATGTTTTGATGGAATTATGTTTATGGATCATGTTTCTCTTTCACGGGTTACACACTTATGAAACATGCTTCTTTCATGGGTTATGCTTTGATGAAATGGTTATAAAACATCTTTTTTCATAGGTTAAGATATGATTACTTGTTTATGACACCCATTTCATTTCATGGGCAATGATATGGTTGTTTGGGATTTTTTGTAACATGTATGTACGATTTCATTATGAGATGGTTGGGACCAATATCACCCTCTAATTCATTGGGTAAATATTTATATCTTATGGGATAATTATAGGAAACAAGTAAATGGGATTGATATAAAATGGGAAAGAGTTGTGTGAAGATCCAAAATGGGAAACCATTGTGTACTAATCCACTATGGGAAGATGGGAAACATGATCCACTATAGAAATATGTGGAAACTTAATACACTATGGGAATATGAGGAATCTTTATCTCTTATAAAGAGAGGGATACAATTGGGGATGTTGGTGTGTCCCACCCTATAGGTTTAGTCCCTATGAAGTGCCCTGATATGTTTTTTGGAAATGATCCTTGACTTATAGGGAATGATGTTACATGTTTATGTATGTACCAAAAACTCTATTTCTTATTCCTTTGATATCCTCAAATGGTTCATGTTCTTGTTATCTTATGTTTCTTGTCTTATGAACTACCAATATTTATTCCATCTTTCGTCATTATGATCTTTTTATATATGGTATGATCTTCAAATGTTATGATCATGTCCAAATACCCTTATGTCAATGTTATGATTACGTATTTCCATTATTTGCCCTTATTGAGAACTCATGATCACCCTTTCTTGTATTTCCTTTCCCCATGTTATGGTGAATGATTTTCAGTATGAGTACTAAAGTGAAAGATCATTAAGGGATATGTTGAAGATCATTCAATAAGCGGGAATATTTTGATCCATGTTTCCAAAGACACTATACTATTATGGTCCTTAGCATGTACTTTTTTATTGTGATAAATATTCATTAAAAGTATGTAATATCCATTTATTTCAAGCCTAGGTTTCAATAATATGCCTAACCATCCTACCATAGAAAATTTCAAAAAATGATAAAATTTCACCTTAGGACATGAAAAACTCAGTGGAAAATCATGAAAAAATAAATTAACAATAAAATGTAATTTTTAGGTGTCACAACTCTTTCCACCATTCCAAATTATGAACCCATAATGTGTTTAATTACTTATGTTAAAGGGAAACACCAATAACAACTAAAAGATAGGAAGGGTCCAATAAAAAGACTCACTTCTCAAATCAAAAACTAAGAACTTGGGACCTCAACAGTCGTCTCTCTAAGATAACTGTTATAAAATAGTTCATGATTCACCAACTACCAATGTTATATGAATCCTAAGAGAAGATTAATCTCTAAATTATACATTGTCATAGATGGTCATCTATTATGTTTTAAATTTAGAAACCCCAAAAAACACACATACCACAACATTCAAGGGTTTCCTATATCCAAAATCCTATGAAAGTAAAAAAAACAACACCAATACCACTGAAACATTTGAGGTCAAAAGAGATACAAAAAAATCCCAACCAAAAACATCCTAAATGATAAATTTCCAAGATAAAGGAAAATACATATGGATTAGTCTTAGGTCTCCCACAAATTTATAATTTATTAAATATGTTGAATGAAATTTGAATTCATAAAAGAATGATAATCATCAAAATAGATAATATTCACCCAACCATAAGCTACAACCTCTAAAAAATACATATGGATCATCATCAAGAAACAACCATAAGGTCCCCAAAATAGGTTACAGGGAAAAAACATCATAAAATATGAGAAACATATAAAACAAAACATTATTCAAACTCGAATGGAATGGTTCTTCCATCGGGTCAAAAACTGCATGATGGGAAACGTGGGGTTAACTTATGGAATACCAACTCTCGATGACACCTACAAAATATCAGCATAGTAGCTCTCATGGTCTAACTAGAAACAAAACATCTTTACCTATTACCCCATCCAATAAAAATTTAATTCCAATGTTATCCATTAAACAAACCTCAAATCATAGTCCACACCATACGATAAGACAACAAGAAATATAATGATATTAGACATGGACATATCGAAATACAAAATCATGAGCTTAAAACCCCTTCATTAATTATAAAAAATATATGTGTTGTACATGATGCATGAAATAAATTCCAAAAAAAAATTAAGGGATACAAAAGAGAGCTGCCCTAATATAATAAAAACATCTGACTCTCATGTGTAAGCAACTTCCTAAACTATTTGATCAGATAAAAACTATGTATGAGTCTCTTTTAGACACCTCTTCAGATTTCAAAACCAATGAACAAGAAAAATATAATCACACCAATGTTAGGTTCTCATAGTTATTGTAAAATAGGATTTAAAATTATCATACTTATCATATAGTAAGAACACTACTAGATTTCTCTATAAATTTTCCTAATAATATTCACTAATCCCAAGGAGGTTCAAAGAAGCACAAGTCATAGGTTTCATTTCAGATAAATCCTTATTTAAAATAGACTTATACATCATTTTACAAACATGGTCGTGCTAGACTAAAATATCCACTAAACTATGATTTAGAAAAAATACACTTGTAATTAACCCATCCACTCCCAAATAATCAACATCTAACTCAATGGAAAAATCCAGTAATATATTGAAACATTTAATATAGTCCTTCCTAGATTGATCACTTCGAAAAAATACCAACAATTCCCTCACCTTTTAAATTCTCACATCTCTAGGATACAACTACTAGATGAAGGTTTCCTTAAAATATCCCAAAGAAAAAACCTAAAAGAGATTGGAATCAATTGTGAGAGTCCTTCAATCCAAACCCAACCCTTCAAAAAAATGGTTGTTACACCTCTCCCTATAGGTTTTGAAAGTTACTAGTGAATTGATGATCTCTTTGACCTTAGCTATCCACATTTTCACCTCCTAGGATCCATGGAAAAAACATAACGCTAAATGATGTTGATTAGGAAACACATGTTCATTGTACATGATTGAATAACAAAAAATCCTCAATACTCCATCAATAGTCTAGACAGATTTAGTGACTATGAAGAGAACATTTGGATCACTAGAATGTCTACACAAGAGATTCCCTATATTTCTTTCCAAATTATTTATAGGGGTCACATTCTAAAACATCACCAAAATAAAAAATTTAATCAAACCTCCTCTAATCCTCATACATTGGGTAAAAAGGTACAAACTAAACAAAATAAGATTACAAAACACTATTTATGAATCTAATTTCATATCCAACTAACACGACCTTATTTTTAGTTCAAAACAATATATAGTCTCATAAAAATAGCATTAATGATTCCCTTTCCAAACCCATAAAAAATTTCAAAAAAATCAATAAAAAATGGAACCATTACATGAAAAACCAATTTCCCTATTGAACCAAAGTGAAAATATCATACACTATTTCATAAAGAAATTCATTATAGGGAAATTGATACAACCCTAAAATAATTTTAAGATATTCACCACACATAAATTCAATGAATTTATTTTAAAAAACCATTACAACCCAAAAATAATTTCATCCACTCAAATTATTTTTTCTGGAGTTCAATAAAGTTTCAAAAAAGTAAATTTAAACACCAAAAACATAAATTTGAAAACAAAATCAATTACCAATATACATTTCATTTCATAAAAAATTAAACAATTCAACATCAAAACCAAAAAAGATTCCCTTAATCCATGAGAAAAAAGATTCATCAAACATAAGAGAGATTTGAAGCATAAAAAGAGTGAAAATAATAAAAACCAAACACTTTCCTCATTGTGCATGGTTCATACACATGATTTTTTGGACCGTTCCATGAAAATATGAGCACCACATAAATTTTTCCAAAATAGCCCACATGGAATGTGCATGATTTAATGAAACATTATACTTAACCATCTTCCCCATTTATTGTCTCTAGATTAAAATTGTGTCTAATAATTTTTCCAAACATCTCTCCGTGTCCTCCTATAACTAAGAGTATCATTAAATTATTCCAAAAATATTTTAAGGATAAATACCCATAAAACAAAAATCCAGAATATAACTCTCAAACACCTATGGAAACCCGAAGTCTAACATGAGGAAGTGTTTGAAAAATAATGATTTTGACAATATAATAGACCCCCTTAATCCTAAATCAATTATATAATAAAAACAAATAAATAGATAGATTTAATACCAGTTATGTAAGGAAGTAGGCCAGGTTGACCCATGTGAGTTCATTATATGATATAAATTAGTATTGTGTATCAATCTATGTACCATTTGATATTACTAAGAATAATTCAAGCTATAAAAGTTATGCTGAGATATTTATATATACCATAAATTCTCCAAATATATATGAATGACATGATCCAAAGTCAATTATTTTATAAACTATTCTGGAATAAATATTTATTGTACCCATGAAAACATAATTTAATTGATTAAAATATAATATTGATGTAGTGAGGTTTACCACAAGGCTTTATAGGTTGATAATATTGAATTCATTTATACATCTCCAACCTCATTATAATTCAAAAATCAAACCATGGGTTGAGGGCTCTAGAAAATATTATTTTCTACCTCATGGGTCCCAACAATACTAGTTACTTACCCATTATTTATTCCTTATCAACATTCACGAGATTTTTTATTATTATTTAAACATTTAAAACACATTTTAACTCTTTTTAGACTATTCCTTGTATATATTCATCTATATCATTAACATGAAATATGTTTAAACTATTATTATAGTTAGTCCTCTAGACTAAAAACGAGATTGCACTTTTTAATTACCATATCTGGTATATTGTATGATAAATTAATGATTTATACTTACCATGATAATTATAATATATATGTATATATTATAGAAGGAAATATCATTATATTTTATGTTGTACCAAAATGTTATAGTAGTTTTTATCTATACTGATAAATAGATGGTACTATAATAATACATTTAAAGAATGATATATGGATTATATATATTAATCTAATGAGAAATAAATCATGTTTAGATATTTTAGTTATTATAATAACTGAGTCATTTTCACATGAAGTTCAACCTTGGTTATCTCTTATTTATAACATCATGAAGATCAACCCACTAATAGGAACACCAAATGTTTTAGGTTTCATTGGATATTTCTATTTAAGAGTATGTGTATTTGTATATTTACCCAATAGCATTATCAGTGTTATTAATGAGTCACATACCATTAAATATAATTAAAAAAATAAATTAAATTTTTTATTTACTATCATGAAACTGAATAATTTATTAAGATAATATTTGTAACCTTTGACTATTAGTATAAAATATATCTAGCCCATTGGATTAGATTATAGTTAATGGATTTAATACATGTCCATGGAAGAAATAGATAAGTCCATTAAATAGAGTTAAATAAATATAAAAAATACTAAATTCATGGTAATACAATGAATGAATCTTGTTTTATGAGATATTGGCATACAAAGATAGTATATTACACAGTTTATTATGAAAGGTTATCATTTTTAAGATTTATTTTTGATCACTTTTGGGGCTATAATGTGTTTAGTGATACCACTCTTGGTTTATGAGATTCACTCACTTCTATCAAGATTTTTCCATATAGGGTCACATAGAAATTATACATATAATATTTAATAATGTATATAAATCAGAGTTTAGTACACTATGGGTTCTATTTCTGTAGACAATTTCTCTTATAAATATTAATGATCAAAAGTAAAATAAATAAATAAAATTAATTATAATTTATTAATGTTTATAATAATTTGAATTTGGTTTATTTATAATGGTAATGAAAAGTTATTTATGTTTAAATAAGTAAATATCAAAAGAATGGCTTTCAAATTAACATTGGATGTTTGAGGGTTTTAAGCATATTTCAGAGGAATGAAACCAATTTAATGGTTTAGAATTAATCAACTAACATATTAGAGTGGTATGTACTCTATGTATTTTACTATTATATAAAATCCATTATATAAAACGGGTTTTTTTGTAATATATGGTATTCTAAATTATATGTGGGTTAAATTGTTTGAAAAAAATCATTTGATTTTACTATGCCTAAGTTTATTCAACCATTATCAGAGTAGTTATAAACAATTTATTCCCATCAGTTTAATTATATTTTCTAGAATTCAAGTGTATAAGTCGAATTTTATCTTAATAATCAAGATTATTTATAAATTAGAGCAAGATATATGAGATATGTTTATCCAATTGAGGACTATTATTGTATGGTGGGTGAGACCCAATTCAAGCATCCCACATTGTAAGGACAAATGGTTACATGTAATGCCTGAAATTTTTTAAAGAATAAAGTAAATATTTTCCATATAACCCTTCCAAAATCATTGAATATAAGGAAGCTACCAATATTTTGTGGGAGACTTACCGACATGTAATTTATGGATTAATTGGACCCCCCGAACTAGATCATCCACCATAAAATTATACCTGGAAATATTTGTGCTATTAATATATTCAAATGTTAAATGGATCCCCAAAAATACTCCCAAAATTAATTAAAAATTATTAGGAATATAATAAGAATATTTCACGGGTTGTGGGATATGTAATTGAAGAATTAAAGTTATTTTAATTTTATTTTAATTATAGAAAATCAATTGAGTTGAATTTTAGTTGGGGGATTTTTTTTATAAGGGGATGTCACAGGACCCCACAGAGGCCTTACTACCATGGGATGCACTGGATAGTTAGGAAATTAGATCTCTTCTAAGGAATTAGCACACTTGGACTCTAGTAATGTTATGGTTATTAAATTTTATATTTCATTATAAATTTTATTTTATTATTTATTATGAAATGTGGATGAATATTTACTATCATAATCTAATACCATCATTCATTATTTGGATTTATTGATTATTTAATTTAATGATGTATTTATGTATGGTTATATAATAGTTAACTATTAAATAATTATTTTATCATCATTACAGCATCCATCCATCTTTAAATTTTATAAATACCTATGTTCCCTTATATGTAATATCATTTATAATCTTCATTCCTATGTTTCCCCAAAATGTGTGTGTGTATTAAATTTTTAAATGTGAAGGATCTTAAAATTTGGTGGTTCGATAGGAGAATTGATATGAACCAAAAAAATAATATATTCACAATAAATGGAATATGATAAAACATGATCTAGATAATGGATTAAAGAGATCCACTTGGGTATTGATTGATTCATCTTTAAATATATAAAAACTATTAGTTTAACTCTCTTGGTCAATCAGGTATTACATTATTCCATTAATGGTTAATAATTTTCAAATCTGAATGAATATATTAAAAGTTGTCACATTGGATACATAAAAATCATACATATATAAAAAAGGATTGTTTAATGTTTAATGTATTCCAATTCTAGAAAGTTATTTTGTATAATAGAAAGAAACAGTTTAAATAAAAAATAATTATAAATTGATTAATAATTCATTCAGAATGTTATTAAAGTAAATCATCACATAATTTAATATTATGTATTTAACTTCTTTTATCACTAGAGTTTGGAAAATATATAATTTATAGAGATCTCCAGCCATATATGAGGGTCCTTATTTCAATAGAGTAGTTCAAATAAGTTTGTTGGGTTTGTTTTTAATAATTGGAATCAAGGAAGCATACATATATATTGGTGAAAATTTTGATACTACTATTGAGTAAATCCATTCTTTGAATTTATAGGAGTTAGGAATCCACTTAACATATATAGGAGGTTCATGATAATGTTGTTTTCCACCAAAAAGTAAACCATTAAATCTATACATAGTGGGATAGCCATTACTATGACTATAAATAGAGGTTTAAGCATCATATCCCACTTGAATATGAATGTGATTTGGGTATTATTAATACAATTGTATAGAATTATTAGTATTTGATTCATAGTTGTGGGTTACATTAAATAATTATAAATTGATACTATCAAAGTAATCAATATTAAGTATAAAATTAATAATCAAATATGTTTTTTAATGTAGAAAAATTAAATGTGATACCACATATTCAAGGTGATCAATTTTAGAAAATGAGAACATCCTTCCATACAAATATTTCCAACAATAATACAGGTGATTATGTATAGTACTAGAAAAAGTGATGAAATATTTGGTGCTATAGTCCCCTATATTTGATTATTCACTATAAAAATCAAGATACTATTTGTAGATTAGCTAAATATAAAGAATGTATGATGCATTTTATGTCTATATAATCATGTTTTCATCAATTCGTTGTGAGTTCTAAAAGAAACATGAGGACATGGATTCTTACACCATATTTTCACATATCAAAAAATAATATATGGAGATATCATGGAAATAAAGTAAGGAAAATTTAAATATAATTTTTACAAATTCATTGAAAGATAAAAATTAATTGATTTTATTGGAATATATATTTTTCTATATCTCTGTTTCTTTCATATTTTCCACCATGTCTCTATAATTTCACTCAACACTACAAGATGAAATATATAAAAAAATTATAAAATATATTTTGTCTATGTTTTTCCAAATTGATTATGACATAATGAAATATTAATTTTGAATATTTTTATAAAAAAAGTGGAATGGAATGGTCAAAAGAAAAATACTAATAAAAAATCCAAAGGAACCTTCACAATACCCTATTAATGAGCATGAGATTAAAAGGTTGGGCATTTGAAAAGAATATATTTACTTCACATAAATAAGGAAAGTGAACATGAAGAATCATATTAATGAAGTAAATATGATTAAAAAATGATTCTATATTAGTTATATTCGTCATTTTGGGAAATATTTATATTTTTACTTCATAGGTATTAGATACAACTTTTGGTTCACTCATTTTAATCCAAATATTAGAACTAAGAATGTATAAAAATATTAAAACTTTTAGATTGGATAATTTTATTGATGGATTTTAACTCCTATAAAAAAATAGTGTCTGAATTTATCACATTTCCAACTTGATATTTTTGTGTATTAAAAAACTATCATTATTTTACCTTTTCATAAGAATCATAATATCTTTTTTGAGTTTAGAAATGTGTGATTTGATTTCATAATTAAAAAATTGAAATAATTTTGTTTATATAAATAACATATGTCATGGGATATAATAAATGAATAAAATTTTACACACACACACACACACTTAAATAAGAAATATATACCAACATTCATTGATTAATATAACATACAAGACTCACACCATACCCATTTGTGGGAATATAATACTTGGTCAATGAAAACTAGGAAAAATCTAATAAAATATCATGAAGGGTATTTAAATTATTTTGGGATAAAGAATATTGGGTATTTTTTTCATTCTTATGAGGTATAATAATATAGGCACATTCTAGTTTTAAATTTTAATGATTAAAAAAGAATATAGAATTATTTTATAGAGATCCATATGAACTAATTCATGTTCGTTTTGGAGGAAATTTTTTTTATTCCTATCATTAGATGATTTCATCAGAAGATTTATTCATATCAACATCATTATTCACAAATTATATTCCCTTACAAGATTTATTGAATATGAAAATTGATTTATATAATGATCTTGGTAAAAAGATAATGATTTCTTACTGAGGCCAAGTCAGAGAATATCATAACTAACTCAACAATGATCACTGAAAAAAAAGTTTTCAAAAATCACTCTTACTTATACACATTAATGTAATAATGTTAGTAAAAGGAAGATATACCACCCAGATAACATGGTGATATTGATAAAGAGTATTGATAATACTCTATTATAATTTTTTGACATTAGTTTCAAATAAATACATGGAAACATGACAATGTTCCAATTAAAATGACAGAGGGGTTCTCATATGATTTATAATATGAATTAAATCCACCATATACATTTTCATAAGGATGAGACGTATTTTTAAGAATAAATAAAGTATAAAATTATATCAAGATAAATAAATTAAATATTTTTAAATTATAATAAACATAAAAAAATCATTTCATAACAAATAATCTTGATATAAAAGTAATAGTGAAGTAAAAGATTATATTTCTAGTATAATTGAGCACATATCTAACTGAGATAGTAAAAGAAAGATTGAATTTAATGAATAAAATTATTATAATTATTTAAAACATATCATAAAATTATGTTATGCAACATATTAAGGAAAATTATGGTTTCAAAGTGTAGAACCCTTAACTGGTTTTCCACCCAAACAGTGTTTCAGGCTTGTTAGGTACTAGGCCTTAGGTGCACCTCCTCTTATCCAAATGTCTTCTGATTGTCTGTGAGGTTTAGAGAAGTGGTAGTGGGGATACTATACCTTCTAGTTATTATAATAATAATGTTCCCATAATATATATATCAACTGAAGAAGACCATACTTAGTAGAGTAATAACAAGCAGTAGTGAAAACATAAACCGAAAGTATAAGTAATAAACAAAATCCCAATGGAATAACATTAGTAGACAAAAAAACATGGAATAAGAGGACATAAAAATAGATAATGATGGTCTTATGTGGAATTAAATATCATTACATGCATATATATAAAGCATACTAAAACAATTATGAAAATCTAGTTGATGCAAAGGAACCATTATGGGCCACTACCATCCATCCCATATGAAGTGGTACAACACAGTCAGTAAAGTCTATCACTTGATCCAAAATAATTACCTGATCTCAAATGAATAAATTTTTCCTGATTCCCGAGGGGCCTATGTAGGAGGAGAGAATAAATCATAGTAGGCCACCACCAATATGTTCATGTCTTACATCCATGATTATGTAGGTTTATGCTAAAATAATACAAGTGAAGCACACACATTTAATAAAATACGTGATTCCCATATGCTTGGAATCCACAAGGAAGGAATCACCTACTTAATTCACCACTATTATAAGCATGAACATGTTCCCCTAATATATATAGGGAATATATAAACTACTTTCATATATATAATTCTAGTAGAGAGGATTAATTGAATAATTCTAAGGCATTCTCTAATGTGTAATCTAGGAGAACCCTTGGGTTACACCTTTAATAATGAAATTGGTACCCCATTACCTCAATAAAATACCTTACATACATACAACATGACCAATCAGTAAGATCCATGTCCCATATAACTCTTCTCAAAGAGTCCCCATCCACTCGATGCCAGAATTCATGAGGCACAAATATATTTTTCCACTAAATAATAATAATCATATAATCAAATCATGTTGTCCCAAAGTAGAGAGATGTCTTTCCTCTCAATACCATGGACCAATGTCTTCATGTATTATTTTGAGCCCAAAAGTCCAATTGATAATTGAAACACCCTCAACTAATGTTCCATCATCATCGATGAGGATTTGGATTATTATAACCCCTAGCCTAATCCAATGGTTAACACCCTATAAAAATCTTCATAGTTTATGGGGACCTCTACCCACAATGAGAAGTTAGAACCACCTCCACTGAGCCCAATGTGTGTGCACATGGATCCAATGGCATATTTTCTAATAAATGTCGAGAAAAAAATTAAAAAACAACCTAATAATCTATATTTCTTCACCACTTTTCCCTGAGACCATGTCAATCAATCTTAATGGTCGACCCTATCTCAATTATCAAGATCCATTCCCACATCCTATTGACCTTGTCACCTCAATCGACAACCTTTTCTCCCAACCTTGTGAAGATCATCACCCTGAGAATCCTTGGACAATCCCATGATGATGAACCATATCAACTTAGTATAGTTGATCAGATTCACCTCAATCCTCAATCCATTCCCATCACATTCCCATGGAACTCATGAATTCAATTTAAACAATTTGATTTAATTCAATTCATACACCTAGACTAAACATACTAAGATGTTCCAAGACCCTTACCCAGTATAACCATTTGCAATACAGAAAGAGAATGCCATAGGCATCTCATGTCATTATTAGAACAATTTAATAAACATTCATTTAATTATTTATGGTATTTCTCAGACAACCCACACAGTGTATAAGAATTCACCCATGAAACACTCTCAAAATAGAGATGAAATCTAGTAACCTCCTACATTCTACTAGTTGGAACCTTCTATTCTCATATATACCTTTAACTCAATCTAGATTAAAAAAACATTTCAGAAAGACAATATAATATTACGGTCAAAGTGATCACATAGATTTATAACTCCATATAGAGAGATATATAGGAAATAGAATCTTGTGGATCTATGTCCATACTAAGAAAAAATGGTTCCAGCAATTGATCAAAGATCGAAGTATGTTCTATGGAGTTGGCTCAAATCCTAAGGAGATGAAAATTGGAGGAGATCCCCATGTGCGTCCAATGGGAGTGTAAAAAATGAGGAAGGGGAATGTTTATAATATCACCCCAAATAAATGAGCCATGTGGTTTGGACACATGTTTTGTCCAACCATGCTCCAACTGTGTGGTTCTATTTTCCTAAGCAGTACATGCGCCTGGTCTCAGCACACAGTTTTGAAAATCCTTTGAGGACCTTGAAAATTCCTTATGATAAAAACTATATTGTTTTTATACAGTAAGGAATCTGCATCTGCATGGTTGGAAAACCATGTCTCATGTTTTAGGTGGGCCGCATGGGTTCTCTTATGAGGCCACACTATTTGTCCAAATCATGTACCTATATCGACCCTCTCTCAAAAATATGTTTCCATGCCCCACTACACCCAAAAACTAGATTCCTATATATGGAATAAAAACCATTTAAAAAAGTCCTCAATTGAAAAAAAAACTCTCAGGATTAGGTTTTGAAGAGAAAAATGAATGTTGGTTTCCTTGCCAAAAAAGTCAAATTTAAATAGAAAATGGAGCATTCAAAAACTCAATGCATTTCACACTCTTTACCTTAACATCACTAATCAATGAGCTATCAGGCCTTACCTAGAGATTACACCGAACATACTCATATCATAAAAATCAACCCAGTGTACCCTATTCAATAGTAATAGGTTAACTCCACTCAAGTCGTCATATTTGGAGATACCTACTCAGTCCCCTCCCACCCAAAATCAGACAATTATGAAGTTCCTCTTACCATACCAAGTCTCAAAAGTCGAAAAATCATGAATATTCATTCCTACACCACATAAGGTTATCAAATCATGCTCATGTTTTACCTGACACCAATCAAGACTCATGTCTCATCAGATGCCCATAAGTACATGTTACGTACATTATAATCAAAATTACCAACATTTCATCATATTTCTGAAGATCTTGAATCTCAAAAAATACCCCAAATAATAACACATCATATATATAAAAATTCATTCCCATCTAAATACCAATGCTGACACACCTCATATAGAACTCACATTGCATCGATGCCCAAAAGCATGTGGACCTCATATGGATCCTACGCTGCATCAATGCCCATAAAAACCCTAGTACCAACACACCTCATATATATATAATTCATTATAAGTAAATTAAACCTAATAACCTACACCTAGATTTTACAAAATCAATACTTCGGAATTTTATACTACAAAACCATCAAAAGAAAACAAAAGGAACAAATAACCATTCATGACCAAAATCATGGAATACCTTTAACTGTAGTTATATCTTTTTCTTTCCTTACACCAAGAAGTTCTACTATATGCACTTGGATTGAAGCCTGACTACCTGAGACACGACCTCCCTATAGTGATACACCAACTATCGGACACCAACCCCAATGTTCGGTCCCACTATCTCTTTCGATACCTCCACATGCTGCAAAATAATAGAAACTAGCTTATGGTACAACTCCTGGTCTGACCTCAGAACCCTGATTCTGCCTCAGTCCCTGGTTTCCTATTGTCTAAGAAGGATTCATAATGAAAGGATCAAAATGTCCCATCTAGCTGCAGTTTGAACACTCCAGCTAAACCTAATTGCACGGGGTCTGAACATTCCATAGTTTCCCATACACGAAGAACACTATTAAAGACCCACTCCTTGATAGTATATATTAGTCTCGGTCCTAACTACCCTACTGAGACTCCTCACAACCACACATCCTGCTAACTAATGCATCAGCGCTCGACTAAACTAACATCATCATATGGCTTGTATAAGACCAGTCTTTAAGGTTCCCCTCTACTATCAACACCTAGTTGTCTACTTATGAAAAGGATTTCAACCTGAAGATATTCACGCCGAACTTGATGGCATGATGTAGGAAATCCAAAATATGTTGGACACATGGGATGTCATTTCACAACATATCAGTTGAAAATTGTGATAGTTCTATGAAGTTCATTAAATAGTATATTACAGAAGTATCCCCTTCTAGAGATTCCTGAACTCGCATGATATATTTTCCCACAATACCACTGCAATTAAGTTATCAAAAAATTGGCAACAAAATCCTTCTAGGATAGTCCCTCATGTCTTCCTATCTAAACTTGTACAATACTCCAACGTTTTTTTAGATCTATGAGCATGTGCATCTCCAGCTACAACTTCTGACATGGGGGTGTCTTGAGCTGGTCGAAGATTTTTTTGATAAACTCTATATATTTTTATTCTTCTTATTCCTATAATCCACCCTCACCAAGAAGTATTATTGTGTGTTGAGATTGAAAATCTTGATTAAAATACTCTCTGGTTGGATCAACTCCTTGAGCTCACTTTTTGATGCACTGTAAAACCCAAACCAGGCTAGATCAGAGCTACTCATCCCAATATTGACTACAATATGCAATATCATGCAGTTGTATCACTTGTACATGAGACTATACCTATGTATAAAACTATGGATAATTATTATCCCACACCTCTAGGTTCTCATCCCAACCCTTAGGGGCCTCATGCCATTCACGCTCATGTAGCACCATATCACCGCCCTCTTGATGATCCACAAGAATCCATCTATGTGGTATCCCAGTAAATACCAATCATGATTGTTAATAATCCATTATAATATATATAAAAATATATAAGTTAGGGAAAATGTAATTTTATTTTCTTCTCACCATCCTTATACTTCCCTACCACACCATGTCACGTGAAATTAGGCCCCATGACCCCTCACCTTCCCATACCAGAGTACGGTGTCATGTATCATCTATCCACATGCCCCCTATCTACCCATATTGGATTCAAAAATCACATATATTCTAGCCTCATGGACCCTAACCATACCATAATAGGGACATACACCATAAATAATATATCTCAATCAAAGGTACATATGTATAACTCCATGAAGGAGGATATATAGGAAAGCACTATTTAGATTCTTTATTTACAATTTAAACAGCTCACCCCTATAATTTTCTATGCATACTCATAATAGAGTCAGGTCCACATATCACATGCATATAAAGTCACATTAATATCTCATTGAAAACACATGCCAAAGATGGAAAACTAGAATTCCACCAAAAGAGGATAAGTAGGAAAACATTTTTTATCATCTTTATTGACACTTTAAACAACAAAAACCCTCTTTTTGCATTCTAGGTTTCCAATGAAAATCACAATAAAAAATCATATTAGCCTAATTTTATATCATATTAGGTAATAAAACCTTTATTACCTCATAGGTTCAATGCTATAAACTCACATAATAAACAACCATCAAACCCATGTGCACCACTCAAGGTAGAAATCAAATCAACTGTAAAAGAGAAAAATAGAACACCAATTTCACACACTTGGAATCATTGTGTATTCCCTGTCCATGGGTCTATAAACACCCAAACACAAGATATATACCCAATCCCAACTATATCCTTGTCTCCAGCCTACCAAAGACAAAATTTTATGAAAAAAACAAAGAAAAATATTATCATATCATTTGTAGTTACCCAACCCATTTTCCCACCCAAACTATGCCCCAAGAAGGTTTTTCACTAGGCCTTATGCAAACCTCCCTCTATGCCAATGGCTATTAACTATAAGAAAGGGTATGAGATGTGATAGTCGGGAGAATATACCCTATAGTGGTGATAATAATAATGGTACAATAATAAATATAGCATTGGAAGAAGGAACATACTCAGTAGTAGTTATAATAAGCAATAAAAAAGATAAATATACAATAGTTTTAAAAACCAATAGCCCAAAGGTATACTAGTTATTGAAAAGAACATTGAATAGATGGTCATAAAAAAATAATGAATCTCTCCCTTGGCCATCCATATCATTATGCACCTATATTCTCTAAAATAAAAAAAAATCTAGATAATTCAAAGGAACCATCATGGACCACCACTATCCATCCCTTAAAAATTGGTAATAAATCATAACTAAGGTATAGATCCTGATCGTGAATCCTTACTTCATCTAAAAAGAACAAATTATGCACGTTTCCAAAGGTTCCCGTGTATAGTGTGAGAATAAATCTCCATAGGTTACCAAAAATGTGTTTCTTCCTTACATCCATGGGTATATAGGTGCACACAAAATATAAATAAAATTGAAACCCACACATTTAATAAAATACCCACTTCCCTTGAACTCATCAACCACATTGAGGTGATCACCTACATTGTCAATCTCTGGTATATGTATGAACACATGCACTAAATTATAAATATGGAATACATAAATTATCTGCATATATATAATTTTAGTAGATAAGATCCATGGAATAAGCCCAAGGAATACTCTATTGAGTAATCTAAGTGAACCCTTGGGTTCCACCTTTGATTATATTATCATCACTCATGCCCTAAATAAAATAATTGATGCCTATATGGCATACCCAATTAATAAGATCATTTTCCAATGGACCTCAACTCAAATATTCCACATCAACTCGATACCCGACCTCTTATGGTATTATGATATCTATTTTCCAAATATTAATCACCACCAGCATGAGGAAAAACATTCTGAGTCAGAATGATGTCCCCCCTCTCAATATTTCAGCCCAATGGCCACAAGTATCACAGTTTGCCTTTGTTCCCAACCAATGGTCTCAACACCATCAACCAATATTCCATCACAATCCACATGCCTTTATATAGTGAGAAACCCCATCATAATAAAATGGTCAATATCATCACCTAAGAAGCATAGTCTACTGGTGCCTCCCTCCCCAATGTGTGGTCAACACCTCCTGAACTGAGTCAAATCTGTGTGCATAAAAAGTCCAATATTGCATCAAAAAACCAATAGTGATTAATAATCCCCAAGTAATCTAAGAAATATCATTCTAGACATTTATGCCCCTACAACCGTGTCTTTATATCCCAATTGTTAGCACCATCTCAAGTCCCAAGAACCATTCCCTCATCCTGATGACCTCATCACCTAAAAATAGAATGACCATGTCACCTGACTAAGTTATCATCATCACCCTGAGTATCCTGGGATAAGAAAATCATAAAAAACCACATCCCCATAGTCCATATGATCAACATCACCTCAATCCTTAGGCCATTTCCCCCATGTTCCCATGGAACTCATACATTGAATTTAATTCAATTTATACACCTGGCTTAAAATTTCCAAGGATGTCCAAGCCCCTTACCCCACATAACCATTTATAGTACAGAAAGGGCATTCCCATATCCATCTCATATCATGGTTGAAAAATATAAATAAATCTACATTTAATTTATAAGGCTCTCGCTTAAACAACTCACACAACATAAAATAATGAACCTCTAAAACATAAACAAAATCAAGGATAAATATAGTAACCCACTACCTTTTACTAATAGATTCTTGATCATCTGATATCATCCTCAATTTCGAGATGAATCGAAATAAAATGGTGTTTTAGAAAAACGACAAGAAATAGGGTAAAATAGATTACACAAATTTAGTGCAATGTATGGAGAGACAAATAGGAAAGATAAGGTAGAAGATTGAAGTCCTTACAAAGTTAAATATGTAAACAACAACAGATCAATAGTCAGAGTCTAATTGAATGATTTGGATCAAATATTAGGTAGAAGGAAATTGGAGGAGAAACCCCTATGTGTTTGGTGGAAGTGAGAGAAATGAAGAAGAAAATATATAAATGAGGTATGGAAAAATTCCTAATTTTGACCAAAAAACTGATCCACAGGATTTGGATAACTATGAACAAACCATGTGGTTCCCTCTATATAAGAACCAAATGTGCACAGACTATGTTCTTGGCTTTTCAAACCGTTCATAGACCAAGAGAATCCCCTCTATTAAAAGAAGTAAAGGTTTCACGTGGCCATGCTATCCCCACCGACATGGTTTTGAAAACTGTGTTCAGTGTAGTAGGTGGGACACAATGTTACTCATGGGATGTTGTATGGTTTTTCCTAGTTGTGCAGCTCTATCTTTGCTCTCCTAAAACAATTTTTCTGGGGCCCGCAAGGCATAAAACTCACCCAAAACTCCAATGAACTTTCCATACCATAAAACCCATATAAAATTACGGCATTGGGTCAAAAAAACTCATATAATTTGGTTATAATGATCAAAAAAATTTCTTACCAAAATAAAAAAGTGCAAATTTACCAAGAAAATAACTCATTCAAAAATTCGAGGCATTACAAAAAGAGACATATACTATATAAAAATATGAAAAACCCAAATAGACATGGTTTCCTGATAACCATGTTAGGTTATCTTTTCTTCATTAGGAATAATGAATCATTATCCTAAGAGGAAGTAGTACATGAAAATTAAGATAATATATGAAAACAAAATTGAATTCTATATACTAGAATCATGTTTAAATTTTGTTAGAAAATCCAAAGGAATTGAAATCCATTACACAAAAATAAGTATTCAAATAATGAAATAATGAATAATACTTTTCAAAAAAATAAAGCACGATTTTGGTTAATGGTTTTTGGAAAAGATAATTGATAAAATATGATGAAACCTTTTAACTAATTAATATTATAAAGTCTATTTTAATATTGATTGTAATATATTCTAAATATGATTATTATATTTGGAATTTGGTATTTTATTATAAAAACCAAAATCTTGGAAGAAAATTTCTTTTTTATCTATAAGATAAAACCAAAATGGATTGTGACATGAAATATAACCAATAAAATATGTTAGTTACACGGGTCTATTTATCGATTAAATAAGGTATAAAAATCATGTATTGATTATTTTAATGAAATTTCTTCATGTGACTACACGAGGATATATGTAGTACCATATTTAATCAAGATATATATATATATATATCTACGTTAATGAATAATGGAAAAATATATTTTTCTAAGTATTATTTTTGAATTCTATAAATAAAAATATCTTAATAAATTTCATTATGACAAAACATATGTTCTATGGAAATGATTTTCTAAAATTTATTTATATGGTTGATTGGACTAATTAAATGACCATACATTGAAATTATATAAAAAAATAAATTATAATTAAAGTGATGATTATTTCATATTATACATAGAAAAATTTATTTATGAACATGTGTTGTAGATAGAGGAAGATATACAAAAAAATGAGTAGAATTGAAAACACATAAATAAATTGAATTTATCATGTATTCATTAATATGTACTAAAGATGATTATATATTTAAAATTTAGAAAGACCATTGTGAACTAGTTAAAATTATCTATTAAAGAATATAGTATTCATATATATATATATATATATATAGTACATGAAGATGCTAAAGATCTAATAATCAAGGGATAAATACTACTACTTCATAGATATGTCTATTTTATCTAGTATCTGATTTAATCTAAGAAATCTATGTTGGATAGAATATGTCAAAATGAGATACTCAAATACAAGAGGGGGTGAATTGTATACATTAAAAATCCATAAGGAAAATTTTGCATAACCAAAATTCACAACACCTCTAAGCTCTAATAACTAGCCTGATTCTGGAAAAGTGATTCCGGAAATGAAACATAAAAAAAGTTTACAACAACTAAGATTCTACTTTAAATCATATTGAATGCTATATAATCATATTACAAGTCAAAGGAAGTATAATATGATTATACATTCTTCAAAAACTAAAATAACAGCCGAAAAAAATAGAAATACTACAAGTAACATGGTGTAACTCTTTTAACCCAAAGAGAAGGGTATCCAACAACCCTGGATAAAAGTTCCCTTGATTTATAATTTCAAGAAATTCTGTATTACCCAAACCCATGTAAGACATCAATCCGTAGATCATTATCTGTCTTGTTATCCACACAAGCCCTCGATTTGCAAGGAAATCAGCACCACATACTTCACAACCTGAAGCCTCTAATTCCAATGAAATCACACCTCTACACTAATCAAATCTGCATGAAGAAAAGTTTTAACAATCTATTCAAACATTATGCAGGAAGGCTGAGAGTTTATAAGATACTCTCTCTCTAGAAATCACTTCAATAGTATGTAAGCACAGTTTTCAAAGTTCAGTGTCTCAAAATTTTTGAGCTATCTTAAATGAGCTCCTATTTATAGGCACAACTCCAATGGTAAGCTACCTCCTACAACTATCATATTTTTCCTTGAATTTCGGAGGGCCCTGTACAAGTGTCACTCAAAAAATGGTTAGTTTATAACTGAAATCACGACATCGTTTTATAAAAAAACAAGTATAAGAAAAAATATGGTTAAATACCTAAAATCCAATATTCCGAATGTAAGAAAATTAAAGTTTGCAGTCTAAATAAAATTCAATTCAGAGTCTATAATACAAGGATATTTGGGTTCTATTTTGTTGGAATTCAGAACCTGAATTATATAGAATTCTAGAGTCAGAATTTCAAGGAAATATAGAATCTGGATTCACAAGAATATGAAACCAGAACTTACACTGTTCAGAGTCAGAGTTCATGAGAATTCAGAGTCAGAACTCAGAAGGTTTGTAACAATAATTCGTATTTAGAATTCAGAGTCAGAACTCAAAAATTTCGTAACTAGAATTCATATTCAGAATTCGGAGTCAGAACTCAGAAAGTTTGTAACCATAATTCATATTCAGTATTCATAGGTTGAACTCGGAAAGTTCGTAACCAGAATTCGTGTTCAGAATTTGGAGTCAGAACTCTGAAAGTTCATAAACAGAATTCATATTCATAATTCTGAGTCATAACTTAGAATGTTTGTAACCAGAATTCGTAATTAGAATTCAGAGTCAGAACTCAGAAAGTTCGTACCCAGAAATCGTATTCATAATTCAGAGTCGGAACTCAGAAAGTTCATAACCAGATTTCATAATCAGAATTTGGAGTCCGAACTCATAAGAGTTCTTAACCATAGTTCTGAGAATTTGGTTCCCAAAAAAGAATGATTCATATCAAGGTAATTACAGGATTCCAAGTTTTTCGTTTCAAAATGAACTTTTCACTTAGGAAAATTATGATATGGGAAATGAAAACATTATAAGGATAAATTTCCTTGTGGAAGGATATTTTTTCATATAGAAGTAAAACATAGGGTAAAAAGAGATTTTCCTTGAGATAAGGTGTTTCTGATTTTCAAAACAAGAATAAATGGTATGGTTAAAAGGAAAACCTTAATGACTCACTAATCTCCCCCAATTATAAAGGAAATTAAATTTCATAAGGAAAATTTTATTAACTCAACAATCTCCCCCTTTTTGGAAAGCCCAAACATCCTTACGAAAAAGAATATAAGGACTTAGAAAATATTTTACTAAACTTTTCAAATAAAACATATCTCCCTTTATTCGTAGTCAATGGTGAATATAACTAACTCCCTCGTAGGCCTTGGAACACTAAGGATCATATTCTAGATTTCTGGAATGAAAATTTTCATTATCTTTAGTACGGAAATCATCATAATGTGAACTCCCCCTTACTTAGGGATATTTCTTCATTTACATAGAATAATTTTTTCTTTCTCCCTCATTGTGATTTACAAAAAGAGTTTGAGGGAATGGAAAAAATGGTACCTGAAATATTAGTACATGCATCCAAACAAAAACAAGCAACCACAATTTCATTATGATGAGAGGAATTTGTCTAAGGAAAAATAGATACAATAAAAGATTGGATTTGGATCTATTTTTCTTATTTTTCCTTGGGTATCAGCTTCTTCACAATGGTTTTCATCTTCTTTAGCTCTTTTTGATCCTATTTTTCTTTCTTATCTATGTATTTGATCCTATCATCTTGAGCATTCAGGGCCTCTACATAATCCATCAGTAAGTCATCATTCTTCACTAACTTTTCTTGAATCTCGGTCCGGATATCCCTTTTTGTTTTCCAACATTGGAAAACATAATTCAACTTCCCATTCAAATCATTGACACCCTGAATCTGAGTATTTTGGCCAAGGTTTATCTTTTCCTCAAATATATTTGTAATATCCTCGATTTTGGTGTCTTCATTACCAAAAGATTCCTTGAAATCTTCATTAAATTGATCAAGCTCTCTCAAATCTTCAACGATCGTTTTCGACCAGCCGGTCATTTTCTTACAAGTTTTTTTGTGGGCTTCATAGTTGATATGGAAATTCTTGTGTTCAGCCACAATATTTACACACCTATCCATCACCATGGATACAATGTATGATATTTTATTCATGTTATACTAGAGTATATGGAATCTGGAGTCAATTGTTGGATAGATCGGAATGGTGTCCACTAGCTTCTTTAGGGACCGAACGAAAAAATCATGTCTTATAACTGATGACTCCGAGTCTGACACTCTGCAAGGTTGTGGTTCTTCCCCTAGATAAACATGATTTTTCATAGAGGATCATCCAACTTCCTTCTTCTTTAGAATATATTTGGTTGGGGTATCAACAACCACTTTTTTCCCCCTTGTTGTTTTTTGGAATATCTTCTTCATATGGAGATTCTTGCTCACTCTTAGGAAAATGAACAATCCTACCTTCATCAATTTTTTCTTTCTTAGCTACTGCCTCAATATCATCAGGGATAATGAAGTCATGATTATGACACTCTTCCTCAGATAATTTTTCACCTCTTCTTCAGCCTTTTAATCCATTTCCAGAGTTTCATGTTTTGAAGATCCGGCTTGATAAGTCCGGATTGAAAATTTTTCAGAAGCACATTCCTTCTCATGAAAGTATTCTACATGCTTTATCAGATCAGTTTTATCTTCAGTGCTTTTTTCTTCTTTTACTTCTTCTACAACTTCCTTTTCTTCAACACCCTTCTCTGATACTTTTTTCGGAGTCACGAACTTCGTTCAGCGTGTCTCATGTAATAGTTCTACTAAGAAATTTTTTGGTACGGGAATGTTCTTAGATTCAACTTCAGTAGCCTTAAAAAGAGATTGCACAATCTCAGCCTTCGACATCATCTTCTTAATATATTTTTTGGATTGCTTCTCAATCTCATCAATAGATTTCTATTTCAATACATTGGCCTCTTCGGGGTCTAGTCCAATCATTGGCTCCCCTTTTTTCTGATTCTTTTCAGCCTCCCTCCATTTGGCTACTACCTCATCCAGAAAGGCTTTATGTTTCTTGGACATTCGAGGTGTGGATTTGGTTTATTTGGCCTTAGGGGTTTTCTCTATTTCTTCCACTTCCTTTAGTTTTATCTACTTCTTGAATTTCTTTGATGGCTCAACCTCTTCTACATTTTTCAAAACAACTTCTATTTCATCCTCTGGTAGATCATAAAACTCACCTGACTCCTTAGAGAAACCAAATTTCATCCTCTTGAGGGTATAATCACTTATTAGAATTACTTTCAAATTCCTCATCTTGGAACTACAAGGGATCTTGAATGATTCAAGGCATCGAACTATCAATTTGGATAGTAGGGAAGGATACATGATTATCTGTTCTCTCATATTCACATTTTTTATATTCTCTACCGTAATGAGAATATGCTTCATCAGATTGATTTTACATAGATTTACAAAAAAATATAAGATATAGATATCTATTTTCTTAAGAGTGTATTTGTCACCCTTTATTGATATAATAAGGCCCTGAACGCATAACTCTAGGATTTGATTGTTGGTAGAAAAGTGTGCAATCTTCACGGTCTTGACATCTGTAAGTCCAAGACATTGCATAGCCTTCACTATAACAAAACTCCCTTGAACATCTGGAAGATTGTGGGAATAAAACTCAGCTTATCATTCATAAGATAACCCTACCAAGCTAGTAACCTTGGTATAAGAAAGTAAATAAGTTTTACCATAACTTTTGAAGGACAATTTTCATCTTCCATCGTCCTTGAAAAAGAAAACTGATTCATAAAATTCAATGAATAGATCTAGATACAAATCATCCTGATCTTCTATCTTTGATATGGGTAAACTCTCCCATCCATTAGGCTTGATATTATTTGAAATAATAAAGTCATGCTTATTGAAGATGTTCGGATGCACCAACCTCTCCCGGTAAATTTTCCACTATGAAATCAGTATGACAGAAAACATTTCTTGAGAAGGAACTTTAGTAGACATTCGGACTTCAAAAATCATTGAAAATCTGGAACGGGATTTCAATGTTGGGCAGAGCTTCGACACGCAAAAGCTTTGAAAACCGATGTGGGACAACCATCAGGGGTAGCCTTTTTATAGGTGTTGAAGCGATGGTAAAACATACCATTTGATTCCAATAGTTGATAATTCTTCTAATCAGATCTGACAGTTGAAATGATAGCCGCAAGTAAAATTTGTTAGGATCTGATCTTTTGAGGTTTTTAAAGGTAAATATTCAAATTTAAGGAAACTAGATTCTGTGAAATTTTAAAAACAAAAGAAATAGAATGCAAGTAAAACGTTATAAAGAAAACTCAAAAATAATCATACCTTTCTGATTGTTAGGAGAATTATTCGTATTGAGGGAAATTATTTTTGAAAGAATTTAGATTCTGAAAAAAAAAACATGAGTAAAAAAAATGAGTACGCAGATCTCTATTACAAAAATCTTCATTACGAAAATCTCTAGTAAAAAAAACTTCATTAAGAAAATTTTAAGTACAGAAACATCATTACAAAAAATATGGAAAACCTCATTAGGAAAAATATGAAAAACTTCATTAGGAAAAATATGAGAAACTTCATTATAAAAAATATGAAAAACTTCTTTACAAAAAATATAAAAAAAATCAATAAAAAAAATATGAAAACTTCATTACAAAAAATATTAAAAACTTCATTAAAAAATTATGAAAAACTTCATTAGGAAAAATATGAAAAACTTCATTTAGAAAAATAAGAGAAACTTCATTATGAAAAATAGGAAAAACTTCATTAAGAGAAATATGAAAAACTTCATTACAAAAAATATGAAAAACTACATTACAAAAAATATGACAAACTATCAAACAAATATACTCCCTTATAAAAAGGAGTTTATTACTATAAATAGATTGGTTCAATAGGATTTTAATGAGGAATATAACCTTACGGTTATCATTCTTAACTTTTGTTTAATGTATTAAAATCTATCAGAGGGTAAATATTTTTTTGAAAATATCAGCAAGTTGATCTTGCGTTCTGATAAATTGAAGAATGATATCTTATTTTTGTTTTTGATACCTAAAAAAGTGATGTATAATATCTATGTGCTTTGTAAGAGAGTGATGTGTAGGATTTTTACTAAGGGAAATGGCACTTGTATTATCACACATAATTTTTGTTTTGGTAAAACTCATACCATAGTCTATGAGTGTGTGTTGCATCCGCAACACTTGAGCACAATATCTTCCAGCTGCTACATATTTAGCTTCAGTAGTGGAAAGTGCTAGTTAGTGTTTCTTCTTGCATGACCAAGAAACTAGTGAATCTCCTAATAAATGAAATGTTCTGGATGTACTCTTTATATTCATTCTACATCCACCAAAGTCATCATCTGAATGAAAATTTAAAACAAAATCATTTCTAAAAGTATAAAATAGTCCTAAATTCGTGGTTCCTTTTATGTAGAAAAAAATTATTTTCACTCCCTTTAAATGAGATTCCTTAGGATTGGATTGATATATTTCACATAATCATACTGGAAACATTAATTCTGGATGACTATCTGTCAAGTAATGTAAACTTATTATCATACCTCTAAATTTTTTTTGATCTACTGGTTTCTCAGCTTCATCAAGATCAAGTGTGTTTGACATACTAATTGGAGTACTAATACTTTTAGTGTTTTCATATCCATAATTTTTAATAAGTTCATTAATATACTTATATTGGTATATATATATTCCTTCTCATTTTTTAGAGTTTTGAAAACCATGGAAAAATGTTAACTCACCCATCATACTCATTTCAAACTCAGATTTCAAAAGATCCGAAAAGGAATTGGTTAAATATTGATGATTTGAACCAAAAGAATGTTATCTACATATATTTGAACAATAAAAACATTTTTCTTAACTTTATTTATAAAAAGGGTTGGATTTTCATTTCCCTTAACATAGTTATTTTGAAGAAAAAATCATGTAAGTCTATCGTACCAAGCTCGAGGGGATTGTTTAAGTACATACAGAGCTTTGATAAGTATAAAAACGTGATTAAGATGTTTTGTATCTTCAAATCTCTGTGGTTGTTCAAAAAACATCCTCTTTAACATAACCATTAATGAAAGCACATTTCACATCCATTTGAAAAAGTTTGAAATTGACGAATGCTACAAAGGCATGTAAAATAAGAATAGATTCATCTCTAGTTACTGGAGTATAAGTTTCTTCATATTATATTCCTTCTTGTTGATTATAGAATTTAAAAACTAATCTAGCATTATTTATGATAATGATTCAATTTTCATCCCACCTATTTTTGAAAACCAATTTTACTCCAATAACAGATGTTTCCTTAGGTCTTTCAACCAAGGTCCAGACATTATTCCTTTCGAATTCATATAGTTTATCTTTCATGGATTTAATCCAATCATCATCACCTAATGCTTCATCAGTGCTTTTTTGTTCTAATTGGGAAAGGAATGATAGAGGATCTACTTCATTTCTTAAGGAACTTATAGTCCTAATAGGTTGATTTACATCACAAATGATACAATCATTGGTATGATTCTTTAGAAACAACTGATTAGTGTTTTGTAAGAAATGTTCATCAACATAGGGTAGAAATATTCTAGGGTAAATGTTTCAGATGTATCTGCTTGGACATTTTCCTTATCAGAAGGATTTTCTGACACAGGTTGATAATCAGTTTTTGAAAAGACATCTGAAGATGTAGGTTGGGGTTGTTTAAAAACAAAAGGATCAGTTTAATCAAATTTAACATGTATTATCTCTTCAATAGTAGAAGTTTTTTTATTGAAAACTCTATATTCAATAGAAGTTGTGGAGTAGCCTAAGAAAATTATTTCATCATATTTTAGTGCAAATTTATATAGATTATCGTTAGTATTCAGAATCAATACCTTGCAACCAAAAACCATAAAGTAAGAAAGTCTAGGTTTTCTACCATTCTATAACTCATAAAGAGTTTTATTAAGAATGTTCTAATCAACACTCAATTTATAGTATAACAAGCAGTACTTACAGCTTCAACCCAAAAATGATTGGCTACAGAATATTCACTCAAGATGGTTCTTGTTATCTCTTGAAAAATTCTATTTTGTCTTCCAACAACACCATTCTGTTGATGTGTTCTGGGTGCTAAGATGTTATGATTAATGCCTTTTCTACTACAAAAAGTTTCAAAATCAGAATTTTGAAATTATCCTCCATGATCACTATGAATAGTTTTCAATGGAAGTCTTTTCTCATTTTTAACATGGGATATAAAACTTTTGAAATACGAGAAGGCTTTAAACTTCTTTTCCAAAAAATAGACCCATGTAAATCTAGTGTAATAATCAACTAAAACAAATACATAGTACTTGCCTCCAAGTCTTATAGTTTGCATAGGACCAAAGAGATTTATATGCACTAGATGTAATGAATTAATAGTTGTGACTTCACCTTCAGGTTTAAAACTTGATTTATTTTTCTTGGCATATTGACAGGGGTCAAAAACATTTGAAGAATCAAATCTGAGCTCCGGTAGATCCTTAACTTATCTTTTCCTAGAAATTTTTCATAGGTTATTAAGGTTAAAATGTCTTAACCTTCTATGCCATAACCATGAATGATCTTTCATTGCACTAAGTCAAAGTAAGTCTTGGATCCTAAGGTCTTCTATGTTTATTGTGTAAACATTTTGTTGCCTATGGGAAGAAAGAATGAACTCTTCTTTGGAATTGTGTACTAAGCACTTTTCATTCCTAAATTTTTCAAGGTGACCTTCATCACATAATTTTCTTCTGCTAATGAGGTTGTTCATAAGACCCTTAACAAATAAAACATTTGAAATCAAAGTTTTTCCATGAATAATGATGTTACCTATACTAATAATTTCTCTTTGATCATTATCTCCAAAAGTTACTTTTCCTCCTTTCGTCTTGATAATATTTTAAAAATAGTTTTTGTTACCAGTCATATGTCCGGTACATCAACTATCCTTGTACAACGTATTTCTGTTGGTACATTCTCTACTTTCCTAAAAACAAAAGATTTAGACTTTCTGAATCTAAACATTCTTGGATCCGGAAATTTCCAAAAGCAAAATTTTAGGCACCCACATCTTGTTACAAAAATAGGATTTATGAAATTCTAAGGACTGAGTTTTTATAGAGAACAATTCTTTTCCCAATTTCCACTACACTGACACTTAGTTCAGAATGGAGAACTTTTAGGAACAATGTAATTGTTACTAAAAATTGGGTTATAACTAGTATAACCAAAACCAGAACTATATTTTAGAGGTCGAATTTGAGAATACATTTTATCAAAATATTCTTTACCAAAGATAAAGTTTGACAAACACTTCCTTAAGGAAAATATTTGAGATTAGAGTTTGATAACCATGTTCTTATCTTCAAGAACATTCGATTTTGGACTAGATCTAGGCTTGAAAACAGTTTTCTTAGAAATTATGTTTTCTAGATATTTAGAAATTTTAAACTTCTCAGAACTTACTTCCACAAGATTTTTTGAAATACTTTCAAAATACACATTTTTCTTATCATGATTTTTTGAATGATCATATATTTCCATAGTAAGAATAGTATTCCTAGTATTTTCTTTATCATGTTTTTTCATGATTAATGAATTCTCAATCTCGAGAAGTTAGGAAATCCTAGAAACTTCATCATAGGAAGGTAAAGTATTATCTTCATGAGAAGATGATTCCTCATAACAAGAGTTATAATATTTGTCATTACCATAATTAGAATTTAAAGAAACCTTGGTAAATGATTTAGCATTGTGTACCTTATCCATTAAAAAATGATTGTTAATAGGTAGTCTGGCTATTAGACAAAGATTCTTTTGTCCAGAAGATTCTTATTCTGAAGATTCATATGAAGAGTCTCCACCACTGGAACTCCGGGTGTCATTAGCTTTCAAGACTTTCTTACATTTAGCCTTGTAATAATTCTTTCTGTGTCTCTCTTAATTCATTTCCATTCATTCTTTTCTTTTAATCATAGGACAACTAGATCTTATGTTTCCATCTCTCTTTAATTCGTAACATGTGACTTATGAATATTTCTTATCCTTCCATTCCTTTTCTTATACCTGGATTGAAGGTTCCTCTGTCCATCTATCTTGTTCATCCTTTGATCAAGATTTTCAAATTCATTTTTTGAGGATTGACTTCCACTAGATTTAGATTATATAAAAACCTTCTTAGATTTGGATTTAGTAACTCTCTCAAGATTCTTAACATTCATATGATTTGAAGTTTTAGTAAAAGAAACACTTCCATTTCCATTCTTCTTCTTTATGTTATCAAAATATTTCTTCATTCTACTCTCATGCGGAAGAAGAGTTCCAAACAATTCATCTAAGGATGTATGAGTAACCTTTCCATTCTCATCAATAGCACTCTTCTGGGATTTCCATTCATTTAGTATGATGTATATGATCTTATCAAAAAGAGCTTAATTATCTAATCCATTCTCACCCATGGATTGTAAACTATTCACAATAGTCATGAATCTTTGTTGCACCTTACATATAGGTTCTCCATAAAGAAAGCAGAATCCATGATATTCAGCTCAGAGCATGTCTCTTCTAGTTTCAATTACTTTGGAATTCCAATGTGAGTAACTTCAAGTTTCTTCCAAATACAATTTGCTACTTCACAAGATGAAATTTGGCTACATATGTTTTAGTCATGGAACAAATCAAAGTATTGCATACTTTATAATACAATTGATATTCATTGTTTTCTTGATTGGTAAAGGTACTAACTTCTTTGTCAGGGATTTTATATCCTCCAGTAAGAATAATAAAATTATTAAATCCAGTATTGATAATGAATGTCTTCATGCGATCTCTCAAATATTAATAATCATTTCCATCAAAGATAGGTGGTCTAGTTGGGTTGAGATTTTATACAGAACCAATATTGATTCTTTCCATCTTAATGAAAATTCTTTTAACAAAAACTTTCCAATAGAAAAAGTTCGTAAACAAAGAGATTATTCCTAAGAAAGGAAAATATAGAACAAGAGTATCTCTATGAAAAACGGAATATGAACAATACGAGACCGAAAAACTGATTTCGAAAGAGTGAGAATCTAGAAATTCAATTTCGAATATAATGAGAAGAATAATTCTCTTCTGAATCTAATCGTGAGATTAATTCAGAGGTCTCTTTCTCTGATACCATTTGTTGTATCGAATATGTAAAAAAGAGATTCTCAAATATAAGAGGGGGTGAAATTTATACTTTAAATATTCCGAATGAAAATTGAATTATATAATGATCTTGGTAAAAAGATAATGATTTCTTACTGAGACCAAGTTAGAGAATATCATAACTAACTCAACAATGATCATTGAAAAAAAAAAGTTTCCAAAAATCACTCTTACTTATACACATCAATGTAATAGTGTTAGTAAAAGGAAGATATACCACCCACATAACATGGTGATATTGATAAAGAGTATTGATAATACTCTATTATAGTTTTTTGACATTATTTTCAAATAAATACATGGAAACATGACAATATTCCAATTAAAATGACAGAGGGGTTCTCATATGATTTATAATATGAATGAAATCCACCATATACATTTTCATAAGGATGAGAAGTATTTTTAAGAATAAATAAAGTATAAAATTAGATCAAGATAAATAAATTAAATATTTTTAAATTATTATAAACATAAAAAAAATCAATTCATAACAAATAATCTTAATATAAAAGTAATAGTGAAGTAAAAGATTATATTTCTAGTATAATTGAGCACATATCTAACTGAGATAGTAAAAGAAATATTGAATTTAATAAATAAAATTATTATAATTATTTAAAAGATATCATAAAATTAATTTATGCAACATAATAAGGAAAATTATGGTTTCAAAGTGTAGCACCCTTCACTGGTTTTCCACCCAAACAGTGTTTCAGGCTTGTTAGGTACTAGGCCTTAGGTGCACCTCCTCTTATCCGAATGTCTTCTGATTGTCTGTGAGGTTTAGAGAAGTGGTAGTGGGGATACTATACCTTCTAGTTATTATAAAAGTAATGTTCCCATAATATATATCAGCTGAATAAGACCATACTTATTAGAGTAATAACAAGCAGTAGTGAAAACATAAACCGAAAGTATAAGTAATAAACGAAATCCCAATGGAATAACATTAGTAGACAAAAAACATGGAATAAGAGGATATAAAAAATAGATAATGATGGTCTTATGTTAAATGAAATATCATTACATGCATATATATAAAGAATACTAAAACAATTATGAAAATCCAGTTGACGCAAAGGAACCATTATGGGCCACTACCATCCATCCCAAATGAAGTGGTACAACACAGTCAGTAAGGTCTATCACTTGATCCTAAATAATTACCTGATCTCAAATGAATAAATTTTTCCTGATTCCCGAGGGGCCTATGTAGGATGAGAGAATAAATCATAATAGGCCACCACCAATATGTTCATGTCTTACATCCATGATTATGTAGGTTTATGCTAAAATAATACATGTGAAGCACACACATTTAATAAAATACGCGCTTCCCATATGCTTGGAATCCACAAGGAAGTAATCACTTACTTAATTCATCAATATTATAAGCATGAACATGTGCCCCTAATTTATATAGGGAATATATAAACTACTTTCATATATATAATTCCAGTAGAGAGGATTAATGGAATAATTCTAAGGCATTCTCTAATGTGTAATCTAGGAGAACCCTTGTGTTCTACCTTTAATAATGAAATTGGTACCCCATTACCTCAATAAAATACCTTACATACATACAACATGACCAATCAGTAAGATCCAGGTCCCATATAACTCTTCTCAATGAGTCCCCATCCACTCGATGCCAGAATTCATGAGGCACAAATATATTTTTCCACTAAATAATAATAATCTTACAATCGAATCATGATGTCCCAAAGTAGAGAGATTTCTTTCCCCTCAATACCATGGACCAATGTCTTCATGTATTATTTTGAGCCCAAACGTCCAATTGATGGTTGAAATACCCTCAACTGATGTTCCATCATCATCGGTGAGGATTTGTATTATTAGAACCCCTAGCCTAATCCAATGGTTAACACCCAATAAAAATATTCATAGCTTATGGGGACCTCTACCCACAATGAGAAGTTAGCACCACCTCCACTGAGCCCAATCTGTGTGCACATGACTCCAATGGAATTTTTTCTAATAAATGTCGAGAAAAAAATTAACAAACAACCTAATAATCTATATTTCTTCACCACTTTTCCCTGAGACCATGTCAATCAATATTGATGGTCAACCCTATCTCAATTCTCAAGATCCATTCCCACATCCTATTGACCTTATCACCTCAATCGACAACCTTTTCTCCCAAACTTGTGAAGATCATCACCCTGAGAATCCTTGGACAATCCCAGGATGATGAACCATATCAACTTAGTATAGTTGATCAGATTCACCTTAATCCTCAATCTATTCTCATCACATTCCCATGGAACTCATGCATTCAATTTAAACGATTTGATTTAATTCAATTCATACACCTAGACTAAACTTACTAAGATGTTCCAAGACCCTTACCCAGTATAACCATTTGCAATACAGAAAGAGAATGCCATAGGCATCTCATGTCATTATTAGAACAATTTAATAAACATTCATTTAATTATTTTTGGTATTTCTCAGACAACCCACACATTGTATAAGAATTCACCCATGAAACACTCTCAAAATAGAGATGAAATCTAGTAACCACCTACATTCTACTAGTTGGCACCTTCTATTCTCATATATACCTCTAACTCAATCTAGATTAAAAAAACAAAATTTCAGAAAGACAATATAAAATTAGGGTCAAAGTGATCACATAGATTTATAACTCCATATAGAGAGATATATAGGAAATAGAATCCTGTGGATCTATGTCCATACTAAGAAAAAATGGTTCCAGCAATTGATCAAAGATCGAAGTATGTTCAAAGGAGTTGGCTCAAATCCTAAGGAAAAGAAAATTGGAGGAGATCCCCATGTGCGTCCAATGGAAGTGCAAAAAATGAGGAAGGGGAATGTTTATAATTTCACCCCAAATAAATGAGCCACATGGTTTGGCCACATTTTTTGTCCAACCATGCTCCAACTGTGTGGTTCTATTTTCCTAAGAAGTACATGCGCATGGTCTCAGCACACAGTTTGGAAAATCCTGTGAAGACCTTGAAAATCCATTATGTTAAAAACTATATAGTTTTTATACAGTAAGGCATCTGCATATGCATGGTTGGAAAAACCATGTCTAGTGTTTTAGGTGGGCCGCATGGGTTCTCTTATGAGGCCACACTATTTTTCCAAATCATGTAACTCTATCTACCCTCTCTCAAAAATATGTTTCCATGCCCCACTACACTCAAAAACCAGATTCCTATATATGGAATAAAAACCCATCTAAAAAAGTCCTCAATTGAAAAAAAAACTATCAGGATTAGGTTTTGAAGAGAAAAATGAATGTTGGTTTCCTTACCAAAAAAGTCAAATTTAAATAGAAAATAGAGCATTCAAAAACTCAATGCATTTCACACTCTTTACCTTAACATCACTAATCAATGAGCTATCAAGCCTTACCTAGAGATGGAACCAAACATACTCATATCATAAAAATCAACCCAGTATACCCTATTAAATAGTAATAGGTTAACTCCACTCAAGTCGTCATATTTGGAGATACCTACTCGGTCCCCTCCCAACCCAAAATCAGACAATTATGAAGTTCCTCTTACCATACCTAGTCTCAAAAGTCGAAAAATCATGCATATTCACTCCTACACCACATAAGGTTATCAAATCATGCTCATGTCATACCTGACACCAATCAAGTGTCACGTCTCATCAGATGCCCATAAGTACATGTTACGTACATTATAATCAAAATTACCAACATTTCATCATATTTCCGAAGATATTGAATCTCAAAAAATACCCCAAATAATAACACATCATATATATATAAATTCATTCCCATCTAAATACCAATGCCTACACACCTCATATAGAACTCACATTGCATCGACGCCCAAATGCCTATGCACCTCATATGGATCCTGAACTACATCAATGCCCATAAAAAACCCTAGTACCAACACACCTCATATATATGTAATTCATTATAAGTAAATGAAACCTACTAACCTACTCCTAGATTTTACAGAATCAATACTTTGGCATTTTATACTACAAAACCATCCATAGAAAAAAAAGAAACAAATAACCATTCATGACCAAAATCATGGAATACCTTTAACTGTAGTTATATCTTTTTCTTTCCTTACACCAAGAAGTTCCACTATATGCACTTGGCTTGAAGCTTGACTACCTGAGACATGACCTCCCTATAGTGATACACTAACTACCGGAGACCAACCCAAATGTTCGGTCCCACTATCTCTTTCGATACCTCCACATGCTGCAAAGAATAGAAACTAGCTTATGGTACAACTCCTGGTCTGACCTCAGATCCTTGATTCTGCCTCAGTCCCTGGTTCCCTATTTTCTAAGAAGGATTCATAATGAAAGGATCAAAATGTCCCATCTAGCTGTAGTATGAACACTCCATCTAAACCTAATTGCACGGGGTCTGAACATGCCATAGTTTTCTATACATGAAGAACACTATTAAAGACCCACTCCTTGATAGTATATATTAGTCTCGGTCCTAACTACCCTACTGAGACTCCTCACAACCACACATCCTGCTTACTAATGCATCAACGCTCGACTAGACTAACATCATCATATGGCTTGTATAAGACCAGTCTTTAAAGTTCCCCTCTACTATCAACACCTAGTTGTATACTTATGAAAAGGATTTCAACCTGAAGATATTCACGCACACCTTGATGGCATGATGTAGGACATCCAGAAAATGTTGGACACAAGGGATGTCATTTCACAACATATCAGTTAAAAATTGTGATAGTTCTATGAAGTTCATTAAATAGTATATTACAGAAGTATCCCCTTCTAGAGATTCTTGAACTCGCATGATATATTTTCCCACAATAAAACTGGAATTAAGTTATCATAAAATTGGCAACAAAATCCTTCTAGGATAGTCCCTCATGTCTTAATATATAAACTTGTACAATCCACCAATGTTTTTCTAGATCTATGAGCATGTACATCTCCTGCTACAACTTCTGAAATGGGGGTGTCTTGAGCTGGTCGAAGATTTTTTTGATAAACTCTATATATTTATCTTCTTCTTATTCCTAAAATACACCCTCACCAAGAATTATTATTGTGTGTTGAGATTGAAAATCTTGATTCAAATACTCCCTAGTTGGATCAACTCCTTGAGCTCACCTTTTGATGCACTGTAAAACCCACACCAGGCTAGATCAGAGCTACTCATCCCACTATTGACTACAATATACAATATCATGCAGTTGTCTCACTTGTACATGAGACTATAACTATGTATAAAACTATGGATAATTATTATCCCACACCTCTAGGTTCTCAGCCCAACCCTTAGAGGCCTCATGAAATGCACGCTCATGTAGCACCATATCATCGCCCTCTTGATGATCCATAAGAATCCATATATCTGGTATCCCAGTAAATACCAGTCATGATGGTTAATAATCCAATATAATATATATAAAAATATATAAGTTAGGGAAAATGTAATTGGATTTTCATCTCACCATCCTTATACTTCCCTACCACACCATGTCACGTGAAATTAGGCCTCATGACCCCTCACCTTCCCATACCAGAGTACGGTGTCATGTATCATCTATCCACATTCCCCCTATCTACCCATATTGGATTCAAAAATCACATATATTCTAGCCTAATGGACCCTAACCATACCATAATAGGGCCATACACCATAAATAATATATCTCAATCAAAGGTACATATGTATAATTCCATGAAGGAGGATATATAGGAAAGCACTATTTAGATTCTTTATTTACAATTTAAACAGCTCACCCCTATAATTTTCTATGCATACTCATAATAGAGTCAGGTCCACATATCACATGAATATAAAGTCACATTAATATCTCATTGAAAACACATGCCAACGATGGAAAACTAGAAATCCACCAAAAGAGGATAAGTAGGAAAACATTTTTTATCATCTTTATTGACACTTTAAACAACAAAAACCCTCTTTGTGCATTCTAAGTTCCCAATGAAAATCACAATAAAAAATCATATTAGCCTAATTTTATATCATATTAGGTAATAAAACCATTATTACCTCATAGGGTCAATGCTAGAAACTCACATAATAAACAACCATCAAACCCATGTGCACGACTCAAGGTAGAAATCAAATCAACTGTAATAGAGAAAAATAGAACACCAATTTCACACACTTGGAAACATTGTGTATTCCTTGTCCATGGGTCTATAAACACCCAAACACTAGATCTATACCCAATCCCAACTATATCCTTGTATCTAGCCTACCAAAGACCAAATTTTATGAAAAAAACAAAGAAAAATATTATCATATCATTTGTAGTTACCCAACCCATTTTCACACCCAAACTATTCCCCAAGAAGGTTTTCCACTACGCCTTATACAAACCTCCCTCTATGCCAATGGCTATTAACTAGAAGAAAGGGTATGAGATGTGATAGTGGGGAGAATATACCCTATAGTGGTGATAATAATAATGGTACAATAATAAATATAGCATTGGAAGAAGGAGCATACTTAGTAGTAGTTATAATAAGCAATAAAAAAGATAAATATACAATAGTTTTAAAAACAAATAGCCCAAAGGTATACTAGTTATTGAAAAAAACATTGAATAGATGGTCATAAAAAAATAATGAATCTCTCCCTTGGCCATCCATATCATTATGCACCATTATTTTCTAAAATAAACAAAAAAATATAGATAATTCAAAGGAACCATCATGGACCACCACTATCCATCCCTTAAAAATTAGTAATAAATCATAACTAAGGTATAGATCCCGATCTTGAATCCTTACTTCATCTAAAAAGAACAAATTATGCACGTTTCCAAAGGTTCCCGTGTATAGTGTGAGAATAAATCTCCATAGGTTACCACAAATGTGTTTCTTCCTTACATCCATGGGTATATAGGTGCACGCAAAATATAAATAAAATTCAAACCCACACATTTAATAAAATACCCACTTCCCTTGTACTCATCAACCACATTGAGGTGATCACCTACATTGTCCATCTCCGGTATATGTATGAACACATGCATCAAATTATAAATATGGCATACATAAACTATCTACATATATATAATTTTTGTAGATAAGATCCATGGAATAAGCCCAAGGAATACTCTATTGAGTAATCTAAGTGAAGCCTTGGGTTCCACCTTTGATAATATTATCATCACTCATGCCCTAAATAAAATAATTGATGCCTATATGGCATACCCAATTAATAAGATCATTTTCCAATGGACCTCAACTCAAATATTCCACATCAACTCGATACCCGACCTCTTATGGTATTATGATATCTATTTTCCAAATATTAATCACCACCGGAATGAGGAAAAACATCCTGAGTCACAATGATGTCCCCCCTCTCATTATTTCAGCCCAATGTCCACAAGTATCACAGTTTGCCTTTGTTCCCAACAAATGGTCTCAACACCATCAACCAATATTCCATCACAATCCACATTCCTTTCTATAGTGAGAAACCCCATCATAATAAAATGGTCAATACCATCACATAAGAAGCATAGTCTACTGGTGCCTCCCTCCCCAATGTGTGGTCAACACCTCCTCAACTGAGTCAAATCTGTGTGCTTAAAAAGTCAAATATTGCATCAAAAAACCAATAGTGATTAATAATCCCCAAATAATCTAATCCATATTATTCTAGACATTTATGCCCCTACAACCATGTCTTTAAATCCCAATGGTTAGCACCATCTCAAGTCCCAAGAACCATTCCCTCATCCTGATGACCTCATAACCTAAAAATAGAATGACCATGTCACCTGACTAGGTTATCATCATCACCCTGAGTATCATGGGCCAAGACAATCATGAAAAACCACATCCCCATAGTCCATATGATCAACATCACCTCAATCCTTAGGCCATTTCCCCCATGTTCCCATGGAACTCATACCTTAAATTTAATTCAATTTATACACCTGGCTTAAAATTTCCAAGGTTGTCCAAGTCCCTTACCCAATATAAGCATTTATAGTACAGAAAGGGCATTCCCATATCCATCTCATATCATGGTTGTAAAATATAAATAAATATACATTTAATTTATAAGGGTCTCGCTTAAACAACTCACACAACATAAAATAATGAACCTCTAAAACATAAACAAAATCAAGGATAAATATAGTAACCCACTACCTTTTACTAATAGATGCTTGATCATCTGATATCTTCCTCAATTTCGAGATGAATCAAAATAAAATGGTGTTTTATAAAAATGACCAGAAATAGGGTAAAATAGATTACACAAAATTAGTGCACTGTAAGGGGAGACAAATAGGAAAGATAAGGTAGAAGATTGAAGTCCTTACTAAGTTAAATATGTAAACAACAACAGATTAATAGTCAAAGTCTAATTGAATGATTTGGATCAAATACTAGGTGGAAGGAAATTGGAGGAGAAACCCCTATGTGTGTGGTGGAAGTGAGAGAAATGAAGAAGAAAGTATATAAATGAGGTATGGAAAAATTCCCAATTTTGACCAAAAAACTGATCCACATGATTTGGATAACTATGAACAAACCATGTGGTTCCCTCTATATGAGAACCAAATGTGCACAGACTATGTTCATGGCTTTTCAAACCGTGCATAGACCAAGAGAATCTCCTCTATTAAAATAAGTAAAGGTTTCACGTGGCCATGATATCCCCACCGACTTGGTTTTAAAAACTGTGTTCAGTGTAGTAGGTGGGACATAATGTTACTCATGGGATGTTGTATGGTTTTTCCTAGTTGTGCACCTCTATCTTTGCTCTCATAAAACAATGTTTCGGGGGCCCGCAAGGCATAAAACTCACCTAAAACTCCAAATAACTTTCCATACCATAACACCCATATAAAAGTACGACATTGGGTTCAAAAAACTCATATAATTTGGTTATAATGATCAAAAAAAATTTCTTACCAAAATAAAAAAGTGCAAATTTACCTAGAAAATAACTCATTCAAAAATTCGAGGCATTACAAAAAGAGACATATACTATATAAAAATATGAAAAACCCAAATAGACATGGTTTCCTGATAACCAAGTTAGGTTTTCTTTTCTTCAATGGGAATAATTAATCATTATCCTAAGAGGAAGTAGTACATGAAAATTAAGATAATATATGAAAACAAAATTGAATTCTATATAATAGAATCATGTTTAAATTTTGTTAGAAAATCCAAAGGAGGTGAAATCCATTACACAAAAATAAGTATTCAAATAATGAAATAATGAATAATACTTTTCAAAAAAATAAAGCATGATTTTGGTTAATGGTTTTTGGAAAGTTAAATGATAAAATATGATGAAACCTTTTAACTAATTAATATTATAAAATCTATTTTAATATTGATTGTAATATATTCTAAATATGATTATTATATTTGGAATTTGGTATTTTATTATAAAAACCAAAATCTTGGAGGAAAATTTCCTTTTTATCTACAAGATAAAACCAAAATGGTTTATGACATGAAATATAACCAATAAAATATTTTAGTTACAAGGGTCTATTTAACGATTAAATAAGGTATAAAAATCATGTATTGATTATTTTAATGAAATTTCTTCATGTGACTACACGAGGATATATGTAGTACCATATTTTTCAATATATATATATATATATATATATGTTAATTAATAATGGAAAAATATATTTGTCTATGTATTATTTTTTTATTCTCTAAATAAAAATATCTTAATAAATTTCATTATGACAAAACATATGTTATATGGAAATGATTTTATAAAATTTATTTATATGGTTGACTAGAATAATTAAATGACCATACATTGAAATGATATAAAAAATAAATTATAATTAAAGTGATGATGATTTCTTATTATACATAGAAAAATTTATTTATGAACATGTGTTGTAGATAGAGGAAGATATTCAAAAAATGAGTAGAATTGCAAACACTTAAATAAATTGAATTTATCATATATTCATTAATATGTACTAAAGATGATTATATATTAAAAATTGAGAAAGACCATTGTGAAATAGTTAAATTTATCTATTAAAGAATATAGTATTAATATATATATATAGTACATGAAGATGCTAAAGATCGACTAATCAAGGGATAAATACTACTACTTCATAGATATGTCTATTTTTTCTAGTATCTGATTTAATCTAATAAATTTATGTTGGATAGAATATGTAAAAATGAGATACTCAAATACAAGAGGGGGTGAATTGTATACATTAAAAATCCATAAGGAAAATTTTGCATAACCAAAATTCCCAACACCTCTAAGCTCTAATAACAAGCCTGATTCCGGAAAAGTGATTCCGGAAAAGAAACATAAAAAAAGTTTACAACAACTAAGATTCTACCTTAAATCATATTGAATCCTATATAATCATATTACAAGTCAAAGGAAGTATAATATGATTATACATTCATCAAAAACTAAAATAACAGCCGAAAACAAAATATAAATATTACAAGTAACTTGGTGTAACTCTTTTAACCCAAAGAGAAGGGTATCCAACAACCCTGGATAAAAGTTCCCTTGATTTATACTTTCAAGAAATTCTGTATTACCCAAACCCATGTAAGACCTCAATCCGTAGATCATTATCTGTCTTGTTATCCACACAAGCCCTCGATTTTCAAGGAAATCAGCACCACTTACTTCACAACCTGAAGCCTCTAATTTCAATGAAATCACACTTCTGCACTAATCAAATCTGCACGAAGAAAAGTTTTAACAATCCATTCAAACATTATGCAGGAAGACTGAGAGTTTATAAGAGGCTCTCTCTCTAGAAATCACTTGAATAGTATGTAAGCACAGTTGTCAAAGTTCAGTGTCTCAAAATTTTTGAGATATTTTAAATGAGCTCCTATTTATAGGCACAACTCCAATGGTCGACTCCCTCCTCCAACTATCATATTTTTCCTTGATTTTTGGGGGGACCTGTACAAGTGTCACTCAAAAAATGGTTAGTTTATAACTGAAATCACGAAATCGTTTTATAAAAAAACAAGTATAAGTAAAAATATGGTTAAATACCTAAAATCCAATATTCGGAATGTAAGAAAATGAAAGTTTAGAGTCTAACTAAAATTGAATTCAAAGTCTATAATACAAGGATATTTGGGTTCTGTTTTGTTAGAATTCAGAACCTGAATTATATAGAATTCTAGAGTCTGAATTTCAAGGAAATGTATAATCTGGATTCACAAGAATTTGAAACCAGAACATACAATGTTCAGAGTTAGAGTTAATGAGAATTCAGAGTCAGAACTCAGATGGTTTGTAACAATAATTCGTATTTAGAATTCGGAGTCAGAACTCAAAAATTTTGTAACTAGAATTCATATTCAGAATTCGGAGTCAGAACTCAGAAATTTTGTAACCATAATTCATATTCAGTATTCATAGGTTGAACTCGGAATGTTCGTAACCAGAATTCATGTTCAGAATTCGGAGTCAGAACTCAGAAAGTTCATAACCAGAATTCATATTCCGAATTCTGAGTCATAGCTTAGAAAGTTCGTAACCAGAATTGGTAATTAGAATTTAGAGTCAGAACTCAGAAAGTTCGTAACCAGAAATCGTATTCAGAATTTAGAGTCAGAACTCAGAAAGTTCATAACCAGATTTCGTAATCAGAATTTGGAGTCCGAAGTCAGAAGAGTTCTTAACCATAGTTCTGAGAATTTGGTTCCTAAAAAAGAATGGTTCATATCAAGGTAATTACCGGATTCCAAGGTTTTGGTTTCAAAATGAATTTTGAACTTAGGAAAATTATGATATGTGCAATGAAAACATTATAAGGATAAATTTACTTGTGGAAGGATATTTTTCCATATAGAAGTAAAACATAGGGTAAAAAGAGATTTTCCTTGAGATAAGGTGTTTCTGATTTTCAAAACAAGAATGAATGGTATAGTTGAAAAGAAAAACCTTAATGACTCACTAATCTGCACTAATTATAAAGGAAAGGAAAACTCATAAGGAAAATTTTATTAACTCAACAATCTCCCCCTTTTTAGAAATCCCAAACATCCTTACGAAAAAGAATATAAGGACTTAGAAAATATTTTACTAATCTTTTCAAATAAAACTTATCTCCCTTTATTCATAGTCAATGGTGAATATAACTAACTCCCACGTAGGCCTTGGAACACTAAGGATCATATTCTAGATTTCTGGAATGAAATTTTTCATTATCTTGAGTATGGAAATATTCTTAATGTGAACTCCCCCTTACTTATGGATATTTCTTCATTTACATAGAATTATTTTTTTCTTTCTCCCCCATTGTGATTTACAAAAAGAGTTTGAGGGAATGGAAAAAATGGTACCTGAAATATTAGTACATGCATCCAAACAAAAACAAGCTACCACAATTTCATTATGATTAGAGGAATTTTTCCAAGGAAAAATAGATACAACAAAAGACTGGATTTGGATCTATTTTTCTTATTTTTCCTTGGGTATCAGCTTCTTCACAATGGTTTTCATCTTCTTTAGATCTTTTTGATCCTATTTTGCTTTCTTATCTATGTCTTTATCCTATCATCTTGATCATTCAAGGCCTTTACCTAATCCTTCAGTAAGTCATCATTTTTCACTAACTTTTCTTTAATCTCTATCCGGATATCCCTTTTTGTTTTCCAACTTTCGAAAACATAATTCAACTTCCCATTCAAATCTTTGACATCCTGAATCTGAGTATTTTGGCCAAGTTTTAGCTTTTCCTCAAATATATTTGTAATATCCTCGATTTTAGTGTCTTCAGTACCAAAAGATTCCTTGAAATCTTCTTGAAATTGATCAAGCTCTCTCAAATCTTCAACGATCTTTTTCGACCAGCCGGTCATTTTCTTGCAATATTTTTTGTGGGCTACATAGTTGATATAGAAATTCTTGTGTTCAGCCACAATATTTACACACCTATCCATCACCATGGATACAAATTATGATTTTTTATTCATGTTATACTAGAGTATATGGAATCTGGAGTCAATTGTTGGAATGATCGGAATGGTGTCCACTAGCTTCTTTAGGGACCGAACGAAAAAATCATGTCTTATAGCTGATGACTCCGAGTCTGAAACTCTGCAAGGTTTTGGTTCTTCCTCTAGCTAAACAAGATTTTTCTTAGAGGATCCTCTAACTTCCTTCTTCTTTAGAATAGATTTGTTTGGGGTATCAACAACCACTTTTTCCCCCTTGTTGGCATTTGGAATATCTTCTTCATATGGAGATTCTTGCTCACTCTTAGGAAAATGAACAATCCTACCTTCATCAATTTTTTCTTTCTCATCTACTACCTCAATATCTTCAGGGAGAATGAAGTCATGATTATGACTCTATTCCTCAGATAATTTTTCACCTCCTCTTCAGCCTTCTCATCCATTTCAAGAGTTTCATGTTTCGATGATCCGGCTTGAGAAGTCCAGATTGAAAATTTTTCAGAAGCACTTTCCTTCTCATGAAAGTCTTCTACATGCTTTATCAGATCAGTTTTATCTTTAATGCTTTTTGCTTATTTTACTTCTTATACAAATTCCTTTTCTTCGACACCCTTCTCTAGTACTTTTTTCGGAGTCACAAACTTCGTTTAGAGTTCCTCAAGTAATAGTTCTACTAAGAAAGGTTTTGGTATGGGAATGTTCTTGGATGCAACTTCAGTAGCATTAAAAAGAGATTGCACAATCTCTACCTTCGACATCATCTTCTTAAGATTTTTTTTGGATTGCTTCTCAAGATCTTCAGTAGCTTTCTATTTCAATGCTTTGGTCTCTACGGGGTCTAGGCCAAACTTTGGCTCCCCTTTTTTCTGTTTCTTTTTAGCCTCCCTCCATTTTCCTACTACCTCATCCAGAAATGCTTTATGTTTCTTCGACATTCGAGGTGCAGATTTGGTTTATTTGGGCTTATGGGTTTTCTCTATTTCTTCCACTTCCTTTAGTTTTCTCTTCTTTTTGAATTTCGTTGATGGTTCAGCCTCTTCTAAATTTTTCAGAACAACTTCTATTTTATCCTCTAGTAGATCATAAAACTCACCTGACTCCTTAGAGAAACCAAATTTCATCCTCTTGAGGGTATAATCACTTATTAGAATTACTTTCAAATTCCTTATCTTGGAACTACAAGGGTTCTTGAATGATTCAAGGCATCAATCTATCAATTTGGATAGTAGGGAAGGATACATGATTATCTGTTCTCTCATATTCACATTTTTTATATTCTCTACCGTAATGAGATTATGCTTCATCAGGATGATTTTCCTTAGATTTACCAAAAAATATAAGATATAGATATCACTTTTCTTAAGAGTGTCATTTTCACCCTTTATTGATATGATAAGGCCCTGAACCCATAACTCTAGGGTTCGATTGTTGGTAGAAAAGTGAGAAATCTTCACGGTCTTGACATCTGTAAGTCCAAGACATTGCATAGCCTTCACTATTAAAAAACTCCCTTGAACATCTGGAAGATTGTGGGAAAAAACTCAGCTTATCATTCATAAGATAACCCTACCAAGATATTAGCCTTGGTATAAGAAAGTAAATAAGTTTTACCATAACTTTTTAAGGACAATTTTTCTCTTCCATCGTCCTTGAAAAAAAAAATTGATTCATAAAATTCAATGACTTGATCTAGATACAAATCATCCTGAGCTTCTATCCTTGATATGGGTAAACTCTCCCATCCATTAGGCTTGATATTATTTGAAATAATAATGTCATTCTTATTGAAGAAGTTCGGATGCACCAACCTCTCCATGTAAATTTTCCACTATGAAATCGGCATGACAGAAAACATTTCTTGAGAAGGAACTTCAGCAGACATTCGGACTTCAGAAATCATTGAAAATCCGGAACAGGATTTCAATGTTGGGCAGAGCTTCAACACGCAAAAGCTTTGAAACCCGACGTGGGACAATCATCAGGGGTATCCTTTTTATAGGTGTTGAAGAGATGGTAAAACTTCCCATTTGAATCCAATGGTTGATAATTCTTCTAATCAGATCTGACGGTTGAAATGATAGCCGCAAGTAAAATTTGGTAGGATCCGATCTTTTGATGTTTTTAAAGGAAAAGATTCAAATTTAAGGAAACTAGAATCTGTGAAATTTTAAAAACAAAAGAAATAGAAAGCAAGTAAAATGTTATAAAGAAAACTCAAAAATAATCATACCTTTATGATTATTAGGAGAATTATTCGTATTGAGGAAAATTATTTTTGAAAGATTTTAGATTCTGAAAAAAAACTTGAGTAAAAAAAATGAGTACGCAGATCTCTATTACAAAAATCTTAATTACGAAAATTTCAAGTAAAAAAAACTACATTAAGAAAATTTTAAGTACAGAAACATCATTAAAAAAATATGAAAAACCTCATTAAGAAAAATATGAAAAACTTCATTAGGAAAAAAATGAGAAACTTCATTATGAAAAATATGAAAAACATCATTATGAAAAATATAAAAAACATCATCACAAAAAATATGAAAACCTCATTACAAAAAATATTAAAATCTTCATTACAAAAATTATGAAAAACTTCATTACGAAAAATATGAAAAACTTCATTTAGAAAAATAAGAGAAACTTCATTATGAAAAATATGAAAAACATCATTACGAGAAATATGAAAAACTTCATTACAAAAAATATGAACAAATACATTACAAAAAATATGACAAACTATCAAACAAATATACTCCCTTATGAAAAGAAGTTTATTACTGTAAATAGATTGGTTCAATAGGATTTTAATGAGGAAGATTACCTTATGGTTATCATTCTTAACTTTTTTTTAAGTTATTAAAATCTATCAAAGGGTAAATATATTTTTGAAAATATCAGCAAGTTGATCTTGCATTATGATAAATTAAAGAATGATATCTTATTTTTGTGTGTGATACCTAAGAAAGTGATGTCTAATATCTATGTGCTTTGTAAAAGAGTGATGTGTAGAGTTTTTACTAAGGGAAATGGCACTTGTATTGTCACACATAATTTTTGTTTTGGTAAAACTCATACCATAGTCTGTGAGTGTGTGTTGCATCCACAACACTTGAGCACAACAGCTTCCAGCTGCTACATATTTAGCTTCAGTAGTGGAATTTTCTACTTAGTGTTTCTTCTTGCATGACCAAGAAACTAGTGAATCTCCTAATAAATGAAATGTTCTGGATGTACTCTTTATATTCATTCTACATCCACCAAAGTCAGCATCTGAAGGAAAATTTAAAACAAAATCATTTCTAAAAGTATAAAATAGTCCTAAATTCGTGGTTCCTTTTAAGTAGAAATAAATTATTTTCACTCCCTTTAAATGAGATTCCTTAGGATTGGATTGATATCTTTCACATAATCATACTGGAAAAATTAATTCTGGATGACTAGCTGTCAAGTAATGTAAACTTCATATCATACCTCTAAAAGTTTTTTGATCTACTGGTTTCTCAGCTTCATCAAGATCAAGTGTGTTTGACATACTAATGGGAGTACTAATACTTTTAGTGTTGTCATATCCATAATTTTTAAGAAGTTAATTAATATACTTATATTGGTATATATATATTCCTTCTCATTTTTTAGAGTTTTGAAAACCATGGAAAAATGTTAACTCGCCCATCATACTCATTTCAAACTCAGATTTCATTATATCCGAAAAGGAATTGGTTAAATATTGACGAGTTGAACCAAAAAAATGATATCTACATATATTTGAACAATCAAAACATTTTTCTTAACTTTATTTATAAAAAGGGTTGGATTTTCATTTCCCTTAACATAGTTATTTTGAAGAAAAAATCATGTAAGTCTATCATACCAAGCTCGAGGGGCTTGTTTAAGTACATACAGATCTTTGATAAGTATAAAAACGTGATTAGGATGTTTTGTATCTTCAAAGCCCTGTGGTTGTTCAAAAAACCTCCTCTTGAACATAACCATTAAGAAAAGCACATTTCACATCCATTTGAAAAAGTTTGAAATTGAAGAATGCTACAAAGGAAAGTAAAATAAGAATAGATTCATGTCTAGATACTGGAGTATAAGTTTCTTCATATTATATTCCTTATTGTTGATTATAGAATTTAAAAACTAATGTATCATTATTTATGACAATGATTCAATTTTCATCCCACTTATTTTTGAAAACCAATTTTACTCCAATAACAGATGTTTCCTTAGGTCTTTCAACTAAGGTCCAGACATTATTCCTTTCAAATTAATTTAGTTTATCTTTCATGGATTTAATCAAATCATCATCACCTAAAGCTTCATCAGTGCTTTTTTGTTCTAATTGGGAAAGGAATGATAGAGGATCTACTTCATTTCTTAAGGAACTTATAGTCCTAATAGGTTGATTTACATCACCAATGATACAATAATTGGGATGACTATTTAGAAACAAATGATTAGAGTTTTTTAAAACATGTTCATCAACATAGGGTAGAAATAGTCTAGGGTAAATGTTTCAGAAGTATCTTCTTGGACATTTTCCTTATCAGAAGGATTTTCTGACACAGGTTGATAATCAGTTTTTGAAAACACATCTGAAGATGTAGGTTGGGGTTGTTTAAAAACAAAAGGATCAGTTTAATAAAATTTAACATGTACTATCTCTTCAATATTTGAAGTGTTTTTATTGAAAACTCTATATGCAATAGAAGTTGTGGAGTAGCCCAAGAAAATTCTTTCATCAGATTTTGGTGCAAATTTATGTAGATTATCATTACTATTCAGAATTAATACCTTGAAACGAAAAACCATAAAGTAAGAAAGTCTAGGTTTTCTACCATTCCATAACTCATAAAGAGTTTTATTAAGAAAGTTCTAATCAACACTAGATTTATAGTATAACAAGAAGTACTTACAGCTTCAACCCAAAAATGATTGGCTATAGAATTTTCACTCAACATGTTTCTTATTATCTCTTGAAAAATTCTATTTCGTCTTTCAACAACACCATTCTGTTGAGGTGTTCTGGGTGCTAAGATGTTATGATTAATGCCTTTTCTACTACAAAAAGTTTCAAAATCAGAATTTTGAAATTGTCCTCCATGATCACTATGAATGGTTTTCAATGGAAGGATATTCTCATTTTTAACTTGGGCTATAAAACTTTTGAAATACGAGAATGCTTTAAACTTGTTTTCCAAAAAATATACCCATGTAAATCTAGTGTAATAATCAACTTAAACAAATACATAGTACTTTCCTCCATGGCTTCTAGTTTGCGTAGGACCAAAGAGATTTATATGCACTAGCTGTAATGAATTAATAGTTGTGACTTCACCGTCAGGTTTAAAACATGATTTATTTTTCTTGGCATATTGACAGGGGTCAAAAACTTTTGAAGAATCAAATCTGAGCTCTGATAGATCCTTAACTTATCTTTTCTTAGAAATTTTGAATATGTTACTAAGGTTAAAATGTCTTAACCTTCTATGCCATAACCATGAATGATCTTCCATTTCACTAAGTCAAGGTAAGTCTTGAATCCTGTGGTCTTCTATGTTTATTGTGTAAACATTCTCTTGCCTATGGGAAGAAAGAATGAACTCTTCCTTGGAATTGTGTACTAAGCACTTTTCATTCCTACATTTTACAAGGTGACCTTCATCACATAATTGTCTTATGCTAATGAGGTTGTTCTTAAGACCCTTAACAAATAAAACATTTGAAATCAATGTTTTTCCATGAAGAATGATGTTACCTATACTAATAATTTCTCATTGATCATTATCTCCGAAATTTAATTTTCCTCCTTTCGTCTTGATAATTTTTTCAAAATAGTTTTTGTTACCAGTCATATGTTGGGAACATCAACTATCCATGTACCACGTATTGCTGTTGGTACATTCTCTACTTTCCTAAAAACAAAAGATTTAGACTTTCGTAATCCGATCATTCTTGGATCTGGAAATTTCCAAAAGCAAAATTTTAGGCACCCACATCTTGTTACAAAAATAGTATTTATGAAATTCTAAGGACTGAGTTTTTTTAGAGAACAATTCTTTGACCAATTTACACTACACTGACACTTAGTTCAGAATGGAGAACTTTTAGGAACAACATAATTGTTACTAAAAATTGGTTTATAACTAGTATAACCAAAACCAGAACTATATTTTAGAGGTCGGATTTGAGAATACATTTTATCAAAATATTCTTTACCAAAGCTAAAGTTTGACAAACACTTCCTTAAGGAAAATATTTGAGATTAGAGTTTGATATCCATGTTCTTATCTTCAAAAACATTCGATTTTGGACCAGATCTAGGCTCGAAAATAGTTTTCTTAGAAATTATGTTTTATAGATCTTTAGAAATTTTAACCTTCTCAGAACTTACATCCTCAATATTTTTTAAAATACTTTCAAAATACACATTTTTCTTATCATGATTTTTTGAATGATCATATATTTCCATAGTAATAATAGTATTCCTAGTATTTTATTTATCAAGTTTTTTCATGATTTTTGAATTCTCAATCTCAAGAAGTTAGGAAATCCAAGAAACTTCAACATAGGAAGGTAAAGTGTTATCTTCATGAGAAGATGGTTCCTCATACAAAGAGTTATAATATTTATCATTACCATAATTAGAATTTTAAGAAACCTTGGTAAATGATTCAGCATTGTGTACCTTATCCATTAAAAAATTATTGTTAATAGGTAGTCTGGCTATTAGACTAAGATTCTTTTGTCCAGAAGATTCTTATTCTGAAGATTCATATGAAGAGTATCCACCACTAGAACTCCGGGTGTCATTAGCGTTCAAGACTTTCTTACATTTAGCCTTGTAATAATTCTTTCTGTTTCTCTCTTAATTCCTTTCCATTCATTCTTTTCTTTTAAGCATAGGACAATTAGATCTTATGTTTCCATCTCTCTTGAATTCGTAACATGTGACTTATGAATCTTTCTTATCTTTACATTCCTTTTTCTTATACCTGGATTGAAAGTTCCTCTGTCCAGCTATCTTGTTCATCCTTGGATCAAGATTTTCGAATTCATTTTTTGAGGATTGACTTCCACTAGATTCAGATTAGATAAAAACCTTCTTAGATTTGGATTTAGTAACTCTCTCAAGATTCTTAACTTTCATATGATTTGAAGTTTTAGTAAAAGAAACACTACCATTTCCATTCTTCTTCTTTACGTTATCAACATCTTTCTTCATTCTACTCTCATGCTGAAGAAGATTTCCAAACAATTCATCTAAGGATGTATGAGTAACCTTTCTATTCTCATCAATAGTAGTCTTCTTGGATTTGCATTTATTCAGTATGATTTCTAGGATCTTATCAACAAGAGATTCATCATCTAATCCATTCTGACCCATGGATTGTAAACTATTCACAATAGTCATGAATCTTTGTTGCACCTTACATATAGGTTCTCCATAAAGAAAGCAGAAACCATGATATTCAGCTCAGAGCATGTCTCTTCTAGTTACAATTACTTTGGAATTCCAAAGTGAGTAACTTCAAGTTTCTTCCAAATACAATTTCCTACTTCACAAGATGAAATTTGGCTACATATGTTTCAAGTCATGGAACAAATCAAAGTATTGCATACTTTATAATACAATTGATATTCATTGTTTCTTGATTGGTAAAGGTACTAACCTCTTTGTCAGGGATTTTATATCCTCCAGTAAGAATAATAAAATTATCAAATCCATTATTGATAATGAATGTCTTCATGCGATCTCTCAAATATTAATAACCATTTCCATCAAAGGTAGGTGGTCTAGTTGGGTTGAGATTGTATACAGAACCAATATTGATTCTTGCCATCTTAATGAAAATTCCTTCAACAAAAACATTCCAATAGAAAAATTTCGTAAACAAAGAGTGTATTCCTTAAAAAGAAAAATATAGAACAAGAGTATCTCTAAGAAAAACTGAATATGAACTATACGAGACCGAAAAACTGATTTTGAAAAAGTGTGAATCTGGAAATTCAATTTCGGATGTAATGAGAAGAATAATTCTCTTCTGAATCTGATCGTGAGATTAATTCAGAGGTCTCTTGCTCTTATACCATTTGTTGTATCGAATATGTAAAAAAGAGATTCTCAAATATAATAGGGGGTGAAATTTATACTTTAAACATTCCGAATGAAATTTTTGCATAACATAAATTCATAACACCTCTAAGCTCAAATAATTTTCTTCATTCTAGAAATGTGATTCCAGAAATGAAACTTAAAAAAAGATTACAACAACTATGATTCTACCTTAAATCGTATTGAATCCTATATAACCAGAGTAAAAGTATAAGTAAGTATAACAAGATTATAATTGCCTCCACAAATAATAGAACAGTGGAAAACAAAATAGAAATACTAAAAGTGAAAAGTAGTAACTTTTTTAACCCAAAGAGAAGGGTATCCAATAACCCTGGATAAAAAGTTCCTTGATTTATACATTCAAGAAATTTTGTCTTACCCAAACCGACGTAAGACCTCAATCCGAAGATCGGTATCAGTCTTGCTATCCCTGCAAGCCCTTAGTTTGTAAGGAAATCAACACCACTGACTTCACAGACCGAAGCCTCTGATTTCAAGGAAATCACACCTTTACACTAAGAAAATATACAACAATCAATGTTTGAACAAGCCGGTTGAACTTTCTACATGAAGCCCGATATTTTATAAGAGCCTCTCTCTCTCTCTATAAATCACTTCAACAGTATGTAAGCATAGTTTTCAAAGTTTAGTGTCTCAAAAGTCTTGAGCTCGTTCAAAAGAGATTTTATTTATAGGCACAACTTCAACGGTCGGCTCCCTCCTTCAACGATCATATTTTTCGTTGAATTTTGGAGGGACCTATACATGTGTCACACAAAAAATGGTTAGTTAATAACTGAAAGCATGACATCGTTTTATAACAAAACAAGTGTAAGTAAAAATATGGTTACATAACTAAAATCAAATATTCCAAATGTAAGGAAATGAAAGTTAGGAGTATAACTAAAATTGAATTCATAATCTATAAAACAAGGATATTCGGATTCTATTTTTTAGAAATTCAGAACCTAGATTCTATATAATTTCGTAGTCAGAATTTCATGGAAATTCCGAATCTGGATTCACAACAATTCAGAACTAGAACTTACAATGTTCAGAGTCAAAGTTCATGAGAATTCAGAGGCATAACTCAGAAAGTTGTAACCAGAATTCGAATTCAGAATTCGGAGTCAGAACTCCAAAAGATCGTAACCAGAATTTTTATTCAGAATTCGGATTCAGAACTTAGAAATTTTGTAACCAAAATTCATATTCTGAATTCGAAGTCAGAACTCGGGAAGTTTGTAACAAGAATTTGTATTCATAATTCAGAGTTAGAACTCATAAAGTTTGTAACCGGAATTCGTATTCAGATTTCGGAGTCAGATTTCAGAATGTTCATAACAAGTATTTGTAATCAGAATTCGGAGTCAGAACTTAGAACATTCATAAACAGAATTTGTATTCATAATTCAGAGTCAGAACTAAGAAAATTCATAATCAGAATTTGTAATTAGAATTCGGAGTCATAACTCATAAGAGTTCATAACCAAAATTCTGAGAATACAGATCCTAAAACAGAATGCTTCATATCTTGGAAATTATAGGATTTCGAGGTTTTGGTTTCAAATCGAATTTTACACTTAGGAAAATTATGATATGAGCAGTGAAAACATTATAAGGATAAATTTCCTTGGGGAAGGAAATTTATCCTTATAGCAGTAAAACATAGGGTAAGAAGCGATTTTCCTTGAGATAAGGTGTTTATGATTTTCAAAACAACAAGGAATGGTAAATTCATAAGGAAAACCTTAATGACTCACCAATCTCCCCCAAGTATGAAGGAATAGAAAAGTCATAATTAAAACCTTATTAAATCAAAAAATTAATAATATAAGCTCAAAACCTCCAGTAATTTTCAATTATATAGAATCCATTTATATTTTGGATTTTAATGTAGTCAAAAATTTATTATAAATTAAATATTTTTACTAGATATTTTCATTCCAGCATGTATTTTTTTCAAAAATATTTTAAAAATATATATTTTCCAAGGATCCAAACTACAAATTGAGGAAAAGTGTATTTAATTCAAAAAAATTATTTCCTGAGGGATCTTTTATTCATATTGGTAAATTCGCAGTTAACCGAGTCACTAATAATCAATAACATTTCATACCCAATAACGAAACCTATATCTTATAAAAAGGATGAATTTTATGTGAGAGTTAATAAGTTAAGAAAATATTTTAGTTGGATCTAATTCATGATGAAGTAATTTTTTGATTGGGTTCTCTAGACCCAAATTGAGTTTATATATTTTTTTCATTTGATACATATTTTATAATATATACGTGATTCACACATACCATAATAATAACATTACATTTGAATATATTATCTATGATAGTGTCATTAAATTATATATCATATAAAAAGGTTAAAAGAGTTCTTAAATATAATGAAACTTTTGTGATATAATGAAAATAATCTTAATGCAAGTCATATGGTCTAGGTAGATAAATATAATAGAATAAATATTATGTTTAATTATAATGTGTTGGTGGATCATAATCATTGATTCTTATTTACATGAATTTTTTTATTAGTAATATCATGTATAGAATATCATGAGGGATAACCTACCAAGAACAACACAATTGGTTTTAGGTTTCATTGGATGTTTCTATATATAATATTTTATAATGGTATCTTGAACTAAGATAATTATAATTGTATTAATTTAATCATATAATTTTATTCATGATTAACACCATGATATTTTATGTTTATATTATGGTATCTTGTGGAAAGTACATTTTGTGACACACACACGACAACTTGTTTTAATATTTTTTATCATTTGATTGATTTCTTTGGATTTTGGGGTGTTCCAAGTAAAAACCTGATTTTTATGCTCTTTCTAGTCCACATGGTTTGGCTCATGGTTTGGGAAATCATGCGTTAGAATCAATGAATCTTGGATAGTTTTGGTTGTAGCGGTTATACGATCTCCACATGGTTTGGTAACCCTGTCATCATGGTTGAGTGTGATAATTTTTTTCCTTTACCGCTATTTTTATTTATTTTTTCTCCCCACTCATTCCCATTCATAACTTCCCAAACATGGCACCTTCCATGGGACTTTCTCCTGCTTTTAATCCCATCTATGGTTGATTTTTGGCGATTTATTGATGGGATTTTATCTATATTGAATATTTATGGATCCTCACTCCTTTATTATTTCTTTTCCTTTTTTTATTATTCCATAACCCTAATGGATAATATTGGGAAATTTTCAATTTTATGCTTTTTATTAATTTTTTATTTTCGTTTTTATGGGTTATGAGTCACCACTTTAGACCAATTCTTGTATTTTTTAAGGCCACATGATTTCATCACCTAAGATATGTGTTTCCATTCCGTTTCCTTTAACTAAATAAATCCTTAAATTCTTGAGGTATTTATTTTTTTGAACTAAATTAAGGTTGTGCGTCAAATCTATAATTTCATTTTCAATTATTTTTTTCTCCCTTTAAATAATTAGGTGAATTTCATAATTTAAGGAAACTTTTATTATAATAGATATTCTATGCATTAAAAGTGTTTGATAAAATTACATAGAGGGTTTTATTATAGAAAATTTATTTTTAATGATGTTTAGGATCAAAATTTATTTACTAAATGGGTTTTTTGGGGGTTTATGATTTTTAAATATTCTTAAGGTGTGTATTAGATTAATAAAAAATATTAGAGGTTTTCTTGATTGGTTTTGATTATGTTTTTGTTTAATTTTTTATTACACTTTACATTTTTCTTCATTTACAAATGGATTTAAAAGGTTATTTCCAAACATGTATTTATTATGTGTAAAGAAAATACTCTATTTTAACTTTAGGAAATTTCGTTTCATTAGTTGTTCGATACCCCCTTGTAGAGTCGTATTGATAAGTAATATTAATTTTTATGTATACTCATGCGATGTATGTTTGAATGTAATTAATTATTGTGCCTATGGGTTAGGGATCTTATTATGGGGAGATTTTGGTGGTGGTACTGATATGATACTAATTTTACCCTTACTATTTTTTGTTTTCATGTGATTAATATTATATTTGAAGTCAATCACCTCTATTTTATATTATATGAAAAACCATAGTACACTAAGTGTAAAATATGTCCATGGTTTCTTGACTAATTAACTGTTTTCCCTTAATAGTTTCCATTAGTTGAGATTCATACAGCTAAGAGATGTTAACCTAATGAGTCTATTTTATAATTATTTTGGTGATGAATGTGAGTAGTACAACACAGAGGAAAGGGGTTATACCTATGTATATCATGAATTTTGTCATTAGTTACTATGTTTTTTTCCTTATGATATATATCATATGATACACGTTATTTCTATACATTATAGTATTTTATTAGCTTATATCTTGATTTGAGGCTACTCTGATGAATTGTTTATTTTTGGTTGAGCTACGATGTCACCTATTATGCCTTTTTCTTCCATAGTTATTATTTTATGACTCTCTTTGGAATATATTTACTTATAGATTCAATAAGTTATTTATTATTATTAAAGGTTATGTGAGAAAATTTTAATAAAATGGAAGTGTTGTTTTCTATGATTCATGTTAAATAGTTAATCAATGGTTTACTTTTTGTTTTATATGAACAATTTGAAAAAGGTTTCATTTATAGGTTTTTAAGACATGAAAATGAAATGAAAAACAATTTTATTGTATTTAATTTCAAACTAGTGGACTTAGTTTCTTTTATAAATTCAATTGAACGGAATCATGGTGGATCGTCCTGGCCTTTGGCACACACCCTACATACTCAAAAAAAATTATGTTGTCTTCTTGTCGTGTATAGGTTCTTCATGTTGTATTGGTATGACTCTCTTTGAGAAGTGGATGGATGTTGGTTCATGGTGGTGAATGGAGAGTAACATGGCGTTCGTGGTTCTGGTTGGGTATCATTCACTTTAGCCTTTTGATTTTATTTTGTTTTGGTTTTAGGATTTATAAACTATGTAAATAATGTTTTGTTCTATATATAAAGTCTTTGTAACCACCCAACCCCAGTTACCCAGATCTGGTGCATTATTTTAATACATTGGCTTATTACATGGAATCATGTCTCGAATGACCGATCAGTTTAGAAGTCTTGGAAAATATATTACATACATGAATGTTACATTACACTTTATAACACAAAACAAAACATAAATACTCTTCTAATAAATCCATTATTACCCTATATTAACCCTGCATATTAATCATAGTACACTTCAAGGATTCCTAGGAAAATAAAACATAAGAAAGGGGTGAGCTTAGATGCTCAGAAAGGGTAAATAATTTAGTGAAAGCTATAAACATTTAAATAAAGATGTATAATATAAACATCCTTCTAAACATAAAATTAAAAATAATATAGAAAAAATAAATCAAAAATTACCATATAAACATTCACATGGATATTCTATAAGTCAAATAATCACATGTTATAACTAATTTCATAACGAGGGAATGCATAATGTTGGATATAATAACTACTATATCAAAGACTTGTGCCCAAACCATTCACAAATATTATATCAATGAATTGTTACAAGACACTATTTTGTCTTATGAGACCTACTGAAGCATCGAGGGGCTATAGCGGGCCCATCCTGTCACTTACTAATTCTCATGCATTCCTTATATGAAAAAGGTGAAACATAGCATAATCATTCGTATTAAAACTAGCATACTAAATTTCAGTACTTAAACAATAAACCATTAATGGTATAAAAATATCACATCCATAGTCAAACATATCATAACTCATTAAATAAAATATGGAAGATTGGATTATAATAAATCAACCTCAATCAAAAATAATATCCAAAAAGGATATTGACATGGTTGAAAATAATCTGTAAAATTCATTGATATAAATATATATTTTTCATGAAATCATTTAAAAGTGTAAAAATTTATAATGGAAGTCATTTAAAATAGATTTTTAAATCAATGTTTCTCATAAAACTTTTAAACTTTTTATGGGAATTAACATTTTAGGACAATCATGTCCATATAAATAAATCCTCAAAATCATTTTGAAAGCATGTATATTATTTAAATAGATTTAGAAAAATAAATCGTTAAAAAATTTAAATTGATGATATAGTTAAATATTCCCTTCCATAAACCCTTAAAATATTCCTTTTGAAAAAAAAAATTATGAAACATGGATATGTATGATAAATATTCCCTAGTAAATACTTACACGTAAACAATCTTGGATAATAATGAGATTGAGAAATTAACCCTTACATTATGTCTGATACTCTTCATACATGTCCAAAATTCATGTATAATGTTTTTAAAAATATTATTAACTTATATAAGAATAGTAATATTATTCATTATATCACATATGATTCTTTTATGACTTTATATTACCCATTTTTTATCAGTTCCATGTTAATGAAACATTTTGGGTAATATCACTTTGTATATCGTACATGTTTTGACATTTTATTCTTGATAATATTACATAGATAATGATTTAATTACTTCCAGAATGTATAATATAATTTATATATTATATATATTCATAATTTAAATCTATATAATAGATAGATATATAAAATGTAATACAACATTCATGGAGACGGTAGGTTGTACGTACGCATGAATGTTGTTTCCTTTTTCATATCATATTAAATGGAAGTAAGTTAATGAAATATATGTAAATACATACATATATATATATATATATTGTAGTAGAATTATTATTTAATATGCTAAATATTTATTAATAATATATATTTTTATAATCATCCTTGAATAGTGAACGTGGAAATGAATCTCATCGCGTCGTGGAGATGGTAAGTTGTACGTACGCACGAGCGATAATATCATTTCATTATTGATTAAAAGGGTGTGGAATTGGATGGTATATTAATTATACATAAAAATTATCATGTTATTCTCATTTTTTATATATAATATATTCATCAATATATCCATCCAAATAACATAGTGTTTAATATTAAATTATACTACGGCGTGGAGACAGTTAGTTATACGTACACCTGCATGGTGAATTTGTCATTAATAGGATGGATAGAATAAGAAATATGGTATTAACATATTTATAATAACATATTATTATTTATAAGGTACTGTTTTTATTATTTTAGTATGGAAACAACAGAGAAATATGTAGTATAGGAAAAAAAGAACTTTAAAATAGGTGATAAAATAATTACCTCTTCTTCGAGTGTTACCTTTTGATATGAACAAAAGGGATCTTTATATGGGATTTATTGTCAAATTAAGGACTATTGGATTAATTTAGGGTAGTTTTGAGAAGATTTGGATAGTATTTGGAAGATCCAAGTGGCTTTGGAGGTGTGAATTAATAGAAAGTGAGGTGCCCTTTTTATAGGAGATGTGAGGGGAAAATTAGGAAAACCTTGGAATATTTTTTTATTATAAATTTATTTTTCAGATTATAATATCTCCATACTGATTTATTTTGAGTATAATATAATTATGGTTCTAAATAATCTCAAAAAAATATGTTTTAGACATGTTTAGGTCTTTAAATTATCCTTATCTTTTGGGATTAATCCTTAGTTAAACAGTTTAACTCTTACCATGTCTTCTTGTATTTTTATACTATAGGGTTAATTTAGTTACGAAAAAATTCCATGAAAACCTAAATTTGATAATTAATGACACGTGTATAATTAAATAATTCATTTTTCTGAATATTAGATTTTTATGAATTTTATATCAATTAATAAAATTTTATTTGTTTTAAAAACTCATTTATGTCAATTTTTACACTATATAGTAAATTATTTTTGTTAAAGTCATAAAAACTATATTCCTATGAAAAAAAGAATTATATCATACCTAATATGTCAGTGTCATCTAAAAAATTCTTTGATGACAAAAAATTCAAATTATATTAATTTTAATATTTGTAATATCATTTATTTGATTCATTTATTAATAAGGAAAATTGTACATCATTATTTTGTACTAAATAAATTTAAATATTTAATGTCTAAAAATTATAAATATGATTCCATGATATCGGAAATATTTTTATCTTCCTAATAAATATTTATTGTCGAATTTATCTTACGTATAACCACATATTAAAATGGTTTAGTTATAAAATTTCGAATTTTAAACTTTTAAATATTATTTAAATAAAATTTAATAAATGTCATAATATTACCCAAGTGGATCAAGAAAAGGATAAAATTCTTATTCTAAGTTTGATTTTGTTATATATATATTTATTCAATATAATTAGTACATGTGTTATGGTAATTTTATATTATTATAATATTATGTTTAACATTAATTACCCTATTTACCTTTAACCGTGGTAAATAAAATTCAAAAGATAATATTCATTGAAAATTATTTTCATCCTATTAAACCAAATTTTACTTACTAATGAAAATCTTGTCTATCAAGTTTTTTAAATTCAATTCAAAGTAGTGGTAAAATTATGTTTTATGCAAATTCTCAATTGTGACTTGAAGGTAGGTAAACGACGTTAACAAGTTCATTAAATTATATATATATATAATTTTATTATAAAATGAATCTAATGACATGAATGTCACTAATATATGAATAATGTATATATTTTTAATTTATGAAAAATTTTATTTCAAAATAATTATTTAAATGAAAATTCCTTTTTTATGAACTATGTAGTATTTTTCACTATTCATCAAAAAATTGAATGTTTTCAAAAAATTACCAAAAATTCACCCTAAGCTAATTTTTATATTACAAATTCAAAAATGAAGTCTATTTTAATAAATTAATATTTTTTGACTGTCTAAAAGTAATTTTGTTATTGTTCACAAAAGGACAAAAAAAGTAGTTCTTTTATGGAAATAGTTTTTCTAAATAAATAACTATTTTAACAAAACTTATACATTTCATTATAAATATGTTTTATTTATGTGAAAAAATATATAAATAACATTTATAATTAATTTATTACAATTTATATTACAATATTTAGTTGATAAATAAATATATCGTTTAAATAATTATAATATTAATGTGTTGTTCCCTAGAAACTCAATCTTGCATATAACGTAAGCCAAATCATTTTTATGTAAAATATAATCTATTAAATTACTTTATAGAGATAACTTACTATGAAATCATGGGGTTTTACATTCTACCCTCTTTCAAAAAATTGTGTCCTCACAATTTGAAATAGTTTATTGAAAAAAAAGGTTGATAATAGAAAATACCATTTTGGAAAACCTACATCGTAAATAGGGTTAATAAAATTTAGTATTTATAAGATGGAAAGGGAAATGGAAAAGTCACCCCCAAATTAGGATTTCATATAAGGAAACATCAGTGGCAATTAGTGACACATAATTGGATAAACACGTAAATATTTATAGGGAGTAATTGAGGACATCAATCACAAACCAGTGAACAATAAAAGGAAAATTGAGGGCCTCAAAGACATAAATCTATGAAGATTTAAAATATAATCAGTTAAAAAATATATGGTATTATGATAAAACAATTTTTAGATACTTTTTTTGAAGAGGGTGGATTAATTTCCTCTTAATATAAGAACTCAAGAAAACATACTTTATTTCGTTACCTGTCTTAATCATAATATCATCATTTGGTTCTGCTTCATTCTATTTTCACTTCATCTATTCCACTTAGAAATTAATGTTCAAAAATGATTATTTAATTCCTAAAGCGCATTTGATAAATCATAAGGTTCACAAGTATTCTCTTAATTCTCTAAATGCTTTCTAAAAACCATAATTTTACGTCAAAGTATCCAATAAATCATACATAAACCTCCAACAAAATATCAACTGTTCAACATACTTCATTTTGGCATTTAGACTTATCCCAAATTCTTAGGTCAAAACTCTCTATAAAAGTTCTCTAAATTTCCAAAAACAATTTCAATATAAGATTTCCCAAACAACTTAAAGTTTCTCTTATTGTCACATAAAGAAAATATGATTACATTCATAATATTAAAACCTTAATACTACTACAAAAATAGGATTTATCAATGCTCAAAATCAGATTTAATAGCACTTTAATGCTCAGCGCTGATAGGGGGTCCCCTTTATCAGCCCTCAAATGGGATGATAAAGTTAGCCTTTATCAGCACAAAAAAAATAACTGATAAAGGTAGCTTTTATCATCTCTAAAAAGAACTGAAAAAGGACTCCTTTATCATTGCTAAAAATGTGCTAATAAAGGGCTCCATTATCAGTGCTAAAAAAGCACTGATAAATGCCCTGCCTACTATAACATAAAATTTTGTAGCAGCACACCCAAACAAGACCTACAAAAAAATCAGCATATCAACAAGTATACCCCTACAAAATTAACACATAATTCATAAGGTAATTACAGCAAATATACACATACAACACGTATAAACATACAACAAGTATACCCATAAAATAAGTATACCCATACAAAAAGTATACCCATACAACAAGTATACCCATAAACCATTAAAACATAATTCATAAGTTAATTAAATACATAAAGAATTAAATTCAGAATTCAGGGGGTTGGGGGATGTTTAGGGGTTTGGGGTGGCTGTCTAAGGGGGTTGGGGTGTCTAGGGGGTGGGGTGTTCGAAGGGATGAGGGTGTCTAGGTGGTGGGGGGCTGTCAAGGGTGGGGGTTGTCTATGGTAGTGTCCAGGGGGGTGGGGTGGTGTTTAGGGGTTGGGGTAGCTTTCCAGGGGTGGGAGTGGGGGTGTCTAGTGGGTGGGGTGTTGTCGAGGGGGTGGGGGTGGTCGAGGAGGTTGTGGTGCCATCTAAGGGGGGTGGGTGGTGTCCAGGGGTGGGGGTGGCCGTCCATGGGGGTGGGGTTGTCTAGGGGGTGGGGGTGTCCAGGTGGTGGGGTGGTGTCGAGGAGGGGTGGGGGCATCCAGGGGTGGGGGGCCATCCTGGGGGGTATGGGGTATCCAGGGGTGGGGGATGTCCAGGATGTGGGGGGGGGGATATCCATGGGTGTGTCCAGGGGGTGGGGTGGTGTCCAGGGTGGGTGGGGTGATGTCCATGGGGTGGGGGGCTTTAATGATTTTAATGGAATTAATTTCATGGATTTTAAGATCATTGTTATTTTTAAAATGGTGTTGCAATAGTGTTTATGTCAATAGTATGTGTTTCTTTTGGTAAAAATGGATTCTTTTGGTGTGTATGGTAGGAAGGGGGTTTTCGGTACGTCAGTTGTTGTTTTCACTTAAAATTCTATCCATTTTAAATAAAATAGAGAATCATTGAGTGATACCGGACACACCGTGACTCAGATTGAGGTGGGGTTGACTTTTAAATGTCCCAAATGACCCATGGATCATTATCCTATCGTATAAGCATAATCCGAATGTGTTTGGTCATATTTCCGTACATCAGTTGTTGTCTTCACTTAAAATTCTATCCTTTTTAATCAAAAGAGAGAATCTTTGAGTGATACCAGCCACACCATGCCTCAGATTGAGGCCGAGTTGACTGGTAGACGTCATACATTACCATGGATCGTTATCTTAAATTATCAACATAATCCGAATGTGTTTGGTTTGTTTCCCATACGTTATTTGTTGTTTTCACTTAAAATTTTGTCCATTTTAAACAAAAGAGAGACACTTTGAGTGATACCGGACACACTATGCCTTGGATTGAGGCGGGGTTGACTCATACACATCATAGATGTCCCATGGATTTTTTTCCTAAAGTATCAACACAATACTAATCCGTTTGGTCATTTTTCCGTACGTCATGTGTGGTCTTCACATAAAATTTTGTCCAATTTAAACATAAGAGAGACACTTAGAGTGATACCATCCACATCGTACCTCATATTTAGGAGGGGTTTAATATTACACATCACAAATTACCGATGGATCATTGTACTAATGTATCAACATAATCTTAATGCGTTTGTTCGAATTTCCGTACGTCAGTTGTTGTTTTCACTAAAAATTTTGTCCATTTTAAACAAAAGAGAAACACTTTGAGTGATACCCAGCCACATCGTGCCTCGGATTGAGTTGTAGTTGACTCTTACAAGTCACACATGACCCATAGATAATTATCCTAAAGTATAAACACAATAAAAATGTGTTTGGTCAGTTTTTCGTATGTTAGTTGTTGTTTTCATTCAAAATTCTGTCCATTTTAAACGAAAGTGAGACACTTTGAGGGATACTGGCCACACCTTGACTCATATTGAGGTAGAGTTGACTCGTACACATCACACATTACCCATTTATTCTTATCATAAATTAGCTACATAAATTTAATGTGTTTTTTCAGATTTTCGTACGTCAATTGTTGTTTTCACTTAAAATTCTGTCCATTTTAAATAAAAGAGAGGCACTTTGACTGATACCAGCCACATCGTGCCTCGGATTAGTACATAGCTGAATTTTACACATCACAAATGACCCATGGATAATTATCCTAAATTATAAACATTGTATGAATATGTTAGGTTGGTTTTTTGTATGTCAGTTGTTGTTTTCACTTAAAATTTTGTCCATTTTAAACAAAAGAGAGACACTTTGAGTGACACCGGCCACACTATGCCTCAGATTGAGGCGGGGTTGACTCATACATGTCAAAAATTAACCATGGAACTTTATCCTAAAGTAAAAACACAATATGAATTCATTTGATTTGATTTATGTATGACAGTTGTTGTTTTCACTTAAAATTATGTCCATTTTAAACAAAAGTGAGACACTCTGAGTGATACCATCCACACCATGACTCGGATTGACGAACGGTTGACTCTTACATGTCACACATTTCCCATGGATCATTCTCCTAAAGTATCAACACAATTCAAATTTTTTTGTTTGGTTTTCCGTACGTCAGTTGTTGTTTTCACTTAAAATTTTGTCCATTTTAAACAAAAGAGGGACACTTTGAGTGATAGCGGCCACAAAATGGCTCAGATTGAGGCGGGGTTGACTCATACACATAAAAAATGACCCATGAATCGTTATCCTAAAGTATCAACATAATAATAATTTTTTTGGTCATATTTATGTACATTAGTTGTTGTTTTCAATTAAAATTCTGTACATTCTAAACAAAAGAGAGACACTTTGAGTGATACGGGCCACACAGTGCCTCAGTTTGAGTAGGGGTTGAATCGTACCTATCACACATGAACCATGTATCTTTTTCCTAAATTATCAACTAAATATGAATTCATTTGGTATATTTTACATACATCAGTTGTTGTTTTTACTTAAAATTGTGTCCATTTAAAACAAAAGGGAGACACTTTGAGTGATACCGGCCACACGATGCCTCAGATTGAGGCAGGGTTGACTTGTAAATGTCACACATGACCCATGGGTTGTTCTCCTAATGTATAAACACAATCCTAATGTGTTTTTTCAGATCTTCGTATGTCAGTTGTTATTTTACTTAAAATTCTGTCCATTTTAAACAAAAGAGAGACACTTCGAGTGACACGGCCACACCATGCATCGGATTGAGGCGGGTTTGACTCTTATACGTCACATATGACCCATGGATCATTTTCCTAAAGTATAAACATAATATTAATGTGTTTGGTCAGTTTTTTGTACGTCAGTTGTTGTTTTCACTTAAATATATGTCCATTTTAAACAAATGTGAGACAATTTTAGTGATACTGTCCACACCATGCCTCAGATTGAGGAAGGTTTGCCTCTTACACATCACACATGACCCATGAATCATTCTCCTATAGTATCAACCCAATATGAATGTTTTTGGTCCGATATGATGGTATTTTGCATATTTTACTAGTTTTTCTTATCTAAAGCCCATAGAAAAGTGGTTCATAATTCATGCATGTTGCTAGTGCATTTCATCTGTTAAAAAGGAAAAATGAACCATTATAAAGAAGATGTTTTATTTAATAACAGTTACAATTTTCCTATGAACATTTGTATACAATAATATTTCATCTTTTGATCTCCTTAACCCCTCTCAAAAATGGCTACCAATGGTACACATCCCCATGTCAAATCTTCATGTTATTTGTGTACAATCTTCAATCCAGTATGCGGCCCACTCATTTCTAAAGAAATATATATCGTCATGTGAATAATAGCCATGTGATGATGGTTGTTGGACCTCAACACCATGAGCATCAACATGTTTAGAAACTTATTGGTTCTCTACACTGTGATCAGCAAGAGGAGAAACTTGAGAGACTTGTTTAGCCTCGAGGTTAGGAGAACCAGAATGTGAAGAAGTCATTAATTGGAAAAGTGGTTGAATAGTTAATTTAGATTACAAAAATTTAGTAATGATAATATAATAACGAGAGATATAAAGATATGTATTAAAAATAAAATATAACATGTTTATTGAACTCTCTTTCTTTTTTTTCAATGGTTAAAGGTATTTGACACCTCTATCAATTATCCAAATCCCTCCCTTGTTGTCTCCTCTAACAGAAAAAATATCATCTACATTGTGATCACTGTGAAATGATTAAGATGTACCACTGAAAGGATCTTTCACAACTGAATTTTCATCGGACCCTTTAGTAGTTTTGGATGATAACAGAACAATCGGCCACTTTCGGTTTGTGGGATCTGGAATATAAAATACTTGCAATGTTTGTGATGACTTTATAAAATGTTCTTCTTTGTACCATCCTTTACAAAAATCAACTTTTACAAATCCAAATTCATCTATTTTAACACCTCTATTGTTATAAACCCATTTGCATTGAAAAATGGGCATCTGGAATGTCATACAATGCAACTCCATATTTGTTTTATAATCCCAAAGTATGAAATATTTGAATAAATTGGATTTCTATACTTACTACCAAAAACATGCATCGCTTCAGCCACAAGTGTAACTCCACTATTTTTCATGGTATAATCTTCATCATGTTCATCTTTTTAGATTTTATAAACATTAATTACCTAAACATTGTAAGATAATACACACACACTTGGTCTGGCGACTATCCATCGATGTCGTTCTGAAATTGAATTTGGATTTTCAGTTAACTCCATAATAATATTGTCCTGAAACCATCATATAAACTTGTGATTATGTGTATTTGATATCCATTTTTCATCCCTTGATAGATCCAACTATCAGAGAATTTAATTTTGGGTTCTAATATATTGAGGAACCTCCAAACTATGATGAAAATCATATGGTTGGGCCTGCTCCCGATCTGTAATATTGATTGTCACAACATCTCTTCCAGAAATTATTTCACCCTCAATGCGTTCAGTGTGACGAGATTTTGGGAGACAAATGATTCCCAAATCATATAAGTATATAATACATAATTCAATGTATTCCTCAATAAAATATATCTCCACTATGCAACCCTCTAGATGACTTCAATTTTTGACATACCCTTTCAAAATCATCATATACCATTCAATGGGGTACATCCATCTATAGTGCACAGGACCACAAAGTTGAATATCTATCAACAAGAGAACAATCAATGGTATCATCATATCAAAGAATGATGGTGGGAATAACATTTCGAATTCAAATAATTTGATGACAATTTATCTTACTATAGCTGGCAATTTCACGGGGTCTAGAACATTGCTGCATATAGATTTGAAAAAGAAAAAATGTTTGGTCAATGTTTGACATACATTCTTGGGAAAAATGAAACATAAAGCTATAGGAATTAAACATTGCATAAAAACATGGAAGTCTTATTATTTCAAACCTTTTAACTTTAAATCATTCATTTCCACAATGTTCTTGATATTTGATGAATACCCCTATTGAACTTTTACATCATTGAAGAAGTTTCAAAACTGTTATCTCTCCTCCCTAGAAAGAGTTTAAGCATCTGGAGGAAGAAAAAATCGATTTTCACTCTTCAAGAGAGCCAAATATTCTCATATTCCCATTCCAACCATGACCAAATGTACATTAATTCCATATTTTTTTTTCAGTGGAATTTAACAATGTTCTGATAACACTATCACATACATTTTTTTCCATGTGCATCACATTAAGAAACATTCTAACGTACATACAATTCTGTTATGGTAATTCAAAAATAACTGATCTCTTTTTCCAATCAATTTTCGTAAGGTTTTTCAACAATGGTTTACCAAAAAAGTGTTCACATATTTTACTTTCTCAAAGAGTCGATCACATATTAGTAGAGACGGTGTTGTGTGTTGTTCTGAACTTCCATTGAATGATTTCGTCCATGATCGGTACTTATGCCAACAAGGTAGAAATCTATGATGCCCTAGAAACATAGATTCCGATGAACATTACAACCTAATTGATTATGTATCTTCTTCGCACATGAGAAACCCTTGAGATCATTTAATGATATAGCCAGAAAAATTCCATAAGCTGGGATATAATTTATCATCCCATACAACATTGCTCTCAACGTGAAGTATTCACTTTTATAATCATCATACAACATAACACCTGAATCCCACAATAACATCAAATCCATGATCAAAGGTTCCATATAAACATCAATATCGTTACCTAGTTGTTTGGTCTTGATATAATAATATATTACATGATGATTTTCTGTTTCAAGCATAACAAGGGTGTCAAGTTATAATTTACCAACATAACATGCCATGTACTATGAGTGCTGGTTTGAAAACCAAATGGATTCACTCCATATTTATATAATGTAAGGTGAAGGTTTCTCTGCTCATTTCCAAATTCAGAATACTCATGATCAATTATCATCAAATGAGGAGAGTGGGTCGGGTGACGTAACTTCCCATATTTATTTCTTTTCTCTACATGCCATGATAATTTCCTTGTAGTTTTTCACTCTAACATCGACTCCTAAACCATGGAATGATAGAAAAATACCATACAACTTTCGTAGGATTTGATTCATCTTTCTTTTATCATGAATCACCACACATTGGGAATCATGTAAGTGATTTTTTCTCCTTGCGAAACAATATACATTCTTTAAGGTAGGCATGTATTATTTCAGAAATCATACCCATTGAGCATAGAATTCATTTAGCTTCATATGTCTAGTTTGGGATCCCATTATTTTCTTGGGATCATGTCATTCAAGAGAGAAATTAGTTCCATAAAACTGACATCACTCCATCCATTGCCTACTTTAAATTTATACAACATTACTACAGTTGACAATGCTGTATATTTAGTGCAATTCCTCTTTGTTTATTCCAACATTTATAACTCTGATCTATTCCATGACATATCAAATGTTCTTCAAACTCCAATAGATTAATTAGGCTAGAATAACAACAATGTAAACACAGACAAAGGATTTCAGAAGATTCCTTTGTGTGATCCTTTGAAAACATGATGAACTCTTTCACTCCATTATCATACTCTATTGCCAAACGATTAGTATCCACCCAATCTTTATTCCTATCCAACCTATTTGAATCTTAAATTTTATTATTTATGATTCAAATACACAAATCAACAATTATATATACAGTAGAAGAGAACCACCTATATAATTAGAGATTAATAGAGCCTACCCATTTCCAATAATGATTTGGAAATCAACAGAACCCGGATAGACCCCCCCCCCCCCCCATCAAAATCAACACACTTTCCATCCCCCTTACCAACAGTTCTAGAACCCACTACCCTTGCAACAAAACATTAAACATCCTTTTAACCACTCCTACCATACACCTCATTCATAATGAAATAATCACATTAAATATCCCAAAAATAGTGACCAAACTAAAATAAAATAAAAAAAGGATATAATTTTGATGAGAAAACTAATATAGTGGATATACTTCCAAACACAAAGGGGTTCGCGGGGGAGACATATAACCTAGGATTATCCAGAATTAGTATAGTATATCATTATTTTGTTACCCAAATTATCATAAGAAATAGAAAATTGAGGTTAGTGAACATAAATTCTATCATAAACATCTAAAGGATATGCAATAACTCTCCCTCACCTTCCCAAAACATGTAACTAATATCCACATACATGTCTAACATCCATTCTAAAAAAATAAAATTCCCATATAAAGGGATAAACAACAATCCCTTAGTGTTAATAAACTCTCACATGAGAGAGAAGGGCCACATCGACCATCCCTATCCAAAACTCAAACCTCCTCTCACTAACTGTTAATACCTTCCATAATATTAATACCTACCATAAAATTTTTTGTTCCCAAAATCATGACCTTTAGATTAGAAAAATTCCCATCCATTTAGGTAAAATAGAAATATGATTCCTTTTTTCTTATGAATCATTATATTTTGACCAACACACTATCAAATTCCATAAAATTCATATTTTCACAGGAATTTCAAGATAAAGAGAGATAAATAAGTCCATTGAAAATAATTCAACTGAATCTTTTAGTATCAATTGAAAATGGGTATTGGTTAATAAAGGCATGAGGTCAATACCTTAGGACATACTCATTCCTAGACTCTCAAACCATACTCACCACATCCCAAACATTTATCAACTAAAACATGGCCATCCAACTAAATAAAACTACAACATAATTAATATTTCCATAAGAACAAATGGAAATGGATGAGGATGAGCGAAAAATCACAAAATATTAAAGATGGGAAGCTAAGAATCTAACCTCATCAAAAGGAATCTTAAACACTTGATGTATGGTTTGCAGGGAGTAGGGTCCAGTGGGGATGCAGAGAAGTAGGGTTCATGGGTAGGAGGATCTGTGGAAGGGGTTCGAAGGGGAGGATAAGAATTAGGGCTAGCGACGAAAGAGTAGGGAAGCGACGACGGAGTAGGCCAGTGGTGGCATTGAAGGGCTAGTGGTAGCAGAGTAGGGTAGTGGAGGCAGAGTGGCAGCACCGGCGGAGCAGCAGCCAACAAAGAGAAGATTGGGGGAGGGGAGTTGTCACAAGGGTAGAGTCACACGAGATCTTAGGGGAGCGATAAACCGGGGGCACTGTGCACCCTACTATACAAAATGGGACTTTGGTTTTATAAGTTCTAGAAAAGAATTGATAAAGGATATCTTTATCAGTGCTAAAATTTTAGCAATGATAAATTGTGCATTTATCACCTGTTTTCTAGCTCTGATAAAGGGATCCTTTATCAGTGCTTTTCTAGCACTAATAAAGGGATACTTTATCAACTCTTTTCTAGAACTGATAAATATTTCCTTTATCACTGCTACAAAAGAACTAATAAATGTAAATCTTTATCAGGGATAGAAAAGTGCAAGTAAAGTGACATTTTATCCATGCTTTTAATTAGCGTTGATAAAGACTTACCTTATCAGCACTTTTTTCTTAGTACTGATAAAATGTGACACTTCCCTTGCCCATTTTTGTATTAGAGTAATGAAAAAAATACTATTGTAGTACAGTCCTTATATATATCACATTCTTCTAATTACAAGAACATAATTATTGAATCCAAAAACACAAATACAATAATTATTTCACAGCAACTGTGTTAACAACATAAGCTTAACCTTGATCCATTTTCTTTTTATGAGTTATATTTACTTGATTATTTGGACAATAATTTGAAAAATGTACCACATATTATCAATTATAACATTGCACATATTCGTTCTTTTCCATACAATCAAGAGCTCGGTGACCTTTTTCACCATATTTGTAAAAAAATAAAAATCCTTTTAGGAAAGTACCACGGTGTTATTTTCACAATTATTTCATATGGAAAAATCCTTCATTCCATTTTTCCATTAATCTATATCTTGTTCCACCATTCTCTACATCTCTTTATTTATATTAATTTCATAAGACTTAGATAATTCTATTTCTATCTTGATATCACATGATTCTATATCTTCATATGATGAGAAAGATTATGAGACCAATTTCCATCAGAGGAATGGTTTTAACCCATAAAATAGTTGATCAATCTTACATCTTGGGTTACAAATGTATTTTGTAGTTTGTATTTCTAACCTTGTAAAATTAGCCTCATATATTGCAACATTCCCACTCTCTTTTTTTCTCATACTCAGAAATTTACTTTACATATCAACTCGTTGTTTACAAGGAAAGTATTTATCTAGGAAAATATTTTTAAACTCCCCTCCCTTCCATATTTCCTAATTCTTTATCCTATTTTGTGTTTTGAATCAATTACCACTATTGATCTTTATCTCCATAGAGGCGATATACTGTCATAAAAACTTTTTCCCTATCGTTACTCCCCAAAGAAAGAAATATTTTCTATAAATAACTTATCCAATGATAAACTACAAAAGGATTTGTAGTCCCATTGAATGTTAGATGTTTTTGTATCTTGAATCTGTCTAACATTGATCCTCCACGTTGCGGATTCATATTCTCTACATGGGTATGGTTATTATTAATATCCCGAGTGATTTGTTCCCATATGGTTATAAGTTGATTAGTACTAGTTATGCATCCATCTCCACTATCATTATCTTTCATGTGATGGAAATCCATACTTGGAGTACCTATATTGAGAAGATTTCCATTTCTTCCACTAAGCTTCAATTATAAATAATGTAATACAGTAGATAATGTTATGAATCATAAAGTATAATTACAAACTAGTAAAATACTTAATACAAATTGAAAATTTAATGCATTATTAATCCATAATAAAAAATATGGTTACTTTGAGTACATATTTACTCGTAAATCCTTCAAATTTGTTTGTAAATAAAATATGAATTATCTTATGTATATCCACCGAGAGTGTCCAAATAGGTGGCAAGTTAGGCTTGTTTTTGTGTACCAGCTTACCCCGAGTCAAGTTCGGAACAACTTGTCAGAATTTTCACCCCAATGTACATCTGTTCAAGAACCAATTTCACCTGTATTATCTAGACATGGATGTATTTTCTAGGAATACCCACATAATATCTATTTTAAAATTCTAGGATCCTCTTTAATATTTATCCTCAAATTCTATATTAAGGATATGATCCATAATCTTAGATATCTAAATCTATTTCCAAGGTTTTTGTTTAACTTCCTCTAATACCAACTATAACACCCCAGTCCTAGTTATCTAGATCTGGTGCATTATTTTAATACATTAGTGTGATTAAATATAGTCATGTCCTAAAGGACTGATCAGTTTCCCAGTCTTAGAAAATAGATAACATACATGAACGTTACATTACACTTTGTACCACAAAACACAACATACATAATTCTTTCAGAATTCCATTATTACCCTAGATTAAACTTACATATCAATCGTAATACACTTCATAAAATCCTAGGAAAATAAAACATAATAAGGGGTTGAGTTTAGATGCTCAGTATGGGTAAATAATTTAGTAGAAGATTTAAACATTTATTGAAAGATATATAATTGAAAAAAAATCATTCTCAACATAAAAATAAACATAATATAGAGAAAATAAATCAAACATTACCATATAAACATGAACAATTATATTCTACAAGTCAAATAATCACATGTAATAACTAATTTCATAATGAGGGAATGCATAATGCCAGACATAATAGCGACTACTTCAAGTCCTTGTGCCAATTCTATTAACAAATATTCTATAAATTCCTTATGCCAAGTCACTAGTTTTTCTAATCAGACATTAAAATGCATTAAGGTACTATAGTGGGCCCTTCTCGTCACTTACTAAGTCCAATTAATTCCTCATATGAAAAGGGTGAAACATAACATAATCATTCATATGAAAACTAGCATAAAAATATCAATACTTTAACCATAAAACATGAAAGGTAAAAAAATAACACATCCACAATCAAACATATCATAACTCATTAAATACAATATAAATTATTTTATTATAATAAATCAACCTCAATTAAGATTAATATCCAATAAAGTATGTTGACATAGTTGAAAATAATGAGTAAAATTCATTGAGAGAAATATCTCATATTCATGAAGTCATTTAAAAGTATCACAATTTACAAAAAATATGTTATTTAAAGGAGATCATTGAATAAAAGTGTACTATACCACTCTAAAACTTTTGAATGTAATAAAAATTTTAAAATAATCATGTTCATATAAATAAATCCTCATAATCATTTCGAAAGCATCGACATTAATTAAATAGATTTAGAAAAATAAATCTTTAAAACATTTAAAATGATGATCTAGTGGAATATTACCTTCTATAAAACCTTAAAATATTCCTTTTTAATACTTATTTATGAAACATGGACATGGATGTAAAATATTTCCTAGTAAATACTAACACATAAATAATCTCAGATAATAATGAGATTGAGAAATTAACCCTTACTTTAGGCCCGATAATCTTTGTACATGTCTGAAAATCCTGTATAATGTTTTTAAATATAGTATTAACTTATATCAGAATCATAATAACATTTAGTATAACATATATGATTATTTTATGACTTTATATTACCCATTTATTACCAATTCTTAGTTAATGAAACCTTTTGGGTAATATCGCTCTGTTTATCGTACGTATTTTGACTTGTTATTCATGATAATATTATTTAGATCATGTTTTACTTAATTAAAGAATGTTTAATATGATTTATATATCATATATATTCATAACATAAATATATATAATACATAGATATATATAATGGAATACATTGTTCCTGGAAATGGTAGGTCATCCGTACACATGAACGTTGTTTCTGATTTCTTATTGTATTGAATTGAAGTAAGTGAATGAAATATTTGAAAGTACACATTTTTTTAGTAGAATTATTATGTCATATATTACATACATATTAATAGTATATATTTTTATAATCATCCTTTAATGGTTAATGTAGAAATGAATCTCATCGTGTCGTGGAGATAGTAAGATGTACGTGCGCACGAGTGATGATATCATTTATTTAATGATAAAAATGTGGGAAACTGGATGGTATATTAATTATAAAAAACATTTTAATTATATTTTCAATATTTATAAACATAATACTCATCATTATATCCATCCAAATAATATAGAGTTGGATAACAAATTAAACCACGATGTGGAGATGGAAATCCATACGTACGAACACATGCCGACTATGTCATTCATAGGTTAGATGGAATATGTAATAAGGTTTTCCCATATTTATAATAACATCTCATAATGTATATGGTATGGGATTTATTATTTTAGTATGGAAACAACAGAGAATATAGAAGATGAAGAAGAAAAAACATTGAAAGAGGTGATAAAAAAATTACCTCTTCTTTGGGTTTTTTATTTTTGATTTGAATAAAAATAGCTCCATAGGTTGGATTAATGATGAAATTAAGGCCTCTAGGTTGAGGTAAGGGTAGTCGTGAGGAGATTTGGATAGGTTTTTTCTAAGACAAATTTCTTTGTAGTTTTGAATTAAAATAAAGGGATGTTCTTTTTTTATAAGATATGTGAGAAGCACTTTAGGAAAAGCTTGACATATTAATTTATTATAAAATTATTATTGGTTTCTAATAGCTCAAAATTGATTTATTTCAAGGATAAGATGATTATGGGTAAAAATCCTCCCAAAAAATAGGATTTATAATTGTTTAGGTCATAATTTTATTCATATCTTTTGGGATTAACTCTTAGTTAAACAATTTAACTCTTACCATGTCTTCTTGTATTTTTATTCTATAGGGTTAATTTTAGTTAGTATAAAATTCCAAAGGAACCACAAGTGGATAATTAATTACATTGGAATCATTATCTATGTTAGTTGAAAAAATCTTATATTTTTAGAATCTTTATATCATTTAATTAAATAGTATTTGTTTTAAAAACTCATTTATGTCAACTTTGACACTATTTAGTAATTTAATTTTGTTAAAGTCATAAAAATATGATTCTTTCATACCAAAGGAATTAAATCATACCTCATATTTCAATGTCATCCAAAAAATTTGTTGATGGAAATACAACATTAAAATTATATTTATTTTAAATATTTATAATATAATTTATTCGATTCATTCATTAATAAGGAGAATACTGCTTCATTATCGTGTCATAAATATATTTCATTATTTAAAGTATAAAAATTAAAAATAAAATATCATGATGTAGGAAATATATTGAAATTTATAATTAATAATTATAATAGAATTTATCTTATATATAACCCTATATTAAAAATGGTTTAGTTATTAAAATTTGAATTTAACACATTTAACTCTTCTTTAAATAAAATATAATTAATGGCCTAATCTAATCCACGTGGATCAGAAAAAAGTTTATTTTTTTGTACTAAGGTATATTTAGGTAAAAATAAACTTATCCAATAGAATTAGGACATGTGTTAGCGTAATGGTATATTATTATAATATTATTTTCACCTGTAATTACCCTATTTACCTTTAACCATGGTACATAAAATTCAAAAGTTACTATTCAACCAAAATAATTTTCATCATATTAGACCAAATTTAATATTCTAATGAAAACTGTGTCTGTTGGATTTTTTAAATTTAATTCACAGAAGTGGTAAAATTATATATTTTTAAAATTTACAAATGTGTATAGAACGCGGGTAAAAGACGTTAAAAAGTTCAATAAAATTTTATATATCTAATCTTATTAGAAAATGACTCTAATTACTTGCATTGGACTAATATAATAATTATGTATCTATTTTGGCTTTATGATAAATTTTAATTAAAATAATTATTTAAATGAAAAAGTCGGTTTTTATGTACTATGTAGTATTTTCTACTATTCATAAAAAATTGAACGTTTTAGAAAAATGCCAAAAAATCAACCTAAGATAATTTTTATATTCCAAATTAAAAAATAAAGTATATTTAACCACATTAAAATTTCATGAGTGTCATAAATTAATTTTATTGTTGTTCACAAAATGATATAAAAAGTAGTTCTTTTAAGAAGATAGTTTTTCTCAATATATAACTATTTTAATAAAACATATACATTTCATTATAAATAGGTTTTATTTATGTGAAAACATTATAAATAACATTTAATTTTTTTTATATTAGTATTAAAATATTTAACTGATGAATAAATATATCATTTAAAAATTTGTAATACTAATGTGTTGTTCTACAGAAACTCAATATTTCATATAACACAAGCTAAGTCATTGTTGCGTGAAATATAAGATATTAAATTACTTTAAAGATATAACATACTATAAAACCATGGGGTGTTATATTATTTATTGTGGTAACACCGTATTACCTTTTAAGGTATGTCTTATCCTTTTTATAACTTTATTTACTTTTGTTTGAGGCTTTTTGAGTAAGTGAATGGGAAAAGAAATATCTACTGGGAATTTAAAAATCAGGTAGTGTGATTAAATATCATGATATTTTCTTAGGGAAGAAGTCATGAATCTGATTCAGGGCCTAAAAGGTTTACATTCTGTGATATTGGTTCATGTTGTGAAATGTTTAAATTGGTTTTTTTTAAAAGTGAAGGGTTTTTTAGAATCATTAATTTTCATAGGATTACACTATGAGAAAAGGATACAAATCCTATAATTCCCCAACCTAACATGTTAAAAATAGAATCTTGGATGATTTCATTTTTTAACCTACATCCTTTCCCTCTTAACCCAGATCTATACCTAGGAAATTTTTGGATATCTACAATCCCTATGGATCATCCATTTGGTGATTGATTGTCATGTTGGTTATAGTGAATCTCTCCATGTAAGAAATATTCCTATATATTTTGTTATCTATTTATTTCCTTAATGGAATTTAATAGATCATCTTGTTATTTATTGATATAAACTCATTTTTTATGGTTCTTGGATCTTGGTTGAGTTCCTAAATTTTTATCTCCATTAATTTCAAATGGTGTTCTTCGTTGTGAGTAATTGTTTTAGTAATAATGTTAGGTTGTTCTGTTTTACATTGTGCCAAATAATTTAACCTTAAATTTATTGATTTGATTTAAATTTCTCACAATTGATTTATAAAAAAACAATTTGATGTGAATTGGAATTTAAATTGACTTGGTAATGAATTTGGGGAAATCCACATATTTTAATGGAATTAAAATTTGGGGATTGAATTGAAATTTACGGAATTTTTAAATTGATTTTGGGTATTTTTTAGAAAATTACATAAACATAAATGATTAAAACCTAGGATTAGTTTTTTATTAAAAGGTAATTAATTGATGAAAATCCTTATTTTGGTTTTGAATGTGAATTATCCTTTTGAAATAAAAAAGTGGGAAATTTATTTTGGAATGATGATTGATTTGAAATGAGATGACTTTCTGTTTTTCAATTAACTGATTGAGAACATGAAATCCTTCGTAGTTAGTGAGTCATTTGGGATAATCAATCTTGGATAATAATTCCCCCATTGTGTATTTATGATAACAACTCTAACAAAAATATAATTAGGTAGATATTATCCCAATGGGATGTTGATGAGTCATACCTGACCTAATCGTGAGGGATGTCTGTAACCATATTTATATGATAACTTATAAGAGACAAGTTTTGATCGTATATCTAGAAAATAACATACCACATATCTGATTACCATGGTTCTTATTAAGACTATTTGTATTACAAATTCCACTAATTATGAAACTAATTTATTCATGCTAGATGATTTATATATATTATTTTCCATAAAATGTTTATTTAATTCAAGTTTTAAATGTATTTAATCCTTTGAAAGAAGCATGTTTTTTTGATATGAAAATGAGATATTTTGTTATTCCCATTTTTTCCAAAATCGAATGCATGATTTGGATTATTATAATCGAATATTTTTATAGAAAACATGGTGAGACCATACTAGGAATTTTAGCTCACGCCCTTCCTTTACCTATTGGAATTTGTTGATTTCTTATTACAGGTCTAGGAAATGGGAATTCCCCACTTAGAGGTGGTGGATGTTATTGATCCTTTAGTATTGGAATGATATATCATTGGGATGTTGAGTTTCTACTGTCTTATTTTGAGTACTTTTATGATGTATTATTTTTGTTTTTTGATATAATTGTTTTATTATTTGTACAATCTCCATTTGGATTTTTGTTCATAATTATATGTATCTCTATCTTCCACAGTATATTTGGAAAATTCATTCCAACTTTTATAATGTATTATCATGGGTGATAGTAACCAACCCATGGGGATCTTGAACACCCTTTGGGAATTGACTATGTTGGATTGAGTGTCATGGTACTAGGGTATCTAGGTTGTCTCATGAAAAAAGTGGTATTAAAGGTTCATGTTGAGTATCTTTATGTGGTGTTCGTATATAGTTTGGAATATCCTATCATGAAATAGGAGGTAGTAGAGAGAAATTTATTGGATAGAATTCGTCGTAGTGATCCTTAAGTTACCCTTGGTATTTTAGGAAATGTATATTGAGGAATAAGTATAGTATTTTACCTAATTTTTAATTGGATATGTTGAAATAAAAATCTTGATATCTATCATATTGGATTGGTTTCTTTATTTCTCTTGTTTGATTTTCTTATTTGAGTAACCCTATGACGTATTACATGTTTTCTACTAATTTTTATTATAATCATGCCTCTAAGAAGATGTGTGAATACGATCCACGAAGAATTTTACAATGAACCATTTTTAAAAAATCCTCTAGTGGACCAAAATATTCTTAAGATTATTTTGTGTTCAATCCAAGCTTTAAGACATGCACCTGCACCTATTCACATTGAGTCTCTAGTTGTGTAATCTTAGAGAGATGATTCATAGAATCATTATTAAGAGGAACATTTCCACAAACCTCCCACATTGAAAGGATAAAAAATGATCATTGATATAAAGAGTTTGTGAGGAATATTGATCTTTTAAATGTGTTCATGGAAACAAATAATTTTCTAAAATAGAAATGTGTCACCATCAAGCTACAAGGAGCTTATTGTAGAAGGTGGGACACGATGGCGATGGAGAAAAAGAGTTATTTTTTATAGCAGAAGGGCTTCATAGTTAAATTCACTGATTATTTCTATCTAGATTCTATGGTGTTAGCTATAGATATTGAGTTTTTCATACTCTATTAGGCCGATAGAACCATGATAGAATATTAAGACTTATTTACAGTGATTTTGCAGTTTACACTAGTGATTTTATCGAATGAGAATATATAGACTCTATAGTTCATGAAGGTTCTTTGGTATGATATTCATTATATGTTATTCGTGAAGAAGATTACTTCTTGTTCCAACATGTTGGATACGATTTTTATGCATATAGTTGACCAGGATGGTTAGTAGGTGTTGACGGGATGTCATTTTTCACCTAGTGGTAGTTATGTGAGTTCCCATAAAGGGAAGAGAAAGCATAGTGATTCTCATGGTATATCTTCCTAGAAGGGTTATTCCAGACCTCCTATAGTTTTAGGTAGAGGGCCTTTGTATTAATTATAGTGTAAAAATCCTAATATTTTCAAATGGGTTTCAACTGAGGAAAAAAAGATCTACATCTCTTCTAGACACTTAGGGAAATTGTTGAAATTATGTTCTATATTTTCTGCCCTATGTAGTGTAACAACCTCATTGGCATAAAAAAATATAGTTTTGTAATAAATTATTCAAGATCAAGGAGATTAAAATTATAGTCATCCAGAACAATGCTTCTTTACCCAATGGATGATTCTCTAGAGGAAGTACATATGGGTCCAGTAACGATGAGAGGATCTATCATAATAGATTCATATTTATTAACTATATTATTTGATACTGGTTTACCTAATTCATTAATTTTGACTCATATTATAAAATATTAAAATATTATTATGGAGCTTTTATCTTATGTGATGAATATTACTACACCCCTATGAAATAAGAGAGAGTAGGGTCATCATTGTCCTAAATGTGTTTTCTCTTTATCATAAATTGATCTTGGTTGAGATTTTCTGGTTCTTAACATGAAACCTCTTAATGTCCTTTTTAGTATGGAATGGTTTGTTACTAATAAAGATTGAGTTTATTGTTATCTTTAATGGGTCTCCTTTACTATGCCTGATGAGGTGTGTTATATACATCAAGGAGAATGGGGCATGATGTCGAGTAGAGATGGAATTTCTTTTCCAGAGTTGGGGAAAGTAATATCAGTGTTTTTTACGTAGATTGGGAATATTTGATTGATGATCTCCCTAATGTTTTCATCAAGTTTTCCTACGTGTTTCCATCTGACTTATCTGGTTTTCCACTGGTGTGGTAGGTATATTTTTCTATTGAATTAGTTCATAGTACTCAACCAGAATCTATTACGTCTTACCACATGGAACCAACTAAAAAGAAAGAGTTGAAGACTCTATTGGATGGTCTTCTAGATAAAGGATTTATATGCTCGAGTATGTTTCCCTGGGTGGTTCCTATCCAATTTTCTAAGACAACTGATGGAACAAATAAGCTATGTGTTGATTATTGAAACATTAACCATGTTATAGTAAAGTAAAAGTATATTTTCCATTAATTTATGATCTCTTTAATCATTTGAAATGGGTAAAGTGTTTTTTTAAAATTAATCTTTAATTTGATTATCATCAGTTGAGAATAAAAGGATTTAACATTTATTAAACAATATTTTAGATAAGTTATAGCCATTATGAGTATCTTTTCATTCCATTTGGTTTAACCAATGCCCATGAAGTATTTATGGATTTGATGATAAATATCTTAAATCATTATCTAAATATATTCATGGTGATTATTTTGAATGATATCCTAGATTTTTCTATATCTGATAAAGATCATGTGCACCATCTGAGATAAGTTCTTGAATTGTTGAGAAACCACCAACATTATTCCAATCTATAAAAATGAAATATTTGGATTCAAGAAGTGAATTTATTATGATATATTTTATCTAAACATGGTATCTGAGTTGATCTTGAAAATTTGAAAGCTATTATGGAATTGGAGAATCCCTATAATGTTTTTGATATTGATATCTTCTTGGGTTTAGTAGGGTATTAAGAATAGTTCGTAAAGGATTACACAATGTTTGATTCTTCAATGATGACTCTCACTCAGAAGGGAGTGAATTTAATTTGGGGTGAGAAATGTCAATGTTTTTATTTTGTTATGATGAAACATATTTTGACTTATATGTTGTTTCTTATTCTTCTAGAGGTTGGGCTGGGCTATGAGATCTTTTTTGACACATTAGGTTTGGGTTTTAGTTTTGTTCTTCTATAGGATGATAATGTGATGTCCTATGGCTCTTGGCATATTAGATCACATGAGAGAAACTATCTAAACCATAACCTTGATTTTTTAGTTTTGGTGCATACACTTAAGAGTTAGTACAATAATATTTTCAATAAAATATTTACCCTATTTTAATACCAAAATAGAGTGAGTTATATATTCTCTAAATAATATTTCAATCTCCACTATGGGTGTTGGATAAATTACCTTAAATACATTGACATCGACATCTCATATACCCTGGGGAAATAAATTTCATTTCAGATGTGTTATGTAATAATCTTACAAACCATTCCATGAAACACTCATTAGAATAGCGGAACATTATATATATATATTTTCAATGATATATCTTGGAGTTTCGAAAATAGGGGTTGATGTGGTCTTGTCTAATGGTCTATTTACCTCCTCTATTCTTGAGATAATTCTTTAGGAACGATATCTTATTGATGAGTTCCATTGAATTAGAGACTCTCTTTTTGGTGGGGATACCATTGTTAAGCAGTTGTTCTCCACAGAGGGTATTCTATGATTTCAAAATCATATTGTTGTGCCATTACCTATGAGAAAAACTATGATGGGTTATTTCCATAATTCCTAGTGGTATATACACCCAGTAACCACAAATATGTGTTATGAAATGTGAAAATGATTATGGTGTTCGGGTATGAGATGATACATCACTAACATTATAAGGACCCAGCAATAAAAAATTACATAATCATGAATTAAATGAATAATTCACATTTAGGATCTTTTCAAGTTTATAGTTTTAGAGAATTAGGCCATTACTATTACATCTCAAAGATTACAAAGTAGACACGTCTACTCAGTTTCCATTTTTTTCATAAAATAAAAACTCTAAAAAAGAATCATGTCTAGTTCCATTTTTTAGACAGCATGTTATTTTCATGATTGCATCCTTGACCCTATTCCACTTTATGTCCTATGAAAAACATTTCAAAAACATGGGATGAGCATAAAAAGCTTAGTAAGAGATACTCAAAAAAGGTAAACTATTAGTTTTTCAAAACAATTAGTAAATCATGAATACATTTCCATAAGTAATACTTTTCGACTTTATTAAGTATTAAATACTCTTTACTAAATAAAAGATCATTGATTACCTTTTTGTAACCAAAATATCCCCATAAAACCCATATAAAAAACACATAACATATGAAGGTAACCTGGAACATAAATATACTTAAATGGAGTTACCATACGGTCGACTTCCACACATGTCACTAAATGGAATATCCATACGGGCAACTTCTATACATGTTAATAAATGGAAAAGCCATATGGCCCACTTCCATACCAAATGTATTGGAGGTTATAACATAAAAACCCATCATGGTTTATCACAACACCACCCTTAATTTGGTTTATCAAGTAACCACCCGTCAAATGTCCAAGTACCATTATAAATTCACAACACATACAACAAATATAAAAGAAAGAAAACATTTCCACAATTCAATCACAATATATCAATTAAATATATTGACATAAAAAATCAATTATGAAAACCATTTTCAATTCCAAAATAAATAATAGATTATATGGTATTTAATTTTCCTTTTGAAAACATTACGGCTTGTTAAGGAATCCAAAGATCAAGTAATACTCACAGCGGCGGGAAGGTCATTGTCACCACGTACGTTAAAAGAAACATTCCTCTTTGTCATTTAGTAAAATGATTTGTAGAAAAATATTCCATTTGAATTAAATTAAAAGTCAATGTTGTTTATATAGCGTATAAAATAAAGTCTTGTATTAAAACAAAATATGCCTCAATGAAAGGAAATTGTGAAGAAGTCCATTACAAAGACGGTATCCTTAGATTAAGGATAAATCAATGACATAATTATGTGTGACAAATATAAATACACCAAATATAAGTGGATATTAAGTGTAAAAAAATCAGAGGTCATTCACACATATTCATGGCATGACATAATCAAGAATTAGAGGTTTAACCCAAAGATTTTAAATTGGGTTAAGAAGTTCCCTACCAGAAATTTGATAGCCTAACAGCGTCACATTAAAATTCAGAAAATGAGTTGATGAGAGATAAAAAGGGTATCTCATCACTTGGAAATAAAATTTACAGAAATAAAGATATATAAGAACATATCCCAACATAATAAGATGTAAATTAAAATACATAACAAAATGAGTATTTTAAAAAGAGAAGGGTGAAAGGTTCCCTTATCGATTTGGTAACTTACGAAACATACATCACTTGAAAGAAAGACCATACAATGTTGATGTAAATACCGATAAATGAAAGTATATTACACAAATAGTTTAATAATTGGCAGTAAATACACCACTCAAAGGAGATAGTGAAAAATATAGCATGAAACTCACAGGAATAAAAAGTGAGATAAAAAACCCCTTACCTCATTTTCATAAATCGAGTCGTATGACCAAAAGATAATAAACACCAAATGAATCATAGAATACCATGAATATAAATAGAATAATTATATAATATATCAAATAGAAGTACATACACCACATGAAATAAATATGTGGGGAACAATGAAAATATCACGGAATTAAATGTGAGATAAGAAATCCCTTAAAAAAATTCAGCAGCCTAACGACGCCACTTAAAATATCCAAAAATGGATTGATGATATCAAATAGGGTCTCTCATCATATAAAAATAAAATGTACAGTAAGAGTAATATAAAATAACATCCCCCAACATATGAAAGAGGATATTAAAAGGAATGAAAAAATAGAGAGTACTTAAAAAGAAAGAGAGAGGTAGGATCCCATACCTCAAGTCCGACTTGTCTTGTTCGTTTCTTTATATTCCTTTAAATCGGGTAACTCTTTTTTATTTGAGCCAACGTCTTCCTTGGATAGACTTCTGCCCAAAGTGAGGCTTCTAGAAGTAAAAGAGGTATGTGAAGAGATAATATGAGCAGAGGTTGGATGATCCCATGGCTTGAGAGGTGTGGGTAAGTGTGTAGAGGTGGGGGCCTTTTATAAGAGGGAGGAGGGTCACTTTTGGAAGGTCTTGAAATGATACTTTATTATAAAATATTTTTAGGATTTTAAAGGTCCCACAATGAAATATTTCTAGGATAAGGTGATAAGGGTTATAAATCCACCCATCCAATAGGTTTTTGACAAGTGTAAGTCTTATATTTTAGCTTATCTTTTCATTTTATTTCAATCGTTCATTAATGAGGTAATCACTGCATCATCATGGTGTCTTAAATAAATTTATTTATTTAATGTCTAAAAAGTATAAAAAAATTACCATGATTTAGGAAATATTTTTATCTTTCCAATGAATATTTATAGTCAAATATATCATTTGTATAAACAAAACTAATTTTTTTTAATTATGTGATACATACTTTGGTTATATTTTCCTTTCTTTAAAAAATAATATGATAAAAGGTCACTATCATAATGAACTAATTCCATGGGGTCCCAAAGATGGAACAAGGAATCCCATGGTCGGACATGACTAAAGAAATATAATTAAGACACATTTATGGGTAATGTTTTATTATTATGATATTATTCTATTACCCTTAACTACCTGATTAATAATTAATCACAATAATTAAAGATAATTGTCGTTGTTACTATTCATAATGTCCAAAAATAAAAGAGTCATAATTAAATAATTTTGACCTTATGATTCCAAATATGGAATCAATTTTACTGAATTCTAAACACATTAATTGTAGCAATTACTTTAAAAATAATTCTCGTTGTCAAAACCAAAGACGAGTTTTTAAGAAGTAAAATTTATCATAAGACTGAATTGTTTTTACATCTAATTGAAAAGTGAAATTACTTCCAATTAATAATATTATATTAAGTGATAAAAACATAATTTAATTACACTTTAAAACCTATTAAAAGGAAAATCTAACTATATAATTAAATTAGATGAAAAAGTAGTTTTGAAGTAAAATACAGTATTTTTAACTATTCATTAAAAATGATCATTTGTCAGAAAAATACAAAAAATTAATCCATAGTAAATTTGATATTACAAATTAAAAAATGATTTCCATTTTACCAAATTAAAAACATAGAAGTTGCATTAATTAATTTTATATTTAATTCCCACTGTCAAAACAAATAGCATGTTATTTAGAAACAATATCTATCAAAATATTGACACTTGTTTTTGTCCAATTTTAAAGGGGAATTAATTACAATGACCACCATTGAATTAAATGGTAAAAATATATTTTAAATACACTTTAAACGAAATTAAAAAGATAATATAACCATATAAAAAAATAATATTAAAAGGAGGTTTTGAATTAAAATACAACATTTTTCACTATTCATTAAAAAATGAATTTTATCGGAAAAATAACAAAAAATTACACAAACTACATTTCGATGTCCCAATTTTAAAGAAGGATTTTATTTTGTCAAATATAACATATAAAATTGACAAAAAGTAGTTTTAAAAAGTGGTCACCTTCCAAAGGTGGTTAATCGACCTTTCAAAGAATATTAGAATATATATGCTTAAAATTGGATTCATTCGCATTTTAAGCCTCTGACATTTATTTGATAAATGTAAAAATATTTAACAAACATATATAATGAATTTTTAGTTAGTTCTATTCATTCATGCCATTACAACGGCTAGGCATTAACTACCATTTTAAATAATATTATTATATTTTTAGTGTGCAATGTAAGATTTCAAAGAAACTCGTTGTTGCGTATTGGGTTCGCCATCGAACATAGCATTCCCTTTAAAGTAATATTAACGTTTTATTCACAAATATTGATAAATATGAAAAATTTCATTTTCCTTATTTACCTGGGATGTTACATCTTTCCACCCATTTGGGAATTGCATCCTCACAATTTTAAAATTGGACTCGAAAACATCATTGAATTCCCCACATCGGAAAATGAGTCAATTAAACTGTCACATTAAAAGAAAGAAAGAGAAGTAAAAAGGTCACCCGAGTTAACCCGTACTTGGATTACATGTAGGAAAACATGAATATGGAAGAGAAAATAAAGGGTCAAGTTCTGATGGATAGTGATAGAAAACATGTTTAGGAGAAAGTTAACCACCAGAAAATCACAAACTTGTGATGGGTTAAACGGTTTTTGATTCCCCAATAGGGAAAGTTAACAGATAACGTTTTTAAGTTAATTTTCGTTGAGGAATTTATTTATGAGCTTAACTAAATCATAAGGAAACATACTTACTTGTCATGTATACTTTCACCTCTTACTATATTTCTTACACAAACTCATATTATCTCCAAAAGATGAGTATTTAGGATGACTTGTTCACATTAAGAGCGCTATAATCAACTTCTAAAGAATCACCTAATTTACAAAATATAACAATATATTTCCTATGTCTTTAGACCAAAACCAAAATGGTTAGTAAAATATTAGATAATCCCCAAAAAGGAAAATCTTTTACATAAAGAAAAAGTACTCTTAATCTTCAAAATTTGTCCAACAAAGCCCAATGTTCATCAAAGACCATTCAATAAACAGTTATCCATAAAATTATTCAAAGTACTCCAAACTAATATTGAAAGCCAAATCTCTGAAGGATTTAATCACATGGTATTCTAAGGTAAATCTTATCATTTATCTCTAAATAACATCAGTTACTCTTAAAGTCTCATACTGAAAAGTAATTAACCTAATCACATATCCTCCATGATAGGTTATTCATTTCCATAGATAAACTAAAATAAACGTATTCCTTATTCATAAGATCATCTAATTAAAAAGAATTAGTCATACTTACCAGGGACTTCACAAAGTCCAGTGGTAGGTGATAAATCCCAGTCGCACTTTTCTTGTGGGTTCGATTCCCGCAGCTTCATCCAACGTGACAGGTTGTCACACGGTTTGTGTGTTGTACTTTTTCCAAAACTATACAATTCTTAAAGCATTCCCCAAAAAGAGATAAAATATTCAAAAATAACCATAACATAATTTAACCTCATGTTTTTCTCATGCCTTTCATTTTCCATCATAACATATAGTAACCCATAATTACCTCAAATGTAAGGATCATATAAACCCTAACGGTTACCTTTATAATTATTACCTGAACATCCACATCGAGTTGGTTATCTCGTACATGATGTATTAAAGAAATCACCAAGGATCAAGTGGTCAATCATGACTCCTTGTATTTGGTTGAGATTAATCCCAAGATTTCTCATTGTATATCCCATATTATTCATTTTTTCTTTCAGAAAACCGTCACAGTTTTCTTCACATCCACTGTTACTTTGGTACCTTCTAGATCCAAACTTTTACTAAAACCAAAAAAGGTCAGTGTGTTTATATCATTAAAATTATCATATAATATCTTATGAGGAGGGTAAATACTATGATATAATTATTCATGTTATCTTACACTCATTCAATTTATCTAAAAATATGCCTCTTTCTGAAATCCTAACCATTATGGTAATGTAACTTATGCATAAAGAATACCCTAACCTCTAAAGTTATCTAAACCAACCTTTGATACCAACTATAATGACCTGGCCTTAAAATTGTACATAATCATGAATTAAATGAATAATTCACATTGAGGATCTTTTCAGGTTTAGAGTTTTAGAGAATTAGGACATAACTATTACATCTCAATGATTACAAAGTAGACACTTCTACTCAGTTTCCATTTTTTCATAAATTAAAAACTCTTAAAAAGAAACATGTCTAGTTTCATGTTTTAGACAACATGAAATTTTCTTGAACCCATCCATCACCCTATTCCACTTTATGTCCTATGAAAAACATTTCAAAAACATGGGATGAGCATAAAAAAGCTCAGTAAGAGATACACAAATAAGGGAAATAGTTATTTTTCTAAAATGATAATTAAATCATGAATACTTTATCATAAATAATACTTTTCGCATTTATGAGGTATTAAATATTCTTCACTAAATAAAAGATCATTGCTTAACCTTTTGTAACCAAAAGATCACCACAAAACCCATATAAAGAACACATAACATATAAAGGTAACTTGGAACATAAACTTACTTAAATGGAATAACCATATGGTCGACTTCCACACATATCACTAAATGGAATAGTCATACGGCCGACTTCCATACATGACACTAAATGGAATAGCCATATGGCTAAATTCCATACCCAATGAATTAAAGGTTATAACGTAAACACCCATCCTAGTTTATCATGGCACCACCCGTCATTTGGTTTATCATGTAACCACCTATAAAATTTCCAAGTACCATTATAAAATCATAACACATACAAAAAATATAATGGAAGGAAAACATTTCCACATTTCAATCACAATATATCCCTTAAATATATAAACATAAAAAATCCATTATCGAAACCATTTTCAATACCAAGATACATAATAGAGTATATGGTATTTATTTTTCCTTTTAAAAACAGTACAGCTTGTTAAGGAATCCAATGATCAAGTAATACTCGCAATGGCAGAAAGGTCATTGTCACCGCATACGTTAAAAGAAACATTCCATTTTGTCGTTTAGTAAAATGCTTCATAGAAAAATATTCCCTTTGAATGAAATTATAAGTCAAAGGTTCTTATAAATCGTATAAAAGAAATCCTTGTATTAAAACAAAATATTCCTCAATAAAATGAAATTGAGATGATGTCCCTTACAAAGTCGGCATCATAAGATTAAGGATAAATCGACGACATAATTATGTGTGAAAAATATAAATACACTGAATATAAGTGGATATTAAGTGTAAAACGTTCAAATTTCATTCACACATATTCATAGCATGACATGATCAAGAAGTATAGGTTTAACCCAAAGAATTAAAATTGGGATAAGAAGTTACCTTACAGAAATTCGACAGCCTAACGACGTCACATTAAAATTCATAAAATGAGTTGATGGGAGATAAATGGGTATCTCATCACTTGGAAATAAAATTTACAGCAATAAAGTTATAGGAGAATATATTCCAACATAAGAATATGTAATTTAAAAGACATAACAAAAAGGGGTCTTTTAAAAAGAGAAGGTTGAAAGGTTCCCTTACCGATTTGGTAACTTATGAAACATACATCACTTGAATAAAGGACCATAAAATTTTGTTGTAAATACCCATAAATGAAAGTATATTACACAATTATTACAATAATTGGTAGTAAATACACCAATAAAATGAGATATTGACAAATATAGCATGAATCTCATAGGAATAAAATGTGAGAAAAAAACCCTTACCTCGTTGTAATAAATCGAGTTGTATGACGAAAAGATAATAAACATTAAATGAATAACAGAATACCATGAATATAAATAGAATAATGATAATATATATCAAATGGTAGTACATACACCACATGAAATAAATAAGTGGAGAACAATGTAAATCTCACAAAATTAAAAGTGAGATAAGAAATCCCTTACGAAAATTTGGCAACCTAACGGCGCCATATAAAACATCCAAAAATGGATTGAGGAGATAAAATAGGGTCTCTCGTCATATGAACATAAAATTTACAGAAAGAGTAAAATAAAAGAACATCCACCAACATAATAAAGATGTGCTTAAAAGTAATGACATAAAATAGAGTACTTAAAAAGGAACAGAGAGTTAGGATCCCTTACCTCAAGTTTGAATTTTCTTGTTCATTTCTTTATATTCCATTAAACCAGGTAACTCTTTTTGATTTGAGCCAAAGGCTTCCTTGGAAAGAATTCTACCCAAATTGTGGCTCCTAGGAGTAAGAGAGGGATTAGGAGAGATAATATGAGTAGAGGTTGGATGGGACAATTGCTTGAGAGGTGTGGGTATGGGGGTAGAGGTGGGGGCATTTTATAAGAGGGGGGAGGGTCACTTTTGGAATGTCTTGAAATGTTACATTTTTATAAAATAGTTTTCCAATTTTAAAGGTCCCAAAATGATATATTTAGAGGATAAGATGATAAGGGTTCGAAATTAACCCATCCAATAGGTTTTAAACAAGTTTAAGTCTTATATTTTTCTTTATCTTTTCATTTTATTTAAATCGTTCATTAATGAGATAATCACTGCATCATCATGGTGTCTTAAATAAATTTATTTATGAAATGTATAAAAATTATAAAAAAATACCATGATGTATGAAATATCTTTTTCATTCCAATTAATATTTATAGTCAAATATATCATTTATATAAACAAAACTAAAATTGTTTTACTTATGTGATACATACTTTGGTTATATTTTCCTTTCATTAAAAAATAATACGATAAAGTGTTACTATCATACTAAAGTGATTCCATGGGGTCCCAAAGCTGGCACAAGGCATCCCATGGTTTTCCATGACTTAAAAAATTGAATTAAGACAAATGGATGGGTAAATTTATATTATTATGATATTATTTTATTACCCTTAACTACCCGATTACTAATTAATCATGATAATTAAAGATTATTGTCATCGTTACTATTCAAAATGTCCAAAAACAAAAGAGTCTTAATTAAATAATTTGTACCTTATGAATACAAATAGGGAATCCATTTTACTAAATTAAAAAGACAGAAATTGCAGTAATTAATTTAAAAACAATTCTCGTTGTCAAAACCAAAGACGGGTTTTTAAGAAGTAAAATTTATCAAAGGATTGACTTGTTTTTACATCCAATTTAAAAGTGAAATTACTTACAATGAATAAAATTTTATTAAGTGATAAAAACATAATTCAATTACACTTTATATCCAATTAAAATTGAAATATAACTATATAATTAAATTATATGAAATGGCAGTTTTGATGTAAAATGCAGTATTTTTCACTATTCATTAAAAATGAACCTTTGTCAGAAAAATATCAAAAATTTATCCAAAGTAAATTTGATATTCCAAATTCAAAAATTAATTCCATTTTACCAAATTCAAAACATAGATTTTTCCTTAATTAGTTTTATAATTAATTCCCAATGACAAAACAAATAGCGTCTTTTTAAGAAACAATATCTATTAAAAGATTAAGAATTGTTTATGTCCTATTTCAAAGTGAAATTAATTCCAATGACCAAAATTGGATTAAATGGTAAAAATATATTTTAAATAAACATTAAACCCAATTAAAAGGATAATCTATCCATATAAATAAATTTTATTAAAAAGAGGTTTTGAATTAAAATACAACATTTTTCACTATTCATTAAAAAATGAATTTTATCAGAAAAATAAAATAAAAATACAAAAAGTACATTTTGATGTCCCGATTTTAAAGAAGGATTTTATTTTCTCATATATAACATATAAAATATACAAAAACTAGTTTTAAAAAGGGGTCTCCATCAAAAGGCGGTTAATTGACCTTTTAAAGAATATTAGAATATCTATGCTTAAAATTGGATTCATTATAATTTGAAGCATATGAAATTTATTGGATAAATGTAAAAATATTTAACAAACATATATAATAATTTTGTAGTTAGTTCTATTCTTTCACGCCATTACAATGGATAGGCATTAACTACCATTTTAAATAATATTATTATATTATTAGTGTGCAATGTAAGATTTCAAAGAAACTCGTTGTTGCGTATTGGGTACGCAATCAGACATAGCATTCCCTTTAAATTAATATTAAAATTTTATTCACAAATATTGATAAATATGAAAATGTCATATTCTTTATTTACCTGGGATGTTACGAACATTCTCCTGTAATTCTATACTTGTGAAAAAATCAAGGTCAAGCATAATAATCCTTCAGGATTTCTTTAACCACTTTTAGTGCTGACTTGGATGACAGATTACATCTCTACATTCTTTTGGGTCGTTTTTCTATGCACAAATATAAAAAATAATGTTATATGGGTTGTGATTGATAGGCTGACCAAACTAGCTCACTTTATACCCATTTCTGAAACAAAAAATGTTGAGGAGATAGGAAATCTCTATGAAAGATAGATTGTTCATTTGGAGAGAGTTCAATTTCCTATAGCCTCTAATATTTATCATTGTTTTAAATCCCAATTCTAGAGTGTCCTTCAAGAGGCACTGGGATCTACAGTTCATTTTAGTATGGTATACCATCCATAGAAGGATTTCCAAATAGTGAGGGTTATAATAATTTTTATTGATATGCTCCGTGCTTGCATCCATGATTTTGGGGGACCTTGGGATGATCTTTAGGAATTTATTTAGTTATCATATAGTAATAGTTACCAATATACTATTAGACTATCCCTTTTTGAGGCCTTATTCGGCAGATCATGTAAATATTTTGGTGTTAGTTAGAGATCAATGAAGGTTCCTTGGTTGGACTGATCTTGGTCCAAGAGATGAAAAAAATATTTTGTCGATTCACTAGATATATTATAAACCACCAAGATGGTATAAATACTATACTTATCGTCATCATAGACTACTATAATTTTCAATTGCTGACTATTTGTTATTAAAATATTTACAACGTTTAATTCACCGATGACATGGGAGGTAGGGGAATATTGCTACTCATTTTAGGGGAACTTTTGAGGTTTTTGAGTATGTGGTAAAATGGAATACCATTTATTAATTCCACCATATTTGATGTTGATACATAATGTGTTCCACATATATCAACTACAAAGGAAATTTATGATCCATATCACATTTTGAGATAGAGTGATGTTTATCTTGATCTTGATTTATCTATGATTGAGCATCCAGCTAGGACTGTTGATTCTGAGATAATGATACATTATGGGATTGCATCACCTATGGTCTGTTTTCAATGACAACATAGATTTGATTCACATGATACATGGGAGCATGAGGAACTACTGAAAGAGTAGTTGCCTAAATGTTTTGATATTAAAACTTCTTGATTGGATTTCTTGATACATAAATTTTTTTATTATGGGGAGATTATAACACCATGTTACATTATAAGGGATTTGTTCTCCTTTGTTTTATATTCCTTTAATTTTTCTTGGGGATTTATTATAAAGGAATGGGTGAAGCACTGTATCATAGAAATTTACATATTGTGTAGTGTGATTATATGCAATATAATTGTATCTGGGTAAAAGTCATGAATCTATTTGAGGGTGTAAAAATTTTACATGCTGTTAAATTAGTTCACAGCTTGAAAAGGTTAAATTGGTTTTTTAATCAAAAGTCAATGCATCTTACAACATCATTTATTTTCATTTCATTACACATCGTGAAAGGAATACACATCATGTAGTTCCATGACATAGCGTGTTAAACAAGTTGGATTGGATAATTTCCTTTTATTTCAACCTATATCCTTTCCCTTTTGACACAGAGTCATACTAAGTATATTTTAGAGATCTCCAGTCCATCAGGATCATCCGTTCGGTAATTGATCATTATGTTGGTTGTGGTGCATCTCTCTGGGTAAGTGATCTTCATGTCTCTTCCATTATCTATTTCCTTCCTCATTTTAGTTTGATATATCATCATGGTATTGATGGATCTAATACTCTTTTTTATGGGTCTTTGATTCTATTTTGAGTTTCAATATCTTCTACCCCATTGTTTTTCATTTTCATTCTCTATTATGAATGTAATTTTTCATGATAAATGTTTGTGGTTCCATTTTATATTTTTCAATATAACTAGACCTTAATTTGAATGTTTTGATTTAAATTTATTCCAATTTATTTATGAAAACACAATTTTATGTGAATTGGAATTGAAATTGAATTTGTATTGGATTTTGGGGAAAACCACAAATTCTAATGAAATTGGAATTTGGGGCATGAATAGAATTTGATGGAATTTTAAAATTGATTTTAGTGTATTTATGAAAAAATTTGTAAAATTTAAATGATTAAAACAAATTATTGGTTTTGAAATGAAAAATAAATAATTGATGAAAATCATTATTTTTTATTTTGAAAGTGAATTGGAATTTTAAAAATAAAAGGTGGGAATTAATTTGTGAATCATGATTGATTATAAATGAGATGATTTTCCATTTTTCAATTCATTTAATTAGAACATATGATCCCAGGTAGTTAGTGGGATATTTGGATTGATAATTCTAGGATTATAATTCCCTTGAAATAGACTGATGATTACATATCTACCAACAACATAGTTAGGATGATCTTATCCCCGATGGGATGTTGATGAGTCTTATTCATCCTGAGCCTGATAAATGTGTGTACACATATTTCCATAATCACTAATATGAGATTTTTGAGGAACTGATAACTAGAAACTATCATACTGAATGGTAGATTACCAAGTTACTTATTGTGACTATTTGGATTAAAAATTTCATTGATTATGAAGCTGGTTTATTCATGCTATTTTATTTATGTAAATTTTTTAATAAATAATTTTTATTTAATCCATGATTGAAATGTTTTCCATCCATTGTAAGAATCATTTTTTACTATTAAAATGATATACTATTTCATTCCATGTTTTATAAAAAATTGAGAGAATGATTTTGTGTACTAGTATATAAAATATTAATGGAACACTTAGTGAGACCCTACTTGGTTTTTTATATCACACCCTAACTTTTCCTTTGAATGTTTTTAGAATTCCTTCTACCACATCTGAGAAAATTTAATACACCTCTTGAAGGAGGTTGATGTTATTGATCCTTTATTATTAGTGTTGTGACCTTTAGGACATTGAGTTTACAATGTCTTCTTTTGAGTAATTTAATGATATTTTTTTTGATATAACTGTTTGGTTTCTAGTACTATCTTCCTTTTTAGTTTTTAGAATAATGATATATATCTTTATCTTCTATTGTTTATGTGGAAAATCTATTCTCACTTTTATCTTGTATGGTGTTATGTGTTAGTAACCAACTCATGGGGATCAAAAACACCTTTTGGGCCATAATAGTGATTTTTTGGGTATCAAGGTACCATGGTATCTGAGTTGGTTTGCGAAAGGTGGTATTTATTATTATTCGTTATGGTTATTATATTTTTTATGTAATTGTCTTAGATATTTTTCTTTAATTTGGATTGTTTTCCAATGCATGGAAACCTCATGGCTGGTTCCCAACTAAAACCTTCTACATATATTTTTATTATTGAGGGTAAAATAGTTCCAATGTTGTCCCTTGGGAAACCATAGAACCTGTATCTATACTAGGGTAACTAGTGAAATTCCTCGATAATTGCAATAGGCTAACCCAGGTGGTGTGTCGGGATGACTTGGGTTGGTTCATTTCAAAATGGATTTAAGGCCCTCTTCTTATATAGGGGTAAATTGTAGAAAGGATCTAGTATTATTCGATCTCAAGTGATATATGTTGAGGAGTTCCTATAATGATCATCCGTGATCTAATACGTGAGTTTAAATGTATATAAAATGATAATTTTTATATATACATTACATATTTTTTTATAAACATTTATTACATTAAACAAAAACAAAATGGAGGATCATAATGGTATAATGATTTTGGAAACTTGTTACTAAAAACAACTTGTTAATAAGTGATGTATATCATCTACCACTTAGTTACTTGAAATTATAACCTTTATTATATATATCACATGTAATACCAATTATCATAACCTAGGTAAAAGAAACATAATAATGTGTGAGATCAGATGACCAATAAGGGTAAACAAGGTAAATATGTATACATGAAATGATTATAAGGGTATGGGAACATGATCATAACATATGAAAACCATACCTTACATATCAAAGAACAAAATATTGATTCATGGAATAAATATTGGTACTTCATCAGACATGAATCATAAGGAAATAAAAGCATTTAAGCAATGTGTGCATAACATTGCACAAGCCATAGAATTGCGGCATACACATAAGCATAGAAAATCATCTCCAAAGTAGTCAAGGCTTTTTTAAATGTCAAAAATAGGGGAATGGGTTCACTCCCCAAACTATCAAAGTAGTCATGGATCTCTTCCAAGAAAGTAATTGAAGAAAAATTCTCTTACTAAATTGGGTTCACTCCCCATTAAAGTCCTATTTATCTTCAAATATTTCTATATTTACCCAATTAATTAAAGGTAGATATATGTCTCATCCATCATAAAATTAAAATAAATTATACATGTTCCATAATATAATTAAAAATTAATCATATTAGGACATAAGAAAATAAAATTATTTTACATACACTACATTATAGCATAATAAATGGAACAAAAACTAGTTTCAAAATCATTTCTCATTTTATCAAAACATAAACTATTGAAAAAGAAATTTGTTTTATAAGAATTTTATCATAGTAAATCCTATAGAAGTAAAATGGATTTAACTAATATATTATCATCCTAAAAAAACCATCCATATAAATAATATAAATGGTATCCATAGATCATGTCCCTAGTGATGTGTATGTGACATCAAAGGATGTCATCTCAGATGGAAAATTATTTTGAAAGAACACTTGGAAATTTATTGAGGAAAAAACCTTTTCACTTTGAAGATAACATATCTTAAACTAAAAATTCATAAAACACTATCAAAATCCATTTATTTTAAAATAAAATTTTAAAATTATAAAAGAGTCATTAATAAAAATTTGGTCAGGATAGTGGTAAAAGATTTTTATGATGTACATGTTAATACAGTGATTCCTTTCACATTTTCAGAAAAATTGAAATGGGACTTGTTTGGAAAAAATACGAATATTACATTGAAATGATTTTAGTAAAAAGTTAAAAAAGGGTAAAAATTGACTTTAACATTAATTTTATAGTATTGAAAACTTTATTATAATCCTTTTTTCTTGAAAACATGGACATAGAATTAAATGGTGTTTTTATAGAAGAGAGAAATAACATTCATATTTATAAATAAAATTATTTTGAAATCTATATTACTTAAAAAAGTATAAAATTAAATTAAAACATTTATTCTAATGTCATAAAATGAGTAGAAGAAAATTCAAGTGTTTCTTGAGATCTTTTTCATAATATTTCAGCATCGAAAGAATAAACATAACAATCCTAACAATTAATGAGATAATATCATAAAACCCTTACCACTTTAGTAACATTAAATCAGAATAAATATTAATGAAAATGAATAAAAAAAGATAAAAGATCATAAGAATAAAAAAATACTGATCTTAATTGTTAATGAGTATGTCTGTACACCTCATAAAATATAAGATAGGTGTGTAACATAACATATGTCTCAAAGAAGAAAAATTGAGATAAAAGATATTACCTTAAGTATTGACATCCTTAGTACATGTTCGAAACTCATATATAATAAATATTAGTTTATTATACATATATTAAAGAAGAATACTAATATTTATGATACCATATATTATTTACTTATGAATTTTTATTACACGTTTATTAATAATTCTTTGTTAAAATCATGTTTGGACAGTAATTACTTTGTTGTTCATGTATGTTTTGGTTTGGTATTTTTGATCCTTTTACTTTCATCATAGTAACATAATATCCAACATTTTATCTTATATATAAATATAATATATATTAATTATATATTTATATGTATTCTTCCATTGAAATTAGATATTGAAAATGAGTTAACCTATTAATTGAGATGATAAACCGTACAAAACATGAAAATTGTTTCCATTTTCTTGATGGATTTATATAAAAGAAATTAAATAATAAATAACATTTATAGTTTCATTAGTCAAATATATATATATATATAATATATTTATTTATTTATTTTTAATACCTTTTATGTAAAGTGTTTGTGAAAAATTAATCACATTACTTCAAGTGGTGATAATACTCCGTACACAAAAGCGCCATTATCATATCCCCATAGAATGGAAAGTAAGAAGTAATATGTGATATAAATATTACATAAGAATTATAACGTCATAAATATGATATAAAAATAAAAAATCCATCACTATATCCATCCATGAGAGGTGTTTATGGAAGACTAATAACATTTGTTCGTGAGACGGTAGTCTCCCGTACTCATGTTAAATGTTTTGTTTCCCATTTGAGGGTAGATGAGAAAAATGAAGGTAATACAATTGACTTAATAATATAAAATAATATGTAAGATTATTAGTTTATTATATAATCATTTTTTATTAATATTTCTAGTAGGTTGAGGAAAAATTAAAAAAAACAAGATTAAAAATTTTACCTCTTCTTCAGAGAGACACTTTAGTTTATATGTAAAGCCTTCATAGAAGGGATTAATAATCAAAATAATTCCTTTAGTGTGATATTTTTAAATTAAGGAATTTAATTTATCTTTTATTTGTCTAAAAAAATGGGTTTTTATGTGTTAGGAGGATAGGATAGGGGTTGTCCTTTTATAAGTGGTGGAGAGTACACACATATATTTTTTGAAAATAATAAAGTGTAAACGTGTTTTTAACATTATAAAAGGATAATAAATAGGATATTCTAGAAATTATTAGTTTATAAGGGTTAAATATGTCTAAAAAATGTTTTGTAGAATTTTATGATTAATTTTACCCTTTATCCTTTTAGTTTAACCCCTGGTAAACCCTTTTGACCTTTAAATGCAGTAATTAATTTTTACTATTTTTACTATTTATATTGGTAAAAAAATTATTTTAACTTATTAGATAAAATTAATATTAATGATTAAAAATATTAAATACATTTTATGGAATTCAACTAATAGAAGTGGAATAATTTAATTTAAAATTAAACCTACGAACGTGATGAAAAATCATTTTTCCAAAGTGAAATGTTTCAAAAGTTTAAAACGTTTTTATATGAAAATTAAATATAAAATTGATTAAAATGACATATAATGGTTTAAATAAATTTTAATTAAACTAATTTTACTTTTAAAATATTTTAATTTTAAATTTAATGATATAAATTCTTTAAATGGAAAGGTTGTTTCAACTAAAAACCAGTATTTTCAATATTTATCAAAAAATTATTCATTTCAAAAAAATCCAAAAAAATCACCGCAAGATAATTTTGATATTCCAATTCCCAATATTATATTAATTTTTTCAAAAAAATCTAAATGTTAAATAATTAATTTTATTATTTTTTCACAAAAAACAATAAAATCATTGTTTCAAAAAATAGAAATTTCAAAACATATAAAGACATTACTAAAAATTTGGTACTTTTTTATTATCATGTTTTCATTATATAAAACCATTATACTTAATATTTAAAATATGGTTATTCATATTAATATATCCATGTTTAACATCTAGTTAATGATAGTTATGTTAAATAGTAATATAAGTAGTATATTTCAGTATATTAAAACTCTGTTTTGTGAGTAACGCATGTTATTGAATAAATGCAATGTATTTGGAAAGAAATAAATATTTCATAAAATATCTGGATGTTAAAATTTACCCCTGTAAAATTAATTTTGTCACTCAAAATTCCATCATTTTTATATAAACAACTAAAGATACTACTATCACAATACATCCTCAGGTTCCCCTGTAGCTTCCTTAGAATGACAGTTTCCCCAAAAAATGTTGAGAAGGTGAGTGGTCTTATTTCACAAAACATTCTCTACATCATAAATATTCTCCACCATATATTCCTCATAATATATATATTTCTCTAGTGGTATGACCTCTGAGTTAAATACATGTTTAGGGTCATATATTTACTTTCTTAGAAGAGATACATGGAACACATTGCGCACCTGAGAGAGGTCTGGTGGAAGCGCTAATTGATCAGATATCAGCTATATACTTTTTAAGAATTTCAAAGGTAACAATATACCTGGTCATAGATAGAGCTTCATTAAAAATATCATTACCTTCTTGGATTGATATATTCATATAAACACATTTTCACCATCTTTAAATTCCAAACCACATCGATTATTATCATCATAACTTTTATGTTGACATTGTCCTTCCCTTATGTGATGTTGAATGGAACTAACCATATTTATAATTTATTCATTTATATTAGGTCCTAATATCATTCTTTCTCCAATTTCATTCCAGAACGTTGGATATCTACACTTATTTCCATTGAGGGATTTATAAGTATTCTTCTGAATACTCATGTGAATTTCATTATTTTATAAAAAATTGTACTAGAATAAGGTAATGATTCCAATCAACATTAAAATATAGGAAAAAATATATCATCATATCCCAAAGAGTTCATATTTTCATTTTAGACTAATAATCTATCTGAGGATAATACATAGTGTTGAAACATAACTTTGTATAAGGAGCTTGCTGGTGCATTTTTCAAAACAAAAAGGTAATCCTCGGATCCTAATTAGAAACAATGTAATGTGTTACTCCATAAAACCATAACAATTAAGTAATTTATATCCTAGAAGTATTTTCTAAAGATACATATTCTCTAATAGTGATGAAGGTTACCATATTTTTTAGGTGAACGACTCCAACCCATATAATATTGTTCCCTTTGGGTGTTTTTGGCAGTCTAAAAAATAAATACATGGTGATGTTTTCTCATTTTCATTCTTGTATGTGTAATGGATGTAACATCCCCTTATACTTTTATCTCCCAGCCTTAAATTACTAAAATACTAAGAATCAAGATACAAACTATTTGATATCTCTTTTTACTCCATCGCATCAATAATACTCTTTTAAATCTTTATACATCATTGTACTTATATGATGAATAGATAACTATGAAAAAATGATCCTCCTCTAAAAATTAAATCTTAAAATTTTGTATAGGAGTAAAAAATGCGCGATTCTTAAACCTTATCATTCTATCTCCATTGAATTTATACTCTAGATCATTTCTCATCTTCATCTGTAGCTCTATATTTCCCTTTTGTGCCTCTTAAATTTTCAATTTGATGGATGGTTGCAAACTCGTTTGAGAAAGAAAGTATTATTCACTTCCATTAGGATTTATAGATTCATTCGTTCCTTGAAAAAAATTATTTTATCTTCTTTTAGCCTCATCATGGAAAATATAGGATGATCTTTTTGACTCAAAGCACCGACTACCTTGTTCACTTTCCTAGGGTGGTAATGTATTGAGTAGTTATAATCAGTGATCCATTCTAAATATCTAATATGGAACATGTTAAACTTCTTCTCCAAGAATATATACATAAAAATTTTGTTATAATTATATATATATATATCGCACTTTATTTAGTAAAGATAATGCCTCTATATTATTAATGAAAAAATTACCATATTTAACTCCAAATCATGAGGGTAATTTTTCTCATTAACCATCATTTTTCGTGGTGCATAATATATAACCATGTAATTATGGAAAACAACACATTCCAATACCATGTTTTATGTATCACTATATGTTACAAACCCTTATACACTATAGGGTAATGTAAGAATTGGACTGCAGACTAACCTTCTTTTCAATTAACTGATTTTTTAATTGCATTGTTCTATCCAAAGGAACTTGGATCCCTTTAGAGTTATCATGGTGAGTGGATTATATAGTTATGATAAATTTTCCACAAACTGTCAATAATATCCTTCAGACTATGAGAAATTTATATTTCATTCACTATAGTTTGTCTAGGCCAACATTCAATAGAATCTGTCTTTGATTGATACACATATATACCCTCTCCTGAGATTATATTACCAAAAAATAATCCCTTTATAGCCAAACATCATAATGTGTAAATTTTCCATATAAATTATCCTTCCTAAGGGTATTCAATACAATTCTTAAGTGATATTATTAATCTTAATTTCATATTTTATAGGTAATAATATCATCAATAAAGACAACCAAAAAATAATCAATGTAATATTTAAATAATATATTCATTAAAACAATGATGACATTATAGGAATTAGCATACCCAAATGGAATAACTATGTACTCATAGTGTCCATAAATTGTATGGAATACATTCTTGGGTATATCTACCTTCAAGGCCCCCAATTGATGATATCCAGAATGAAGTTCAATCATAAAAAGTTATTTATCTACATATATTTGATCAAAGAAGTCATAAATAAAGTGTAGAGGATACTTGTTATTGATTTTTATATTGTCCAAATCCTGATAATCAATTTTATGTAGTATCTCTCCATAATTTATTTTTTATAAATGGAAAAGATAAACCACATGTGACAAACTATTCCAAATTAATCCATTGTAAATATTCCCCTAGAGTTTCTGCTTAAATTCTTATAACTCAACCGAAGTAATTCTATAGGTATTCTTTAATATAGTTGTGGAACCAAGTATGAGTTCTACTGAAAAATAAAATTTAATATTTGGTGTAAGACTAGGAAAATTTTCTATAAATACATCAACAAACTCCCATACAATAGGCAAATCATATATATGGAGTTTCTACCTAACTATATTCTATAAACTCCCTTTTGAATAGGAATCAAAAACCATATAACAGATTTGACTTTAATCAGACGATAATTTTTATCATCACATTGATATATGATCATAGTTTTGTTTGGAAAATCATATATGACTTCCCATACTCGGAAATTTATGTATTCGTTATGTAGAAAAAATGAATCCATGCCTAATATAACATCAAATTCAATGAGATAAAGAATGAAAATATTTAAAGGAATAACATTCACACAAACTTTAATTTAAGGTTAATCAAATATGTGATAAGGGAGTATCAAAAGAATAAGGGTTTTCAGTATTAATTCTATATAAAAAAATTTGGGTGTTATCTTTATACCCTTATAAAAATATTCTGATAAAATAGAATGAATTGATCTAGAGTCAAATAAGACATTAGTAGGTCTAGAGTGGATGGTTAGTGTACCTTTCACCACATAATTTTTACACCCCTCATAATAAATAGTCATCTCTTAATATTTCCCCTTATACATAATCTTAATAGGTTTTTGATATTGTTCATCATCATTAACCTCCATATTTATCCACTACTTAGAATAGTGCCCATTATCCTTTCATTTGAAACACTGGAGTGTGGTTGGTGCATTCTGCGGAGCTGTATCTCTATTTGAATTATCATTTGACTTCATCCCATTAATTCAAAATTCTATTTCATGATGAAATTATTTTATACACATAAAACATTTTCCAATACCCTTATTATAGCTCCCACTATGTTTCATACCACACTTCAAGGATAATTGAAATCTTATATACCTCTTTCCATGGTTCTTAGTGTTTCTTTTGAAATCCATATTTCCTTTCTTATAAAACCCATGTGATTGATGGTAAAATAAAATATCCATTTCTACCTTGAGATTACATCAAATGATTTAATCATAGCTACTGATGTCCCTTATGGTTAACACTCTTCAGAAAATTGGTTTTCATCAACTAAATAATTGATCAAACTTGAATTTAGGTTGGATGATAATTCCATAAGTTTACCTTGCAAGTGTTGTAAAATTTTACTCCTCAGTACCAATGGATTTATTTTACTTTTTCAGCTCAAGTAATTCCTTATAAATTTTCTTAAAATAATGAGAGGGGATTACTTATTATATAATTTTCTATAAACTCTTCCCACTCCATAGAGTTAGTTTCATATTGTATAGATGTATTATTAATTATATTCCACTGTTGATCTACTTCACCTTAAAAATAATAAATAAATAAAAATTTCCATGTTTTGAACACTAGATAATGGAAAATATATTATCAGTGGAACTGATCCATTGATCAAAAAATATTGGATCTGTAGAACCACTGAAATATGGTATATGTTGCCTCATGAAGTAATCAAAAAATGATGTTCCATCCATTTCTCTTTTGTATGTTCATCATGATTCATATCTTGAGAAAAAAATTTAAGAACATAAATGATATTTTTAATTTGTTCTCCCATAACATTTAGTCACTCAAGATTAAAATAATTAAATTTTCCATTGATTTCAGCATTAACAATGTTCCTTTAGGTTCCATCTTTTGGTTATGAAAACAATCATAGTGTGTGTAATAATAATCATAGTGGGAAAAAAGAGTCATGAAAAATCATTTATATGATATCTAAGTCAAGACACCTTTTTTAAAATCCAAGACACAGAATTTTTAGCCAAGGTTATTCATAGCCATAATCTATTCAAATCCTTCAAGATGTTTTACAAATAAAATATAAATTAACCAATGAAAATCCCCCATGAGTGTCAAACAAGGTGCACATTAAAGCCCATTGTCTTGTACAGGTAACACTCAAGTCATGACCAAAATTCATTTTTCAGGGTTATTAACCCTAGGTATATATTTTCCAAAACCACATCCACTTTTAGTTTCTAGATAGGGTTAAATTTCTAGTTAAACATCATAATATATTCCTTACCAAAATTTTATGATGATTCCTTATATATATACTTTCTTTAAGGCTTCTCACTAATGTTTTCTCAAACTAGTTTCCAAAGGATAAATAAACATATCATTTGATACGAACTATTAAAACTCTAGGATTTTAGTACATAGACATTACATCTTTCTTAATAAATATTCATTAAATTTCCTAAAAACATCCCTGATTATCATAATGGTATAGTGAATTAAGAAACATGGAATCATAAAAAAAATCTTTATATGTGAACTAAATCATCAACTACATATTTAATAATAACTAGTACCCTTAATATATATATCACATGTAATAACTATCATCATAAACTGGGGAGAAGAAACATAAGAAGGGGTGAACTAATATTCCCAGTAAGGGTAAATAATGGAAATGTATAAACATAAAATGAGAATACATGTAAGAGGACATGAGAAAAACCTTTGAAAACTATACCCCCTATATCAATATCATGATCTTGATTCATGGCATAAAGAATAGAAATTCATAAAACGAGAATCGTAAGGCATTCAAAGAATATGAGCCATGATAGAATAACATTGTCATAATACATGGAATTGTGGCATGAATATAAGTCTATAAAATCATCTTCATAGTATTCAAGACACATTTACAATTATAACATAGTAGAATGGGTTCACTCCAAAAACATTCATAGTAGTCAAAGCTCACCCCCAAGTCTATCATTGTTGACAAATTCCCTTACTGAGTGGGTTTAATCTCAATTCCATTCCATTTTATCAAATGAGATTTAAATAATTACCAAATTCATTGGAGGGAGATCTATGTCCCACCTATTATATAACTAAAATCATACATACATGATCCAAAAGATCATAAAACATTCATTATATTATTAAAAATTAATTGAAATTAGTTTCATAAATAATTTATCATTTCATAACATGGGGAAAATAAAAATGTTTCTTAATCATTTCATCAGTTTATCAAATCCTAACTCATGAGAAAATATGTTGTTTTTATATGAATTTTTCCATGGTATGACCCATGGAAGAGAAATGGGTGTTAACATAGAGCATTTAGTTTTTTAAAATAACATTGTCACATTGAGAATAACATTTTTAATACTTAAAATTCATAAAATATTTTTAAAATATTTTTATTTGAATCTTTTAATGGAATCCTTAAAACGTTTTCTGAATATAATGGTATGAAATTATGTTCATGTAATATAGGTTAAAACAAGTATTCCTTTCACATTTTAGGTAAATGAAATATGGGAACTTTTTTGAAAATGAAATAAATATTACATTTAAAATTATATTAAACAATTCATAAAAGGGTATAAATATATTTAAATAATCATTGGAGAGTAGTAAAATATATCTTTAAAACATGAAAATAGAATAAAAATGTTTTTTAACTATAGATAGGAATAAAGTTGATTTTTCATTCAAACAATTTTTGAAATATTTAGTATATAAAGAGATAAAAATGAAGAAAAAAATGAATTCTGATGACATAACCATCAAAATGTTGAATTCATTAGTTTTTTTTATATTTTTATTATATTATTTCATGATCAAAAAAATAAATAAAAACAATATTGATAAATGATGAGATTGTGTCACAAAATACTTAACACTTTTATAACTTTGAATCATAATATCTATGAAATAAAAACATTAATTTAAACATAAAATATACCAAGAATAAATAAATTAATGATATTACATTAAAATGTAGCATTAAATAAACCTCATAAATGAAGATAGGTGTACAACATAACCTATGTTCTAAATAAGACAAATAGGAAAAAATTATCTTACCTTAAGTCTTATCTTCTGTTATAAATTTATTAAACAACTATATAATAAATATAAGTTTATTATAAATATATTATAGAACCATAATCATATGTATCATACCATATAAGATTTAATTATTACTTTTTATAACTATTTTATTAATTATTCCTTATAAAATCATGTTTTGATTAATAACAGCTTCATTTTTCGTGTATATTTCGATTAGGTATTATTTATAATTTTACTTTTATAATGGTATAATAACAAAAATAATGTTCAAAATTATATAAATATCATTTATATTCCATATATATTTATTTATAGTAACCTATTAAAGTTATATATTTAAAATGAGTTATGTCATTCATGTAAATGGTAAGTCGTATATACAATTGAACGTTTTTTTATTTTATTAATGGATGGAAATAAATAAAGGTAAATAACACAACCAAATTAAATAATCATTATTATTTAATATATATATAACATATATTAATTAAATTTACCCTTATTAATTTCTATGTAATTATTTAGTGAAAAATGAATCGCATCGCTTCGTGAGGCGGTAGTTCGCCGTGCACATGATTGATATTATCATATATCCATAGAATAGGATGTCAAATGGAATAAGTGATACCATGGTTAAAAAAAGAAAAATAATATCATAAATATCATATATGTACAATAAATCCATCATTATACATGGCTATGAGTGGTGGTGATGGAAAAGAAATAACATCGATTCGCGAGGTGGTAGTCCTTTGTACACATGATCGGTTGTTTTATTTTCCATTTTAGGGAAGAGGAAAACGTTTTTAGTCATTAAATTAACATAATAATATATAAGTATATTTATGACAATTAAAATGTTATATTATCATTCTTTAATAATATTTTATAGATTTTTTAAAGAAATAAACAAAAAACACAAGTTTAAAGAGTTTACTTCATCTTTAGAGAGCCTATTTAGGATTATATTTAAAGTCTTCTTAAGAGGTTTTCCTTATCAAAATAATTCCTATTTGATGAAATTAGTGAATTAAGTAATTTTATTTTTCAATTATTATATGAACCTAATGGTTTTGGATTTTTGAACAGGATATAAGAGGGGGTGACCTTCCATACGTGGGGGAGAGGACACACAGAGAATTTTTTTTAAAAAGATTACCCACAATTATCATGTGAAAAAAGGATCCAAAATGGGTCATTATCAGACATTCATGGTTATAAGGTCAAAATATACCCACCAATTTTCCGTTGGACTTGTTTTTATATCATTTTACCCCTTATCTTTTTTGTTTAACCCCTGTTAAACCCATTTTAATAATAACCACAGTAATAAATTTTTACATTATTAAATATTCATTATGGTCAAAAATTAAGTTAAATTTATTAGATAATTTAAATTATAGTGAATATAAATAAGGAACCCATTTTTAAAAATTCAATTCACCAATGTGATAAGATTTAACATTAAATTAATCCCACATATGAAATGAAATATATGTTTTCCGAAGAGAACTGTTTCAAAATTTTAAAAAATAAATATATTGGAATTCAATATGAAATTGATTCTAATGAACAATTTTTGAAACACCCCAAGATTTAAAAGTACGTTATCTCTTTAAAGTAATTCAATAGCTTATGATACACACAACCCCAAGTTCGAACGCACCACGACTTACCAAACAAGTTGTTCACAAAGCGGTTATGAATAGTATCAACTAGATTTTTAATTTTATATACTCCATATTATTTTAGAATCCATATTATTTGTTTGTTAGATATAATATAAGAACAAATTGATTTTTTTCAGATAAAAGATGTATTTTTAGAAAAAATGAAGTTTTACCGCCTTTTAAATGCGATCCCTTTTTAAATTTAATATTTTACACTTATATATATTCTATTTAATGATATTAAATTTTTTTTTATAAGAGAGACATTAAAATTTAGTTTCGGTAAATTTTTGGAACTTTTCTGATCACTTTTATATTATAATGAATAGTGAAAAATAAAAAAATTTAATTGAAGACAACATTTTTAATCAAAGTAATTTATAGTGTTAAATTATTAATTTGAGTAGTTTTAATGTATAATTTGATTATATTTTTATGATTTAATATAATGTATGTCATTATATATAATTTCACATTTAAATTATACACAAACACATGACAATATTTTGATAGTTTTTACTTCTTAAAACCTCGCTTTCTGGTTTTGATAATGAGAATTATTTTTAAAATAATTAATGTAACCCATATGTTCTAAATAATCTAAAATAGAAATCATTTTTGGATCCATAATATCAAAATTATCACAGGGTGAATTTTTGGTATTTTTCTGAAAACCTTCAAATTTTTATGAATAAAAAAAACACTGTGTTATTGTTTAAAAAAGACATTTATTTAAATAATTATTATTTTAATTTAAAATTATTTTAAAGTCAAAATAGATATATAATACCTATATTATTTCAATGTAAATAATTGGAGTCATTTTATAATAAGATTATATGTATAAAATTTTATTTGATTTGTTAACATCTTTTACCAACCTTCTAGGAACATTTACAAATTTTCATAAAACATAATTTTACCACTTTTGTGAATTGAATTTAAAAAATCTAAGAGAAACGGTTGATATTAGTAAGTAAAATTTGGTTCAATAGGTTGAAAATAATTTTTGGTGAATAGTAACTTTTGAATTTTATTTACCACGTTTAAAATTAAATAGTGTAATTAAAGTTAAAAATTATAACATAATTACCCTAACACATGTCCTAATTCTATTGGATAAGTGTATTTCGTTCAAAATAAAACTTATGAATCAAATATGAACCTTTTGGTCCACTTTTATTAGATTTGGACATTTATGACTATTTTATTTAGAAAATAGTTAATAGTGTTAAATTTAACGTTTAAGAACGAATTTTTTTAATATTATGTCATACATAAGATAAATTCAACTATAAATATTCATTATAAATATAAAATTATTTCAAAAATCATGGTATTTTATTTATAATTTTTAGGCATTAAATAATAAAATTTATTTGTGACACATTGATGATGCAGTAATTACCCTATTTATGAAAGATTAAAATAATTGATATTATAAATATCTATATAAATTTAAATTGAGTCTATTGATAAATTCTATGAATTTTTTAGGATAATATGACATGTTAGGGTTGATTTTTTGTTTTTTTATGTAATCATGTTTTTTTTTACTTTTACAAAAAACCAAATACTAAATAGTGTCAATATTGACATAAATGAGTTTTTAAAACAAATACTATATTATTAAATGATATACTATTACTTAATCACAATGGTTTTTTTGAAAGACTTATATAATGATATATATGTCATTATTGAACCACATTACGTTCTATTGACATTTTAATGTAAGTTTATTAACCATGTATTATAAAAATACAATGAGACATTGTAAAAGATAAACTATTTAACTAAGAGTTAAATATAAAATATGAGGTTAATATGTTGACCTAAAGATGTCAAGAACCTAATGGTTGAGAGTATTTAGACTAGTACCCACCATAAAATTGAAAACAAAATCTATTTAGATCCATTATAAAGAAAAAATTATTTGATAATAAAATAATATTTAATGTTTTTCCTAATTTGACCCTCACCTCTCTTATAAATGGTTACTTTACCTTCTCTCAAAATCACACCCACAATGCCATTTAGCTCGGCCAAACCCCTCCGAAATATCCTCCCAAATACCCTCACTTAATCCTAGAGGCCTTACATTGATCAGAAGTCATTCTAAGGACCCCTTTTGATCAAATCTAAAGGAAAAACTCGAAGAACAGGCAATTACTTCATCACCTCTTTCAAAGTTCATTTCATCTTCCACCTCCTCTTTCATTGTTTTTTCTATACTAAAATAATAAATATAGTACCTTATACATACAGTTATGTTATTATAAATTTGGTACAACCATATTCATTATTCTATCCATCCTTTGATTGAAAAATTCACCATACGTTTGTTTGTACGGCTTACCATCTCCATGGTGTGGTGTAGTTTGTTATTCAACATTTCATTATTTGGATGAGTATTATAATGAGTATATTTAATGTAAATAATTAATATAAAATGTTAATTATTCTATATATATAATATACCATCCAATTACATTTGATTTCTACATCAATAGATTGATATCGCCGCTCGAGTGTACATATGGCTTACCATCTATATGATGTGATTGGATTAATTTCCACGTTCACCATTGAACGATGATTATAAAAATATATATTATAAATTATTCCTTAATATATAGAATAATAATTATACTATAAATATATATATATATTTTTTGTGTGTCTGTGTTTGTATTTGTGTGTGTGTGTTTACATATATCTCATTCACTTACTTCTGTTCTATACGATATGAAAATGGAAACAGCTTTTATGGATACGTACGACCTACCATCTCCATAAATGGTGTTTTTCATTTTATATATATATCTATTATACATATTTATATTCTTAATATATATGATACATAAATAATGTTTTATATTCAGGAAGGAATTAAATCATGATATAAGTGATATGATCAAGAATAACAAGTTTAAACATGTACGATAGAGAAATTGATTATTACCTGAAATATTATTTTTACATATAAATTATTATTAAATGGGTTGTATAAATCCGTATATGAATAATGTATTAAATAATTAATATGAATACGTTTCTATTATAATTTAATAACGTACTATGGTCATTATACAAGAGGTTAAACATACCATTGACCAAAGTAATGTACAAGGTAAGGGTTAATTCCTCAATCTCATTATTATCCAAGATTATTTATGTGTAAGTATTTACTGGAAAATTTTTATCATCCATGTCCAAGTTTCAAAAAAAAAATTTTAAAATAAATATTTTAAGGTTTTTTGGAAGCGACTCTTTATCAAGATCAACATTTTAAATGTTTTAATGATTTTTTTCTAGAACTTTTTAATTAATGTCCATGTTTTAAAAATTATTTTAAGGATTTATTTATATGTACATGGTTTATTTATAATTTTAATTCCTTTAAAAAATTTCAAAGTGGTATGTGACAATTTGATTCAAAAATATCTTTTTAAAGCCTTCTTTTATAAATTCATGACTTTTAAAAGATTTCACAAAAAAAGGATATTTCTCTCAAAGTGTTTTTTTTAACTATGTAAACATCCTTTGTTGGATATTATTATTGATTGAGGTTTATTTACTATAATACAATCTTTCATATTGTATTGAATGTGTTATGATATGTTTGACTATTGATGTGTTTTATTTATACTATTCATGGTTTATGGTTAAAGTATTAACATTTCGTATTCTAGTTTTAATATTAAGGTTTATGTTATGTTTCAATCTTTTCATATGAGGAATGCATTGGACTTGGTATGTGATGGGTGGAGCCCACTATAGCTCCTTGATGAATCAGTAGGTCTCATGAGTCAAATTAGTGTCTTGGCACAAGGCCTTGGCAAAATCTTTATTTGTAGTTTTGGCCCGAGGCCTTGCCTATGTAGTTATGATGTCCGACATTGTGCATTCCATCATTATGAAATTATCCATTTATATTAAAAGTTATTATTCAACTATTAGAATATCCATTATAATAAGTAAATGGAATATTTTGATTTATCTTTTCTGTATTATGCGGAAGATTAAGTTTAAAATGATTTTGTTTTAGTCTTAAACATTCCCTTAAATGTTTATTCTTATTTATGATTGTATCCTATATATTGTTATCCTTACTAAGCATCTGAGCTCACCCCATTATAATGTTTTATTATTCCCAAGATATGAAGAAGTGTATTATGATTTATATGTGGGGATAATCTTGGGGAATAATGGTGTGCTCAAAGGATTATTTATGTTATGTTTTATTTTATAAATTGTAATGTAATGTTCATATATGTAATCTTTTTTCCAAGACTGCAAAAATGATCGGACCTTTGGGACTTAATTCTTTGTAATCATGCTAATGTATTAAAATAATGCACCAACTCTGGGTAACTGGGGTTGTGGAGTTATAATTTTTTTTAAATAAAATATTATTGAATTAAATTTACATTTAAATGAAAATATATCCTTATAAATTTTTTAAATGAAAATTTAGTATTCAATAAAAACTAGTATTTTTCACTATTCATGGAACAAATCAACTTTTCAAAAAAATCTAGAAATGTAGTTAATTTCTTAAAAAAATGAATGTTTCAAAATTAATTTTATTATTTGTTCAAAAATATAATATAATTTTTTTTTCATAAAATAGATATTTTGAAACATATAAAAACATTACAAAAAATATGTACTTTTTTATAAATATGTTATTTTTAAATAAAATTATTTAAAAAAATAATTTAAAATTTATTTATTCCTATTCATACCACCTTGTTTAACAGCTTCTTCCTAGTGGTCAGGTAAAATAGTAATATGAATAGTATATTGTATTTTGTTAGAACTCGGTGTTTCTTGTAGAATAATATATGAAGGAAATTATATTTATTAGAGAGGGAAAAATATTTTATAAAATCTCATGGTGTTATAATATGGGTGGTTGGTATTTTCTTGTTAAATTTGTGATTTATGGTTTTTTATTTATGGGATATTTTGTTGTGTTTTTATTCTACTCTGAGTGGTAGGAGGAAATCACGAGAAATAATAGGACTCTCCAAGTTTTAGAGTAAAACTATAGGATAATCAAGAAGTTCCTGCTTAAGGTACATGGTCTTTTAAACTATATATAGGTTTTGTGAACTTCTGAGGATCAATTCCATTAGCTCTCACTCAATTGGAACATTGTCAAAAAAATTATGGGACCAATGTGCATGAAGTGGTAAAAATTTTAATTTTTTCATGTTTTCACTTATTAAGTGATTTAGACATATTTTATGATTGATGATGTTTGTTTTTTAATATTTGTGTTGAATATTATTTATTTAGATTTTTTTATCATGTTTTAAAGTAATGTTTTTTGATTTTGAAATTGATATTATTTTGGAAACCATTTCTTTGTTTTGATATGTGTTTTTCAAATGTTTAGAACCTTAAAATTTATTATTATCATAATGAAAATGATTTTTGTATGTGTGTGATTTTAAGATGAAATTAATTTTCCTGGAAGTTGTTTCCTTGACTATTGGGATTAGAATGTTTTATGGTTTTGAATAGAACATTAAATGGGGTTTTGTAATTTTTAATTGTTTTATTTTGTTTATTTTTTATTTCACAATTATCGATGTTTTCAAAGTCCTTTTCAAGTGGGTTTTTAGGAGGTTTTCTAATACTTGTTTGTTTGACTGGTGTTTATTCTCTTTCTAGAGGAATTAAATGTTTTATGGTTGAAAAAATATATATGATATTTTAGAATATGGCCCCCAAAAAGGATTTTTAAAGTTAATATCGGGGTACTTGGGGTATCTTTCCCAATGATCCAGAAGTTTTCCTTCTAGTCTTTTACTTTTCCTAGACTCCCAATTAAGTGGTAGTGATATGTTCTTAACTCATTGATCTTGATTGAGAGATTCTGAATATGTATTCTATAATATTTTTTCGTGATCAAGAATCCAATGATTTGATGGAGTGTCTAGCTAAGTTCAAAGAGATATTTAATTTTCTATACACACTTCAACCCTCTAGGATGAGGTGCATCGTTCATTTATTCTATGGATTGGGTTGGGAATAGTGAAAACCCACTATCCATGGCCAATTGTTTGTGGTTTTGTATTTAGGTATATTTAACGTTATCCTCCATCTATTTTTTTATCCTAAGAAGGTGAGAATTTCTAATGTGATGGAATATTTTGGTGTTCATCAAGGTGATCAATCTATTAATGATTATGGTAAGTGTTTCACTCTCTCGGTTCATTTCTCCTTAGTGTTGGAGGTTGATGAATCGAAGAAGGATTATTTATTTTCCAGATTCCATTATCCTAACCTTTTTCCTTTAGAGTATAAATCTAGCTTGACTACCGATATGAAATGGGTCTATGATATTATTATTACTGAGGAAATATTTGTAACACCCAAAGATTTTGGAATATATTTTTTCTAACATAACAGTATTTTCGATGGATTATTCAAGTTGCAATACCAAACTAAAATGAGCCACACCATATTAGTTGAATATTATTAATATATTACTAATTAACCCACTAGTAAATAAATATATATCCACAATTATCAAATAAATGATAAATTTAATTTAATATTAAAATCAATTGTTCTTTCACAAATAATTTTTTTAAGGTATTGTATTTTTATTCTAATAAATCAAATCAACCAATTTTAAATGATAGTATTTTTTTTATTTTTATAAATGAACTAATATATTAGAATTATATAAATTATAAATTTGTATCTAATAATATTTAGAACACTTAATGTTTAAAAAGTAATGTTTTCAATAAAAATAGCTTTTCTTTATATCTTGTATTATCATTTGACAAAAATAAATGTATACATTTTAAAATTTTAATTTGAAATAAATATAATTATTTTTAAATTACTAATTTAAAAATTATGTAAGGGATATTTTTTGTGATTTATCTGAAATAAATAAAATTTATATGAATAGAGAAAATATAGTTTTACCAAAATTGTAAATGTTAGGACAATATCAATATATAAGAAAGAACTAAAATTTATAAAATCATTTTATTCAGTAAATATTTATTTGATGGGTAAAAAATATTTGTTTTAAAATATTTTCTATTTTAGAAAGCTTGTGATAAATCTTTAGAACATAGGGAACATTTTATTCCAAATTAAAACTATTTTTATTATTTCCATTTTATTAAAAAATTTATTGGTGATATTTCGGTTTGGGATTATATAGAAGTAAAATCAATTTTATTTTAGAAATTTGTTTCAATAAAATGAAATAAATTTCTAATTCTATCCTACACATAAATGTTATGCATAAAAATGTAATTTTTCAAAATATAGGTTTTCATGTATTACATGTGATAATGTGAACAATAATTTTTCTTACACATAAAAATTTTATTTTATAAAATGGATTTTATATTTTGAATAATTTGGTCTAAAATATTTAATGATTATTATTTTATTTTTAGGCCCAAAAAATTAATTACTTAAGAAAAACTATTAACCATGGTAAAAGATAAAATGGTAAAAAAAGTTAACAAAGGGGGTAAAAGGCCTGAAATGTTAAAAAAATGTTTTCAGTCAAGTGGTTCAGGTTTTTACTAGACAAAACTTATCTCAAATACATTATTTTCCATTTTTGGGTCTTCTTCACATATAAAACATTTTCTATATTTATATTTAGTTGAAATATTAATAACAATATTATTCTCACAACGGATAAAGGGGGCCTCAAACTACCTCTTCCAGACCACCCTAAGAATTTGGTTTCCACATGGAAATCTAAATTTTTTATTTAATTTGTAAACCTCTTACTTTTACATGATCCTTTAGTAATAGAAAAGTATCATAAGACAATGGAGTCTTCCAAGGGAAAGCTCATGTCCTCGAGGTGAGTTCTTTTTTACTGAGAAATTTTATTTTATTTCATACTTTCCCAAATATAGTTTTAAAATTTCTATATAACTACATTAGTATTTATTTTAAACAGAATGTTAATATGATAATGGAAAAAAATTATCCTCATTTCTTCTTTTAATTTGAAAAAATGAATCTTCTAATCTTATGTTGTGTGAACTACAACCATCACGAAGCAACATCATTAGTTTTCCACCATAAACATTATTGATTATTCATAAGAAATATATTGAATAATAAATGTAAAATATGTATTATTATTATTATAAAGATGAAAATTATAACTAACCTTTATTACCTATCATTTATTGACAAATGAAATGTTAACCATGTGTTTTTTAAATTACTACAACCATGAATAACGTATCTTATTTTTATATATTTTTCTTCCTATTTATTAAAATATAAGAATATATTATTCAAAACATTAAAAATATATAACTAATATCATTTTTATAACATAATATTGATATTATTCCAAAATAAACCACTTTTAAAACCATATTGGTCCATTAATTGTGGTATGTTCATGTTTGGGTCTGTTTAATAACCTTTTTGAACAATTCTATATAGAAATATCATAGAATAATATTTTAGAAAATTTTATGATAATATATTATTTAAATATGTAAAAAATAATTTTTTTAATTAAAATGGTAAGATTAAACTCATTAATTAATATATCATTGTTTGTTTGTTAAAAATAATTGAAACATTCCTGTCACCAAATTCGTCTACAAGAACCGTAACTTAAACTCATATAGAATGAAATTATATATTTATAAAATATCATTAAAAATAAATTTTAGTTGCTTTATGATATTTTAATGATACAATTTATGAGAATAATTAATTGAAACACATTTATTATGAAATTAGTTTAAAACAATTAATATTACTCAAACTTAATATCGAAAATAGATAATAACTAACTAATATACATATAAAGAGTAATTATAAATGAATTTTATAAAAGTTAAATATATGAATAAGGTGGTGAAATAGAATATTAAGACATATGTGTTTTTTATATATGATCTTAGATTCTATTTAACTAAGTAGGGATACAAGGTAAGTGTTTCTTGTCTCAAAATTTGACCCATTGGGACACATTTATAATTATACATCATATCTTATTTGGTATGGTTTATCTGTACCTACTTTAGTATGTTGGGTCATTATTCTCTAATTATTCATGGTATTTAATATTTCATTTGATATCGTATCCTTCAATTGTTTTTTATTTAAATTTTACTCAATCCATATCAGTTTTATCAACTAAAAATTATTTCTCCTTGGTTAAAAAAATATCTAATTCATTAGGATATTTTAATAACTTTTATCATTAAAATTATATTTTTATGTGGTATTTTATCTTTTTATAAGGGGATGTTACTTATTTTGATCAATACCATCTTCCTTTATGAAATAAATTATCAAATAAATGTTTGAAAATGTATAGAATAATTCAAATTATTTACAATGGATATTTTCCTCCTTTTCTATATTTTATTTCCCTCTTAAGTTATCATCTATTTATAGGAAATCATAAATAGATTATTTTATAATAGACTCATAATTATCATCACATGTTTTATAAAGGAAAGTATTATACATTTTTATGACATGGGTATTCAAAAAATATATATTTCAAAATATTTAAATTTTTTTTATCATTTTGAAATCAGATATTCTATCTTCCACTCCAAATTTGGTTTCAATCCATGAAATATTTTCAATGATCATTTATTAACGATTATTTGTTTATGTAAAATTTTTCAAAAAACACTTCACCATTTTTAAACCATTATGTCTTCACACAGATTTATTGTGGATATTTTATTCCAAATACCAATTTTTTAAAATATCTTATTTTGAATTTCTCAAATATTACTTTTCTAAAAATGAATAATCAAACTGACATTAACTATATCTTTTACAATAATGATAAAATAATTTTATAATAAGAATTAATGATTTTTCAACCATTTTTTCTTTTTCTATAATTTTTTTTAATTTCATTGAGTATATTTTTCATTATTAACCCTCTAAATATTCATTTAAAATAATCGTTTTTGGTGATTGAGTTGTGGGTATAAACTTTTTACATTCATGAGATCAATTTTGGTGATAATATCAAGAAATGTTGTGAAACGCATTTTTCATTACATGTGTTCTTTATAATGTAAGGAATGAATCTCATTTTCTCCGACAGGTTTTCCTAAATGTATAATGATTGATATATTAAGGAACAAATATGTATGTTTTTTCATTCAGTGATGTTTTGGCCCAATATACCCCTCCAATGAATTAGTTAATGATTTATATCTCATGGCATAATGAGAGACCATACATGTGTGTTCCCTAATATATCAATCATTTAATATATATGGAATACCAATGGTAGAAAATGGTAATGATTTATATCTCATGGAATAATGGTAAATGAGTGTTGATGCTAAATCCTCCAAGTGAAATATGTGACTGAAGCCTGATCCACCATCGGGATCAAGTGAGGGATGCCTGACCACTAAGGGAAATAGGTTACTAAAGCCTTATCCGGTAAGGTAATTAATTTTTAATGACTAATGAATTATTTTGTTATTATTATGATCTTTTTTCATTTATAATTTTAGGTTTTTAAATGTACTGATGCTATGATTGGTCATGTATTACACTCCATGTTTTATTTGTCTATGTTTCCCTAGTGTAATGTTCATGGATCATGATTATTCTCTAATACCCATATATGTATCTCCTCCTCACTTATGATCATCCTTAGTAATCTCTTATGTTCCAATTACTAAGAATATAATATCACCCATTTCATATTATTTTTGACTCTAATATAAGAATATTTGTTTTATAAGTCATATGTTTTGAAGGGGGTTTAGTATTGAGTAGTTATAAATAAATATTGATGAGGGTTGTAAAATAAATTTTTATGTATCAAATCTTACGAGATAATATACCTTTTATTCTCTAGTTTTTATACTATTTATAAGATGGAATGATCATTCACATAAATTAATGAAATAAATCTATTAATTTATCTTGGGTCTCTTTAGTTGGTATCAAAGGTGGGTTTAGTTATTTTTAGGATTAGTTAAGATAGATTTAGTAATAACCTTAGGATAATACTAAGGTATAAGTATAATAATAAGATAACATCCCAGTGTTTTGGTAAAGATTATTTTTTTCCCATTTTAACTGAATTCATATTTGGATAATACAAGTGGAAGTAGGATCTGACATAGATATACCTTGGGTTAATTTCCTTAAAAATTACAGATTTGGTATTAACTTAGTCATTACATGGTGATTTATAAATAGGCCTAAATCCAACCCTAGCATGACACACCTTATGGATATACCATGGTTAAATATGATTTTCTATAATAAACTATTGTAAATAATTTTCATATGATGTTTACTAATTTAAATAGAGAAATTAATAAAAAAAATGAAAATGTATAACTGAGAATTAAACAAAAAGAGTCATAGGGTTAACTAAATGTACCATATGTTAAAATTTAATATTCCAAAGTGGAATAAATCATCATATTTATGTTTTCAAATTCATATTTAGGATATTATCATATCCATTTTAGTTTTAGATTGAAATAGGATTATGAAAATGAATCTAAGAAAGGTATGTATCTAGAAATTATTATGTTTTATAATTGAATAAGGGACCATACCTAAATATTAAGAATATTTGTATAAGCATATTATATCGGAAAATGTGACTTTCCAAATCATGACTAATTTAGGGAGGTTGATAAATTAATAGAAATTAAATATTGATACTCTTAGCTATTTTTATTAGTGACTAATATATTTTTATGATATTCTCATTAATTCATAATGTTATGAGAAATATATGAAATATCTAAGGATTTTTCTTCAGTATTTTTATTTAATGATTTGTAATAATATATTAAATGGTATTAATAACCTTCAAAAGTGAGTTTATGAAAAGGTTTTATTTTTGGGGATAACTATTGAATAACGTATTATTGAGGGATGGATAACTCATTAGTTAATATATGCATGATATTGTGATAATAAAAGGTTAATTGATTTTGAAAACTAATGTTTGTTAGAATTGGTAACCTTGGGATTTATAATTGATTCTAGATATAGTTAGTGTTTTTCATCTCATTTTTGGGATTGTAGTATATATTTTCTAGTGTGTGATCACATTCCTAAGTGATTAATATATTTTTAAGGCCAATGATTGTGTTAATTTATTGAATAATGTTTGGTTTAAGTGTGTTCTAACATATTAGGGATTTATATGTGTTTAGAAAAGATAAATTATAAATATTTTATGATTAGGATATATACATACTTGTGTATATGATTATATAAAATATTAATGTTTTTTGGTGAAAGTTAAGTAACATAATCTAGCTTAAGAGAGTATATAAGATGTAATATTAGAAGTTATATCCCAAATGATAAATATATTAAGAATTCCTTCTCCCACTTTTATCCCAGAGTAATTACTAAATTTGTGAGGATGCAATTTATTTAAGGTGAGGTGTAATCTAACACCCCAATATTTTCTAATATATTATTCTATAAATTAATACTATGTTCGATAGCATATTTCACATGCAACCTTATACTAAAATATGTCACAACATATTATATGAATATTAATAATATAGTATTAACAAAATCTATTGTAAATAAAAATATATCCAATTTTAGAGAAAAATTGATAATTCTGATTTAATACTAAAATGATTGTTTTCTCAAATAAGTTCCTTTAAGTATTTTATAATTTATTCAAATAAATTAAATAAGAAAATTTTAAATGATAATGTATACTATTTTATAATAAAAACTGTTATATTAGAATTATCTAAAATAGAAATTGGTATGAAATAATATTTGGAATATTTAATCTATAAAAAAGCTAATTTTTAATTAAAAAAAATTCATTATATTTTTTATTTTAATTTAAAAAAGTAAATATATTAATAAAATAATTTTAGTTTTATATAAATAAATTAATCTTTGAATTAATAGGTTTCAAATTATCTTATGGTTATTTTTTTGGTATTTTTCATAAATACTTAATTTTTAAGTGAATAGTGAAAAATATAATTTTTATCAAAATTATAAATTTTATGGATTTATAAATATAAAAAATAACCTATAATTTTATAAATCTTTTTAATTGATTGAATATTTATTTAAGGGGTAAAATTATTTATGTAAACAAATTTTGAACATAGAAAACTAATGTTTAATTTTTAATACTTAAGTAACATTGTATTCTCAATTAAAAAATAGTTTTTGGTATTTTCTATGAATTATATATATTCAATGATGATATTTAGTTTTGGATTTATTTAGAAGGTACATAAATTTTATTTCACCAATTTATATCATTAAAAAATAATTGTAATCTTATCCAACAAATAATGTTTAAGCATAAAATTATATTTTTTTTTGAAAAGTAGGTTTTTTACACATTACATGTGTTAATATTGAAAGTATTTTCTATTAAACATACAAAATTATTTGATAAAATAGATTTTATATTTTTTAAGAATATGTAAAAATTGTTTTATAAGTTCCATTTTATTTTTAGGCAGAAAAATGAATTAATTAGGTAAAAACATGTTACTATGGTCAAAGCTACAAGTTTAAAATGAGTTAACCAAACAGGTAAAAGGCCTAAGATATCAAAAAAATTAAAATTATTTTTGGATGTTTTTATAGTAAAAAACAATATATATACTATTATTTTACATTTTTATGTCTTCTTGACATGTTAAACTTGTTCTTTCATTATATTGAGTTCAAATAGTTAGAAAAATGGCATTATCATCACTTATGAATGTTCCATAACACCACCTTATAAATTCCACCATAAAAATTTGTATTCCTTTTGAAACTAAGACATTTTTTATTCCTTTATAATACTATTTCATTTCCTTGAGCCATTTTTAACATGAAATTATCCTATGACCTCCGTTTCCATGGACTCTTCTAAGGGAAAGCCATAGTCCTCAACATGGGTACTTTTTTCATAACTTTTTTTCTTTTATTTCTAAATTTCCTAAATATAATTATATAATTTTTATAAAATTGTAATGTCTTAGACCTCTCTGGTCCATTAATTTTATAAAATATGATCTTCAAGGTGTTCTGGGAGATAATGGTGACTCATTTCAAGATTCTTCCAAAATAACAGTTTTCTAATTGTTTTTCATCCAAACAGTGAGTCGTGTTGGTGACTCGCAATGGTGGGTCATGATGAGTAAGTTAGGAATAGTAATTCATGATGGTAGTTCATGATGGTTATTCACAATGGTGACTCACATTAGTCGGTTAGGATGGGTAGTCTTAACAATTACTCACACCGGTAGGTTGCCTGCGGTGACTCACGACAATGACTCATCTAATAATGACTCATTCAATGGTCAGTCATCCAATGGTGAGTCACCCAATAGTGAATCATCAACCTGTAGCTCATCTAATGGAGAATCACCTAATGGTAACTCATCCACTAGTAGCTCTTCCACCAATTAGTTAGCCAATGGTAACTTATCCACCGGTGACTCACAATGGTGACTCACCCAATGGTGAGTCATATCCGATATTTGTCAAAATTCCAATTTCTCTAGTTTTTCTAGATTCTCCATTTTACATTTCCATTGAAATTAGTTGTGTTTCAAACCAAATTTAAGTGGTTCCTAATTCATTTAAATGGATTTAAAATATATCTTTAAATTCATACTGCTCCTGAGGATTTTAAAATTTTCAAAGTGCATGGGATTTGTGAAGATCCACCATTAATTGGGAATTCCAAACGATTTCAAATCCTATTAGCCTCATATCGGATCCTTCAAATCTAAAGAACTTCCCCAGTTCTTTCCATCTCCTTTATCTTGGAATGATTATCCCATAACCTTTCTTATTTTATAGATTGTGTGCATGCATTGTGGCCTTTAGATCACGTTTTCCTATAGGATTCTTCTTGCTTCATGTTCACTCCCTGTTCAGTGAAATAAGAATGTTATGATCAGTTCTTCTTTGAGGTATGGATCCCTTTCTCTTTATTTAATTTTTGTATCATGCAGGCTGAGTGTAAAATGTCTTCCATTGTAAAGATACCAGAATTACAAATAAATAAATATAATTTAATTGGTTAAATACCAATATACAAGGTATGAAAAAAAGTTATGCATGCTTATTTTTTATTATTTTCTTGTTGATATTGTGTTTTGTATATGATAATCACCCATTAAAAATCATGGTCATTGGTGTTCTTTTTCTTGTTCACTTGGAATGACATGTGAATGCTTTTTGTTGGTCTTCTATTTTAAAACTATTTATATATGAAATTAATTAACCACATACAATCAACTAATAAATGGATACCCCAGGATAAAACTATTTCTGTGATAACCCATGGAATAACAAGAGGAAATGGAATATGGAATGACTTGTAAAATATGAATATTCTCTTGTTTGGGATTTTTTGTGGTGTTTTGGGTGTTGGATTTTTTTGACTTGTGTGGAAGTAGGATTGTGGGTTTGGATATATGATGTGGGGTGGTATGGGTGGTGAAATGGAATCTCAGGTTGGTAGATTTATTGATTGTGGAATTGATGGATAGTGTTGTGCAGTAGGGATGCTATCAGGTTGTCCTGTGCTTATATTGCTGGATGTGATGGTTGTGGTGTTGTTATGCAGTGGGAATTCCCAGATAGTTGTATTGAGTTTTGTTATGTGTGACTGTGAGTTGGTAGTTTTTTGTTGATAAGATGATAGATTGGTTAGAATGACATTGAAGAATGATGATGTTAGTGGTTGGTATGGGTAGTTCTCCTATAGTTTCTTTATGACTTCCATGTAGAAATCTTCACCCTATGTATCAGGCTCAGTATGTCATATCATTAATGGGTGTTAAACCTGGATGAAATTTTATTTGTACCAAACTAGTAGGCTCTTCACCTTTTAAAATGAATATGGTAGTGTTGACTATTTTCCTGTGTTACTTATTAATAGTTATTCTTGGTAGTTTCCCAGGTAGAGAAGGAATAAAAATTTTAATTAATAATTAAGAATTATAATTTTTTTAATGAATTTGATGCGGGGTTTTATTTGAGTTTTAGCTTTAGGTGAAGCGGCTTTAATTTATCTACATTATAAGTGACCATCACTAATAAATGAATTTAGAGGTAGCAACAATGTTAGCAGTGTTATGGAGTGGTTGACTGTTTGATTGAAAACCCATAGGTGGGTCTTGAGTGTTTGATATTATATATTATTACCTTTATTTATTTTTGTTTTATATATGCACCCCACCCATGTAGAGCACTATGTTCCCAGCACACTAGTTTTCACGGGGGAGGGTGTCTTTACAACCATTCCGATGGGAGGATGGATACCTGGCCATCATATCTTCCATGGTCCCTCTTATAGGCATTAATGGACCAATATTCTTTGGGCATGTGGTGGTTTGTGAGGACCAAGTGTGTGTGGGTGAGTTAAATTTCCCAGATGTCTTTAGGATGTGATGTATTGTAATTCCCAAGCGTCTTTAGGATGAGATGTGGTGTTCTTCCTAGATGTATTTCAGATGAGATGTGTTGTGCTTCTTAGGTGTCTTTAGAAGGAGATATGTTATGGTAGTGGCCTAGTTGTCTGTTGTAAGGATGGGATGTTCTATGCATCCTAGGTTTCTTTGGGTGAGAAACAGTTGGGGGCTTATGTGTGAGACGATGTGTTGTGATGTGGTTCTTTTAGAAGATGTTGGAGTGATAGTACATTTTTCATTGCAATGTAAGAGTGGATAATCAATTGTAAAGTGGTGTGGGGTACCCTATCATCGATTTTATTACTATATTACATTACTTGACTTGTATTTTTTGATGAACGTGTCTTGGTGAGGTTGGTGTGGCTAGTATACCTTTCCAGGTGTTGTTGGTTTCTACTATTTTCTCACAAGGGAATTAGTATGCTTTATAAAATTATACACGATAGTCATTGGTTTTTCCCTACTAAGTATACTTATATACTCACCCTACACATATAAAATTACTTTCAGGTTTATAGGAGGAATATGAGGACCATATAGGTAATTAATAGCTCAGACCTTGGGATAGTTGTTGTGTTGCTTCTTAGCTTTACTTTTGGGTATTTACTTTCGAGACTAGTATTTTCTATAAGTTATATTTTAAACATGCATGCGGGATAATTTTAGAATAATTTTACATATCATATTTGGAGTTGTTTTGGGGTGTACCATATTATCTCCTAGTATTGGTTATTATAAAAAAGGATAATACCTACCATTTTGTGAGATTTGTATACCCCTAGTGCTGGTCGACACCATAGGGCCTACTGGAGGCAGGACTCTAGGGTCATTATCTCCCATTATTCATTGCTAGTCTTGGGAGAATGTTTCAAGGGAGGGATCATAATAGAATGGTATCAGAGGTTATGGTTGAGATATATGATGGATTTTGATGTTAGTAACAATGAGGATTACATGGGTTTGTAGGGAAACAATCTCTGGTGATCTTGGTGCATGACATAAGTTAGGAAGGACTATCTAAGATGTGGGATTTTAAGGCCCCCTCTGGTCTGATGGAAGGACTCTAAGCTTACCGAACAGCCATGAGAGGATACATTATTTGTAGGGAAGAGAACCTATTAATGGTTCATGCATCATAATGACTTGTGTTATTTTTTGAATTGGTTGTTTTTGGGAAAATTGAAATAAGCAATGAGTTAAAATGAATATTAAATAAAATTCCATACTACTCAGGCTTAGTATTTCCTTATTTTAATTTTTCATCTATAGAACCCTGTCATCATCCACATGTGACATGGGAATTCAAGGCTCAGCAAGATGATTTGGTTGATTGGAAAAGGGTTGATCCAGTGGGGGAGGAAGAACAGTGGTTGATAACATTGTGTGCTTTGTAGTGGAAAACCTTGGGTAAGTACGTGGGTGATGTTTCTGATTGGGAAACAGATGGAAAGCTTGAGGAGCTTGTGATCACCATCAGTTTGATCTAGGATCTGATGGACTATTGGTTTCCTTTGGTGGGGATCCATATGCAGGGATCTGAATGTTAGTGGTGGACATTATACCTAGGATATGAGAAGAAGTATGACATTCTGTGGTTCGATTTTAAGGAGTTCTGAGTAGAATTTATTTAATCGACTATGAAGTTTGAGAAGAGGAAGAGATACTCTCCCACCATCAAGGGAGTATGTTAGTATGGGATATGAGGATTATGTTCAAGGATCCCCTTTATTTTTATCTAGATTTATTTTAAGATGAGGAGTCTCATGTGAGGTTTTTATAGGAGGATCTTTGTCCTTCTCTCCAATACGTAATTACTCACTTTACCTTGTAGATGTACATGAAGTTCCAGAAGAAGGATGAGGTAGTTGAGTGGATGAACTCATGAGGAGGTCTACTGTGATATGGGAACTAGCAAGGTTCATTGAGAGGTAGGGTTACCAGCATCATGACTTAGGATCCTAGGCCTTTGAGGTTTTGATCATTGGAGAGCCGACCTCCATAGTTTCGGTTTCAAAATTCTTCTCCTCATTCCATTTCCATTGGCATGGGTATGATTTGTTCTCTCTATAGAGTCTGTGGGAATATTATGAATTAGTTTCTAGTGGTCGTTCAGGAAAATTATTGTGGAGGTGGATAGGTTCCACACCTACCTCATCAACAGTTGTTGTCTAGGCCATTTCACCAAAATGGATAGCCAGTGTATGCTTCACTAAGAGGTGATTGAGTAGGTAGAGGCTATCATTAGGGTGTTACATAGGGACCTTGACCTTGGAATGGTTTTGGGGGTGGTCATTAGTAGTGGGTAGAGGATATGGGCATGATTATTTACATACAGTATAAGAAGATGTTCCAGCATATCCAAAGATAGTTTGAGTTACGATAATCTTTTTTAGTACCCTTTCTTATCATTTGTTTGTTTTAAGAGATTCACAATAATTTGTTTCGCCCAATATATCCCATTCTCTTTGACTAGACTATAGGGGATTCCCATTTTCTTGGTGTTGAGTATGACAGTTAGAGGTCAGACCAACTTTTTTGATATGTGCGAGGGACGTACACTGATGATGGGTCTGCATTAGTCCTGTGGGGATATCTTCTGGCTATAGATGTGTCCATACAAAGCTAATATTGACATTGAATAGCTATATTATGTGCATGAAATTATCAAATACTACTAGATAGGGGTAATGTTTTCATATAGATATGTCTAGTGTATGGTTTTCATCAGCGAGCAAAGCTATCAGATGAAAAATCAGTGAGTAGTGCCCCTTCTTTCTGGGTTGGTCGAGCAGGCAGTGGAGTCAGTTTCCATTAAGATAGTGGAATCCCCCATGGTATTTAGGGATTTCATGGATGTTTTTTCCAAAGGTGTTTGTTCCTTTACCCCATCATCGTGGTTTTGATTTAATGATAGATTTGCAACTCGGTGCTTGTCCAATTCCGATGGTTCCTTATCGGATGGAAACTAATGAGTTTTGGGAGTTGAGGATTAAGATAGATGATATGATGAAGAATGTATTTATCTATCCTAGTGTGTCATTATGGGGTGATCCAGTGTTTTTCTCAGAGTAGATGTATGGTGGCCTAAAGTAATTTATAATATACTGGATGTTGAATCAGGTAATGGTCAAGAATGGTTACCCCATCTCGAGGATAGATGATATTTTCGACTAGTTTGGAGGGGGATGTTGATTTTCTAAGGTTAATGTACAGTCTGGATATCACCAGTTGTAGGTGAAAGAAGAATATATCCCTAAGAATACAATAAAATGTTGGTATGGGAACTTTTATTTTATATTCATGTCATTGATTATTACAAACACACTAGCTTTGTTCATGGGGATTATGGATTCCATCATCCATGAGTTCCTGGACTATTTAATCATCGTATTCATTGATCAAATATTGATCTTCTTGAGTTCATAGAAGGATCATACATAGAATATCATGACTTTCTTCAAGGACTTTCAATGCCACCATATCTATAGAAGGTTACCTAAGTGCAAGTTATAGACATGAGTGGTTCTTTTACATGGGAAAGTGGTGTCCCAAAACGGTGAAGTAGTGGACCTATTGAATGTCGAGGTAGTTTTTTATTGGGATGAACCCAAAAATGTTATGAAGGTTCATAGTTTTTCTTAGTCTGCAGGGCTATTACTAGAGATTTGTATTTGATTTATCTTGATTTATACCTCTATTGACAGCTCTGGAAATAAAAGACCAGGCTTCGTTTAGAGAGAGCATTGTTAGCCTTCTTTCAGCTATTAGAAGGGGGATTTGGTCAGTATTACTATTACTAGAGGAAGAGGTTATGTTTGAGGTGTTGTTTGACGCTTCTCGTCTGGTCTTGGAATGTGTTCTAATGCCATACTAGTGAGTTATCTCTTATGGGTCTAGGAAGATACATCCCCACAAACATAACTATGACACCCATTATCTGGTCCTAGTAGTGGTTGTATTTGTGATAAAGTTCTTGTGAAATCACCTCATTGGTTAGCGCTTTGTGGTCTTAACATATCACTATAGTTTGAGTTAGATATTTTCATAGAAAGATCTGAACTTGTGATAGTGGAGGTGGATGTAGTTTCTTCAAGACTATGATTTTGAGATCACTTACACCTTTGGGATGGGGAATTTCATGGATGATGCTTTGAGAAAAATTCATGGATGGAGGTAGTTCAGGAATTTTGGGATTCTTGGAAGCGAATGGAGGAGTTGACATCCTTACACATGGATGAAAGGGTGGATAGTGGCACAGACTATTTGTTTTTGGATGATAGTGTTGTCTACTTTGATGCAAGCAGGTGGAGGAGTCTCAATTGTGAGACTTAGAGGTAGAGGTGATATGTGAGTATATTGACAATGGTGACATATATAGATATGGTCAGAAGATATACAAAATCATATGCTTTAATATAGATGGTTGTTTGTTCTGGTGGTGATGCATGGGGAAGCCCACTGAGATATTTAAATCTCACCTTTAGCAGTTCACCCATGACTTTTCAATATGTACCATGGATTGAGGGAGTATTTTTTGGACCATGATGAAACGGATAGTAGATTATTTTGTGGAAAAGTTCATAATGTTATAGATGGTGAAGACTGAGCATCGTGTTCCCGTAGGTTTGTTGAAGTCCTTAGATGTACCCAAGTGGAAGTGGGTGACATATTAATGGATTTCATGACAGGGTTAACCTTGGATCTTGGAGGCTATGATTATATATAGGTAGTAGTGGATAAGCTAATGAAATTGGAACACTTCATAACAATTAAGGAGTCATACATAGTGGATTCCTTGGAAAAGAGGTATATGGAATAGGTGGTGAAACATCATAAAGTTATAAGATCTATTATCTCATGTTAGGATACATGTTTTATCTCAAGAGTCTGGATGGGATTACAACATGATTTTGGAACTCAGTTACACGTCATCAATACCATCTACCCTCATGTCGATAAGAAAATATAATGGACCATCCAGACGCTAGAAGACATTCTGTGAGCATGTGTCTTGGACATTGGTGGATCCTGGGTGAGACAATTACTCATTTTAGATTTTTACTATAATAACATCTACCACTCTTCCATTGGCATGGCTTCATTTGAATATTTTTATCGAAGGATGTGTCATTCACCCTTATTCTAGGAAGAGGATAGAGAGAAAGTCATTCATGGACCAGATGTGGTGCAGAGCATTAAAGAAAAGGTTCATCTTGTTCATTAGAGGATGAAAGAAGTACAAGAGCAGAAAAAGTCATATGTCGATCACATGAGGAGGTCATTGGAGTTTGAGATTGGAGACCATTTGTTCTTAAATGTTTCCCCTCGATGTGGTATGTGGAGGTTTGGCATAGGGAGAAATCTTTCTATCGGTTTTGTTAGACCCTTTGAGGTGTTGGGGAAAGATGGTGAGGTGGAATACTAGCTGTAACATTAACCGTATTTGGAGAGGACCCACGATGTCATTCACATGTCTTATCTTTGATGGTATCTTCACGATGAATCTCATGCCATTGACTAGGGAGAGTTGGATATTGAAGATGAAAATACATATGTGGGGGAATGAGTAGAGATCCATGAAAGTCAGGGGAAGGTGTTGTGCAGTCGGAATATTCCTTCAGTTTGTGTGTTGTGGAGGTAGGGTGGCCTTAACGAGAGTACTTCAGAGCGAGAAGAACATATTCATGACCAGTACGCTGAGTTTTTTTGAGTTTTTTCTTGTTCTGTTCTACATTGTAATGTCATGTTTGACCATTGTTTTTTATGAGATGATTTTTTTCCTTGTTCCACAGTGTGAAATAAAGTCCAAACATGTGAATAGAGGAATACCATATTCCCAATAAATACACATTAATTGTGATGAGATCAAAACCGTGTGGGTGTGTCAGTGCCACCCATATTGGATATTATTTGGACATGGAGGAAGATATTATCTGATTCATTTGTTCAGATAGTTTAGTTGTTGATCTAGTGTGGAGTTTCTTTTGGTTGGTTAAATTATCTGATTATGGGGGAGGTGTTATTAGATGTAGAAGTTACATTCTAGATTTTGAACAACACGGGGTGGTTAATCATTGAACCTGGATATTGGTATTGGTGCTTCAAGTGTAACATGATCCTTGATAGGTATCTCATACCATGGTTGTTCGAACCCTCCTTCTTCTAGGTTTGGTTTGAATTGTTGACCGTGAGAATAGTTTGAGAGGTATCTGATGTAATTTCCCAGACCTATCTAGTCCATTAATTTGTGAAAATATGGTCTTTAAGGTATTTTGGAGGTAACAAAGACTCATTTTAGGATTTTTCCAAAATTCAATTTTTTCCAACAGCAAGTCATCCCAACGGTGAGTCGCATCAGTGACTCATGATGGTTACTCACAATGGTGGGTCAAGACTGGTGAGTCTAGAATAGTAAGTTGTATAAGTGAGTCATAATGGCGAATCACCTGGGTAGGTCATGATGGTGAGTCACAATGGTGACTCACATTGATAGGTCACCAATGGTGAAACATGATGGTGAACCATCCAATAGTGACTCGTTCGATGGTGAGTCATCCAGTAGTGAGTCAACGATTGATGAGTCATCCTATGATAGCTTGTCCAATAGTGACTCGTCCATTATTATCCCATACAATGGTGATAAACCCAATATTGAATCATCCACTGGTGACTCACAATTGTGATTCATTTTTAACAGATTTTCAAAATTATGGTTTCCTCCAGTTTTTCCAGTTTCACCCTTTAATGCATAATTTGATGTGAATTGAGTTTAAAAAAAATTTAAGTGTTTTTTAATCCATTTTAATTTATATAAAATATAAAGTTAAATTCATAATGCTCTCAAGGCTTTAAAATAGTCAAATCATGTGTTCTTTGTCAATATCCACCTTTAATGGGGAATTCGGGATGGTTTCATATCCCATTATCCTTAGATTTGATCATTCAATGTTAGAGATATTATCTAGTTATTTTATTCCCGTTTCTCTTAGAAGTAGGTACCCAGAATGTTTCCTCCCCATGAAATCTTTCTTTTGTGTTGTGGCCTTCAGATCACATTTCCCTAGAGGCATTTTCCTACTACACACACACTCCCTGTTTGGTGATATAAAAAAGTATTGATATGTTCTTCTTCGAGGTAGCTATCCCATCATCTTTATTTAATATTTGTATCATGTGAGGTTGGTGTATGATGTTTTAATTTGTGAAGATAGAATAATTTCAAATAAATATAGATAATTAAATCATTTTAATATCAATATATAGGGGTTGAGAAAAAGTGATTCAAGCTTCGGTTTTATTATTTTGTTTTTGACATAGTGTTTCAATGGGATAATCAACCACTAAAAATCATGGTCATTGGTGGCCTTTTTTCAACTGGAATGGCTTGGGAATGATTTTTTGTTGGTTTTATGTTGATTGACTATATATATATGAAATTTATTAACCATGTACACTCTACTAATAAATGGATTCCATAAGATCAACCCTTTTCTGTGATAACCCCTGGAATAACAAGTGGAAATTGAATGACGAATGCCTTATTAAATATGAATACGATCTACCTTGGGTAGTGCAGCGGTGTTATGGGTGTGGGTCTATTATAACTTTTGATGTAATAGTGTTGTGGGTTTGAATGTGTGATGTGGGGTGGTACAAGTGGTGAAATTTAATCTCAGGTTAAGAGATTGATTGATTATGGAATTTATGGGATGTGTTGTTTATTGAGGATATCATCGGGTTGTGCTATGTTTATTTTTCTTGATGTGATGGGTGTGGTGTTGTTATGTAGAAGGGATGTCAATATGGTTTTGGTGAGTTATGTTGTGTTTGGATTTGAGTTGGGGGGTTTTTGTGGTTGAAATGATGGATTCTGGTGGAATGAATTTGAGGAATGACTATAGAACAAGTATTTATGGGTAGTTCACTAGAGTTTATCCATGTGTATCATACATAAATCTTCACCCCGTGTCTCGAGAATGGTTTTTTATAGCATTAATGGGTGTATAACGGAGTTGAAATATAATGTGTGTCAAACTATCTATCTCTTCTCCTTCTGAAATGACTAGGGTAGTTCAAACTGCTTTCCTATATCGCTTAATATTAGTGTCTCATGGTACTTACCTGAGTATAGATTGAATGAATAATTGAATTATTAATGAACAATGTGAATTTATTTGATGAATTGGATGGGGTACGATTTGAGTTATTGCTATTTGTTAAGTGTAATTCATTTATCAACATTGGAAGTGACTCTTACAAATAAATTCATTTAGTGGTTGAAGAAAGCTTGACAGTGTTATGGAGAGATTTATTATTTGATTAAGAACCCATAGGTTGGTATTGATTTTATGATACTATATATGTATACATTTATTTCCATTATTTTTCTATATGCCCCCCACCCTAGTTGAGCACTATGTGCTGAACACCCCAATTGTTATGGGAGAGGGTGTATTTACCAACTTCTCAATGGGAGGATGGATAGATTCCCACCTACCCTTCCATGCTCTATCTTCCTGAAGATAATGGCCTATGATTATTTGGATAGGTTGTGGTTTTTCATCCCCAAGTGTGTGTGGGCATGTTTTATTTCCCAAGTGTCTTCAGGATGAGAAGTGTTGTGATTCCAAGGTGTCTTCAAGATTAGATGTATTGTGGGAGTAACCTATGTGTTTTCAGGTTGGATGGGATGTCGTATGAGTCCTAGGTGTATATGGGAGAGATGTGGGTTTGAGTCCAATTTTTGTATTGGTGGGTTGTGATGTGGTTCTTTTATATGAAGTGGAACACCAGGATATTTATCGTTAGGGTGTGAGAGCATCTAATTAGTGGGAAAGTAGTGCAGGGTATGTTATCATCTATGTGCTTACTATATTAATTTATATGAATTGTGTTATTCGGTGAGAGAGCCTTGTTGAGGTTGGGTGGATAGTATACAGTGCTAGGTGTTTTTTGTTTCTACTTTTTTCTCACATGGGAATTAGTATTCTTCCTTTCACTCGTGCATTAGAGACTTTGAGTTTTCTCTTCTAAATAAACTTGTATGCTCACCCTAATTATATAAAACTAATTTTAGGTTTATAGTAGGAGTATGAGGATCATGTTTGGTATTACTAGCTCTGACCTTGGGACAATTTTTGATTCACTAATTAGCCTTACATTTGGGTACTTACATTGGAGACACTTCATTTGTATCAATTATATTTTAAACATGCATGTTGGATGATTTTGGATTACTTTTATATATAATATTTAGAGTTTTTTAGGGTGGATAATCTTGTCTCCCAATATTTGTTACTATAAATAGGGTAATGCCTCCCATTTTTTGATATTTGTATTCCCTTGGTGCTAGTCACCACCCCGGGACCATCCAGAGGCGGGACTCAGGGGTTATTATCTCCCTTTCTTCATGGACAGCCTAGGATGGGCATATTTGGACGGAGGGGTTTGTGAAAGAAAAATGATATAATTATTTACTGTATACATAATTTTATTATGTTAATTTAATATTTATTAATATTATTTCCCCTTTAGTATGAAACTGTCAATCATGTATTGTATATACTACCACATTCATGAATTGACGTCTTCCATTTTTCCACACTACCTATCTTCATTGGTTATAATAATGTAATTTGAGAATAAATGTTACATATGAATTTTAAATATTATAATTACTATTTAAATTATATTACACCTTCATTCTGTCCCATTCATTGATAAATGAAATTTTAATTGTGCAATGTGTGGACTACCACCTCTATGATGTAACGTATCTCTTTTTTCATCTAGTTTCATGATTATTTATGAAAATATATTAAATATAATTATAAAAATTAAAATAATATAAATCATATAATTATGTTTATGTAATAATGATATTATTAAAAATGAAATCACTTTCATTACCATACTGATCCATTAAATATGGTATGTTCTTGTTTAGGATGGTCTAATCACCTATATAGAAAATGCTATAAAATAAAATCATGAATTGCTATTGGAACATAATTATTGATAATATATCATAATACTAAGTAAATAATTATTTTATTTTATTTTTATGTATCGGTATGATTGATATTATACTCATTAATTATGATATCCCTTGTCATTTGTTAAAAAACATCAAAACATACTTTTCACCAATTTTATCTCCAGGAACTATAAGTAAAAATCTCATAGAATGAAATTGAAACAATATAAAATAACATAAAACATACATTGAATTAACTTTTATAATCTAGGAATTATATACTTTGGGATAATAATGAATAAAAAACTTTTATTATAAGATTAGTTTAAAATTATTATGATTACTCACAAACAATATTGAACATATATAAAAACTAACTAATATACATGTAGATAATAATTATAAATAAAATTTCTAAATATTATTCTATTTGAATAAGGTTTTAATATATAATATTAATATATCTAGGTTTGTTTTACAAGATATTATAGTGCATTCAACTAAGTGGGGAAACAAAGTGAGGGTTTCTTATATAAAACTTTAACCTCTTAAGATATATTTCTTATTATACAGCATGCTTTATTTTGATTGGTGTATCTTCTAAACATTTTACATTTTGTATCATTATCCTCTCATTATTCATGTTATTTAATATATCATTTCAAATAATATCCTTTAATGGGGTTTGGTTTCAAATTTAGATAATCCACATCTATTTTATTGACTAAAATTATTTCTCCTAAAGTAATAAATTATCTACTTGATTACAATCTTCTAATCCCCCTTTATCCTTCAGATTCCATTTCTCTGTGGTATTTTATCTTTTTTACGTATAATTTAATCCTCTTTAATGATATCGTATTTATTTATGAAATACCTTCTAAAAAAATCTTGGAATTTGAAATATTAACCCTCAATCATTCCAAGAGATATTTTCTTCTCTATATATATTTTTTCCTTCCTAAAAAAGTCATCCTTCTTTTTTGAGAGCTCTAATATGGATTATTCTCTATGTTCCTCATAATTCTCTTTCATATTTTTAAAATTAATATCTAACACTCTTTTTATGATATCGGATTTCTAAAAAAGGTATTTAAAAATATTTGAAATGGTTTTCATCCTTTTAAAATCAGTTATTTTAGCTTCCACTGCACATTGATTTTCAAAACCTTTAAGTCTTTTTAAATGATCCTTTAATAAAAATTATTTTTTAAAAAAATGGTTTTTTTCATAAATAAATGTGCTTCAATTTTGAAGTCCTGTATTTGTTTTCAAGGATTCATTGTTCTGATTTATTTCCAAATATAGATTGTTAAAATGAATTATTTTAAATTTTTCAATACTGACCATTCTAAAATTGACATTTCAATGTAATTACAACATCATAATTTTTTTCCCAAGATAAAAAAGTTTTATAGAAATATTTTTATTTAACTAAAAGGTCATATTTTTCTTTAAAGACTTTATTTACATGGATTTATTTTTCATGAATCACACTCTAAATATTCTTATAAAATAATCTTTGGGGTGAATGAGTTGTGTGTAGCAACTGTTTATTAGTCATGAGGTAAATTTTGATGATAATATCTCGTAATGAAGGAAGCTGTATGTTTTATAGGTTTTCTTTATGATTTGATCAATGAAACCCAATTTCTAAAATGGGGTTTCATGATATTTTGATTGATTTATATATTATGGAATACATATGTATGGTTTTTATTATGATGTGGTTGGGCTCTATAGATAACTCTAATGCATTGAGTATATCTTTATATATCATGATATAATGAGAAATAAGTCATGATTCTCAATACACCAAGGGAAATAGATGAGTGAATCATGATCCAAAAAGGGGAAAGGTGAGTGGAGCATAATCAACCAATTGAAATTGGAGTGTGAAACATGACCCACTAAGGGAAATATGTTGGGATTCTTGATCGACTATATTATGATTCATATGGTCATGTTTGTTCCATATTATTTTATTTTAAAATGTACTAATATTATAATTACTTGTGCATGAAAATACACATTTTATCTGGGTATGTTTTACTAACGTTTTGGTCACATATAGTAATTATTATCTAGTACCCATATACTTATATTTTCACCACTTATGATCATCATTTGTTATCTATTATGTTTCCATTAATAATAATATAAGCTCCCCCATTTCTTATGTATTCATTCCACCAGATCTGAACATGGGTATTATAAATGATATGTTCATATGGGGGTTTATAATTGAGAGGTTATAAAGAAATGTTGATTATTATTGTGAAATAATTTGTTTATTCTGCTAATATTTCAAAATAATAAACCTTTGACTCTCAGATAAGGGTGAATATTTGGGAGATGGAATGATTATTTATGTAAATAATGATATAAATATGATTGTTTTTCTTGTCTCACTTTAATTTTAGTAGTGAAACCAACAGAAGCTGATTCTTCAACCTCATGTAGTTTAAGTAATGGAGATCCATCTAGAGAGAATCTGGAGTGTAATGACCCAAAATTTATTCAATTGAGTTTCCCTTCTTATGCCATAAAACACATACATCACATAGAGATCCCTATAGAAATAACTTTCTCATAAATTAATAATGATTGATTATTCATTCAATAAACAAATAAAAATGCTAAATAGTATAGTAGGACAATAAATATGAAATGCGGTAACATGAATGGGAAAATTTTAATATGATCGATCCATTAGAATAACCACACTCATAAACAAGTAGTAAAAATAAAACATAATTTTAATAAAAAAATATTAATTTTGAAGATGAATTTATATCTATATATAACCATAATATAATATATAAGTAAATGATGATTGAATGAAATAAGAGGGGTTTATAGAAATTAAATAACATCTACCATTAAAATAGTGACATGGCCATTAGAATAGTAGTATAACTCTTAGGAATAGTAATATGGTTTTTAGAATTGTAACCTCACCTATGAAATTATAAATAAAATTTTTGTTTCTTATAATTGAAAATATGATATATTTATATCAAGGTATAATTTTAAAAAATGTTTTAAAAATAATAAATTAAGATTTAGTATTTTTGTAAAAAGTAAATAAATATTTACAATTTTATAATTAATTTAAAGTGTTTAAATAAAAATTATTTCCATAAAATAGATTCATAAATTAATATTATGTTTTATTATAATTATTAGGTAATTTTATGAGACTTTAACTAATATTTCAATGGGTCATAAAAATGATTATAATATTAAAATCAGTTTTTTTTTATAAATGATAATTTTATTTCCAAGGGAAATTTATAATATTTATTATATTGTTTTCATATAAATGAATCAATTTTTAATTCCACATGTCAAAAATATTTGGTGATTTTTGGGGATTTTTATAAACTTATTGAATTTTTTGTGAATAGTGAAAGATGGTAATTTTTGGTATTTAACACTATAATAATTTTTGAGTCATGAATGATTTAATAATAATATAAGAACCTATTATTTATACCTATACTAAAACATTTACTATATTTAGTCATATTAATCAATACTATTGATAGTCTTGTTCAAAAAATAATTAATTAATTATTACAATAATAAAAAACACCCCTCTCCTCCCCCTATAAATACCACCACTCACCTCCCATTCTACTCACACATTATAATACTTATGTATTATAAATATTCTTCCCAATTACCATACCAAGACACTTCCCCCACTCAAAGGTATTATGGTATCAATAAAAGACCAAACCCTAGTACCTTAAGGAGGTTCTAAAGAAGACAACATTCAAGAGGTGAAATCCTCAACCTTCCATTTTATTTTATTTTCTTTTCTTATATTCTCCTAAAATAACCTATCCAAAGTGGAATAATGACTCCAATATAGTATATATATATATATACAAAAATATTATTATGTTAATTTAATTTCTATAAAAAAATCTCTTCTTTTAATAATTAATTTTAAAAATGACAACAACATCTTTGATAAGTCTATTCACTTCCTTAATGGATGTTGAGATTCCATTTTCCATTAAGACCTTCAATTTTGGTCATAAAAAAAATTATTTTGGCTAAACCTGATTTTAAAATGTATATTATAACTTTCTTCATGTTCTTGAAATTGTATATATATACATAATATTAAATAGAAAAAACAAGTTCTTAATGGTAAAAAAAGTACCAAAATAAACTATACATTTATAATTAACATTTTATCAAATTAATAATCCTCATAAAAGAAAAAAAATGATATATGAGACCATCTAAATGTATGAAATATCATTAATACCATATAATATCATTTTTTTAGAATTTTTCTCACGTCAAAATAACTTCTATAATTATACAAAAGTAAATCGACCCTGAAACAAACGCTCCCAGAATAATGAAATTAAAAATTATAAAACAAAAAAATTGCCATAAATGAACCTAATAAAATTATAATAAATCAAATACATATATAACAGGTTTTAATTATGTTAAATTTCATAACACATTTGTAAATAAGGTAAGGGATCTCTCCAAATATCAATTTTTTTCATTCAGGTTACAGTTCCTCTCTCTATATAACAAGGTATTTATTAAATAATCCATATATAATTATTATAAATTATGTGCATATGTTCCACATATATGTATATAGATCAATAAATTTTTCTTTTATGGGTAAAAAAATGTTTCCCTTCTCAATTCCTCCAGATAAGAAAGATCGATTAAAGGGATCTTCTCCATTCATTACCCATTTTCAAGTATAGAATATAAACTATTTTAAGCCTAAAATATTATACAAAAACTACAAAATTTATGAAGAAAAAATATTTTATTTCATTTCTGGTTTTATAAAAACAATCATTTCATTGACCTCTTTAGAAACCCTTTAATATTTTCCCTTAAACTGCACAAAATTGGCTCGTTTCTATTTTTTATTACAATCTCTTTTTCATGTATTCAATTTAGTTGGACATAATTATTCATGATATATTATTATTTTTATTTTAGGATAATCTAGAAAAATTTTAATCCCATATTTAATAGATTCTATTATGATATACCCTTCGATTTTTTATTATGACATTATTATGAAGCCCATTTCTTTCCTTGGGTAACCTTATGTTTATTCCTTATGTTTAATTTTTATGTGGAACAAATATGAATGAACATGTTATGATGGATTCACTCAGATATTTATCTAATGAATTGGGAAATGTTTTGTCTCATGAGACATCATTTATGGGATTAGGGAGTAATCCTAATCCATTATATGACATTTTCCACTATGTGATATAGTCTTGGATGTTAGTCTTGACTCATGTTTTTTCCAGGTTATATATTGATGTCACATTCCTATATTTCAAAGATTATATGATTCCATGATCTATATGACATTACTCTACATGTTCATTCATTTTTAATGCTTATATTATCATGATATTCATTTGACTCAAGTGTTATGATTATTTTTAATTTTTATGACCTAAATGGGATTGTATCTCATCCCTTTGGTCTATGTATTTTCCAGGTGATCCTATGAATGTGTAGGAGCTCAAAAGAAGTTATTAGATCATTATGAAATATTAATAAAGATATGTTTTATTCTTGTTCCATGTTATTATTTTGATGTACCTAATCATTGAAAGACACTAGTCTTTACAGTCCTTGGTTTGTATAGATGGATAATTATGATTAAATCATGTGATAATATCTTTAAAAGGAAAAGGAAATTATAGTTGGTATCCGAGCATGATAAAGTTTTGTTTTTGGATTATGACAAGAAAACCTTATTAATAAAACCAGGGATAATTCAAACATCATGGATAACCTAGATTGAATCATAGTGAATCATATGTTTGGTTATAATTTTCATTTATAAGTTATTCCTTATATGTTGACTTTTTTCTTTTTTATATGATCGTTGTCTACATACCCAACCATTTTTTATCTTACAAAATAAAAACCAATTTTGAAGGTGAAATTTCATATCGGGGGGAGAATGTAATGACCTATAATTTATTCAATGAAATTTCAATTATTATTCCCTAAAACACATAAATCACATGGAGAACCCAATAAAAACTTTATTATTATAGATTAAGAATGATAAATTATTCAAAAAATAAACTAATAAGAATTTCAAATATTACAATTAGGCATTAAATAGAAAATAATGTAATAATAATGGGAAAATTTGGATCATCTCGATCTACTAGAATGAATGCACTCACAAACAAGTTATAAAAACAAACTATACTGATAATAATGAAATATTCATTTTGAGTATGATGGAAAATATATATAAGCTAATGATAAAATATAAATGAATTATGAAATAATTCTAGAAGAGGTATTTATAGAAATTAAGGTACCTATTCCATTAAAATAGTAACCTGGATATTGGAATAGTAATCTAACTATTAGGAATAGTCTTGTGGCCAATAGTATAGTTACCTCACCTATGAAAGTATAAATAAAATTCATGTATATTATAAATGAAAATGTGATATATTATAATCATTCTATAAGTTAATAAATTTTTTAATAATAATAAATTAATTTTCGGTATTTTTTTAAAACATAAATATATATTTTAAAAAATTATAATTAATATAGCGATTTAAGAGAAAATATTTTTTCATAAAATAGATTCAAAAATTAATATTTTGTTTTTTATAATTATATGATAATTTTATGGGACCCTAATTAACTTTTAAAAGGTTCATGAAATCGATTAATATATTTAAATCATTTTTTTAAATTATTGATGCTTTTATCAAAAAATTAAATTTCACATATTTAGAAAATTATTTTAATAAAACTTGTTACTTTTTTGAAATCTATATTTTGAAAAATCGTCTGGTGAATTTTGGGTATTTTTCTAAAACATTGGAATATATTTTTAATAGTACATTACTGTGATTTTGTGTGTTTAACATTATAATATTTTGTTAGTCATGTATGATGTAATTTTGATATTATAACACTTTGTTTTAAATTATCCTAAAATATTTATTGTAATTATTCATAGGAATCAACACTATTTATAGTCTTTATAAAAAAAATAAACTAACGTTTTTAATTACAAAAAAACCCCTCTCCTCCCTCTATAATTACCACCACTTCTCCTCACAACTTTTAAGACTTATAGATTACCGATATTCATCCCAATACCCTTACCAATCCTCTTACCTATTACCAAGAGCTACTGTACTCAAAAAAGAGAAAACCCAACTGCCATAATGAGGATCTCAAGGAGACAACATTCATGAAGTAAAATACTCAATCCTTCTCTTTTAATTTATTTTCTATTGTTATACTATCCACACCTCCCCTATCCAAAGTAGAATGATAACTCCATTATCATATATATACTATAATATTACTATGTTAATGGTATATCCATCATCCAATATCTTATCTTCTATTTTCATTTTAAATATCATTTGTGATATTTCGGTTCATCGCCTTCTTGGATGACGTGTTTTTGTTTTCAATTACCACCTTCAAGGATGGTCACAAAACCATTACTACAATTTAATCAGATTTCAATGTATATAATATAACCTGTTTTAGGATATAAAAATAATATATATACATAATATTTAATAAAACAAAACTATTTTTTTATCATTAAAAAATTTTCAAAATAAACTATACACTTATCATTAACCTTTGATCAAAAGGAACATCCTCATAGTAGAAAATAATTATATATGGCATGATTTAAAATCCTGTAAGTTCATTAATACCTTTGAATTTTACTTCTTTAGTATTATTCCCATTTGATAAGAAATTACTTATTTGTACACAATTAAATTTACCATGAAATGAACACTTTATAAATGATGAAAGTAAACATTATAACTCATAAAAATGGAAATAGATTAACATAATTAAATTATTATAAACAAAACATATATATAATATGTTCTGAATTAAAATATTAATAAACTAATTTTATTATATAGTACATTAATCTCATGTTCGTAAGGCATTAGGAGATAAGATAATGGATCTTTTTGAACATTCATTCTTCCTTCAGGTTATGCTTTCTCTATCTTTACACTAATGGTTTTCTTCATTATTATTATATAATTCTTCATAATTATTTTTATATGTTTGAAAAATATGTATCCAAATCAATTAATATTTCTTTTATGGGGTAATACATGTTTTAAAAGGTTCCCTTCTCAATTCCTCTTGATTAGAGAGCTTGATTAAAATGAACATTTCCTTTTCATACCAATTTTCAAGTACAATCCTTAAACAATTTTAAGACACCAATTTTATTATAAAATATATCATTTTATCATAAAAGCCTATTTTAGTTCCTTTTTTGTTTTATACAAACATTTATTCATTTGTCATCTTTAAAGACTTATTAATATTTTCCCTTAAAATGAACTAAAGTTTCTTTGTTCTATAGTTTATTAAACACCCCTTTTCATGTATTGACTTTAGTTGGAGATCATTATTCATGATATATTCTTATTTTTATTTTAGGATTTTCTTGAAAATATTTAATCCCATCTTTCATGGACTTCATTATGATATGCCCTTCGTTTTTTCCTTATGACATGATTGCAAATCCCATTTATTTCCATGGGTAACCCTTATGTTTATTCATTATTATTGATTCTTTATGTGGCAGAAATATGCATGAACATGTTATGATGGGACCACTCATATAGAGCTCTAATTTAATGAGAAATATTTAGTCTCATTAGACATCATTTATGATATTATAGAGTAAACCTAATCCTTTATAGGACATTTTCCACCATGTGATATAGTCTTGGAAGTTAACCTTCACTCATGCTTCTGTCATGTTATATGTCACTTCCGTAGTACTATATTTTCATTATCATGTAATGACATATTTCTATGACATTCCCATACATTTTTATTCAGGTTCCATGCCTATTATTTTATCATGATTTTCCTTTTACTCATGTGTTATGATTCTTTTCCATGCTTATTCCCTTACTGGGTTTTTTAGCTCGCCAATTTTGTCTATGTATTCCCCATGTTCTCCTATGTGGGTTTATGATATCAAAAGAAGTTAAGATCTAATTATGGGAGATTAATAAATATATTTTCACCTTATATCCATGTTTTTAATTTTATGTATCTAAACTTATAAAGAAATAGATTTTATGATCCTTGGTTTGTATATGATGGGTAATTATTCTTAAAATTATGTAAAAATATGTATAAAAGTCTAGGGTCATTATAGGTAGTAGGAACGTGGTTATGATAGGAATATTTTTTTTATTTTTTATTCCAATTTTAGAAATGATAAATCCATTGTGTGTTTTTAGTGTGGAAAATATAGGTATGTTAAACCTTGTTTTCTAATAACTCTAAAGACCATTCATCAATGTGGTCATATCAGTCACCTCCAATGGATTTTTAAATGGAATAATCTAAAGAAGAATAAGTCAGTCCCAGCTTTGATCCATGATGTAATCTAGGGTGTAACATTAGTTAGTGAGTTGGAAGTTGAGTAGTGTTTTTTTTGAAGGTATTATTTTTTAATTTTTTCTATTTTTTGGTACCTTTAGAACCACTGTTATATAATATATTACTTGTATATAATGTTTTAAAAGATTTTTTAGTTTAGTTCTATAGTATTTTAGAGATTCTCCTCAGGTGTTTCATTTGTTTCTAAGATGTGTTAGGATCTTATAGTGTTGGTCTTTTAAACTCTCTTTTTATTAAGAAATTAATAAATTGTGGGGAGACATATGTAAGGTCTCACTTTGTTCTACCCATTAATGTGATGTGTCATCCAAAGGGATTTTGGATGGGATGTGCTATGTATTTTTTCAACGTGACATCAAATATTTCATAGGTGTTGATCATTTTTTCCTTAGGATTTTCTTGGAATTAACGAGGCTCTTTTGAAAAATGGTATCAATTTGATCATTTTTTAAGAAGTTGGGTAGTTGATTAATCACTTATTAAAGTGGAGGTAATATTATAATTCCTACTTTTCATTGTATTTCAATGACATTTTCGGGGGATAAAGTGGTGTGGTGGTAGAATTATTCCACCCACGATGTAACTTTTTTGTATATTTTTTTTCCTTAGTTGAGTTCTTCATGTTTTGGGGTATTTTGGGGTTAAAACTTGATGGTTTTAGGATTTTAAAATTCCAAATGGTTATGCACATGGTTTGGGAAACAATGAGGTAGAAAACTTGCATCTTGGG